>CAWUFW010000116.1:597500-1797500 GCA_963921515.1 Calotriton arnoldi
TGACGGATGTCAACAATGGCATTTTGGTTGGGGAGACATCGCTCATCGGTGTCGAGACACTCCTCGAAGTCTTTGCTGTCGAAGTCAACATCGACAATGAAACATGCAAAGACATCGAAACCCGCATCGATAGCATGTCTAAACACCACTCAACAATGAAACATGCAACACCGTCGAGGTGCACAAGCCAATGACGTTGACTCAGTCGAAAACTACAAGGCCTACACTCACGACATCGAAAGACACAGTCGACGTCGACACACAAAAATGTGACGGAACAACCACAAATATCGTCTCCAGAGGTGCACTTTGTTGGAGTGACCATATCTGCTCACTCGAATAAAGCACCCTCTAGGTCTAGTTCACAATCCACAGGGGTCTCACCAAGTCGCTTTGAAAGCCTGAAGAGAGCAACGCTACCAGTGACATCTGACTCTGAATACTCGCTGGCATACTAACCTTCCAGACCTCGCACTCCATCTCCCAAGAAAACACCTCCTCCACAGTTCTCACCAAGTACTGTATCAGTTCATCCTACACCACATAAAAGTGTGCCAAGACCACGTCCAAGGTCTAAAAGCCCTCTGCGTCACCGCTCTAGATCTTGAACAAGGTCCAGGACCAGATGTAGGTCTGCAATATCAAGAACGTGGATGGGGCAGACACAGGACACCATCTTGGTGTACAGCTTCCAAATCATCATTTAGAGACTACTCCCCTACTCTTTCTGACACGCCACCAGCCAGAGTATCATCGGTGGATGACCTATTGACATTCAATGAAGTCCTAATTAGGGGTGCGATGAAGCTAAACATAGACATCCTTATGCAACCCTTAACATCTTCTGTGATATTCGAAACCCTGCATCACAGAACAGAGTTACGTCCACTGTTGCCGCTTGTACCTGGTCTGATTGCACCGGCATTGCAGCTGTTAACACCATTGTGGATCCTAAAGAATTACAAAGCACCTGACCAAGACGCATTGTTTGTCAGACTGATCCCCTTCCGGATTCTGTTATTGTGGCATCTGCATGTAAAACAAATTCCACTTCATCTTGTTCTTCCTGGTACCACCAGACAAGGAAAGCAAATAGATGGATGTACTGGGAAAGAAAGTGTGTGGAACATTGGCATCCTTTATGAAGGTGGCTAGTGCTTCTTTTTTACTTGGTCGATATGACAGATCCCTCTGGGATTCACTGTCAAGACTCGCTGAAAAACTGCCCAAGGAAGATAGGCAGAATTTCCTGGAAGTTCTTAATGAGGTGGCTTGGTCTCCAATCAGGTCATAGGCACAGATGCAACAGACGTGTCCGCACATGGTGTGTGCGCAAGAAGATCTTCCTGGCCAAGCCTCACAGAGTTAAAACCAATACCATCTTCGGTTCGCCGGCAGATGAAGAGATGTCCAGGATGAAGACCAGGGTGGACACGCTCAAAACTGCAGGCCTGGAAAAGAAAAAAAAGAGAACCTAAGATATTACATGCCCTACGACCGGAGGTTCTTCCAGGAGAGGGTTCAAATCCCTCACTGGCAGCAGGCCCGATCTCACTACCATCCTCGTAGACCATCCATAGGAAGGGGCGCACAGCAGCCTGCAGCCCCAGGAAAACCTGTTACATTGCAATGAACTGTTACTCCCCCTTTGCTGTTCTCTGCTCCATTGGGTGGGGGGGAGGGGGTATTGCCAATCACTAGGAAGAGTGGAAATCCATCACGAACGACAGATGGGTCTTGAATATTGTGCAGAATGGCTATTCTTTCCTCTTCTAATACCCTCCTCAGACAGTCCTGCCAGCAAAAACATCCCGGTACCAACTCGACCTCTTGCAGTTGGAAGTCAACACCTTGCTGCAAAAGGAGGCAATAGAGGAGGTCCTGTATCATCAAAGGGAATATATTCCTGATACTTTCTAGTAAAAAAGAAAGGACCAAAGCAAGAGTTCAGCCCCATCTTAAACCTCGGAATACTCAACAAGTACATACGCCGATAAAAATTCCGAATGCTGGCTCTGCACCAAATATATCCGCAGTTGCAGCAAGGGGATTGGATGTGTGCGATCGACCCCCAGGGCGCATATTTCCATATCCCGATCTCCACAAAAAATCGCAAGTTCCTCCGTTTCAAGGTGGGGTCTCAGCACTATCAGTACAAGGTACTCCCATTGGGCCTCAAGTAAGCCCCAAGAACATTCTCAAAGTGCATGGCTGTGGTCACGGCATTCTTAAGGAGATAAAAGATATTTGTGTATCCTTACCTCGACGACTGGCTGATAAAAAGCTCTTCTCCCTCTTAAACAACGGTGCATTTTCACATGTTTGTACAGACTCTCTCACTCCTGGGTCTCCAAATCAACCTTTAAAAATCAACAGTCGATCCAGTCCAAAAACTACACTACTTGGAGGCCACGCTGGATACATGGTCCGCAAGAGTGTATTTCCTTCGGAGAGACTTTCATCCTTTTTTTAAAATGTCTTTATTAAGATACATCAGTACACTCACATTTGCTGGTTATAACATATGTCCACATTTTGGTAGCTCACACACAAGCGCAATGTCTATAATTTCGGCTTATGCCCCATAAAATGTTAGGTAGTGAAAGTGAATCCCCCATGTCTCTGTCTCCTATTCCTGAAGCATTATCGCAGCATACGATGAGCACCTCGTCCCAAAAGGAGGTGTGCTGCATGGGACTGGTCCATGAGCTACACACTCCTCAGCATAAGAAAGATGCTCAACTTGCCTATACAACTGCTGTGTCTGTATGGGTGCTTGCCATTGGTTCGGGTATTGGGGGACAAAAAAAAGTAATGTCTCTCATGCAGTATTGCGGTCTGAGCTCTCCCTCAGATAAGTCAGTTGTGGATCCACATGTCACGCGGTTGTGAAGTCAAGGGTAGTAGTAGCTTAGTATACGTGTTTAATTGATCTTTGCAATATGTGAAATCATCCAGCCACTCCTTAAATTTGGGAGCTGCCCCTCGGGCCCCACCTGCATGCCACCCTCTGCTTTGCCAGAAGTAAGCCCAATGATATGAAGATCCGTGTATCCCAGCAGGGTGAGGTGAATGTGCCCACCATACATGACAGGGCGGCCGATACCCCCAACCAGTATTTCTGTATCTCCGCACAGTCCCATGCAAGATGCAGGAATCGTGTCCCATCTCGGCCACATCTGTTGCAGCCATCATCAGGTCGCAATTTGTATTGGTGGAGTCTCACTGGTGTATAATAAACGCAATGTATGAATTTGAAGCGAATGATACGCAGGAAACTGCTAGCAGTTATCATGCCTGTTTGCTTACAACAGTAACAGTAACATTGCCTATCTATAAGTGGTGTGTCCAGCTCCAAATCCCATCTGGACCATTAGTTGGCCTGGACCTCGGGGCTTTCTGCCTGGGCAGCACGGTAGAGCAGAGAAACCACATATGCTGGTCCTGCAGCCTGCAACAAGCCATGTGGTGTATGTAATGTGGGCGGGGGGGGGGGTCATGGGGGAAGGTGGGAGTGGCAGCCTTAACGTCATTCCTAAGCCTAATATATAAAATCCCCAACATCTTGATCGCTCCCTCCCCCCGCTCAGCATTGTCTCATCGCCTTTGAAAACCCCATCATGATAAAGATCCACGCAGGTGGCTATACCTCGTTTTCGTAACATGTTACAACAGGATGTCTCATGAGTGACCTTGTAGAAATAGTGGTAAGGGAGGGGCGCTAACAGGGAGACAGTAAGGGTTTATTCAGTTTCCTGGCCAGCCATTGCCACATGAGAGTAGTGCACGCCACAGTGGAAAAAGTTGCCCTCACCAGGGAACTGCGCCCCCAGAAAAGAAGTGGTGGGAAGGGGGGCCATGTAGCCTTGTTCGATCGCTAAGTGGGGCATAAAGGGTGGCGGTCGAAACCAATAGGCTGCAAAATGGGCTTGAGCGCACAAATAGTATAGCTTCATATCTGGAGCTTCGAAACCACCCCTCGAGGAGGGTTGGGTAAGTGTAGTCCAGCACACTCTGGGCTGTTTGCCTCCCCAGGTAAGCCGGATCAGCTGTGTCTGTAGTGCATGGAAAATAGCATGTCCTGGTGGGTACGGTATGTTGAGGATTAAGTTCAATAGTTTCGGCAATACAACCATTTTGATTAGTGATCTGACCTGCCAAAGATAGAGGCAGCGAGATCCAGCGAGATACGGATGCCGTGAGCGAGGCAGTGGCAGTACCACCATAATTTGCCCGCAGCTTTTCCTCCCTGTCCCTAGAGACCACAACTCCCAGATATTATTTTTCTGAATCACACCATGTCCGTGGATAATCAAGTGAAAATCCTAGGGTGTTAGGAGTAAGATGAAAGATCTGGTATTTGCCCCAGTTTATATTCACTCCCGATACCTCACCAAAGGGGATAAACTCACGGAGAATTTGATTCAGACTGGTTTGTGGGTCTCGAATATAGAGGGTGATGTCGGTATAGAGCGAGACTGGCAGATGTCAAGTCTGATATCGTAGCGCATATACCCTATGGTGTTGCCGGAGTTTCGCAGCTAGTGGGTCGATTGCCAGTTAAATAGGAGGGGTGACAAGGGCACCCCTGCCTGGTGTCCCTGCAAAATGGGAACTTGTCGGGAACAGCTGCCATTAATCTGTACTGTACGGCTGACAGTATAATAGGACCACCCAGGATAGAAAGGAGGGGGTGGGGGGGTGGGGGAGGTCCCATCCTCTGAAACACTTCAAACAAGTAGTCCCACTCCAGGGAATCGAAGGCCTTGGTGGCATCCAAAAAGACTGCTGCCAATTCGGGGTCAACATCCTGCAGCTGCGCAAATAGAGTACGCAAGTTATGGGAAGTGGCTCGTCCTGGTATGAACCCCGACTGGTCCAGCAGGACTAATCCTTCCATCAGCTAGCTCAACCGATTGGCCAGTACTTTAGCTAATATTTTCGCATTGCAGTTGATTAAGGATAGAGGCCTGTAGGCCTCGCATTTGGTGGCGCTCTTTCCTGGTTTGAGAAGGGCCCTCCCCGGTCTTTCACCCTCACCATATTGCCCAGCACGATATTATTTAGATCGAAATAAGCATTCTCGCTCCGCCATATATTAAAACGCCGTAACCAAATCCAGGAGCTCCGCTTGTGAATGCCCATCAGGGGCATCTGCGATATGGGCCTCGATGACTTTAATGTCTGCCTCCAGCTTCCGAAGCGTCCCTTGCAGAATGCCTCCTCCCTTTGCGATGCATATGCGACGTATCGTCACTTTAAAGGCTTCCACAGTCACGGTCGGGACTGAGCCTAAGTTCCTAATAAGAAGTCGCATATCTCTTGCCTTAATTCCTCACAAAACCATGCATCCAGAAGAACCGTGGAGGTAAGCCTCCACGACTGGTAGTGGGAAACCAGTTCCCACTGGTCACAGCTGTACCAGCACCGGGGAATGGTCAGAGTATGTGCGCGCAAGATGCTCCGCTTTAAGCAGCCAGGTTCCGAGACCCCGTGAGAGTATCCAATAATCAATACGTCACCAGCTAGAATGTCCTCTGGAGTGGAAGATGCCCTCTTTTTGTGCAGGGCGAAGAGTTCTCCAGGCATCTGAAAGCTGGTGGTCAGTCATGATACCTCCTAAGTGCCTCCCTTCCCTAGTTTGCGGGCCTGGTATGTTGTGTGATCGGTCCATACACAGGGGTCCAATACAACATTAAAATCTCCCACCCATATTAAGTGTTTGGAGCCAATGCCTAGATAGAGTCCCTCTAGTTTGTCAAAGAAAGACACGATGTCTACGTTGGGGCCATAGCAATTGACCATAGTGACGGAATGTGAAGCAATGCATCCCCACATCGCACAGTAGTGTCCCTGCGGGTCTTGGAAGGAGCTGGAGGGGAAATATTGGACGTTATTTTTTTTTAAACCTCTTTATTAAGAACGCACACATAGTACAGTACATTACATCATTGTTTCTAGTACATCATTATGTATCAAGGCCAATGTACAGGAGGCATACTCCATATTTTATAGCTTCTGTACTTTGTCTGTTTGTTCCTCTCCCTGTAGGACTTTTATTTAATTTTCCTCGTCTTCCGATATAGAGTGTCTAGGTCGGGCCTCCGGGGTGGTGCAAGTGAAGCCTCTTTACTCGTTCCATTTGTTCCAAACTTTTCCCCACTTTTGAGGGCACCCTCTGTTTACGTAACTAGTCTTTTCGGCTACCATGCACCAGTCCGTATCCTTCTCCCAGTCCCTTAAGGTTGATTTCACCTCAGCCCCCCAATTGCGTGCTATATTCCTTTCGGCAATCATCCATCCCAGAGTTACAGCAATCCGCTCTCCCCTCCCCAAATCCGTCGCATCCCATAAATTAAGCAGGCACCACTTGGCCGCTTGCTGCATCACTGCCCCATGCACCTTGCCCAGAGTTTGTGCTATCGCATTCCAATAAGATTGTATTTTAAGGCAGGCCCATATTGTATGGAAAAATGTTCCCTCCTGACGGCAACCTCTGCGACACAGTGGGTCCGCTCGCCTCCCCATCTTTACCATTGTAGTGCAGGAGATATAAGCTCTGTATAATATTTTGAGCTGTATTAGTCTGAATCGGGACCTAATAGCTACCTCTCTAGGGGAGGCCAGGGCCTCGGGCCACTCTTCCTCCTGCATGTCCATATCATCTCTCTCCCAGTTTTCTCGCAGCCGTTTTAAGATGTCTGGGGTGTTATTTACTAGCTTCTTATAAGTTAGTGAGATTGCCTTTTTGGAGATATGTTCCTCAAGTAGTCTATTTTCTAGGGGGGAAGAGTCTGGCAGGGTTTCCTCTCTGAGTATTCTTGCCGTCAAGGCGTGTCTAAGTTGTATATATCAAAATGCCTCGGTGGGGGCCAACTTGTAAGTTTTCTGTAGGTCTATGAAGGGTATTATTCCCATACTTGAATATACGTCTCCCACCTGCGAGATGTCCAGCAAGTCCCATTTGTCAAACCCTTGCTCATATCCCCTAGAAGGTATGAATCCCATAAGGGTTGTCGCTAGGGTAATCTTATTTTTCCATCCCAGTTTGCTGAGTGTTGAGTGCCAGACTTGGATCGTCAAAGCTGTTGGCCCATCCAGGGGACAATTTCTCGGTTTGGTGTACAACGCACGTGGATGTCCCCCTGCTTGTAAGACCAGGCGATCCATACGGAAGGCTGGTTCTGTCATAGGTTGGTGACCCCATTGATTGATTACGGTCAATTGCGCCGCCCGGTAGTACGTTTGGATGTCCGGTAGGGCTATCCCGCCATCAAACCATCCCAGAGATAGTTTGTTGAGAGCAATTCTAGGGGCTCCCCTATCCCACAGAAGGGTTTTGACCTCACCCTGTATGGCCCTAAAGTATGTATCCGGTACCGGAAACGGTGTGTTCTGTTAAATATATAAAAAACGCTGTAAAGTCATCATTTCAAAAAGGGCCCCCCTGCCTAGTAGGGAGAGGGGGAGTGAGCGCCAGTGTTGCATGTCCCCCTTCAATCGATTTAGTGGGGAGAGGAGATTTTTAGTAGTGAATAAATCCTGGTTGGGTGTGACAAATATTCCTAAGTATCGGTGTCGGTCCGTGTAAGACGAAGATCACCGATTTGGATCAGTTAATCTTGAAACCGCAACATCTCCTGAATGTGGTGAACATATTTAAAATTCTGGAGATAGAGGAGTAGGGCGACGCAACATAGAGAAGAATATCATTGGCATATAAGGAGGCGTATGGAGGCCAGGAATCGGGGTCCCACACCTAGATGCTCGATGACCGCAAATAGATATGGCCATTCAATAGTATCGAAGGCCACACGAGCGTCAAGTATCAGCACTACTGCATCGTCTTGGACTCTGTTTACGCGCCCCAAGACCCCATGAAGGCGACGCAGGTTGAGAGCTGTGTGGCGTCCGGGCATAAATCCGGATTGATCCGGGTGTACCAGTCTGGTTATAATTGGAGCAAGACGGAGGGCCAATAGTTTAGCTAGGCTTTTTGTCTCGGCATTAAGAAGGGATATGGATCGATACGATCCACACTGGTCGGGAGGTTTCCCTTCCTTGTGGATTACCACAATCTAGGCCAGTCGTTGGTCTCTAGGCAGAATACCACTCTCCTCGCTCTCCTTCTACATCTTGAGCAGATAGGGTACTGTATATTTAGCCGTGGTTTTATATAATTCTATTGGTATCCCATTGGGGCCCTCTGCCTTCCCCGACTTTAGCGCAACGATTGCTTGCGTTACCTCCTCCGGAGTCAAATCACTATCTAAGAGCTGCACATCTGCAGTAGTAAGAGATGGAAGGGGTCTGTCTCTGAGGAGAACTAAGGCATCTTGGGTGGTGGTGGTCGTCTCAGAGGAATAAATATGTGCGTAATGGGCAGCGAATGCTTCTGCTATTACTTGAGGTTAATTGAGACTTTCACCCTGTATAGGTTGGATGGCTGCCACCCAGCGTCTAGCACTTTCTCGTTTATCAAGTCAGGCGAGAAGTTTACTCGCTTTGTCTCCAAGCTCATATACTCGGTGCTGTACCATCTTGGCTGCGGCCTTGGGGGTTGCTGTCATTAGGTCTTTATATTCTTGTTGTTTAAGACTTAGTGAGTGCTTCGTGTTCTCATCCTCTGCTCTTATCAATTGTGCTTCTAATTCTAGGATGTCGTGTTCTAACCCATCTACCTATTTCATTTTATCTCTCAATCCCCACTATCAGAGAGAGGGCTTGACCTCTAATTACTGTTTTATATGCCTCCCATAGTGTTACTGCTGATTCGACTGACTGTTCATTCTCTCTGAAGTATTGGTTTGTCGCCCTTGTGAGTTCTTTCCTAAACTTCGGTATCTTAAAGTATGAGGAGTTAATTGCAATTGTATTGTTGGATCGTTCCCTTCCTACACTGTACCTCGCCCAGATTGGGGAGTGGTCCGATATTCCCAGAGGCAGGTGTCTTACCTCCCCAAAGCCAGGAAGTTGAGATATTAGCGAAACTAAGAGGTCAATTCGTGAGAGGCTATTGTGAGCACTCAAGTGAAATGTAAATCCTCAGGTGGTGGGATTAAGTGATCTCCAGACATCAGCCAGGCCCATGGCACTGAGGAACCCAGCCAAACGTGTGTGTGTGTGTTGCACGAGTCTTTCTAGTCGGAATCAGATCCCAAGTATCATTTGGTGTCATGTTGAAATCGCCACCCAGGAAGAGGTGTTCCAGTGGCAGTTCCAACACGAGACTCCCTAGGTCCGGGAGAGTCACACTGTGTAGCGTTGGTGGTACATACAGTGAGAGAATGTTGATAGCTCCCCCCGCCCATTTCCCAGAGAGTACTACATAGCTTCCCGCCTGGTCTGTCCATACTTTCTCCACAATAAATGGGAAACTCTTCTTGAGGAGCATCCCCACGCACCTGGTCCCAGAGGTGAACCCCTGCATGCGCCGCCATTTTGAAGCCCAGGCGGTCTAGTGCTTTACACGCATTACCCAGAAGATGGGTTTCTTGCAGAAGGACCACGACTGGGGAATGCCTCTTCAGGAATTGGAATACTATGCCCCTTTTAATTTTATCTCCCAGATCATTTACATTCCACAACAGACGGATTTCCAGGATTTTTTTATTTTTTATTCGCCATGTGAGGTGGTAACTACTGGACACGCATCTTAGACATTGTAATTCACTACCTTGTCTATTTGGAGGAAGTGGTTTCTCTGATGTGAGTATCTGGTTTAGTTGTTGCCGCTTGTTGGCACTAAGCAATGACTGTGTACCTTGGTATCTCCCAAGTAGTGTAAAGTGCAACACTAACAAATTAACTATACCCCTTACTCACCCCTTTCCCCTAAAATATACCCCCCTCATCCCTGCCTGACGGTGCTAATCTTGCCCGCCTCCCCCAACTTAGCAGAGCGCCTGGTTGACCCTCCCGACTTAGAAAACATTTAGGGGTTTGTGGACATCCGCGTTCTCGGCTCTCCTCCCAAGGAAGCGGATCTGAGCTTCACCCTGACCCATTGCTTTTACAGCGGAACAACATGCAGGTGTATCCTGGCTCCACTTAGTGTCACTTACATTTGGTCAGCAACTTTATCCTCAAGGCATCACCCTCAAGGGACCCACAAAGTACCTTTCTTTCAGGTCTGGGCTGCTCTCATTACCATGCCGGTCGTTTTCCCTGACTCAAAGCCCTAGATCAGTTCCAGAGCTTAGTCCCCTTAATCGGTTGTGGAGGGATCCTCCCCACGCATTATTTCCATCTCGATATTCCCAGTTGTGGTTGGTGGTTTTCCTCACCATCTCCCTGATTGTGACTTGGCTGAGGAACCTCCAATGGTGCGCCATCCGTCAAGCCATGCAAATGCTGTTTCCGGTGTATCAAAGAACCATGTTTTGCCCTCTGCCTCAATACGCAACCTCACCGGAAAGAGCATTGAATATTTCACTCCTTTGTCTCTGAGTGCTTGTTTTACGGATAGGAAACTGCATCTGTCTTTGTGCCTTCAGGGTACAATCCAGAAAGAAGGTTATTTGGGCATTGTCTTAATGCACTGGTGGGGCTGCACGGGCTGCCTGCAACACCACGTCTCTGTCCCTGAAGTTGAAGAGACGAGCCAGTGTAGGTCTGGGCGGTGCTCCAGGGCGGGTTCTGCCTCCCAGCACTCGATCGTCTTGTTCAACCGAAACTAATTTAGACAAGCCACGAGGTTGTAGGCATTTGAGGATGAATTCCTCCACAAAGAGATCTGTGGCGGTTCCTTCCGCTCGCTCCATGACCCCCAAAATACAAATGTTGTTTCGCCATGATCTAACCACATAGTCTTTGAGTCTTGCCTCCAGGTGCGCCGTTGTCGTTTCTAGCTCTTTCACCTGGTCCTTGATGGCCTTGGTGTCTTGGAGAAGGGCTGTTGTTGTGTCTTCGACTTCCTGGATTCTGGTTCCCATATTTCGCAAGTCAGCACGTATCAGTGATATTTCAGTTGAGACGGTGTCTATACGTCCTTCCAGGGCGGTTTGACCACCCTGGATTGCTGCCATTATGTCGTTAAGGGAGAGGGAGGTTTCTTCAGGTGTAACCTTGATCTCACTGGGCGTTCGATCTCTAGCGGCCTCTGCTCCCGATGACTCTTTAAGGAGGGTGAACTTGTCTAACTTTGTTTGGTGGGTCCCTTTCATGCTTTTGCCACCAGTCATGCCTTTCAGTCACCAGAGGGTCAGATGGGTAGAAGGGGCGATCTCCAGGTACTCGGTCGCCTGCCACGAGGAGCTGGAAACACCCGTGCGGCCTTTCAGGTTTTCCCAGGTGATACGGCCCCCCATGACCTTTCAGATGCAAGAGACGTCAACCTCTGGTAATTGTGAGGTGCGCTGTGACTTGCTTCTTTGGAACCGTGCGGTTTGTCTCTCTTAGCACCTTGCCCTTATCGAGTGCGTTTCCCTCTGTCAGGTTTTATGTTACGCTATTGCTGCTGTCGTGCTGCTTCCGATCTGCCTCGTTTTCCCTCGATTCCCTCACCCCAGCCCCCACCGCTAGTGGTCACAGGCCACCGTCGCAAATCAGTCACTTCTTTGTGGGGTGGGGGACGAGTCGGCCACTCACCTCCAACCAGGCGATCGGGGGCACTGATCAAAGGGATCCGCCGTAATCGGGTGTCTGTTCACAGGCGGGGGGGGGAAACAGTTCGTGGCTCCGTATACCGGCCACTTAATTCTTCTCCGTTATCGGCCGAGACTCACCCGCCCGCGCCAGAGCTCCGATTGCTGCTCAGGGCTGCCGAATCTGCTTCAGGCAGTCTCTGCGACGTCATTGCTTGCGTCACCGCCGTACTGCTGAAATCCTGGCCGGGGCTTCACTGCTGGTCAAAGGCCTCTGTACGATCTCAGCAGGCAGATGTTGCCTCGCGTCCTGGGGCTTCACTCAATTGCTGCCCACCTCGCTCACCAGTTCCAGAGCGCACAGGACGGGGCCGGAAGATCAGATTATTGAACTGATAATAAGGGGTAAGACAGCTGGTTCGCGGAGCCGCTTTAGTCAGCGGCCATCTTCTCTGGCGGTTGGCCATGCCCCCCCTTGGACGTTATTTTTGATCAGGACTGCTGTTCCCCTGGCATAGGTAGAGTATGAGGCAAACCATGTATGGGCAGCCCATTTCACAGCAAAGGCGGTCGACACAGTCAGATGTGTCTCCTGCAGCATTGCAATTTGGATGTTGTGTCTATCAAGGTACCCAAGTATATGTCTGCGTTTGTGAGGGTTGCGCAGTCCGCGCACATTCCAAGTCAGTAGGTTATGAATAGGAATATCAGAAGTTCTTGACGTACCTATGTGTCAGAACTAACAGTGGCTGCAGCAGGGTGTGTTTGTTTAGCATGGGGAATTCGAAATGGTGCAAGCGTAGCAAAAAACATTTTCATAAGTGGACAGCAGTACTGCGCACTACAAGAACAATTAACCCTAATCCCATCCCTCCCCTTTCCCCCGTACCAGTGGCCAAATCCCGCTGGCGAATCAGATACCTCCTTAATATACAACAGAAGAACAATGGGGGTAGTTCTCTATTACATTGCAGTTGTCAAGGAGACGCGTCAAAGAGTGGGCGCCAGCATTGCAGTAGAGCAGGTAAAGCTAATGAGTGTGAAAAGAGCATTGCGAGTGGAAAGTAGAGAAAAAAAGGGAGAGGAAGTCCAAGTAGGGAGATAAATAGAGGAGAGCTCAAAATGAAAGATTAAAGAGTATAGAAATAGAGTCTTAATCCATATCATAAAACAGGTAATTCCCGCTGGGGGTATCACCAGGGATCCTGGCAGCTTCTTAAGTTAACAAGAGTGCCCGGGAGAGGGGGTGAGTCTTGCTTAGACTCTAACTGTTCCAGGGACCTGGAGTAACTCGTACGATCTGGTGGGTATGTTTTGCTTCCAAGGATTATCAGCTGGGATCTCCATTCGGTGGAAAAGGAAAGGAGGGTGGCACAGTCATAGGTTCAGTACGGCCTGGCATCATCCGGTTTGAAGCGTGGACATAAGGAGGGGGAGGTCATTAGAAACATGTCACTTGGGGAAGTCCCAGGATCGCATCTCAGCCAAGTTCCGAAAGTGGGGATGTAGATCTAGAGCTGCGTGCGGTTTCTTTGGTCGTAGATGTGCGAATTCATGGGCCTGCTGTAGGGTGTTGGTGTGCTGCTTCTCCTGGAAAGTGATTGGGAGTCTAGCTGGGTACAGCATGGAATAGGGGATGTTGGCCTATTGCAGCTTTTGCTTCACCGGGAAGAATTTCTTGCGGTTCTCCTGCACCTCCATTGTGAAATCAGGATAAAGGGATATGGAATTACCGTCCTAGGTTAGGTTGCGATTTTCCCTGGCAAATTGCAGGACGGTGTTGCGATTGCAATAGTTTTGAAGCCGGGCAATGATGGGCCTGGGAGTGGAGCCAGGAGGGGGTCTGGCAGTTACGGAGCGGTGTGCTCTCTCCACCACCAACTGCTTAGAAAGGGAAGAGGCATCAAATAGCTCCACCAGCATGCGCTACACAAATTCCTTCATCCACCCAGTAGCTGTCGACTCAGGGACGCCAAGGATGCGGATGTTGTTCCTGCGCGATCACGCCTCTAAATATTCACTTTTAGCGAAGATGACTTTTAGAAGGCATCCACTGCTTTCCATTTGCTCCCCCCTCGTAGAGGATTCATCCTTTCAGATTTGAGATTCTGTGTTCAGTTTCGCTAATGCTCCAGTCATACTTCTCTAGCCATTGTATAATAAAGTCCAAGCGTATACTCATTGAGTCCATCTTGGTTTCGGTGGATGTGAGGCTTTGTCTCATGGTGAGCAATAGGAAACGCACGTCAGTATCTTCAGGCTGGGATTGCGACTTATGCGGTTCGGCCATACCTGTGTCGGTGTCTCCAGCTGGGGCGCGTGCAGATTTTCGGGGTTCAAAGGGCAGTTTGGCCTGCTTTCCCACCGCTCTGCCCATAGCCACAGTTCAGTCCCGTCTACGGGGAACAGCACAGATGCAGGATGATGCGATCGAACCAGGGGGAGAGGCAGAGTGCCTGGATGGAGCCCTTCTCGCAGGCAGCAAATGATAGTCTGATTCGCAGTTTGCTATTGTAGTGGCGCCTGATATGTTCTATGCAGGACCGGGGGGCTCCCCGGACAAACATGTGCAGTTGCCTCCGGTGATCACCTCCCGCCGCAAGCAGCACTGTTACGTAAGCCCCTGCAGCCCTCACTTCCAAATCACCCAAGCAGCTGCCAAAGAATGGCCCCCAGTCCGCGGTCTCCTGGGCAGGCCCGCGCAGGCCCCCGGCAGATGCCCTCTACTGCACGTCAGCCGCCGCGGTCCAGTATCGGGCCAACCCTTCTGGTGCAGTCTCCAGTAGTGCAGCGCTTCTGCGCCTCCGCACGATCACCGACTGGTGTGAATGGGGAAACCCCAGCAGCGCCGCCATTCATCTGCGGCCCGCATCCCTGGCACCGACTGGAGTCAGGCCTCACTCCTCCTCCAGGCACAGCATGCAGCCTCCGACTCACCCACCGGCCTCGGAGCGATGAGGTGCGGCGGTAGCCTTCCCCAGGCCAGCCACAGGCCAGCCACAGTGAGCGCTGCCATGTCGTGCTCCAAATGGTGTCGTCCGCAAGGATGGTACTGCTCCATATCTTCGCTTCTTCATCCTCCCGGCCTCCATCTTGTAGGCCATGTCGTGTCTCGGCAACAGCGCATGCAAGGCCCCAGCAAGTAGCTCTTCACCGGCAACACCAGTGCTCTCTCGCCACTACGTCTCAGCAGCAGAGCACTTTAGGCATCGTATGGGAGCAAATTTGAGTTGCAGTAGTCCCATCCAGGGCAGGATTTTGCAGGATTGATGTCCCGGGCAGCAGGAGCCTCACTCTGGTGCGGCCATTTTGCTAGCTGGCTCTCTGGCGCGCCCCAGAGAGACTGTCATCCTTGAATCTGAAATGTCACACTCTTCTACAGTCTCATCATCTCTCTGTAAGACAGATAGCTTCTCTTCTGGGGTCCATGACTTCTTACAGCTTCATTGTACCAACGCAAGGTTGTACATGAGGCTCCTTCAGCAGTATCTGTAGGAGCTGTGGAACCAGCTTTCCAACCGCTGAGAAGAGAAACAATTTATCGCAAGCTGCACGACACTCAATAGCATGTTTGTCTCAGCGGAAATGTCTCATGATGGGGGGTACCATTTAACTAGGAACCACCCACTCAAACACTGATTATGGACTCCTCCCTCCAGGGATGGAGAGCTCACATGGGTTCCCTTCAGACTCTTGGTGTACAGTCGGACAGAGAGCAAATGTACAATATCAACATGCTGGAACTGAGAGCAGTCCACCTGGCTCTGAAATCCTCCCTGCCAGCTCTCACAATGAACTGCATCCTTGTCCAAACCGACAACACGACAGCTATGCATTACTTGAACAATCAGGGAGGAACTCACTCTCATCGTCTCTCCCAAGAGGCCCAGACCATCTGGAAATGGCTACTAGCCAGTAATCCCACGATAACGGTCATCCATCTCCCAGGAACTCAAAACCGGCTGGCAGGTGATCGGACACAATTTCCAGGACAATCACGACTTGGTTCTCAATTAGGGCGTCTTGCAAGGAATCTTTCAGGAGTGGGGGTATCCTGACATAGATCTGTTCGCAGACGTCAACAGCCGAAAAGGACACGCCTACTCATCCAGTTTCTCCCAACCAGGGTCGCAGGTGAATGCCCTTTTGATCAATTGGTCAGAGAAATTTCGCTATTCATTTCCACCAACGCCTCTCATCCCAGCAGTGATTCCCAAGCTATACCAGTCTCACACCAGGATGATTCATCGCCCCAGAGTGGCCTCGCCAATGATGGTTCACAGACCTTTTACATCTTGGCAGCATGGCTCCTGAATTCCTTCAATATGGGCATTTAGGACTTCCAAAGGAGTGTATGGACATTCTCAAGGAGGCCAGGAGACCCTCCACTAGACATTCATATGTCTTCAAATGAAAGAGATTTTATTTGTGGTGTACAGAAAATGGGTACAACCCAATTTCATGTCAAGAGGATGTTCTCATCCGATATCCTCTTCACTTAGCTCAGGCAAGGCTGCTTTTCTTTTCCATCAGAGTGCACCTGCCAGCTATTGCAGCTTACAGAAAATCTCCCTCACAAGTTCCCTTTTTTAGAATTTCTGTTGTAAAGGACTTTCTCGAGGGGCTCAAAAAGGTGTTTCCCCCCCAGTCAGGAATCCGTCTCCTATATGGGAACTCAACAGTGTCCTTTCCA
The DNA here is from genome assembly GCA_963921515.1 of Calotriton arnoldi. NCBI lineage: Eukaryota > Metazoa > Chordata > Amphibia > Caudata > Salamandridae > Calotriton > Calotriton arnoldi. The sequence goes on from CAWUFW010000116.1 coordinate 613,779, forward strand.
AATTGATGAGCCCTCGATTTGAGGCAATCCAGAGGGCCTCTTTGCAACATCTTTCCTGGTAAGCGGCTGTTTTGGTGGCTATCACTTCTGCTCCTTATTCTGAGTTACCATATACTGTCTTTCACTCCAACAGTGTAGCTATGAGGACTCACCCCAGTGTTCTTTCAAAGGTAGCCTCAGAGTTTCACATCAGTCAGACAATCTTTCTGCCTACCTTCTTTCTTAATCCCTCAAGTCCATCCGAATGATCTTTGCATTCATTAGATGTTAAGAGGGTCTTAAAATTCTACTTAGACAAAACCAAAAGTATCAGGAAATCAGATCACTTGTTTGTTAACTATGGTCCAGTACGCCCAGGTCTAGCCTCCTCTAAACAATCAATTTCCAGATAGGTTGTTTCATGTATTGTACTTTCCTATCAGTTAACTAAAAAGCCATTGCCAGCTAGGCTTAGAGCACACTCTACTAGAATAAAGGCTCTTACAGCAGCTCTGTTGAGAAATGTGCCAATTTCTGAAATCTGTAAAGCCACTACCTGGAAATTTGCCCATACCTTTACTAGGCATTACTGCCTGGACTCAGATACTAAGGCAGACACTCAAGTAGGACTTCGTTAAGAAATCTTTTTGGATGAAGGTTGGAGCTGTTTTCTGCTTCTAACCCTGCAGCTCTTTAAAGATCAGCCTCACCACACCTCTACAACCTCTGTCATTCCCTTGTAGGATGACACTGCCTCGGCTCTTTCCAACACCATCTTTATTTCAAAATCACCATCTTCTTTAATACAGATTTGGTCAAAGCTTCACTTTTTTTTTTTTTTTTTAATGTAACAGAGTTTCACTCTCATCACTAACCCAGTAGCTCCCCGTGTACTTCGGCAGCACTTCTGAGCTCTTGTGCCTTTTAGCACTAATCTCAGTAGTGAGCTCTTCTTTACACTTCTTGCCACAACTAAAACAGGATGGCACCTTTCTCTTGGACAAGAATTCTGAGAACTGAAGCTTTTCATAGTCTTTTTTTTAAGACTAAATCCGTGAGGCCATCCTATGACATTGGGTCCATATTTGAAGGCTTAGTAACACACACACAGTTTTATTCCACGATTTGTAAAATGTTTCGGGCTACACATTCAGACGGTTTCATAGCATTTCTACTATATTGTGAAAACTGCAAAGGCCCCGTGCATTATGCTACAGACGACTGAAACAATTCACACACAAATATATCAATGCTGGGACTTCTTGGGTACACTGCTGAGCCTCTTCTGTCTTTTATTGAAGCTTTTGCGATGCCTTTGAAGACACCCTAGTAGAAACCCTACTGTTCAATGGTAGGTAAGTATGCGCTCAAAATGATTAGGCTGCTCCTTGAAAATCAAGGCTGACTGAAAGAGCACCACATGACTGAATAATTGCTTGGATATAGCTTTTAGGTTCAGGGACAATATGTCCCAATTGACCGGGGGTAAGAATGAAGACTTAATGCCCGGAAGAAGTCGACAAGGGTTTGTGCATCATAAGTCTCTGTTAAGATGCTAAATAAAGTCCAGAATGAGAGTCAAAATGACTAGATTTCTGAGGCGCTGTGTTTGTACTTGAGACTGTGACCTAGTGTCCACCAACCTCATGCGTTTTTTGGCTATGAAAGGTGACTAGATCTCACTTTCAGGGTATATTTACCCAGATACCCTATGATGGGCTGCAGGTTCTGAAGCACTTGCTTTGCTCTGGAGTATACATTGCAGATGTTTTGGCACTTCCATGGTCCTGCAGCTGATCTTTCACAAGCATGCTTGGATACATTACATGGATAGCGGCATCTCATAAGATCAGTTCTTTTAGAATATTGTTTATGGCTTATTTTGAGAATATTAAATTTAACATTTCTGCGTACAATGAATCTGGATATTGCTTTCCTTAGAACATTGCATACTGCGCTTCTTGGACCATTGAAAGTGATCCCACAGTAACCATTGCATGTGGCCCACTTCGGAACATTGCAAATGGCCCATTTGGGCCCCTGGGCGACATATCCCTCCTTGGACTGTTGCATCATGTGGCCCTCTTTGGACCACTGGATGACGTAGCTCTCTTTGGATAGTAGAAAAATGTGTACCACTGTGTACCATTGGATGACATGGCCCTTCTTGGAACAATGGATGCTACCCTCCTTTGACCGTTACTTATACCACTTGATTGCTTCCAATGCTATTTTCCGGATTGCGTTGTTTATATTTACAACTTTAATTCATTATTTCACTTAACTATTGGATATTCACTGCCAAATATGAATGCTATCACCATCACCGTCTCACTTATGTTTATTTTCAGGAGTTGTTCTTGTTATAAATTGAAAGAAAGCATATACCTAACTTTTACTGATGAATATGTATTCGAGGCATGCGTCGCTGTAGATACATATGCTTTGCATACTTCTGCTATCTAGTGTTTGGTCCAGATGTGTGCAAGTTGTTTTTCTTCATAGAAGTCTTTCGAGTTATGAGGTAGAGTAAATCTTTCTCTTGATGATAATGCGCATGGGCATAAACTCCATTGTTAGATTGTTTTCTTTCCGCCATCAGGTTCAGAGGTGTCTTCCTGTGCTCTGGTTCGACACCATTGTGGTGCTCTTTTCAGTTCGCACTGTGGCACACTACCTTCCCCTTCGTTGGTATTATATTTGATTGCATTTCCTATTTCCCTTGCGTATCGTCGTATACACATTTAGTTCGTCTCGACTGTGGCCCCTCCAGGGTCTCGCCCTTCAGGGACTCCTTTGGTCTCCATCGCATATCTCAAGAATGCCTCACTGGTGATGGAATGGACGCCCTTTTGTTATTGTCCTCGCTACCACGCGAAGTACCCTCATACCGACTTACATCAGGTCTGTAATCTTTGTCGCCAGAACACAGAGTGAGACTGATTGTGACGCCTGTCGCTCCAAGAAAACTCTTCGAGACCGTTGCACATTTCGGCTTGAGATGTCGCGGAGGAGCATAGAAGAAACACCAGACCTTTTCGGTCTGTACGACATGTCGTGTAGTTCCCAGGAGTCCCCCCTGGACCTGCGCGTTTTGGATGACCTAAACTAAGGGCTTGGTGTCCCAACCGCTTCTCGACACCCCCACAGGATATGTCAGCCGTTAGACCAGCTAGCTCTACAGTGCCACTACCACCCCCTGTATTCTACAGTAATGTATGTAGTCTCTGACAACCACTGAACATGACAAACCTGATTACTCTGGGATCATGGAAAACAGTACAGTACGTTTCGCTCAGACACTCGTGCTTGCTTTCTCTCAGAAAACACACAGGATGGCGATTAGGACGTTTCAATAAGAATTTATTGGTCCAACGACAGCCTGGTGTAAAACATATGTGCTGCAACAATCAGGAGACAGAAGCATACAAAAGAGATTGCTAGTACCAATATAGTGAATAGTAGATACATTTCTACCATAGTGCTAATAAGATGAACAAAACAGTTCAGATAAAAACAGTAGCACTTGCATATTTCTAAAATGGGCGCCCTAACTAATTTGCTAAAATGCACCTAGCCTAACCTGGGTGTGTAGGTGTATGTAAGGGCAGCCAAGAAACCCCTAGGGATGAACCAGCCCCCTCACCTGATGGTTTAGAGCGAAGGACCCCGTCTCTGCGTCGAGGATGACAACCCACAAGGGATGTCAGACCGCTGCTTGTCAGAGATTCGGCATGCAGGACCCCAGTCTCAGCTTGGAAGGAATTCTCCTCTAATTTGTAGGGGGGAGTGAGGGTCTTTTATACTCCAGGGTTTTTTCTAGAATCAATATGGTTTTAAAACAAGCATGGATGTTTTGAAAACAATCATAAATGTTTTGAAAACAATCACCGATGCTTTTCTAAACAAGTGTGATCATGCACAGCTGGCTGTTGGCCAAGGATGAAAAAAGTGGTGACCCTTCTACAGAATAAATCTGCCGTGCCTGGGGACATGTTTATGTACGTCAGGTACAGGGATTCAGATAGAAGATTGAGAGCCTGGTGTCGAAGAGACAGGAGCAAGCTATTAGGTAAAAGGTCACCTGTTTAGAATCATTATAGTCGTGTGGATGGGATGACATATTTAAAATGGAGTATACATGACAGGGCTATCCTAAAGGACATGACAGACATCGAGGAAGAACACCCTCAACCATTGGCTGCAGAGGAGGAGGAGGCCTTTACCATTGAGAGCAGCTCCTGATCCGACCTTGAGATCAAACTGGAAATGGAGGACCTACCACCTGCTCAACAGTCCGTGAGTATGGTACCCCCTCTCCCTCCACACCATTCCGATCAGCCTTTGGCTAAAAGACTTTCAGTTCCTCTGGAACACCAGACAGTGGGTCTTGGTCCACCACTGCCTTCTGACCATGATTGGCACAGAGCAACTACTCCAGCTTGGCAATGAAAAAACATTCCAAACCAAAGGCTTCGGTATCGATCACCTCGGTCTCAGACTGCCCGTTGGCATCCACCCGACCCTCTGTGCCGAGCCGACCAACAGCGTCGTTCTCCTCTGCTTCGACGGCGAGCGGCGCTTCGGCACTGAAACCACTTTGGGATTCGAACATTTGGAAGCTGATTTTAAGACCAGATTTCTGGAAGGCCAGTAGAGCCCATCCTGCATCAACTGCAAGAACAGTTGAACTCCAGGCTAAAACAAATGTATCCTTTTAGAGTACTTCCACATGGTAACCCTGCAGGATGTTATCCCACTTGTCCAGCAAGGCAACTTTATGGCTACACTAGACCTAGAAGATGCCTGTTTGCACATACCAATACATCCGTCACATCGCCGATATCTCAGGTTTGTGGTAGGCGGCAAACACCACCAATTCAAAGTCCTCCCTTTCGAGGGGACCTCTGTACCTCGAGTATTCACCAAGTGCCTTGCAGTGGTAGCCGGACACACATGCAGACAAGGAGTCCACGTATTCCCATATCTGGATGATTGGCTATTGAAGCTGCCACCCTTCAACAGTGTCAAAACCACGCGCTGGTCACAATAGATCTGATTCATCATTTGAGGTTCACAATCCATGCCAACAAGTCCCTCTTCCAACCCCTACAGACCCAAGCTTACCTAGAAGCTATCTCCTACACCGAAATAGGCCTAGCCTATCCCAATTCTACATGGATCCTGTCCTTCCATGTGTTTAATCCCGCTATTTTAACAAAATCACCAGCTTACAGTGAGGACTGTCATATGCCTCTGTCCCGATGGCCTCCTGCATTGCCACAGTACCTCATGCAAGGCTGCACATGGGTCCGTTGCAAGAATGTTTGGCTTAACAGTGGTCTCAGATGGAGGGTCACTGGGACGTTCTAGTGTTGATCGGCCACTGCAATAATCCCTCTTCGCAGTGGTGGAACACCAACAACCTGTTGCAGGAGTGGATTTTCCTCGATCCTGTTCCTCACATCATTGTTACAACAGACTCGTCACTCACGGGGTGGGGTGCACACTTGCAGGATGTCACAGTGCAGGGCCCGTGGGAGACCAGACGGTCATGCACTACCTACAGAAACAAGAGGGGTGAGGGGGGTGAAGGGACGTTCTTCACAACTGTCTCACCTATTTCAGACCATTTGTCGCTGGACTCTCCGTCACAACATCCACCTGTTAGCTGATTAACTTCCAGGGATGGACAACAATTTTGCTGACCTCCTCAGCATGATGCAGCAATAAGTCCATCAATGGGAACTTCGTCCGTAAGTCCTCCTCCGATACTTCCGTAAAATGGGAGTTCCCTCAGATAGATCTGTTCGCAACCATGGACAATGCCAAATGCTCAAACTTCGCCTCCAGGTTCCCACAGTCCAGTGGCAATGCACTATGGATGAATTGTTCAGTGACATTTGCCTACTCTTTTCCTCCTCTCCTTCATCCATTTGTGGCTCGGAGACTCCAACAAATGTCTCTTACGCTCATCCTAGTAGCTCCCACATGGGCTCGCCAGCCCTGGTTCACAACTCCGCTAGATCTCTCTTTAGTTCCCCATGAGAAGCTCCCTAACAGACTGGACGTTCTCACGCAGAACCAGGGAGAAATCGGGCATCCAGATCCCAAATATCTCAACCTAGCGATTTGGCTCCTGATGTCATAGAATTTTGATACCTCAGTCTCCCACCTGAGTACATTTCCATTCTCAGGGAAGCCCGTAGACCTACCACTTGGGCATGCTACGCAGTCAAGGGGAAGAGTTTTGTCTGCTATTGTCACTCCATCAAATTGACCCTTTTAATGTAACAGTACAAAATATTGTCTGTTACTTGCTTCATTTACAGATCTCTGGTCTAGCATTCACCTTGATACGGTTACATCTGGCCGCAGTAGCTGCCTGTCTCCAAAACAGGCAACACGTTTCTTTATTCAAAATACCAGTAATTAAGGCCTTTATGGAAGGTCTCTAAAGAGTAATTCTACCACCCTCATGGAAGCTTACCATTGTCCCTACACAACTCATGGGCCCTCCATTTGAGCCCCTCTACATCTGCCCCCTTCAATTTCTCTCTTGAAAAGTGGCATTTTTAAGTGCTAATACCTCACTCAGCCGTATAAGTGAGCTTCAGGCATTAACCTTAGAAGAACCCTTCTTCCATCTCCATAGAGACAGGGTTGTCCTCCGCACCAACCCCAAATTACTTCCAAAGGTAGTTTCTCATTTCCACCTCAGTCAATCAATTGATTTACCTTTTTTCCCACAACCAGACTCTGTTGCGGAAAGGGCTCTCCATACATTAGATGTCAAAAGAGCCCTAATGTATAAAACTTTTTAGAAAGGCTCAACAACTTTTTGTTGCTTTCTCACCACCTCATAAAGGAAAGGCCATATCTAAATCAGGCATTGCCAGATAGATAGTTAAATCCATTCAAACATGTTATGCTAAGGCTAAAAGAACATTACCTACACCCCCTAGAGCACACTGTACTCAAAAGAAAGGAGCTTCTATGGCCTTTCTAGGAAACATCCCAATAGCTGACACATGTAAAGCAGCTACATGGTCTACGCCGCACACTTTCACTAAACACTGCTGTGTGGATGTGCTAGCACACCACCAAGCTGATGTGGATCAGGCAGTGCTACGTACACTTTTTCAAACAACTGCAACACCTACAGGTTAGCCACCAATTTTGAGAAGGACTGCTTTTGCAGTCTATGCAAAGCATATGTATCTACAGGCACACATGCCTCGAACGGAAAAAGTTACTTACGCTGTAAGCATCTGTTCGAGGCCTATAGTGTTGTAGATTCACATGCGCCCACCCTCCTCCCCGGACACGTATAGCTATTGCAGTTTCTTTTCTCCTCTTATATTCTTTTCTTATATACATGGACGTCTCATTACTTATCACTTAGTTTCACACTCCATTCTCTCTCGCCGTGCAGGAAAACAATCCACAATCGAGTCGATGCCCATGCTCATTATCACCAAGAGGAAGAGTCACTGTGCTTTGTGACTTGAAAGACGACTTGTAAGAAAAAACTCTTTCACACATCCTCACCCAACACTAGATGGCAGGGGTATTCATGATCAGATGCTTACAGGGTAAGTAGCATTTTCCTTTAAACTTGTGATGACTTTTCATAAGAAGCAGATTTGAGTTTGCGGTAGTTGACTGTTGCATTAAATTCTACTAGCTGTAATATCAGTTTGAAGTTTCTTCTTTTCTTCCATAGGTCTGGTGAAAATGACGTGGAGTACAGTAATAACATGGATTTGGAGGAGGGAGAGTTAGCGGAGGAACCTGCTGTTGCTGGAGCATCAGGTAAGCCATGGCTGGGTGTAAGAGGAAGGCTGTATATGGCGCATGATACCATTACAGCTGGTTCATTGTTTAAAGGCTGTGGATCTGATTCACAAAAAAGTCATATCTGTAGTTGCAGATTTACACCTATGTGTGAGTGTAGGTTTACAACTTTCTGGAATTCGCAACCATTCCCATTCCCAGGAATGTGCATGGAAAGATGTGCCAATCACAAGTTTCCTTTCCTGTACTTTGGACGTCTGTGTGACTTCTTCAGCAGGATAACTGTTCCTGCTGTGCAGGGGCCTCCAGAGTTGAACATTTGGCACAGGGGGAATAGCATCCCTGTGCAGACACCTGTTTTTTTGTTGTTGTTTTTTTCCCCTCTAGGCTGATGGGATGAGGGATCTTGTTCCCCATGGAGCCGGTGTCCGAATCTTTCCAGTGTGGAATTGAGGAGGAGAGGAGTTTGTGAATGCTAACAAACATCCCTATGTTTGTTGGCATCCACATACTTCAGGCTAACCACACCTTAAAATGCCCAATTTCTGTCTCTAAGGTTGCATTTATGGGTGCGGAGAGCTCTGCACACACACATTAAATTTAGACTGCCAGGAATCTTTGTGGAGTCCTAGCAGGTGTAAGTAAGGACATTTCAGTCATAAAGATACATTTACGTCCTAATTTACCTTTGTGATTAGGCCCCCCTGTGTTTGGGGTACTAACACTTGTGTTGTGATTTATTTTCTCTTATCTCAGCAATGCTGTATTTTTTACTTATTCTAGTAATGTTATTACAAACCTTTCCATTCTCTGTGTAGTTAGAAGACGTGATCAAGACTTCTCTGGGACCTTTGAATATGCATTTCTGTAGTGGGATTTCACAGATCATTTACTAATGTTCTGATTATTTAAAATGTCATGCAATAGAATTACCAGATAAAAATATGGTCGGATGGTGCACAGTCCATGTAATTATTCTAATATTCCAGTCTGGCATTTTGACCTGAAAATATAATACCTTCTGTTTGAAATAAGCCTTATTCACAGCATTGAATTTAAGGGATGTGCAAAATTAATTCAAGTTCTAGGAACCCCATCTGTTGTGTACATGCACCATGGAGCATCACTTCTCTGCCATATGATTTTCTTTTATGATCCCCCCCTTACACCTTAGTGTAATAAAGCTTAACTTTATAAAATGATCTCATGAAAAAAAGTGTCTTCGGGCATGGATTCTAAAAACAACACCTATGATGATTGGGACAATTATGTTCCCTCAAAAGGATAACAGCCGGTATGAAGTGCTTCAGGATGTCAAAGTCAATGGGCTTGACACTTTACTGGCCTTGTGTCTTCCCCAAGACCTGCTACAGAGGAAAGCCCCTTTTTCGCTGTTGTGATGCGACAGGCGGCTGAAATATTGGACCTACAATTGCCAACTATGGAAGTAAAAACCAATGTTTTGACTGAAGTTTTGCAACTAAATCAGACTTCCACTGAGCCACTCTTACTATTCACGAGGCATTTACTGACACCCTTTTGGGCACCTGGCCAACCCCAGTTCAGGACCGCCCGTCACCAGACTTGTTGCCCATCGTCATTGCCCTTTGCCTGACATCCCTGCCTTCCTAACACAACAACTCACTATGGAGAGTCTGGTAGTTCAAGCATCCATCAGCAGGGTCAATCTTAATTCTTTCCCTAGCACTCCTCTCAACCATAAGTCAAAGTGAATAGACTTCTGGCAAAATAATTTTCTTTTCCACGATCCTTGCTCTACGATTGGTCAATGCCAACTGTCTCCTAGACCATTAACCCCATGCCCTTCAGTATAGAGTGGTACAAGCCTTTAGGGCGATCTTTGGGGGTCTCTCACGCAGGCCATTTAGGGCGGCTGCGATGCGACAAAATTTGTAATATGTTCAGGGCTGGACTCAACTGATTGTCGGGGATGTGCCATGGACTCCAGTGTGGCTCTCTGCTGCCACGCCTGTATGAAGTCCACATGTTTTTCCAGGAATGTCCAGGCGTCCTTAAGGGAAATGCCGTTTGATGGATCTCTTGCCTTTTTGGGGATAAAGCAGACTCAGCCTTGGAGCATTTTCAGGAGAGCAGAGCCACAGCACATTCCTTGGGCCTGTCAGCTACCACAAGTCATTTCCGCAGTTGCTACAGTAGGGGTTTCCCTGCCTATCAACGCCAGACCCCCCCTCCTACACACAAGGCTTTTCAGCCCTTTTGTGGCTGAGGTCATGGTCCCCAAAGACCATGGGGACAGCAGGGACAACATGAGGCTCAGTCTCCAGCCCCCCTGAGCTGCAAACGCATAAATGCTTTAGTATGTCCTTGCTCACGCATAGCCACCCTGTCGGAGATATTTCCTTCAGGCGTGGCAGGATCACAATGGACAAGTGGGTCCTACAAATCGTCCACCAGAGCTATGCCCTTTCCTTTATTTCTACCTGCCACACCTTCAGGAAAACTGACGGAGGACGATCTGTCCATCTGACAGCAGGAAGTGCAAGACATTTTAACCAGAGGGGCTATAGAGACTGTCCCCCCCCCCCCAACCCTCCCCCCACTCAGAAGTGGGATCTGGGTGTTACTCCCGCTACTTCCTTGGGCTGAAGGAGGACAGGGGCCTTTGTTCTTTCTTAGATCTTTGCTCTGAGGAAATGGGGTGTCATATATGGTGTGGTTAAACAGCCTTACTGGGTAATGCACTTGCCAACACCTGTAGGTCCAGTAGGTTTCGTCTGTAAAACCCTCAGCTCAACCCTCGGTAGCTAGGCCACTGAGTAGCAAGGCTTACTCAGAGGAACAAGTGTAAAGTATTTAAACAGAACCAAAACAACTAAAGAAGAAATTGACACGACACTCAAGAAATCCGACCCCAATTTATAAAAGTAGACTGTATTTTTATAAGAATTTAGAGTCTAGATTGAAAAAGATCCACTGGAGGGTTCCAGAGATATTGATTTTACAAGCAATAATACATCAAGAGATCTGGGGTCTGGGTGCCAGAGGTGCCCTCTTTATTCTCAGAAAGTTGCTCTCTCGGTGTTCAGACCTCCCTAGCCCACCCTTAGAGTGTGGCTTCCTCAGGGCTACATGCCCAAGGGAAATGGTTTGGCAACTGGTTCCACTCTCTGCTTCCAGTGCCAGCCTGTCTACCTTAACAGTGGGGCAGCCCTCTCATCTATTGTTACACATCTGCCCTTCAAAGGTGGCTTCACCTTTGAAGCCTGCCTTTTGTGGCTAACAACTCCCTTGCCTGCAGTCCCTCATTTTCTATCTTCCTGAGAGTCATTGGCACATCTCTCCAGTCTGACTCATGGAGCAGGCTCCATGTGTTGGAAGGGAAGGCACGGGCGTTTTAAAGGCAACAAAGTGGCAGCCTTGATAAAGGTGTGCACTGCAACAAGTTACTTTAGTTTCAACTTGAGACACAAGTCGGGCTTAATGTAATGAGTTGTTTAATACCTTGGAGTGTTCACTTTGGTCGCACCGTTCAGAATTTAGCACAGCTGAGGGGTCAGTGTGTACCCGCCAATTGGACGACCAAGTCTTTCCACAGTAAAAACAGTAATTTTATGGGTTTTACTGTCAGGAGATGTACAGTACATGTCCTGCCTGGATCATATGTCACGCTGTAGGCCTGCCCGAGAGGGTACTTGCAAACATGTACAGGAGAAGTGATGGCTTTGCCATTGGTTTTAATGGTAAAGTCCGGCTATCAGTGTGGGACTGCTCTCCTAGTTTGCAGTAGCAGACTGGAGGACTTGTTTTACTTGGGGGACCTCAAGGGTGACACGACCAGTGCTACATGCCCTGGGATGCCCCTCGTACTTACATGTCCTGGGTACCAGAGTACCATTTACTAGAGACTTACATGTAAGTAAGCCATTTCCAGTTGGGTACAGCCAATTCGACATACACTTTAGTGTCGGAGCCTGATTAGAAGCCTCAGTGCACTCTTGTAGTCGAAATACCAGCGCAGCATCAGGTGAAAAACTTGTTGGTGACCATACAAAAAGAGGCACTTCCTTACATTCGCCCTCTCAAAGCATTCCTCTGAAAGGGCAAATTCAAGATGCTCATGCTAGCCAAGGTCCTGGAGAATAGATGGTGGCTTTGGACCTGCAGGATGCTTATTTCCACATCCTTGTCCTGGTGGTACACAGATGCCACCTGTGTATCACGATGGGCCAGGAGCATTTTCAGTTTGCAGTGCTTCCTTTGGGCACACCAGTGCCTCTTGGGTGTTCACAAACATGATGGCAGTGGTCTTAACATCATTGCATTTTAGTATTAATGAGGCAGAGTCACACCTGACTCCTTCGTAGATGCTTCTTTTCATCGTGGCCATTCTGTATACTGTATGGGTTTGTGCCTTTCCCCCAGAGCCGAGAGCCAGGACATTTGGGCTATGATGCCGATGTTTCAGCCTATGTCCTGATTCTGAGTGCGGATGACTCTGAGGTTGCTAGGATTTCTGGCCTCCTTCATCCTGCTGGTATCGCATGCCAGATGGCACACTCAGGGTCTGCAGGAGGGCCTGAGATTCCAGCAGGCTCAGCATCAGGGAAAACTGCCTAATTGTATCCAGATGTCAGAGGAGACTTCAAAAGATCTGCAATGGTGACTACTGGACCATGAATGGGTCAGTAACGGGCCCCCTCTTCTTACCTCACCGAGAGCTGACTTTGGTGATAGATGCATCACTACTGGGTTGAGGAGGCAATTTGTGAGAGGTGACGATCAGAGGACTCAGGTCTCTGAGACCCGACTTCATATAAACTTGTTGAAGTTGAGAGCAATTCCCTTTGCTCTGAAGGCTTTCCTGTGCACTATCAAAGGAAAGCTGCTGTGGGTGCTCACAGACAACTCCACTGCCATGTGGTACTGCAAAAAGCAGGGTGGGGTGGAACCCTGGCCCAGGAGGCCTTGGGCCTCTGGAAGTGGCTAGACCACCAAGAGATTTTTCTGGTGGTAAACCACCTGGCAGGGTCTTTAAATGCCAGGGCGGATGAACTCAGCCTCAGGCGCCTAGCTAGTCACAAATGATAGTTACACCAAGAGGTGGCGCAAGCTGCCATCCAGCAATGGGTAGAACCCTGGTTCGATCTTTTTGCCAGTTGCTGAGAACACACAATATCGTCACTTCTGTTTGCTGGGGTTTTACCAAAGCAGCTCTAGCTTGGAGACTCCTTCCTTCTAGAGTGGAGCTCTGGACTCCTGTGCCTTCACACCAACCTCTCTCCTGCCCTAGTTTATGCTGTATTACCTGTATTTGTATATCACATAACTCACCCTGGAGGGTTTCCTGGCACTGAAAAAGGAGCTGTATGAGCAGCGCCGGAGCTAGGTGAGGAGGCAGCTCTGATGTGCACAGGCAGGTCATTCCTAGCTTTCAGAGCAAGGTAGGAGAAGGCCGATAGCTGTATCTGGTTCTGCATATGCCTGGGGAAGGGGGGTCAGTAGGAGTCCAGCTGAGCAGAGGTGTCTAGTAGGGTTGTGGACGTTTATGCGGCTATTGAGGTACTTATTGCCTATGTTGTCTAAGGCTTTGTATGTATGCGTGATGTGTTTATGGATTGGGAGCCAGTGAAGCTCTTTGAGGTGCAGGGTGGTGTGAGTGCAGTGTGGGAGGTTTACGGTGGGTGAGACCAGCTGCGGAGTTTTGTATGGTCTGATGTCTTCTGATTAGTTGAGTGTTGAATTCGGCACAGAGTGCGTTGGTGTAGCCCAGATTGCTGGTGATGAGGGCTTGGGTGACGTTTCTGTGAACGTTGGTGGGGAGCCTATGAAAATAGTTTTGAGTGCAAGGAAGCAGGAGATGGAGACTACATTCATTTGGCCAGTCATGGTGAGTTGGTTGTTGATTATCATTCTGAGGTACTTTGCGTGGCTTGCCAAAGGGGTGTTGGTCAGAGTTCGGCAGACTACCTGGTGGTCTGTGTTAAGCTTGAGGCACTTTGTTTTCCTCTATCTGGTGACCTCGGTCCTGTAGGTGGAGAAATTGATCAGGGTATTTGATGTCTTGTAGGAGAGGGAGAATATGAGCTGGTTAATGTCCGCGTAGGATATGATATTCCGTAGGCACAAATGATGTTCGGGATTGGGGGTCACAAACTCTGCAGAGGAGATTGACAGCATCTGGGGTGAGGAAGTCCAGACTAACTGATTAGGTGCAAGCCAGTCAGGAAGGAGCAAATCCTGCAAAGTGTGGTTCTTTAGATGCCAACTTCGTGCTGTCATTGGATAAGAATGGGGTGGGATACTGTGTCAAAGGGTTACGGAGAGGTTCAGTAGAGTGAAGAGGATTAGGCACAGTTTGGCCCAAGTCATCCTAGTGACACCAGATTGGGCCTAGAGAGTGGTTCCCAGAACTTCTGGACCTGAGCATCTGTCCTTTGATCAAGCTGCCACTTTGGAATAATTTTTTATTGCAGCAGCAGTGCAGGATGTTTCACCTGGACCTGCACGTCTTGCATCTCCATGCTTGGAGATTGAGCTGCGACAGTTGACCTTTTTCGACCTGCACCTGGAAGTCATTAATGCGATCTTGGTGGCGAGGCATCTCTCCACAAAATCAGTATATGCCAGCCATTTGGACAAATTGGTGCCACACCCCACAAATGGACCTCTACAGACAGTAGTTTTGTTATTTTTGTCCCTAGCCCAACAAGGACTTTCCTTAGGCATTGTTAAAGGCTACTTATTGGATCTTTTGGTCTTCTTGTGGTTGCCTGATGGACAAGTTACTTACCTTCCGTAACGCCTTATCTGGTAGAGACATGACCTAGCTGCAGATTCCTTACCTTTGATCTTCCAGGCGTCAGGCTGGATCCAGAAGATTTTTCTTAGCAGTGCCCCTGCACGCCGGTAGGTGGTGTTGGTCGGCTCCGCGCGACATCGTGTTCGTCGTCATCGTGATGTGTGCGTCATCAATATAACCGCCGCTCTGGCGCGCTGACGTCAGTACTTTTCACGACTTTCCACGGCAGAAGCGCAAAGCCATGAAGTGACTGACCATTGTGTGTTAAAAAATAAACAGCTAGGGCCCTGAAGGGGAAACATCCCTGACACTAAAAACAATTCCGCAGTGTACCAGAGACATACTAAGTGGGAGTCCGTGTCCAACATGGCGCGGTGACAGGCGCCACACGGCTTGAACCCCGAAGTGTTTTTACTTGACGTATTCTGCACACCAAAAGAAGTCGACAAATGTTCGAAAAAAGTGTGTAAAAAATTGACGGGGTGGATCGGCGCTGGCTGGCGCGGAAAGAAAAGAAAAAAACTGACAGTACGCCTTAGTGGCGCTTATATTGACGACACGGACGTCACGACGATGATGAACACGACGCCGACGACATCACGTGGAAGCGACCAACGCCACCTACCGGCGCGCAGGGGTGCTGCTAAGAAAAATATTCCGGATCCAGCCTGATGCCTGAAGTTCAAAGGTAAGGAATCTGCAGCTAGATGTCTCTTTCATATGAGCATTCCTTATTTAAATTACCAAATGTGCAGCAATATTTGGAAGGTGTGCAACATTTGTTTCCGCAAAAAACCTTGGTGATGCCCCATTGAGACTTGACCTTAGTCCTCACATTGTTGATGTACACCCCTTCTGATAGAAACTTCTAACCGCAGATTCCTCACCTTAGTATATTCCCCAGATGCCCAACTGGATCCAGAAAATCTTGAGCAGTACCTCTGCACCACTAGGTGGCGTTGCTCGATTATGCATTGGAAGTGATGTTGCCTTTCCCATATAAGCGCCACCCTGGCAGGCTGACTTCAGTTCTTTTCTTTCTATGCCAACAGCACAGATCCAGATAGCTAACTCAGACATTTATTGGCCAACTTTTTTTGACTTTTTGTTAAAAAAATTTAGGTTTACACTCCCAGTGTGTAGGGCGCATACCCTGCCAAACCTTGAGGATTTGAACCTTGCGGGATTGTCGCAGGTGGATTTTAGTGTCCGGTCCCCAGTAGGCCTGCACCGAGTGCAAGTAGATGCACCCAAGGTGATTTGTGAGCGGGCAATGAAGCTCCTGGAGGTGCAGGAAAAGAAGACTCCATGCCGTTCCCAGTCCCTTGGAAGATCTCTGGGCCGTTCCCAGAGGCATTCCTGCAAATGATCTACCCTCTCCAAGGCCTCCTCATCAAAGTTGGGTATGTCTAAGGCACACCAGAGAAAGAAGTTTAAGTGTTTCTCACCTTCAACCCTCAACCTCATGCTTCTAGGCCCCGCTGTCACACTTCACCTGAGGAGCCAGTGTCAGGGCTCAGTCCGCGCTACCCTCTGTTTTCCATTGCCGGAGCAATGCCCGCCCAACTTGAGGAATTTTATGACACCATGCATGCCACCTTTGGGCCACTGACTCCCTCTGGCATGCCTTTGGGCCCAACAGAGGCGAGAGGTGCCTCTGCTAGGTTACCGTCTGTGGGTTTGCCCTCCACATCAGCCGGGCCCCTAGGGATCCACCCCAGGATCCTAAGTCACGCCACCCCGGGTGCCACCTTCCACCCCAGCTCCATCCCAACTGGTGCCACACCCCGCGCCACTTGATGGCGAGCCGATGAGAATTTCTGGCACCGTTCAGGCCCTTCCATCATCTGGAATTTCCGTCCATTAACAGACGGTAAACATCAGTCACCCCGCATCCGTCACCCTGCATGTTATTACAATGCGGTTGTTACAACGACCGAGTTGTAACAACGCAATACCATTACCCCGCAAATCGAAACCACGACTTGCGGAGGGGGGAGAAGGTGTTGGGTTTAAAATCCAACACCTTCCCTACTGTCCGCACAGACTGGAGTTGGAGTAGTGAATTATACTATCCCAACATCCAGCGCCCCCCTCCGCAAGTCGTGGTAACGACTTGCGGGGTAATGGTATTGCGTCGTTACCACGCGGTCGTTGTAACGACCACGTTGTAATAACATGCGGGGTGAGGGAAAGCGGGAAAAGGAGTCATATTCTTAACAGACACTTCCCTCTTGGGGTAGATGAGGAAATGGTTTAGGTCCCCTTGAGGACACTGAAAAGGAAAACTAGTATGAGGAGCTGGGAGACACCAGTGGTTTGGATACCTCCTCAGACTTTGGCATGCTTTCCCCTCCTGGTCAGGCTTCGTAGGATGGTGAATCGTTTGCCATCATGATACACAAGGTCCTCTATCTCCAGCTGCTGGCTGTCAAGGTTAAGTCCAATGTATTGATGGAGATGCTTCAATCTGAAAGAGACACGTTAGTGACAGATTCCTTACCTTAGAATATCCCCAGGCGTCAGGCTGGATCCGGAAAGTTTTGCGTAGCAGTACCCTTGCGCGTCGGTAGGCGGCGTCGTGCGGCTCCGCGTCCGTCGTCGGCGTCGTGATCGCCGGGATGACGTCGCGGGCAGTACTTAGGCGCCGCCCCTGCGCGCTGACGTCAGTTCTTCTTTTTCCGCGCCAGCAAGCGCAGATCCGGGAAGAGCAGTGCCCTGGTCATTTTTTGACCATACTTTTTGGTGATTTTTTCACTGTTTTTCCATCTTTCAAGGTGTCGTAGGGATGCCCGGCTTCAAGCGATGCGGCGCCTTTGCGCGGATGATGTCCGTCACCGACCCGCATTGGGAGTGTCTCTTCTGCCTCGGCCGAGGCCACGACACGGCGTCTTGTACCGACTGCCAGGCCCTCCACCCGAAAGCTTTGCGAGAGCGGTCTCGAAAGCTCCTCGAGGCCCGGCATTCGGCCCGCGGAAGCCCCGGTCGCGTGAGAGGTCCAGGGGTCGATCGCGGAGTCCACACCGGTCGTCGGCGTCGAAGTCTTCTTCGTCCGGTAAGTCGAAGCACAAAAAGTCCAAAAGCATCATCGCTCTAGGACTTCGCCTCGCCGGTCTCGCGACTCGGCTGAGGCCCCTCCCGGCACCGTCCCCGCCCCCGCGGCCCCGGACATGCCTGTGGAGTCGCCCCCGCCATACCCGCCCTTCCCGGGTTCGGGGCGGATCCGGCCAAAGTACAGGAATTCCTGTCGGCCATGGCCCGCCTCTTCGGGCCTTCAGGCCCCTCCGGTGCGCCTTCGGGCCCCGCGGGCCCTGATGGGGTTGCTCCGGTGTCGCCGACGGCTCCGGCCCCGGCGTCGCCCGTGCCTCCAGCCTCGATCCCGGCTCCGGCTTCGGCCCCGATCCCGGCTCCACAACCCCCATCGACGCCGGTCGACCTAACGACGACGGTGGCGCTCCGACGCCACGCCTGGCTGAGAACCACTGGTTTTTCAGGGGATGTCCAGAATACTCTCATGGACATGCCCTTTGATGGAGTCGGTCTTTTTGGGTCCAAAGCAGACCATGCGTTGGAGCGCTTTAAGGACTCACGGGCTACTGCCAAGTCCCTGGGCCTTTCTGCTACACGCCCTCCGCTGACTTCTGCTTTTCGCCCCTATCGTGGCCACGGTAGGGGCGCCCTTCACGTCAGCAGCCCAGCCACCGGCCCGCGCAGCAGGCGTCTACGCGTGGCCGAGGACGTGGATTCCGCCGTGGCGGATCGGGCAACCAGCGTGCGGGTCAGGCCACCACCTCCAACCCGTCCGCGGCCTCCAAGCCCTCCTAGTCCCTCCTTTCAGGTGCACGGCACGCCAGTAGGGGCAGGGTCCGCCATCACCTTCCCCACTGGCGCACCATCACCTCGGACAGGTGGGTCTTGGACATTGTCCGAAGGGCTACTCCTCCCCTTCGAGACCACCCCCCAGCCATGCCACCTCAATTCCGCCGCATGTCAGGGGATCACTTGGTGCTTCTACAGAAGGAAGTCACGGCCCTCTTGACCAAGAGGGCCATCGAGCATGTTCCGACCCCAGAAGTAGGGCGTGGTTGCTACTCCCACTACTTTCTGGTGCCCAAAAGGACAAGGAGGACATGCGTCCTATCTTGGACCTCCGGAACGTCAATCGCTTCCTCCGGAAGGAGAAGTTCAAGATGCTCACCCTAGCTCAGGTCTTGACTGCCCTCGACCCTGGAGACTGGTTGGTAGCGTTGGACTTGCAGGACGCATATTTCCACATCCCCGTCCTGTCGGCCCACCGGCGTTACCTTCGGTTCACGGTAGGCCCCGGGCATTTTCAGTTCACCGTGCTCCCCTTTGGCCTTACCAGTGCCCCTCGGGTGTTCACGAAAGTGATGGCGGTGGTCGCAGCTCATCTGCGCCGGGCAGGGGTTTCAGTCTTCCCCTACCTCGACGACTGGCTGCTGAAGGCGGGCTCGTCCCAGGCAGTCGTCTCCCACCTCCAGACTACGGCCGAACTCCTGCACTCGCTGGGGTTCTCCTTTAAGTCGCATCTGATTCCTTCTCCACAGCTCCTTTTCATCGGAGCAGTTCTGGACACGACGCAGTTTCGGGCCTATCCTCCCGAACGGCGAGTCCGGGATATTCAGGCTATGATTCCGATCTTTCAGCCTTTATCCTGGGTTTCGGTACGGATGACCCTGAGGCTGCTGGGCCTCATGGCCTCCTGCATCCTGCTGGTCAATCATGCCAGATGGCATATGCGGGCTCTGCAGTGGGACCTGAAGTTCCAGTGGGCGCAGCACCAGGGCAACCTGTCCGATCACGTCCAGATCTCGGAGGGGACTGCAAGACAGTTGCAGTGGTGGCTCTCGAACCGGCAATGGGTCATGGGCAGATCCTCTCCCTTCCCCAGCCAGAGCACACAGTTGTGACGGACGCGTCCCTTCTGGGATGGGGCGGTCACATGGGAGAGGCGGAGATCAGAGGCCTCTGGTCTCCGGCGGAGTCCCGGCTCCATATCAACTTTCTGGAGCTCCGGGCGATCCGGCTTGCACTCAAGGCATTCCTTCCCTCTGTCAAAGGGAAGGTAGTGCAGGTGTTCACAGACAACACCACCGCCATGTGGTACTGCAACAAACAGGGCGGGGTGGGGTCTTGGACCCTTTGTCAGGAGGCTCTGCGCCTCTGGACATGGCTGGAACATCAGGGCATGTTCCTGATGGTTCAACACCTGGCAGGTTCCCTGAACGCCAGGGCGGACGAACTCAGCCGCAGGTGCATGATGGATCACGAATGGCGTCTTCACTCGGAAGTGGCGCAAGGACTCTTTCTACAATGGGGAGAGCCTTGGTTAGATCTATTCGCCACCGAAGAGAACGCGCAATGTCATCAGTTCTGCGCGTTGGAATTTCCAAGGCGGCACTCGCTCGGCGACGCTTTTCGTCGCGAGTGGAGTTGCGGTCTGTTGTACGCCTTTCCGCCTATACCACTTCTACCCAGAGTGTTGAAGAAGATTCGGCACGACCGGGCCCAAGTCATTCTTGTGGCTCCGGACTGGGCTCGAAGAGTTTGGTATCCCGAGCTACTCAATATGAGCATAGATCCCCGATCCGTCTGCCTCTTCGGGAGGATCTTCTGTCGCAGCAGCAGGGGACGGTCCTCCACCCGAACCTGTCCAGTCTACACCTGCTTGCGTGGAGATTGAGCGGCGGCAGTTGATTCCTTTCGACTTGCCTCCCGAAGTTTGTGATGTGATTCTGGCAGCCAGGCGTCCCTCCACTAAGGTGGTATACGCCTGCAGGTGGAACAAATTTGTGGCATGGTGCACAGCAAAGGCTGTGAATCCCCTTTCTGCCCCTCTTTCTGAGGTCCTTCTGTTCCTTCTCTCTCTGGCCCAACAGGGTTCTGCCCTGGTTACCATCAAGGGTTATCTCTGTGCTATCTCGGCCTTCCTCAGGCTCCCTGATCAGCCCTCCCTTTTCAAGTCCCCTGTTGTTAACAGGTTTCTTAAAGGCATTACACACCTTTTCCCTCCTGTTCCGTTCGTGATGCCTCAGTGGGACTTGAACTTGGTTCTTACCTTTTTAATGTGCGCTCCCTTTGAGCCTCTGCATAACTGTCCTCTTCGTCTTCTGACTCTAAAGACAGCCTTTCTGGTGGCCATCACCTCCGCTCGGCGGGTGAGTGAGCTCCAGGCTTTATCTTGCAAACCTCCCTTTCTGTCTGTTCATCCAGACAAGGTTGTTCTTCGGACGCGTCCGTCCTTCTTGCCAAAGGTGGTTACTGCCTTTCACATTGGGCAGACCATCACTTTGCCTACCTTCTTTCCGCCTCCGCATCCTTCCAGAGAGGAAGAGAGGCTCCACCGTCTGGACCCAAAACGTGCGCTCTCCTTCTATATCGACCGCACAAAACACTTCCGGGTGGATGACCAGCTCTTTGTTGGCTACGTGGGCGCCAAAAAAGGTCGGGCGGTGCACAAACGAACCATCTCCCGCTGGGTTACCTTGTGCATCAAGACCTGCTATTCTTTGGCTAAGAAGGAGCCTCCTGTTGGGCTGCGTGCCCATTCCACCAGGGCAACAGCTGCTACCACGGCCTTGGGCCGCGGTGTTCCGCTGCCCGTTATTTGTCAGGCAGCTACGTGGGCCTCGCTGCACACGTTTACGA
This sequence comes from Calotriton arnoldi, assembly GCA_963921515.1. Classification (NCBI taxonomy): domain Eukaryota; kingdom Metazoa; phylum Chordata; class Amphibia; order Caudata; family Salamandridae; genus Calotriton; species Calotriton arnoldi. The sequence continues at coordinate 635,005 of CAWUFW010000116.1, forward strand.
AACATTACTGCCTTGACAGTCAGGTCCGGAGGGACGGCTTCTTTGGCCGTTCTGTCCTCCAGGACTTCCTTGTCTGCTCTTTGTTCGCAGACCCACCACCGGGGTTGGTATTGCTGGGGTATCTATTCTAAGGTAAGGAATCTGTCACTAACGTGTCTCTTTCAGATGCACAAGTTACTAACTTGTGTAACGATATATCTGTAAGAGACAGTAGTTAGTGACAGATTCCTTACCGCCCTACCCATCCTCCCCGTTCTGCGAACTGATTTCTAGGGTTAAGGACATCCCTTTCAGGGCCCTAGTATTTTTCAGACACCTATGTCAGCTTCTTGCATGGCTCTGCGTTCCTGGCGCGGAAAGTCGTGTACAGAACTGACGTCAGCGCGCAGGGCGGCGCCTAAGTACTGCCCGCGACGTCATCCCGGCGATCACGACGCCGACGACGGACGCGGAGCCGCACGACGCCGCCTACCGACGCGCAAGGGTACTGCTACGCAAAACTTTCCGGATCCAGCCTGACGCCTGGGGATATTCTAAGGTAAGGAATCTGTCACTAACTACTGTCTCTTACAGATATATCGTTACACAAGTTAGTAACTTGTGCATTTGGGGCGAGCTCACCTAAGCCCCAGCTCCCATTTATTGAAGCCCTCACCATCATACTCCTGGGGGGGGTCTGGGCGAAACAATGAGGTTGGGGCGTCCCTGAAACCACTACCAAGGAATGGAGGGAGAGAGGGCGTGGAGACAGGTGTGGCATGGTAAAACTCCAGTGGCAGGAATCTCTGACCTGCTATGTGCCCTTTCCTAATGGCAGAGGTATTTTGGAGCTAGGTGCTGCGTTGGGCAGGTGCCAAGTGGTGGAGGGAAAGTTAAAAGCTGAAAATGCATTATTGAAATTAAGAACTGCATAATATTTTAATGAATGCCGGCCTTTTAAAATGGAGCATTTGGTCTGCAGTGAGTTTCATTTCTCTCGTTACAGTATGTGAAAATAATGAATGACACCAGGCACTAATATGAACTGAAATACAAAAGCTGTTAACAAGAGTGTGAAGTATTTTTACCATAGTGGTCTGATTGGACTCACGTGCAGCCTATATAATGATCAAGGCACGGCGCTCCAATCAGTTGAAAAAGGAAGAAGTGAATAGCCGAAACGCGTCCTGAATATTAAGCACTGACTTGAAAATAAATGATTTTAAGCTACTCTCCCATTCAAATGCAGACTCTTCTCTTATTTTAGAGGAACTAGTTGCAATATATGTACATATATATGTGTGTGTGTATATATATATATATATATATATATGTGTGTGTGTGTATGCTTTTTAGATCTTGCCTACTGACCGCTTTTAGCTGTCTGTGAAAAACGTTGTGTACACCATAACAAAATCTTTCAGTGGGCTTAGAGCCTGCCCATTTCTTACAATTGGTTGGCTTGCTTGTCACGCATTTGTTTGCCTGCTTACTCAATGGATTTCCTTCCTCTTGTGTTTGTCCTTTAGCTGACACATTGTTCTTTGCTATCCTTTTGATTGGATGTCTTATATCCTTCTACTGCTCACCTGTAGGAAATTACTTTTTTGCCTTTTTCTTTAAGCACGCTGTGGGAATGTGGTTTTTTGCTCAAAGACAAACCCCTGCTCTCTGTGTTGCTCCCTCCTCCCCCCACTTGCTCTCACCCTTGTATGCTGAATCTCCTGGTCAAAACATGCGCTCTGTCTGCATCTGCTTCCTCGTAGCAAAGAAGCATTCATACCTTTTAAGTATGCTAAAGCAGATAACCATTCTTCTGACACAGTTTACTTCTTGCATTGTTTATGTCTACGTTTACATGAACAGCATTGCACTGCTTGAACAAAGTGTGAGGCTTCTTATCCACACTTTTTTAGAGTGCGTCAGAGGTTTTTATTGTGATATCAATATCAAGATTGATCAGTGGTATTGGTTGCACACTCAGAGCTCAAAAGCATGAAACGGGAGGAGCAAAAAGGGGAGGAGCTGAAAGGTTACCTTATTGAAAATGTACATTGAATACTCACCGAAAACTAACTCGCAGTCATCATAAACTTTTGTTGATCCCTACAGCTGGACAATGCTTCTCTTGATAAGAAATACAGAAGCTTTGCATCCAGGTCCCTAAGTCCATTTCCATAGCAGATGTACTGTGGATATACAGTGAAGGCAGTTTCTTAGCAGTTCAACTTCCAAATAGCTGGCATAGACTGGTTCAGATGATGAGTATTTGCAGGTGTCCTTTCCAGCTCTGCCACTTCTAAACAGCCACTTTCTTGCAACCACATACAAAATAACTCTGATGAATTAGGTGATTATACAGAGAGGAAAAATATTCAAACCACTGTTCAATTCCGAGACTGATTTATTGATATATCATAGTGCGACTTACCCTATGAACCTATCGAATATAGCCTTCTCGCTCAAGTAATATTTGCTTAGGAGCTTAAGAGGCGAGTCACTACATGCTTTGGTAAAATTCCTTATGAAAGATGACTGTAGGCCTATTAGATGCCTGTGGGAGGCTGAGCTTGGAATGAAACTCACAGATGACTCTTTGAAATATTCCTGTGCACAAATGTTTTAAATAGTCATGAACAATAGGCATAAATCTTTTGCATATCATATTTCAGGATTGCCCATATTATGCACCTCCCTATATGCTTAAATATGATCCCACAATTAGTCATACCTGTCGTAGATGCAGTGCCCATGTGCTGATATAATTTACATGGCTATGACACTTCATACTGAGTGAGTGGGCTGAAGTCCTGGAAAAAGTTATGAACATAACTTGTCATACTTGGCATGCTTTCTTCTACAGGCACTATCTGAAAGAAACACGTTAATGATAGATACCTTACCTTAGAATTACCCCCAGGCGTCAGACTGGATCCAGAAAGTTTTCGTCAGCAGTACCCCTGCGCGTCGGAAGGTGGCATCGTGCAGCTCCTCGTCCGTCGTTGGCGTCGTGGTCGCCGAGATGACTTTGCGGCAGCTACTTAGACGCCGTCCTCGCGCGCTGACGTCCGTTCTTTCTTTTTCCGCGCCAGCAAGCGCAGATCCGGAGAGAGCGGTACCCCCAGTCACTTTTTGTGGCTTTTTGTCTCTTATTTTTCGAGTCGATCGACTCCACGTGCAGTAGGGATGCACGGCTTCAAGTCCTGCGGGGACTGTCATCGAATGATGTCTGTGACGGACCTGCACCACGTGTGTCTTTACTGCCTGGAGCGCGACCACGACCCCAAGTCGTGCTCCGACTGCCGGGCCATGGCGCCGAAGACTTTGCAGGAGCGGTCCCGAAAGTTGCTGGAAGTCCGGCAGTCGGCTCCGCGCCGTTCAAGGTCCCGGTCCCGTGGGAGGTCAAGGGACCGGTCGCGGAGCTGCCACCACCGTTCATCGGGATCGAAGTCTTCGCACTCGGGGTCAGGTAAGACGAAGCACTCAAAGAAGTCGAAGAAGCGCCGTTGCTCTCCGACTTCCCCTCACCCGTCGCGCCTGAGGGTGCGGGTGGTGCCTCCCCTGCGGCTCCGGCGGAGCCTACGCAGTCGCCGCCGGCCTACCCGCCCTTCCCGGGTCCGTCGGCGACTCCGGCCCAGCTGCAGGAATTTCTGTCAGCCATGGCTCGCCTCTTTGGGCCGTCGGGCCCCGCCAGCACGCCTTCGGGCCCGACTGGAGGTCCTAGCTCTTTACTGCCGGCAGGTCCGGCTCCGGCATCGCTGTCGGCTCCGACCCCGGCGCCGCAGGACCCCCATGGATCCAGGCCTGGATCCCTGTCGATGCCGGTTGACCTTGTGACACCTCCACCACCGTCGACCCCACCGGCACCACCTCTGACGTCGCCTGGCCCACCGGACGACGTCGCCCCTGGTTTCAGCCCCGATGTGGATATGGCGCCGGACCGGCGTCGCTCGATGCAGATTCCGACGCCGATGGGGGATTTCTATCGCTATGTCCGTCCTCCTTATTTTCGGCCTGTTTATCAGCCTTCGGAGGAAGGGGAGAACTGGGAGGGGTCTGAGGACCCTCTCACAGCACAATGTGAGTTTGACCCGGACCTCTCCTGACCTTGGCATGCTGTCTCCTCCTACCGTGGCTACGGAGGAGGGTGCAAGTTACGCAGTGGTGTTGCGTAGGCCGGCCGAGGCCCTCCACCTCGAGCTCCCTACAGCGGCCGTCAGGACTAACCTCCTGACAGAAGTGCTTCAGCCGGCGGCTACCTCTTCGGAGCCACTGCTGTCTTTTAACGATGCACTTTCAGACGTTCTTTTGGGCGCCTGGTCCAGGCCCACCACAGGGGCTCCTGTGGATAGGAACGTGGCCCGACGCCATTGCCCGGTCCCGGGCGACCCCCTTTTCCTTTCCCAACACCCCACCCCTGAGAGCTTGGTTGTCCAAGCCTCAGCGTCCCCGAGCGCATTCCCTACCGCACCACCGGATAGGGAATCCAAGAAACTGGAGCAATTCGGTAAGAAGATTTTTTCTTCGTCCAGTTCAGGGCTGCGGTCTGTGAACACTGCATGCCTCTTGGGCCGTTATTCCCACTCTGTGTGGGATACGGTGGCGCGCGTGCTGCCTCAATGTCCGCAGGAGGCCTGGACAGTGCTCTCTCAAGCTATTGCTGAAGGGAGGGATGCAGCCAAGTTCACTATTCGTTGTGGTCTTGAAACCACGACTCGCTGGGCAGGGCGATTTCCACGACAGTGGCGCTCCGCCGCCACGCCTGGCTGAGAACAACTGGTTTTTCTGGGGATGTCCAGAACACTCTGATGGGGATGCCCTTTGATGGCATTCGCCTTTTCGGCAACAAAGCAGATAGTGCGTTGGAGCGCTTTAAGGACTCACGGGCTACGGCCAAGTCCTTGGGCCTTTCCGCCACGCGCCCTCCTCCGCCTTCTGCTTTTCGCTCCTTTTGTGGCCACGGAAGGGGCGCCCCGACACGTTAGTTTCAGAACCACAGGCCTGCGCAGCAACAGCCTCAGCGCGGACGTGGGACCCGCCGAGTCGGGTCAGGGGGCCAGCAGGCGGGTCAGTCCACCTCCACCCCAGCCACCTCTGCCTCCAAACCTTCCTAGTCCGGTTTTTCAGGCACATCAAACGCCAGTGGGCGGCAGGATTTGCCATCACCTCCCCCACTGGCGCACCATCACTTCGGACAGGTGGGTTTTACAAATAGTACCACCGCATGTCGGGGGATCACTTGACACTTCAACAGGAAGTCGCGGCCCTCTTGGCCAAGGGGGCCATCGAGCGCGTTCCTGCGCCAGAAGTAGGACGTGGTTGTTACTCCCACTACTTTCTGGTGCCAAAGAAGGACAAGGGCCTGCGTCCTATCTTGGACCTCAGGGACGTCAATCGCTTCCTCCGGAAGGAGAAGTTCAAGATGTTAACTCTTGCTCAGGTCTTGTCTGCCCTCGACCCTGGAGACTGGTTAGTAGCGTTGGACCTGCAGGACGCATATTTCCTCATTCCCGTCCTGCCGGCACACCGGCGTTACCTGCGGTTTACGGTAGGCCACGAGCACTTTCAGTTTACTGTGCTCCCCTTTGGCCTTACCAGCGCCCCTCGGGTGTTCACGAAGGATATGGCAGTGGTCGCAGCTCACCTGCGCAGATCAGGGGTTCCAGTCTTCCCCTATCTCGACGACTGGCTGTTGAAGGCGGGCTCGCCCCGGACAGCCGTTTCACACCTCCAGACTACGGCCGACCTCCTGCATTTGCTGGGGTTCTCCATCAATGTGCCGAAGTCGCACCTGATTCCCTCTCAGAAGCTCCTCTTCATCGGAGCGGTTCTGGATACGGCGCACTTTCGGGTCTATCCTCCCGAACGGCGAGTCCAGGATATTCAGGCTCTGATTCCGATCTTTCAGCCTCTATCCTGGGTTTCGGTTAGGATGACCCTGAGGCTGCTGGGCCTCATGGCCTCCTGCATCCTGCTGGTCGATCATGCCAGATGGCATATGCGGGCTCTGCAGTGGGACCTGAAGTTCCAGTGGGCGCAGCATCAGGGGAACCTGTCCGATTACGTCCAGATCTCAGAGGGCACTGCACAACAATTGCAGTGGTGGCTCACGAACCGGCATTGGGTCAATGACAGATCCCTCTCCCTTCCCCAACCGCAGCACACAGTGGTGACTGATGCGTCCCTCTGGGGATGAGGCGGCCACATTGGAGAGGCGGAGATCAGAGGCCTCTGGTCTCCGGCAGAGTCCAGGCTCCATATCAACCTTCTGGAGCTCCGGGCAATCCGACTTGCACTGAAGGCATTCCTTCCCTCTGTCAAGGAGAGAGTAGTGCAGGTGTTCACAGACAACACCACTGCCATGTGGTACTGCAACAAACAGGCCGGGGTGGGGTCGTGGACCCTATGTCAGGAGGCCCTGCGCCTCTGGACATGGCTGGAACATCAGGGCATTTCCCTGGTGGTTCAACACCTGGCAGGTTCACTTAACTCCAGGGCGGACGAACTCAGCCGCAGGTGCATGACGAATGGCGTCTTCACTCAGAGGTGGCGCAAGGTCTCTTTCAACAGTGGGGAGAGCCTTGGTTAGATCTATTCGCCACCGAAGAGAACGCGTAATGTCATCAGTTCTGCGTGTTGGAATTTCCAAGGCGGCACTCGCTCGGCGACGCTTTTCGTCGCGAGTGGAGTTGCGGTCTGTTGTACGCCTTTCCGCCTATACCGCTTCTGCCCAGAGTGCTGAAGAAGATCAGGCGCGACCGGGCCCAAGTCATTCTTGTGGCTCCGGACTGGGCTCGAAGAGTTTAGTATCCCAAGCTACTCAGTATGATCATAGATCCCCCGATCCGACTGCCTCTTCGGGAGGATCTTCTGTCGCAGCAGCAGGGGACGGTCCTCCACCCGAACCTGTCCAGCCTCCACCTCCATGCGTAGAGATTGAGCGGCGACAGTTGACAGCTTTCGATCTTCCTCCCGAAGTCTGTGATGTCATTCTAGCAGCCAGGCGTCCCTCCACTAAATCGGTATATGCCTGCAGGTGGAACAAGTTTGTGGCATGGTGCACAGCTAAGGCTGTGGATCCCCTTTCTGCCCCTCTTTCCGAAGTCCTTCTGTTCCTTCTTTCTTTGGCCCAGCAGGGCTCTGCTCTGGGCACTATCAAAGGTTATCTTTCGGCCATCTCCGCCTTTCTCAGGCTTCCAGATCAGCCTTCCTTGTTTAAATCTCCGGTTGTTAACCGTTTCCTGAAAGGCATTACGCACACGTTTCCTCCCGTGCCGTTCATTATGCCTCAATGGGATTTAAATCTTGTCTTGACATATCTGATGTGCGCTCCCTTCGAGCCCCTTCATACCTGTCCTTTGTGTCTTCTCACTCTCAAGACGGCTTTCCTCTTAGCTATCACCTCTGCCAGAAGAGTGAGTGAGCTCCAGGCTCTTTCTTCCAAACCTCCTTTCCTTTCTGTTCATCCGGACAAGGTGGTTTTAAGGACCCGTCCTTCTTTCTTGCCAAAGCTTATCACGCCCTTCCACATCGGGCATACCATGACTTTGCCCACCTTCTTTCCGCCTCCGCATCCTTCAAAAGAGGAAGAGAGGCTCCACCGTCTGGACCCAAAATGTGCGCTCTCGTTCTACCTGAAGCGCACTCGACAGTTCCAGGTGGAGGACCAGCTCTTTGTTGGCTACGCGGGCGCCAAAAAAGGTCGGGCTGTGCACAAACGGACCATCTCTCGGTGGGTCGTTCTCTGCATCAAAGCCCGTTACTCGTTGGCTAAGAAGGAGCCTCCTGTGGGGCTGCGTGCCCATTCTACCAGGGCGACAGCAGCCACTACTGCCTTGGGACGCGGCATCCCCTTGCAGGATATTTGTCAGGCAGCTACGTGGGCCTCGCTGCACACGTTTACCAAGCATTACTGCCTTGACAGTCAGGTCCGGAGGGACGGCTTCTTTGGCCGTTCTGTTCTCCGTGACTTTCTGGTGTAATCCATTCGCAGCCCCTCCACCGGGGTTGGTATTGCTCGGGTATCTATTCTACGGTAAGGAATCTATCAATAACGTGTCTCTTTCGGATGCACAAGTTACTACTTGTGTAACGATATATCTGTAAGAGACATTAGTTAGTGATAGATTCCTTACCGCCCCACCCATCCTCCCCGTTCTGCGAACTGATTTCTATGGTTAAGGTCATCCCTTTCAGGTCCCTAGTTTCATGGCACCAATGGTCAGTTTCTTGCATGGCTCTGCGTTCCTGGCGCGGAAAGTCGTGTACAGAACTGACGTCAGCGCGCATGGGTGGCGCCTAAGTAGTCTCCGTGACGTCATCTCTGCGCTTACGACGCCAGCGAGGGACGCGGAGCCGCACGACGCCACCTACTGATGCGCAGGGGTACTGCTAACGAAAAACTTTCCGGATCCAGTCTGACGCCTGGGGATATTCTAAGGTGAGGAATCTATCACTAACTAATGTCTTTTACAGATATATTGTTACACAAGTAGTAACTTGTGCGATAAGCACAGTGACACCACAATGGTTCAGGGAGATTGGCCCTAATAAAGCACACATGGCTGCGGGGTGCTCGCATTGCCAAAAACACCATAAAGTCAGATGCCACATGAAGTTAAGAACACACAGTCAATCAGGACACAGCACGCACATCACACAGAGTACACGCAGTGATCATGCGCCCCTCATGCCGGACAACTGGACACGTTACCCACTAGCCCCCGTTTTGTCCACGCACGGTTGAGGCCCATCTGCATTTGTTATCCGGGGCCTTATTTATGACTCTAAAGACAAGGCCCGCATTCTTTTACCAAAGAGGATCGACGGAAGAACGACACCCAAAGAGATGTATAAAACCTTGTTCAGATTGATTGTACTTTGAGACCGTCCTACTTCTGTAACTGTGCTCCCGGCCGGAGAGTTTAATTAAACCAACTGTTCGTGTTTTGCTAAATGCCTCTTGTCTTTTGTTTTTTCAAAGTAAATTCATTTTCGAGCAACATTTTGGTGAGCGAGGTAGGAGAGATTGGTACTTCAGACTGGACTGCAGCCACAAAAAGGGGACCCCGCCCGGACAGATTCACATTGCACATCATGAAGGGTGAACAGACACTGCAATTTATTGGAAGTTCTGCTGAATCTGTTGGCGGAGGTCCGTCCTGAAGCCGCCATAAGTGGGTAAGAGACCACATTTGATCCTTCGTGCCCACGTTTGGTGTACGCCAAACTAGGAAGAAGCACAAGCATTTAACCTGAGCACCCTGTCACTGACAGAAATCTGGCATGTTAACCTATTTTGTGTGTCTGAACTGAGTAGTCGCAAAGCGGCCTCTGAGACATTCCCACGGAAGTCACCTTTTTTTCGATAGGAAAGGTGAATCTTGGTTGTCGCTTAGACCGTTGGGCATGACCCAGATGGTACACTTGGGCCCTGAGTGTGAAAAAGGGCTGGTACCTCAATCTTATTACACATGTTGCATGCTTGTTAAAGGAAGGCTGTTGCAATACGCAGGCACCGTGAGAAAGGCTCTGCAGGGGCCAAAACACGTCTGACGCTTTTATGTTTGCCATGAAGATTTCAATAAATTGAATATTAAGCACTACGCGGAGTGCCGTTTCTCTGTGGATGTATATGGAGGATTTGTTTTTATATATATAAAGACCGTGTTTCAGCGGTCGAAATGCGTCATGGACGAACGGCATTAGCCCGATAGATTGGAGCTGAATTAAATTGGAATAAAGCACTATTTACATGCACTAGAATTGGTGTCCGTTTCTGCTTTGGATGTAAAAGTATACCTACGAGCAAGGACTAGGTTCTTTTGATATTGATATATATATATATATATATATATATATATTTATATGTGTATGTGTGTATATGTGTGTGTGTGTGTATATGTATATATGTGTGTGTGTATATGTATATGTGTATCTGTGTGTATATATGTATATATATATATATATATGTGTGTATGTGTATATATGTGTGTGTGTGTATATATATATATATATATATATATATATATATATATATATGGTAGAACTGGATGAAATGGTTTTGGCTGGGATGCGAGCCTCACCAGATTATCAACGCTGAAGAGGGACTGACCAGAAAAAAAATAAGAGCCCAAGGTAGCCTGGTACAGACCTAACCAAGGTGCAGGAAAAACAAGATGGCACCCTTGCGTGCGCACGAGGGGAGCAGCGATGAAGACGTCCGCTGCTCCTCCCGGATGCACGAGACCAATAGATCGACCCCAAGAGAGCTAGTGGGCCAAGAGTAAGGTGAGATCTTTGCATGGCCATTCTGCCACCTACTAGCACGGTGGTCCAAGGGAATGAACTAGTACAATAGACCTTGGCCAGAGGAGGGATCCTTTGAACCCAAGGACTTGGCCATCGCAGAAGTCTGCATTCGGCATGGAGGGGGAGATCCCAAGTGGACCTTTCCCTACATGCAGGATTGCCTAAGAAAATAGGAGTGCTACGTCGGGGAGAAACCAGTAGAGCCACCCAAAGCCAAAATGTAGCCGCTACTTCAGAAACACTTCAGGGACCATATATGTGCTGTGGGCTCAGATGGATAAAGAAGGGCTAAAGATCAAATTGCCTCCAATGTAAAATGAAGCGGGGAAATGGATCTCATTTTTTTTTTTTGAAGAACACCCCGGGAATAAACCTAGCAATAGATTATGTTAAGTCGCTAAGTAGTCTTATCCGAGAGCAGACTAACATGGTTTTCGCCAGAGCTCGCATTCCAGCAATCACGCTGACAAACACCGAGCATGATGGAGCCTCATTCAATTTGTACAGGCACCAAATATGGGTGGCTCTGATGGATATGTTCCCGAACCACCCTGATGTAGAAGGGTTAATGGCGGAGACTATGAAACCTGGGGAAACCATAACCGATTTTTGGGATAGGATGAGAGAACAATGGGGATAAGAGACAGAACAGCCATAGATTGATAAGGGCCCACGAGAAGCATTCTTTTATAATATCCTCAAAAAGGGCTGTCCATCGAGATACAAAGCAGTTTGGACAGCGTAGTGGGGTTGGATACCAAACCCTAGCGGGAGATACAGGCCCACATATTGCACTATTACAAAAAGATACAAGAGAAGGATAGGGAAAAACAGGGGCAAGCCCAGAGAGGCACCGCTAATTTGGTCCAACACAAATTGAAAAAGACCTCCCTTGAGGGGACCAATTTGGCCACGAGAGTTCAAATGACACCAGTTCTGAATGGGACTCCCCCCACAAAACCACAGAGGATTTCAACATAACTATAACGACAGAGGCTAGGGTGGTCGGCAGCAACCAGACCTCAGGGAATGTTACTATTGTCACAGAATAGTCCACATGACAGACAGATGCCGACTAAAAGCATACCACAAACAGATGTGGCTGAACCAGGGCCAGTCTCCACAAAATCTCCATCCACAAAAACTGGGTCGGGAGACACGCATGCACCCTACACTTAGCCGAAGGGAGGTCAATCAGCCACCGCACCAGGGATCAGGTAGTTGGACAAATGTGTGGCAACAGCAACAACAGGGAACCCAGCCCAACAGGGACCGGGACCACAACCGCGGCAGGGAGGGGTAACGGTCTGGGGAGGTAATGCCTTCACAAAAACGCAGATCCCAAATGTGCAGTAAGTTAAAAATCCCCAGTGCATACTGCCCATTTCAACCCCACCTCAAAGTCCGCTGTACCAAAAATCAAAAAGAAGGATCAATGAGACAATATTAGGAATTCAAGCCTTTACTTGCATTCAGGGCTGCTGTATGTGCTTTGACAATCAGGTATCCACACTAGAATTCACCATTCAGGGCGCCTGCAGGTGCCTAGGCCCCACTCTGCTGCTGATATCCAAGGGTGTGGCTGACTGGCCACACCCCAGGGGGAGGGCAATCTGACGAGGGGGTCAGGGCGTCTCCCCGACAAGTCCTTAAAAGCAGGCATCCAGGTCCCTGTAGCAAGGTCCAGTTGGGATGGTTTCTAGCTACCAAATTAAAAGGTCCCCATTCTCAGCTATCTAGGCTGGGACCAAAGTTCCTTCATGGCTTATAGCCCCAACAGCGCCCCTAAAAACCAGCAGCCTCTAGCTAAATGAAGCCCAATTTTAGTTCCAAAATGAAGCTGTCCTCCTGTGTCGGGAGCTAGTTTTCCTGTACGCTTGGGATAGTGAAGACCCCATAACCACCACCACACAAGATCCGACAGTTTGCGAAGCGCCACATATGGCTGAGCCAGTCAGGAGGGGGAGGTCTGTCTGCATAACCAACTGCCCAGTCCATCTGATAGACTTCTAGCTGCAGATTCCTTACTTTTGAATTTTCCAGGCGTCAGACTGGATCTGGAAACTTTTGCGTGAGCAGTACCCCTGCATGCCGTCGGGTGGCTCTGTTCAGCTCCAAGTGACGTCAGCGTCATTAACATCGGTTGTGACGTCACGGTCACCTATTAAGGCATCAGGCACGCGTGCGTACATTAGTTCTTTTCTTTCCTTGCCAGTTAAGCAGTGATCCGGAGAAGAGCTGGCCCTCTGTCTCTTTTTGACAGACTTTTTTCAACATTTTGTCAACAAATGTAATCTTGTGTGTCGAGGGATGTCCGCTAGACGTACAGGGTTCAAGCCGTGTGGCGCCTGTCATTGGGCCATGTTGGTAACCGATCCCCATCTCGTGTCTCGAACGTGACCATGACACAGAGTCGTGATCAGATTGCTGGGCCATGGCGCCGAAGCCCTTGTGGGAGCGATCTTTGAAGATTCTTGCAGCCCGGCAGTCGACACCGTTGAGCGCAACTCCGCGGAGATTCCAGTCCCGTTCAAGGAAGAGAACGTCGTGGGACCGCTCCAGGAGCCCCAAGTCCTCTTCTTCACACTCGAGGTCCTTCGGACAGTCGGGCAAGAAGCATAACAAGAAGAAGGAGTCCAAATGGACTCCGACTTCAGCTAGTCTGTCGCTCGTTGACGAGACATGTAAGGAGCATCAATGCTCTAGGCATGGTTCTGCGTAACTCCCCCCCCCCATTTCCGGGGGACAGAGCAACCCCGCTCAAATTAAAGACTTTTACGAGGCCATGCGCTGTGTATTTCAGCAGGCCGACTCCTCCAGTGAGCCTCTGGGCCCTGCTAGTTGGAGGAGGCCCCACCAGGTTCTACACCAACGCCTCCTGTGGGGTCTAATGAATCCAACTCTAGATCCGGGTCGACGCCGGTCATGCCAACGTGACCTTCCTCAGAGTCGGTCCCGAAGTTGATGCCTCCGGCACCAGCCCCATTCTGATACCCGACAACTCTAAGTTGGAGCCCAGAGGTTCTACATTGTTGCCTGTACATTTTGAAGAAGTTTTAGGCATGGGTGAGGATTGGGAGGGGTCCATGGACCCTTTAGAACAGCTTGACGTTCCTTACGAACAATTGGACTGCTATGAGGATCTTGTAGAAGCCAGTGGACTGGAGACATCTCCAGATACTGTTATGATCTCTCCACCTAGTGTAGCTATGGATGGACGGGGCATATTATGCCATGGTGGTGAGGAGTGCAGCAGAGGTCCTTGGCCTGGAGCTGTCCTCTGTGCAGGTCAGGACTTCTCTCTTGACCCAGGTGCTTCAGCCTAGGGTTTCTTTGTCCAAACCCCTTTTGCCCTTTAATGAAGCACTGGCAGATGTTCTTCTAGGCACGTGGTCCAAGCCTAGCACAGGGGCTAAAGGACAATCGCACGCCGCCATCACCCTGCGCTAGGCGATCCAAGGTTCCTTAGCCAACACCCCACCCCTGAGAGCTTGGTGGTTCAGGCTTCAACATCCCATGGCGCATTCCCTTAAGCTCCTCCGTATGGAGAATCCAAGAGGCTGGACGCTTTTGGGAAGATGTTTTCTTTTGCCAGCCTGGCATTGCCGTCTGTGAACACTGCATACCGATTTGGCCGTTTGTCGCACACCCTTTGGGAAAGCGGTGGCCTGGGTCGTGCTCTCCCAGGGAGTGAAAAATAGAAGCAATGCAGCAAAGTTCACCATCAGGTGTGGCTTAGATATGACTGACTCACTGAGTAGAGCGGTTTCTTCGACGGTGGCCTTTCGGTGCCATGCCTGGCTGAGAGCATATGGCTTCTCGGGTGATGTCCCGGTTAACCTCATGGACATGCCTTTGGACGGGACTCGTCTTTTTGGTGAGAAAGCGGACCCTGCTTTGGAGCGCTTCAAGGAATCTCGTGCTACGGCCAGGTCCTTGGGCCTCTCAGTTACACCTTGTGGCCAGTCCAGATTTCTCCCCTTTCATGGCAATGGAAGGAGTTTTCAACCACATCAGCCATATTCCAGCCACCATCATGCGCAGACACCCCAAGTTCTGCAACACGTGGACGCAGTTCATTCCAACCTTGTGGGAATGCTAGCCAGAAGTCGTCTGCCACCCAGCCCCCAGCAGCTGAAGCCTCCAAGCACTCCTAGTTTGGTTCTGAAAGGCCGTGTTACTCCAGTCGAAGGGAGAATTCAACAGCATCTCCTCCGCTATAGGTCCATAACATCGGACAAATGGGTCTTGCAGATCATTCAAGAAGGCTATTCTCTTCTCTTTCTTTCGTTTCCTCCTTCTTTAGAGCCAACTCAGGAACGGCTGGCGGAGGATCGTCTAGTTTTACTCAGAGAGGAAGTTTCAGCTCTCTTGGCCAAGGGAGCTATTGAAAAGGTTCCGATTTAAGAAGTAGGCAGTGGTTTCTATTCCCGCTACTTTCTGTTACCGAACAAGAAAAAAGGTTTGCAAGCATTTTAGACCTCCGGACCGTCAATCTCTTCCTCAAAAAGGACAAATTCAGGATGCTCACGTTGGCTCAGGTCTTGTCTGCCCTAGACAAAGGAGACTGACTGGTAGCTTTGGACTTACAGAATGCGTATTTTCACATACTCATCCTGCCTGCCCACAGACGTTACCTACGGTTCAAGGTAGGCCACAAGCACTTTCAATTCACCTTGCTTCCATTTGGTCTTACCAGTGCTACCCCTCGGGTATTCACCAAGGTGATGGCGGTGGTTGCAGCTCATATGCGCAGATCAGGGGTGCCAGTCTTCCCCCATCTCGATGACTGGCTGTTGAAGGTGTCTTCCCCCTAGGCGGTCTCCCACCTCCAGACTACTGTGGACCTCTTGCATTCGCTGGGGTTCACTATAAACGTGCCAAAGTCTCACCCAACTCCTTCTTAGACTCCATTTTGTCGGCGGTGTTTTGGACATAGTGCAGTTTTGGGCTTATCCTCCTGAGCAGCGAGTCGAGGATATTCAGGCTATGATACCGATGTTTCAGCCTCTATCCTGGGTTTGGGTGAGACCGACTCTGAGGCTGCTGGGACTCATGGCTTCCTGCATCCTGTTGGTAAACCACGCCTTATGGCATATACGGGCTCTGCAGTGGGACCTGAAGTTCCAGTGGGCGCAGCATCAGTGGAATCTCTCCGACATGGTCCAGATCTCGGAGGGGGAACTGCAAAGGACCTGCAGTGATGGCTAATGAACCGCGATTGGGTCAGAGGCAGACCCCTCTCCCTTCCCCAACTAGATCTCACATTAGTGACAGATGCGCCACTCCTGGGATGGGGCGGCCATCTGGAAGAGGTGGAGATTAGGGGACACTGGTCTCAGGCCGAGTCGAGGCTCCACATCAATTTGTTGGAGCTTGGAGCGATTCGCTTGGCATTGAAAGCTTTTCTTCCCTCTGTCAAGGGGAAGTTGGTGCATGTGTTCCCGGACAACATGACCGCCATGTAGTACTGCAACAAGGAGGGCGGAGTGGGGTCCTTTGTCAGAAGACCTTATGCCTCTGGACATGGCTGGAACAGCAGGGTATTACCCTGGTGGTTCAACACCTAGCCGGTTCTCTGGTTGCCAGGGTGGACGAACTCAGCCGTTGATGCCTAGCAGATCACAGATGGTGCCTCCAGTCGTAGGTGGCGCAAGGTCTCTTTTAGCAGTGGGGAGAGCCTTAGTTAGATCTGTTTGCCTCCAAAGAGAACGCGCAATGTCAGTAGTTTCCAAGGCGGCTAACGCTCAGTGACTCTTTTCGTCACGAGAGGAGCTCAGGCATCCTGTACGTCTTTCCGCCCATACCACTTCTTCCCAGAGTTCTCAAGAAGATCAAGAACGACCTTGCCCAAGTCATTCTGTGACTCCGGACTGGGCACGGAGAGTCTGGTATCTAGAGATTTTTCGAATGAGCATCGATCCTCCGATCAGGCTGCCTCTTCAGGAGGATCTTCTGTCACAGCACAAGGGGAGGGTCCTCCACCTGAGCCTGTCAACTAGCAATGTCCATGCGTGGAGATTGAGCGGTGACAGTTGATAGCTTTCGACCTTCCTTCTGAAGTATGTAATGGTATTTTGGCGGCCAGGCGGCCCTCCACATAGACGATATATGGCTGCCGTTGGTAAAGATTTGTTAAATATTGTACAGAAAGGTCTATTGACCCTCTTTCTGCTTCTCTATCTAATATTCTTATTTTTATTCTTCCCTTGCCCAGCCGGGCTCTGCTTTGGGTACTCTTACGGGTTATCTTTCTGTTCTGTCTCTTTCTTGCGTTTGCCGGACCAACCTTCTTTGTTCAAGTCTCCTATTGTAAATACGCTCTTGAAATATGTTTCCTGATATGCCCTTTATCATGCCACAGTGGGACCTTCATTTGGTTCTCGCATATCTTGTGTGCTACCTTTGAGCCTTTGCACAATTGTCCCCTCTGGCTGCTTATCATCTAGACAGCCTTTCTAGTGACGATAACATCTGCCGAAGGGTGAGTGAATTGCAGGCTTTGTCATTAAAGCCTCCCTACATGATGACATTTTTAGATAAGGTGGTGCTTTGCACCCGTGCCTCATCTCTACAGAAGGTGGTGACCCCATTCCATATGGGTCAGTTGGTCACGCTGACCACCTTTTTTGCTCCTCTGCATTCCTCTAAAGAAGAGGATTATCTCCACCGTCGAGACCCAAAAAGAGCGTTGTCATTCTACCTTGACCGTACAAAAGAGTTCCTGATGGACGACCAACTCTTTGTGGGTTACGTCCAACTCTTTGTGGGTTACGTGGGAGCTAAAAAAGGTCGGGCAGTGCAGAAACGTACCATTTTGCGCAGGGTCGTTATCTGCATTAAAATCTTCTACGCTCTGACTAGAAAGCAGCCTCCTGAGGGATTATGTGTCCATTCTACTAACTGTCGACTTCAACCAATGGGTCACACGCGGAGAGGGAGGAGCCTGTAGACTATGTAACTACAGGACCGAATCATGGCTCCACCTCATGTGCTGCTGTCCTTCCCTGGACTCCCCTTGGAGATCTCTCCTCAAGCCACTTTACTTAAAAAGAGGGATCCATTCATGCCTGGAGGCATCAGCATTATGCTTCTCCCACACAGACACTCAAACCCTAGCGAGATGTGGCAAATAAGTCAGGAAGCTAGAAGATCTACTATTCCCTCGCCTAGCCCCCTCCAAACCCGCCACCGCTGTTCAAAAACTAATAACAGACTATTTTGCTGCTCCACCCTAAGCTTTCCCTTCCAGTCAAACCCATTTACACAGGGTTAATATTTCACACATCCTGCACTTTCACTGGCCTTCACGGTTGTCCACCGTAGATTGGGCTACTATTAACCTTTGCACTTTTTAACCACATTTGGCACTAAGCAAATTTTACCTAAATCATGTTTGAAGAACAGACTGAGAAAATGAGCGACCGGCTGTTGGGAGTGTGTAATAATGTCATACCGGGTCAGTCCGGTCAAAACAGAAGCAATGACTGACCATCTTCTACTTTCGGCCGACAATCCCCCTTCATCTCTTGCACATAGGCTGAGGAACTCTGGCTCACATCAATGGCAAACAGCCTCTGACCAGGTCCCCCTCGATTCTCAGTCTCGGCCTGCAATTGGGACTTCTTGCTATGAACTTTTGCCCCTGCCCTACCGGCCTTTAAGCGCTCATCTGGTATCTCCTCCACTTTTGCACCTGCACTTTGACAACTAAAAAGACTTTTAATAGCCGCAGGCGCAAATCAGGTTTTATCACTGATATTTATGGTTTTATTTTTTCTTTAGCATTGTTATTGTACAGGATCTCTTTCCCTTGAGAAACTATTTTATTCTAATACATGCACAACACAGCATTTCTAAAATATTTATTGTTATATTGTCGATGGTATTATTGTATTGGTTTTCAGTAACTGTGCAGATAATCAAATAAATAATAAAATACTAGAGGAAAAGCTGCAACCACGACGTTGGCTCATAGTGTCCAAGTCCTGAATATCTGCCAGGCAGCAACATCGGCATCTCTGCGTAAATTTGTCTGCCTGGACAGTCTGGTCCTCCGGGACGGGCATTTAGCCCATTCAGTTCTGCAGGACTTTTTAGTTTAGAAAATCTGTCTGCAGCCCACCGCCAGGATGCTATGTCTTGGGTATCTATTCAAAGGTAAGGAATCTGCAGCTAGAAGTCTTTATCAGGTGAACAAGTTATTTACCTTCGGTAACGCATTATCTGGTAGAGTCGATATCTAGCTGCAGATTCCTTACAGACCCACCCATGCCTCCTCGCTCTGCGGACTCTTTTTCGTATGGCTAAGGTTGTTCCCTTTTCAACGCACTAGATGTGAGACACACACAAGTCAGTTCACTTCATTGCTCTGCACTTCTGGCATGGAAAAAGTGAAAAGGAACTGACGTCTGCGCGCCTGGGTTGTGACTGCGACGTCACAATCGACACCAACGACAACCACCTCGCGCAGAGCTGAATGGAGCCACCCGGCGGCACCTAGAGGTACTGCTCACGCAAAAGTTTCTAGATCCAGTCTGACGTCTGGGAAATTCAAAAGTAAGGAATCTGTAGCCCGCTGTTGTATCTACCAGATAATGCGTTACCAAAGGTAATTAACTTGTTCATCATCTTCATTAAGCAAATTTCAACGAGTTCTTGACTTTAAGCTCTGGATTCTCCATGCACCAATGTCTTTCCTTCCTTTCCCTCAATTTTCCCAATTAGGCAAAAATTATTTGCCGGTTCATGCCCCTCCAAAATAACGACAGAAGTATGCCGCCAGTTAGAAGCCCCTAGTCACAGCTAGGAACCAGAGGTTCAAATTCCCAGGAAGAGACGTGGTCCGAGGGAGAGCGGGGTGCCTGAAAGATGGGGGTCCGCAAAATCTATCACAGCTTCGAATGATAGTAGAACGCAGAATGTGCTCACCCCCGTATCAGGCCTAGCAATCAGCTGATACACCAGGCCTTACTTACATCATCTGGAGAAAGCAATAAGCCCAACCTCAGACCCCGCAAAAACTACATAAGCAGGAGTACACAGAGGCCACGGAACAGCTTTCCGACCACATCCATTTTTTCATGATAAATGAGATAGCCAATCACATGAGACCTAGGGAAGTGCCCAACATACCAACAAAAGAATCCCAAACTAGCCCAAAAAGGTCTCTAGAAAAATGGCATAGTTTCAGACACCTGGCGCCACGAGGAAGGGGTCAAGGTGCATGCCAAATGCCAGGGACTAGATCGGTACACACATGACCTCAGGGCACGTTGAATCCATCAATAGCGCTCAAACAGCGACAAGCCGCCTCATTACACATCGTCTCACGCATGTGTAGGTCAAAAGAGAAGGGCTGGCTACGCCCCTGGAACCCTAGCTAAAATTGATACCATCCTAATATTCATGAGATCCCACCGTAAAAATCCTTCCCCAGTCTAACCCCCAGTTAGGTATGGAGGGGCGGAGGCCTAACAACTTATTAAATATAATGCGTTCACACTCTTTAACATAACCCACCAAAAATAGATACCCCGACTGGGGCCACCTTCTGGCGCCTCACTAAAATTGGGTGACTGGAGTATGGAGAACACACGCTCAAAGAAAGCACAGGAATCCCGAAGGAAAATGATTGATGATGGCACATGCAATAATGCACTGTTTTCTGAACTAACCAATGAACGTAGCTCTTATTCAACAGGTCGGGAATCAAACATCCAAGTGCACCACCTTTTCAGCGGCCACATCAACACCCAGACGAGATCTACAGTGTGCAAATTAAGAAACTACGAACTGTACTGAGAATTTTTTTGCTTCGAACCTTTTGAGTCAATAAGCCTCCAATCATCGGAGGACTACGAAAACCTCCCTTGGATTTATCCTCGACCTGCAATGTTCAATAGGTTATGTATTGTTGCACTTCTATGTACCCTCTGTTTACTATGGGTGTTGGCACATCCATTCAGCACCAAAGAACTGCCTAGTCAAATGGAGTCCACCCCGAAGGTATCACCTCGCTTACATAGGGACTTCTCCCATATCACTTATAATTACACCAAACTCAACACTAGCATTCCACATGCACTACATAGCGCCCTCTTACACTATAGCTAGTTTCAGCACATGACCGCCGTGGGCTCCAAGACATCAGCCAGGTCATGTAGTCTGGTTGCTGATACCACTTGTCCAAAGGGGTGGCCCCTGAAAAAGCAAAAGGCCTTCTCCACCTATACCTGTGTAGTATTAGGACCAAAATACAACCCAACAAGGTAGAGCCCCACAGAGTAGTAGTGAATCTGACCCGATACAAGACCACTCCAACAACACTGTACCTTTTCACTGAGCCTAGCGACAATCAAACTAAGTTCGATATGATGCGCATGGGGGAGGATCCTGTTTGGCCCCAAGACTTTACAGAGAAAAGATTCTTAGCGGTAGTAAAACCACTGAATCTGGGCATGAACACGTCCGCCCCTGCTTCCATGTGTGGTTCCAGGGTGGCCTTTAGCATATCTGGGGCAGTCTTCTTTAATATCCTATGGACCCCCGACATGGAATTCCAATGTAGGGCCATCCATCTCGATCGATAAAAGGAAATGAGTCTCGTAAGGGAGGGTTGAACAACAGCTCAGATACTCCATGTCAGGAAATCTGATATACCCAGGTGGGTGGATATACATGACTAGAAGGAAAGGGGGCAACCCTTAATCGTATAGAAATTTACACTGTATTCCTTGTGTTTCGGAGGTAAAGGAACGAATCCACTGGGCACGAATAAAAACTGTGGCACAGTCCTGCACATTCTGGACATGCAGTGGGGCACCTCCACTCTGATGGATACCTTTGGCAGCGTGGCAGATTTGCCTACACTCAGCTTATCCCTGGATAGCGTGGCCTCTGCTCCTTCATTACCATACACACCCCGCCCCTGGTCATTCCCGGAGAAGAGCTGTCACATTTGTACCAACACCTGCTAAGGAAGATGACATCGCTGTTGCATCAAGCTCATGAAAAAAGAACTGTTGATTAGTTTGGCTGGGCTTAGAACTAGGACATTCCGGAAGAATTCAGACTTTTCTCTGATGCACAAGTATCTGCGGGGGGTCCATACCCTTCTTCACCTTTCAAACAAAAGCGAACGCCCGCTGGTTGCAGATAACCATGTGGAAATGCTCAAGATGATGAACAGCACTGAGCTCTGCTTTAATTCGATCAGGTAAGAAATGAGAGCGATCCGCCTCATGGTGTGATGCAACATCGATATGTGTTGGACTTAAGGACCGCAATGAAAAGTGGGGAGTGTGCAAAGATCGGTGCATCCTGCTGCACGTTTATTCCAGCAAATGACATGGACAACCGGGCTCTGACTCTTGCCATCCAAGCACAGCACCGCTTACAAAGAAACATGCGTGAGGAGGGAGGGACCCCTGAGCAGGATTGGTTTTCGGGCTGGTTTTCCCAGCTCCCCCGGTGGCTGTTGTGACTGTGGACGTCACTGCGGCCCGTTTTTTTTTATTGCTATTGTTTGTGTGGTTTCCTGCAATTGGGGTTTTCGTGTTGTAAAAACTTAGTCCTCAAAGTGACTAGGAAAATAGTAATAGTCAAAACTGAAAAACAACAAGTCCCCAATAATGTGACTGTCATGAAGTATGGGTTAGATCATATAGTTGAAAATTCAACTAGAGGTCGGAATGTTAATGTTGATAAAATCAATAGCAGTGTTTATAATGATACATTCATATGTAAGAACGAAATTGCATCTCTATTATCAAATTTACCCGTCATGAACTCTCCATGAACTCTGACTCAGAAGTACGTGGTCAGGCAGGCGCTGAGACCTAGGCCAGAGGTTACTGATTGACAGGTCACAGGTGGGGTGGCACGTAGCCGGTAGACAAACGTGTGAACAGGAAACTCCGGTCAATCGCTCAGATAAGCACAGCGACACATCAATGGTTCAATAAAGCACATATGGCCAGAGGGGTGCTTGCATTCCCAAAAACACCATAAAGTCAGATGCCACTTGAAGTTAGGAGCACACAACAAATCAGGACACAGTACGCACAGTACACGCGTCCCTCATGCCAGATGTGAGAAGCTGGCTTAGTATATGGTGCACACTTATGTAAGTGGACACCCTGCACTAATCCAGGCAACCCTTATGGTGATGTTAGTGGTCTTAGACAACCTTGGAAAGCTCTCTAAGTGGTAGCTGTGGAGAGCAGCCTTGAGGCTTAGTCCAGAAGGAGTGTAAAGCAGCTTGTTTTACCAGAACATAATATTTTGGTATAAATTAAGTGAAAAAGTACAACACAGTGTATTTATAAAAATATGTATTTATTATAAGACACTTGTTAACACATACAGATATCTCCTACCTGGACATATACACAATGCCCATAATACTTTGCAATGAAAACAGGTAAGTAGCATGAATACACAGTGGTCGCCAGGGGGAGACCAAACCATATACTAAAATAGTGGTATGCGAACCACGGCTCGAGTCAAGACTATACCCAGAAGACGTAGAAGTGCCGGGGACCCAAGGAACCACCCAAGGTAAGTAACCAGGAACCACACAGAGGTCATGTGCAGAGTAGGAACACGACCGGGGGCTCAATACAAGTCAATGGGTAAGTTGCAGTTGCAATTTTAAAGAAGGACCCTTCCCAGTTAACCCTGAAGAAACCCCGTGGAAAACAGAAGGTCGGAGACCCACCTCACTCATGGATACCCTAGGAACCAGGATACCTACACCAGGGAAGCCGGGTGCATAGGTATGAAGTGGCATCGGAAACTGCCATCGAACTCAATGGAGGACTTCAGGAAGATGCTGCTGCTGGAGAAGGTGAAAGTGTCTGGTGGAACCCAAAGGTGGATTCAAGATGAGAAGTACCTGCAAGCAGAGGGGACAGAGTCTATGCGCTCAGGAGTGACCAGGAGGCATGGAAGACAAATGCCCACCGATGTTGGGTGCTGCAGGAGAGCTGACGGTGACCTTGGAGCTGCAGCTGTGCGGACCAGGCGACGCTGTTGAAGACCAGGAGCCGTTCACGAGCTGTCCCACGTCTGATGATGAGAGTTGAGGGGTCGGTGTCCGGCAGGAGCACCAACAAGCTTTGGCAACTGCAAACAGCGTGAAAGCGAAGAAGGTGCAGTGTCTGGACCAACAAGGTCCAGGTGACTCACCACAAGCAGGGGAGTCAGAGCAGGCCCCGAGCAATCAGGGGAGCCTGCTGAAATCAAAGAAGACCCTCAAGAGGACCCACAGGCTGGAGGCACTGGAGTCGCAAGAGGACCTCGAGTAGCTCATCAAAGATGCAGGCTCACGGTGCAAGTGGTGCGGTGAGGACGAAGATCTTGGTCACAGGAGACGCTTGAGGTTGGGGCTACTTGGAGCCCGAAGATCTTGGAAGAAGGAAGCCAGCAAGCCTTTGCAACGGCAAGTCGAGGCGGTGCACAGAGGTTTGGTTCCTGCGGCTCCGATGAGGGATACTGACCTCAAACTTGGTGAGAGGACAGGGCAGGCCTCGAGGGATGTGAAGAACGACCACTTGTGTTGCTGAGCCTTTCGGAGTCCGTGGGAGCTCAGGATCAGCAGACTGGTCAGCTTCGTTGCGGTGCCTGCAGATGCAGGGAAGTGATTCCTTCACTTCAAGGGAGATTCGTTCAGGTGTCTTGGATGTCCACAGGCCTTGGAAGGTTCCTGTATGGAGTACGGGCACAGACGTTGCAGCAGACTTGCAGGACGACAAAACCAGGAGCAGTAGAAGTCTTCCCAGTTGCAGTCTCAGAGTCCAGAGTGCCCAGACGGTCAAAGAAGAAGTGGTGTCTTGAAATGAATCTTGTCCCAGGATCAATCTAGGGACCCACCTACAGGTAAGCCCTTAAGTACCCTAAGGAAAGGGTTGGGACGATTCAGGGTTTCCTCCCAGGGGAGGGGTCGGACAATGGGAAGTCAGAGAGGCAGGCATCCAGGGCTCAGCCCTCAGCTGGATCAACTCTTCCTGAAAGACCGCTCCCAGGCAGTCCGTATTGGCCAGTTTACGACTCCCAAATTAAAAACCACGTGTGGGGTCCCACAGGGCTCTTCGCTCTCCCCGCACCTGTTCAACCTTTACCTTCTCCCGCTGATCAGGTCACTGAAGGAAAGGAAAGTGGTCACCTTCAATTATGCCGATGACCTACAACTATTGTTCACAATTGACAACTCTCCCCAGTCAATATCTGACTTTCAGTCTACCATGCAATTCATCCGTCACTGGATGGACCGCAATCAGCTAAAACTAAATCCAGGCAAGACCGAACTAGTCCTGATGGGTGGCGGTCGCAACTTGTGGGGCCCCCATTATTGGCCAAACGAATTAGGACCCGCCTCCCCACCCCCAACTCCCTCCTCCTCAGTAAAAAGCCTTGGGGTCACTATAAACAATGACCTAGCCCTAAAAACTCATGTAGGCTCTGTGATCTCCACATGCTTTTTTCAGCTGCGTAAGATCAGGAAGATAAGCAGGCTACTTACCCAAGCAGCTTTGATACAGGTCTTGATAGCCATGGTCCTATCACGTTTAGACTCCGCCAATGCAGTCTATCTTGGTATGCCACTCTGCCTTACAAAACGGTTACAGATGGTACAGAACCAAGCGGCAAGACTGATTTACAAACAACCCAGGTGGCAACATGCCTCCCCCCTCCTAAGGAAGCTGCACTGGCTGCCTATTGCCCAACGCTGTGCATTCAAAATTGGCTGTCTGGTGTTTAAATCCCTGAATGGCCAGAGCCCTAAATTCGTAGACAGTCTCATATCACGTTACACCCCCTCACGCAACCAACGCTCGGCTTATCTCCAACTTTTTACAGTCCCTACCTTCAAGCTGAAGCGCCAAGGGTGTTGTAGGTTTGCAACTCTGGCTCCCAGACTGTAGAATTCCATCCCCCTGGAAATCGGGTCAATAACTGATCTATTGAGATTCAGAAAATCCCTCAAAACATGGCTGTACATCCAGGCCTACGAATAAACTGCTCCAGGTTCGGCATCTGCTAGTATCAGCGCCATGAAACCAACCGGTGTACGAGCGCTTTATAAAACCCTTTTAACATAACATAATTCCATGTCCTTTGTCCAGTTTCACGCCAGAGCGGGAGCCAACGGCTCCCAGAGCTGATTTGAACTGGACTATGCAAGGGGGGCACCAAATGAGCCCCTCGAGCAGACTGAGTGGCGCTGGATCGAAAAGCCTGCTTTAGGGGTGAATTATAGGTTTTGAGTGCAGTGACCTTAGAAATAGGGACACCTATATCTGTCGTATGTGGTGCTAGCACCAGCTTACACAGGCTGCAATGGCAGGCCTGTAGTGACAGTTTGAGGGATCTCCTATGGGTGGCATAATGCATGCTTCAGCCCATGGGGGACCCCTTGTCCCCCATGGGCTGAAGCATGGCCTTGTGTTCCTATGCCCTGGGTACCTTAGTACCATATTCTAGGGACTTATACGGGTACACCAGTATCCAATCTGGGATGTACCCAAGTACTTACCATAACCAATTTAGGGGAGAAAGCACAGAGACTGGGGTCCTGATTAGCAGGATCCCAGTCAGACTAGTCAGAAACAGCATAGCACCAGGCAAAAAGTGGGGGTAGCCATAGAAGCAGATCCTACTTTCCTACACAACTCCCCCCCCCCGAATGTAAGGAGATGAGACTAATCTTGCCCAGTTGAGTCTTCATTTTATAAGTGGAAATATCTGGAGAGTCCATCTGCATTGGCATGGTTCCTCCCAGGTCTATGTTCCACTATATAGTCCATCCCCTGTAGGAAAATGGACCAGCTCAAAAGTTTGGGGTTTTCACCCATCATCTGTTTAAGCCATAAGAGGGGCGTGTGGTCTGTCTGAACAATGAAGTGAGAGCCAAGCAGGTATGGCCTCAGCTTCTTCAAGACCCAGATCACAGCAAAGGCTTCCCTCTCAATGGCTGACCAACGTTTCTCCCTGGGGTCAATCTTCTGCTGATAAAAGCTACTGGTAGATCCTGGCCCTCTGCATTTATTTGTGATAACACAGCCCCTACCTCGGATGCATCTGTCTGGACAACGAACGTTTTAGAGTAGTCAGGACTTTGCAGGATGGGAGCAGTGAACATAGCCTGCTTCAGGTTATCAAATGCCTTTTGACAGCTTACTGTCCACTGAACTTTCTTGGGCATTTTCTTAGATGAAAGATCATTCATGGTAGTCACTATTCACCAATATACCTTGACAAATCTTCTGTAGTACCCAGTCAGGACCAAGAAAGCTCTGACATGAGTCTGGGTAGTGGGAGCAATCCAGTCCACAATGGTCTGGATTTTGCTCTCCAATGGTTGAACCTGGCCTCCACCTAACAGGTGTCCTAAGTACACAACCTTACTATGCCCTATCTGGCACTTAGTGGCCTTGATATGGAGGCCTGCCTTTTGCAGAGCCTCTAGAACATTTCTGAGGTGGACCAGGTGATCCTCCCGGGTGGAGCTAAAGACAGCAATATCATCTAGATAGGCTGCACTATAGGCTTCCAGACCTGTCAGGACTTTGTTCACCAACCTCTGAAATGTGGCAGGTGCATTCTTCAAACCAAAGGCCATCACAATAAATTGATAATGCCCACAAGCGGTTGAAAATGCTGTCTTTGGCTTGACATCCTCGGCTAGTCTGATTTGCCAGCAGTCAGGTCAAATGTACTCAGAAACTTGGCTGAGGCCAAAGTATCTATAAGTTAATCTGCCCTTTGAATAGGATGGGCATCAGTCCTAGTGACTGCATTGAGACCTCTGTAGTCCACACAAAACCTCATCCCTCTTTTTCTACCCTTGGTGTGAGGT
The DNA here is from genome assembly GCA_963921515.1 of Calotriton arnoldi. Lineage (NCBI taxonomy): Eukaryota > Metazoa > Chordata > Amphibia > Caudata > Salamandridae > Calotriton > Calotriton arnoldi. The sequence goes on from CAWUFW010000116.1 coordinate 662,156, forward strand.
TTTTGCACTAGGACTGCTGGACTAGCCCAGGGACTTTCTGAAGGCTCAATGACCCCCAATTCCAGCATCTTTTGGACCTCTGTCCTGATGCAATCCCTGACATGGCCAGGGTGTCTGTAGATTTTACTCTTTACAGGCAGACTGTCACCTGTGTCCACTTCATGGGTACACCAGGTGGTCAGACTGGGTGTCAGGGAGAACATATGTCTGTACTGATAGAGGACCTGCCTACAATCAGCTTGTTGTTGGTCAGTGAGGCTGCCTGCCAAGGCTACTCCATCCACTGACCCATCATCAGGGTTCTGAGAGAGGAGATCAGGGAGAGGGTCACTCTCTTCCTCCTGTCCCTCATCAGTTGCCATGAGCAAGCCCATGTCAGCCCTGTCCACAAAAGGTTTTAGGTGGTTCACATGAAGTACCCTATGGGGACTTCTGGGAGTACATAGGTCCACCTAGTAGGTGACCTCACCTTTTTGTTCAAGGATAGTGTAGGGGCCACTCCAATTGTCTTGGAGAGCTGCTGGGGCCACAGGCTCCAACACCCACACTTTCTGGCCTGGCTGGTAAACAGTCTCAAGACAGCCTTTTGGTCATGCCAAACTTTTTGAAGTTCTTGGCTGGCCTCCAGGTTTTTGCTGGCCTTCTTCATGTATTCAGCCATGCGTGAACGCAGGCCAAGGACATAGTCCAAAATGTCTTGTTTAGGAGGTTTGAGAGGTTGCTCCAAGCCTTCCTTCACTAGACACAATGGACAAATAACTGGATGTCCATACAGAAGTTCAAATGGGCTGTAGCTAACCCCTTCTGAGGAACCTCTCTGTAGGCAAAGAGAAGGCAGGGTAGTAAGACATCCCATTTTCACCTAAGCTTTTCTGGGAGTCACATAATCATACCCTTTAGGGTCTTATTGAACCTTTCAACAAGCCCATTGCACTGTGGATGGTAGGGTGTGGTAAACGTGTAGTTTACTCCACACTCTTTCCACATAGCAGTGATGTAACTAGACATGAAGTTGGTACCTCTGTTGGTTAAGACCTCCTTAGGGGTGCCCACTATAGGAGCTGTAGTGGTTCTAAGGGGAATAGCTTCTGGGTACCTAGTGGCATGATCCACCACCACTAGGATGTAACTGTGCCCAGATGAATTTGGAGGGTTCAAGGGACCAACAATGTCAATCCCTACCCTTTCAAAGGGGACCCCAACCATTGGAAGTGGGATTAAGGGGGCCTTTTGTGGTGCCACCTGACTTACCACTGGCTTGGCAAGTGGCACAGGAGCGACGAAACTGCTTGGTGTCTTCAGACATATGGGGCCAGTGAAAGTGAGGGACAAGCCTGTACCAAGTCTTGCTTTCCCCTAAGTGTCCTGCAAGAGGAATATCACGTGCGAGGGAGAGGAGGAAACCCCAGAACCTCTGGGGTATTACCAACCTGCTGTTGGCACCAGGATTGGTGTCTCTACCTTCAGAGTACAGAAGCCCATCGTCCCAATAGATCCTATGGAACCCACTGATATTCCCTGCTTCCTCAGCAGCAGTTTGCTGTCTGGGGGGTTCAAGAGAGGGGCAGGTTTGCTGCTCCAAACTAGTTTGCCCAAGAACTCTGCCTGGTCAGGCCCAAGTAGATCTGGGACAGTACCTTCACAGGGTCTGAGATCATCTCCCTCAGGAAGCTGATCTTCACTGGGAGTGTGCGAGGAGGATAAAGCCTTACCGTTCCTGCTCCTTCTCTTGGGAGGCACCTGGTCCATTTTTCCAGGATCCAGTGCTTTGTCAGTGCTGAGCTGTTTGGCCTGAGCCCTGGTGACAGTAAATACACTGGCAGAGATGCCATCATCTCTGCATGAATCCTGAACTCTACTTCAACCCAAGCTGAAGTTTCTAGATCATTTCCCTACACACAATCTACAGGTAGGTCTGGAGATACCACAACCTATTTAGGTCCAGTTATCCCTCCCCAGCTGAGGTTTAGAATTGCCAAGGAATGGTCAGTCCTGACATTGCTAGTGTTGGTGACTTGGTACATTTGTCCAAGTATGATCTGCTCAGGGGACACAAGTTTCTCTGTCACCATAGTGACACTGGCCCCTGTAAGCCATTGCTTATTTTCCATTAATCAACGGCTGTTGTCTGTACTTGCCCAAGTTAGTGGGACTTACCAGTAAGGTGGCAAGGTCTATACCACCATGGCAGACTAGAACAGCCTGAGCTGGAGTTCTGACTAAGTCAGAACCCATCTCAGAACCCAAGGTTAACCCCACTAATCCCTTGGCTGCTGTTCCACCATTTGTACTTGTGCTAGGGGGAGCAGGTGCCTTAGTGGTAGTAGGAGTTTCCTTAGCCGTTGGACAATCAGCATCCCTTTTCCAATGGGTCTTTACCTTACAAATGTAGCACCAAGGTTTCTTTTTGCCTTTCTTGGAATTTTGGGACTCTCACTCAACTGCAGGTTTTTGGGGCCCTTGTGAAGATTATTTTTTATCTTTATCCTTGTCCCACCCTTATCCTGCTTCTTCTGGTCACCTCCATTACCATGGTTTTTCTGCTTAACCCTGGTGCTGTCCGGATCCATTTGTCTGCCTATTTTCCCAATTCTTGGGGCGATGTCAGATCAGAGTGCACCAGGTACTGGTGCAAAAGTTGGTTCTGACAGTTATTAATGATGTGCTTCCTCATGATCAAATTGTAGAATCCCTCATAGTCCTGTACCTTGCTTCCATGAAGCCAGCCTTCCAGAGCCTTAATAGCACGGTATACAAAATCTACCCAGTCCTGGGTGTGTGCCTTCTGGGTGTCTCTGAACTTAATCCTATACTGTTCAGTGGTTAAGCCAAACCCATCTATGAGAGCACTCTTCAGTACTGAGTAATTGTCTGCATCCTCTTCTCTAACAGCGAGGAGCTTATCTGTACCTTTGTTAGCAAAGGAGAGCCACATGATAGCTGCCCACGGCTCTTGAGGTACCCTCTGAACTTTGCAGGCCCTCTCGAAATCAATGATCCATTTATGGATGTCATCCCCTCCTGGTAAGGAGGGACTATCCTGCTCAGGTTTGTATTGTCAAAATAAGTTTCTCTGATTCTAGGGACAGTGTTGCTGTCACCATTGGACTCTAGTCCCAGTCTCGTCCTAGTCTTCTGTACTTCCAGGGACTCTTGGTCAAGGGCCAACTGATCTCTCCTGAGCTTAAGTCTGACTTTCTCAAGTTTGAGCATTTAGTATTCCCTGTCAAAAGAGTTGTCCCTCTTACTAGATATGGAGGTCCCTATGAAAGTGCCTGAAGCATTGGATTCTCTAGAGGAGGATCTAGACCTCCTTCGTCTACTTTTGAACCTCCCAGGAGGAACAACGGGTATATTCTGTGCCATCTGCACTGTTTCCTGAGGGGGTCAGAGTTCGGCAGGTTGGAATCATCGAAGTCTTCCTGCCCATACTCAGAATTGAGATACTCAGGGGGAACCCCTTGTGCTCCTTCTCCATGAGTATTCCCACCCACATTATCCTGTTCTTCTGCCCCTACAGGATGGCCGTCATCCTGTTGTAGCAGCTCTAAAAGCAGCTTATTGGTGGGGTTGCCACCTGTCTTTATCTTTCTAAGACTACACAGGGTCCTTAGTTCCTGGAACTTTAGACCACTGTACTTAGCAGAGTGGGTTACACTCGTATCCCCAACTAAAGACATGGTTCTAGGTGTAGTAAGGTGTTGCACCTACATACCCTAGTGGAAACTAAACTCTCTGAGGTTGGAGAAAGGGTTGTGCTAGACCCTTAACTACCCAACCCTAAGTTCAGTAGAACTTACTTATTATAAGCTGTATTATATGTGCCTAATATTAGTGATGGTTTTTCAATTAATCCACACCAAGATTATCTGGTAAAACAATGCAGGCTTGAATCCCAACCACTGCACACCAAAGTGAGAAGCTGGCTCAGTGTATGGTGGACACTCTGCACTAATCCAGACAACCCTTATGGTGACTTTAGTGGTCTTAGACAACCTTAGAAAGCTCTCTAAGTGGTAGCTGTGGAGAGCAGCCTTCAGGCTTAGTCCACAAGGAGTGTAAAGCAGCTTGTTTTACCAGTACTTAATCTTATGGCATAGTTTAAGTGAAAACGAACCACACAGTGTATTTATAAAAATATGTATTTTTTATAAGACACTCGCTTACAAATATCTCCTAGCCGGAGATATACACAATGCACACAATATTTTACAATAAAAACAGGTAAGTAGCATGAATACACAGTGGTCGCCAGGGGGAGACCAAACCATATACTAAAATAGTGGTATGCGAACCACGACTCGAGTCCAGAATATACCCAGAAGACGCAGAATTGCCGGGGACCCAAGGAACAACTGTGTGCAGAGTGGGAACACGACCGCGGACTCAATGCAAGTAAATGGGTAAGTCGCGGTTGCAATTTTAAGGAAGGACCCTTCCCAGTGGACCCTGAAGAAACCCCGTGGACGACAGAAGGTTGGAGAGCCACCCCACCCGTGGACACCATATGAACCAGGATACCTACACCAGGGAAGCCGGGTGCATAGATGTGAAGTGGCGTCGGAAACCGCCCTCGAACTCAATGGAGGACTTCAGAAAGATGCAGAGCTGGAGAAGGTGATAGTGTCCGGTGGAACCCAAGGTGGATTCAAGATGAGAAGTACCTGCAAGCAGTGGGGACAGAGTCTATGCCACTCAGGAGTGACCAGGAGGCACTGAAGACGAATGTCCACCGATATCGGGTGCTGCAGGAGAGCTGACAGTGAACTTGGAGCTGCAGCTGTGCGGACCAGGCGACGCTGTGGAAGACCAGGAGCTGTTCATGAGCTGTCCCACATCGGATGTCGAGAGTTGAGGGTTTGGTGTCCGTCGGGAGCACTAGCAAGCCTTGGCAACTGCAAACAACGTGGAAGCGAAGAAGGTGCAGTGTCGGGACCAGCAAGGTCCATGTGACTCACCACAAGCAGGGGAGTCAGAGCAGGCCCTGAGCAATCGGGGAAGCCCGCTGAAATCAAAGAAGACCCTCAAGAGGACCCACAGGCCAAAGGCACTGGATTCGCAAGAGGACCTCGAGCAGCTCATCAAAGATGAAGGCCCACGGTGCAAGCGGTGAGGCTGAAGATCTTGGTCACAGGAGATGCTTGATGTTGGGGCTACTTGGAGCCCGAAGATCTTGGAGGAAGGAAGCCAACAAGCCTTTGCAATGGCAAGTCGACGCGGTGCCCAGGGGTTCGGTTCCTGCAGCTCCGACGATGGATACTGGCCTCAATCTTGGAGAGAGAACAGGGCAGGCCTCTAGGGATGTGAAGAACCACCATCTGTGTTGATGAGCCTTTCGGAGTCCGTGGGATCTCGGGATCAGCAGATCAGTCGGCTTCATTGCGGTGCCTGCAGATGCAGGGAAGTGACTCCTTCACTTCAAGGGAGATTCCTTCAGGTGTCCTGGATGTCCACAGGCCTTGGAAGGTTCCTGTATGGAGCACAGACGTTGCAGCAGACTTGCAGGACGACAAGACCAGGAGCAGTAGGAGTCTTCCCAGATGCAGTCTCAGGGCCCAGAGCAAGGTCCAGAGTATCCAGACGGTCGAAGAAGAAGTGGTGTCTTGAAATAAATCTTGTCCCACGACGAATCTAGGGACCCACCTACAGGTAAGCCCTTAAGTACCCTAAGGAAAGGGTTGGGACGATTCAGGGTTCCCTCCCAGGGGAGGGGTCAGACAGTGGGGAGGATACTCCTATGTCCTTTGCCCAGTTTCGCGCCATCGGCTCCCTGAGCTGGTTTGAATTGGACTATGCAAATGAGCCCCTCAAGCAGACAGAGTGGCGCTGGCAAGCGCTCCCACCGGGGCCCAATACACTAAACCCTGTCTGGGAGGTGGTCACACCTCCCTGTGACAGGATACCTATTGTTCTGCTTTCCCCTGCTCAAGCTTGGCTCGGCAGTAGGAGGGCAGAATCTTGTCTCTGGTCGGCAGCAGCCATGTTGTGCTGTTTGGGTCTAGAAGACTGGTACCGGTGGGAACTGAGGGCCTCCCGGAGGAGCTTTACAGTGCATGCAATCATACCTCCCACACCTTTTACTGTGCGGGGTTATTATTCTGACATGTTTGATACCAAACATGACAGGGTTCGTTACAGCCAGTTTAGAGATGGTCATCGCGTAGTGACACATGGCCACTCTATGTATTGTAATAGCTTATGCACTTATAACCCGTGAGAATGGACCCCGTAGGTTGTAGGGGTGCCCTGCTCATGCAGGGGCACCCTCACACTTAGAACCGAGCACCCTGCCTTCAGGATCGAAAGGCCTGCTTTAGGGGTGACTTGTAGGTTGTAAGTGCAGTGACCTTAGATATAGGGAAACCTATATCTGTCGTAAGTGGTGCTAGTACCTGCTCACACAGGCTGCAATGGCAGGCCTGTAGTGACAGTTTGAGTGATCTCCCATGGGTGCCATAATACATGCTTCAGCCCATGGGGGACCCCTTGTATACCTATGCCCTGGGTACCTTAGTACCATATACAAGGGACTTATATGGGTACACCAGTATCCAATCTGGGATGTACCCAAGTACTTACCATAACCAATTTAGAGGAGAAAGCACAGAGACTGGGGTCCTGATTAGCAGGATCCCAGTCCGACTAGTCAGAAACAGCATAGCACCAGGCAAAAAGTGGGGGTAGCCATAGAAGCAGATCGTACTTTTCTACACCGGACATCTGGGCACGTTACCCACTGGCCCCGATTGTGTCCATGCAAGGTTGAGTCCCACCTCCATTTGTTATCAGGGGCCTTATTATGACTCCAAAGACCAGGCCCGCAATCTTTACCAAAAAAGGATTGAGGGAAACCCTTTACAACACCCAAAGAAATGAATAAAACCTTGTTTAGATTGATTGTACTTTGAGACAGTCCTCAGACCCGCTTCTGTAACTTTCTCCCGGAAGAAGTGTTTAATTAAACCAACTGTTTCCGTTTTGCCAAACGCCTCTTGTGTTTTGTTTTCTCAAGGTAAATTCATATTCGAGCAACACTGCTTTATGTAATGAAAATGCAGAGGCATATTTTGATCTTTTACTGATTTGACACCATAGAGATATCTATATCTGGGGGTCGGGGGGTGTATCTGGTGGCAATTGTGTGAATATGTAAGGGGTAATAATAGCACCACATTTAAAAAATAATTCTCAATAATTCATAATTTATTTGCCGTAAGTACATTTTATAATGTGTGTATTGCTTTGTTACTCCTCCTACCATTGACTTGTACAGGTTCTCTTGGTAGTGCTTTCTTTCTTTTCAGCTAGATACCTGGCCAGTTCACATTAAGATTAATTTATGATGTGATTTTGACTATTAATACTGCTTACATCAAATGTCTTTAAAGGCATCTTTTTTATTACTCCCTCAAGGAATCCGCTCCCTTGGGTGTCTAGAAAATGTGATCTAATGGGGAAATGACTATTATGGTGTACAAATTATTGTGATATAGAACTTTCATCATATGTACTTCTATTGTTCTTAACCGAAAAAAACCCCAGATAACTTGCTTTGCTTTTGTGTCCTCTGGAGCCAAATCAGTATAAGTGCAGCCCTTGGAGATAACTTGGTCTGATACAGTCAGCACAGGGCATAACAGAAGCCCCAACAGCCATGTGGGGTGGCCCACACCCCATGTTCAATAAGGGGACCTATTCTGTTAAGGTGCAAGCTGGCCAGCTGTTGCTCATTACTTAAACATGGAAATAACTTTGAAATTGTGCACCTTTTCAGCTGATCAAGGAAGAGGTGCAACTTGTTGAACTCAAGCTACAGTGGGTGGCCAGGGAAGCCAGGACGATGAAGCTTGTTTAAGTAGAGCCACTAATAACAGACACACGGTTATTCTGACAGTAATTAGAACAACATATACATTGAATCAGATGCTAAACATTTTATCAGACCAGATGACCATTGCCAGCCAGCCTGAGGTTTTAAAGTACAAGGAATGGCACTTGATGAGACACCAAAACATTTAGCAATATTATGTTATTCAGGAACTATCATGAGCAGAGTGGCAAAGATCATGAGCGATATGAAAGAGAAAAATGGGAGTTGTGAAGAATGGACTACTATCCAAATGAGGACAGGGCTGGAAGCATATTGGCAGTAGTACCGCAGTTTGAACTCATCTGATGAAAGTGCAGGCGTTTTTGTTTTTTAAACTTGTTTTTATTGCAATTTTCCAGAACAAGCAGAAGCCACAACACGCACAACACGGAGCATGTTGACAAAATCTTGACATGCAAAATGACATGTAGAATGACAGTGGCTAATACAACATTTAACAACAAAATAACAATGCAGCCACATACAGTGATAGATCTTGATGAATCAATTCGTTACAATCGGCTAGCTGACACGGCAGTTATTTTTACAATGGGAGACCCATTAGTCGGTAAGTTCAGGATGGAGCAGCAAGTAAGAGTGGAGCGGCTGCCAAATGTTTTTTGGTCGAGAGGTAACAGGAATGCATAGATGTCACTGGTGGTGTCACAATACATTAAGTCTCTCAACCAGGCCTTCACCACCGGTGGCACAATTCCGCCCCAATGCAGGGAGACCTGTCTCTTGGCCAACAACAGCGCAATTGCAGTAAAGCGTCTAATCCCAGCACTCAGAGGAAGAACATACCCCAGCAAGCAATGGCATAAGTTCGGTCTCAACCATTAGTTCCAAATGTCCAAACACCGCCTCCCAGAACACCAGGATAGAAGGGCAGTTCCACGCTAGGTGAATAAAATCCGCGTGCGCCATTGCACACCTGGCAATTGTCCGGCTTAGTACGATCTATTTTTGCAAGAAGCGTGGGAGTGACATAGGCTCTATGTATATATTTAAAATGTAAAAGTTTATGCTTGTAATTATTTGATACATAACAAGTCTGCTCACACCAGTAAGCCCACATCTTGTCTGTCAGAGAGTGTCGCAAATCCCCCTCCCAGGCCACCCACGCCCCTCCGCCCACCACCGGCCGAAGTGACTGTGCAAGATGATGCAATCTGGAAACTAGATGTGTGCTGTCGGGCAATGTAATTATTGTAGTGAGGCGGAGGAACTCTGGGGGCTCCACAGCCAAGGGACGCACCGCAGCAGTCAGCAAAACTCGCGTCCTGTGCACAAGAAAACGGTCTAGTGTGGATATGTCACGACCCTCTATCAGGTCCGTTACTGAGCGCATTTGTCCACCTCTAAACATATCTCCTATGATTCGGAGCCGACAGCGAGTGAGCGCGTGCTGCGTGAGGGCTTCAGTGGTAGGAGACAGCCACGGGTTATCTAGAATGGGCAGATGTGGGGAGTACAAGTAGTCCGCCTTTAGATATCTACGGAGACGTCCCCAAGCCCAGCATGTGGTTTGCAATGTATGAATCTCAGCCGGAGTCCTCGTGAGCCCAAACGGGAGAATGGTGGAGAGGGGATAAGGGCGGGCTTGAGTATATTCAGGCTTCAGAAATTGCAATCGTGCATCTGGGTGGTACCGAAAATAAGCATAGTGTGTCTGTGCCACCAAATAGTATAGGTAAAAGTCAGGTACTCCAAAACCTCCCCGCACAAAGAGCTGGGTGAGCGTCTGCCATTCCACCCGAGCATGACCCCCCCGCCCCCTGCCCAGACCAGCTGTGTCAGCATGCCCCGAAGGGTGTTAAAAAAAAGTGACCGTGAGTGGAATTGCAATGTTTGAAAACAGGTATGAAAAACGTGGCAGAACCACCATCTTAATGATCGCAATTCGGCCAGCCATTGACAGTGGGAGCGATATCCAGCAATCTATCGTCCCGCAAGGCGGTCTATGGCCAGGCCATAATTAAGACGGATGACTTCCGAAGCTGTGCGGTGCAAGACTACACCAAGATATCTGGGGGGGGGGGAGGGGTCATCGCACCAGCGCAAGGGGAAGTCCAGTGCAAACAGAAGGGTGGCATCTGTTAAGCGAAAGCCCTCAGATTTGGTCCAGTTGATAACTAGTCCGGAAAACACGCCAAATCGCACCACCTCCCATATAATCGGAGAGAGATTTGTGGCAGGTTCTCGAACGAATAAGAGAATATCATCTGCATATAAGGAAGCCAGGAGAGGGCCCCGGTAGAACCCAATTCTTCACTGGAGGTGCAGCTCCTGGAGATGTTGCACCACCGGGTCCATCGCTATGATGAATAGTAGGGGCAAGAGCGGGCAACCCTGCCTGGTGCCACGTGATAGAGAGAATTTATTCGAAAGCATCCCTTTTACTCTAAGCCGCGCGACGGGGTTAGTATACAGAAGGCGCACGAGGGAGCGAAAGTTATGCGGGAAGCCTAGTTTGCGGAGCGCTGCCTGAAGGAAAGCCCAGTCCAAAGAGTCGAATGCTTTTCAGCGTCTAGCAGTATCGCCGCAGAAGGAAGAACGGGGTCTATTTGGTTAATAACAGCGAAAAGCGTAAGCAAATTTACTCAGGTCGAGCGTTTCGTAACAAAGCCCGATTGAAGGGGAGAGATGATCTGATCGATTAAGAGTGATATACGCGTCGCAAGAACCTTTGCCAATATTTTGTAATCTTGATTTAAGAGCGATAGAGGCCTATATGAGGCACACCTATCAGGTGGCTTGCCCGGTTTGAGAAGTAGTGTTACAATTGCCTCTCACATAGTGGGGGGTAGTTCGCCTGAGCTTAGCGCCTCTGCATAGACCTCCAGGAGATGTGGGACCAGTAGTGTTTTGTATATTTTGTAAACCACGCCGGTAAGGCCATCCATGCCAGGGGCACGGGAGCCATCTAGGCTGTCGATGGCTTCAATGATCTCATCCGCGCCAATAGGCGAAGCTAAAAATTGTTGTTGACCCTTCTCAATCCACACCATTGCTATCTCCTCTAAATAATCGGAAAAGGCTGTGCCAGTTGGTGGAGAGCATGTAGTGTATAGGCGAGTGTAGTAGGACAAGAAGGCAGAGAGGATATCGGCGCCACGCGTGACACAGGCGCCGTTTGGAGTGGAGTGGTGTACGTGGTATGCTGTCGAGGGGTGAGTAGTCGGGCCAGAGTGCGTCCCGGCCTCTCTCCCTCCCCGTACGCACGAGCATGTGTATATTTCCCTAAACAGGCGGTCTCGCGTAAAGCGAGTTCCTGAAAGTCGCCCAAAAGTTTTGCATGTTGATGCAGCGGGGGCGGGCGCCTGCCAGCATCTGGGCATCTAAGTCTTGCAGCGCCCGCTCAATAGTGTCAAGGTCTCGGCGAATTGTGCGCAGGACTCCTGCCTGCTTAGCTATACAAACGCCCCTGATGTAAACTTTGAAGGCCTCCAATAAGGTGATGTAGCGAGGCACAGAGCCTGTGTTAGTCTGAAAATATTCTACGATCGCTTCTTGTACTTAGCCCTTAAAGACAGTGTCCAGTAAAGCGTCAGCTGGGAAGCGCCAAGATCTAAAACGACGCGCAATGTTAGATAGTCAGCGATAGCAATACTGGTGAATGGTCTGACAGGGTTCGAGGCAAATAATCTGCCTCTTGCATCATGATCATGAGGTCCGGAGTTGTGTACCATCTGTCTATGCGGGACCAGGTGCGGTGCGGTGCAGAATAGAACGAGAACCCCTTGTCCATGGGATGTCGATGTCGCCATGCATCGGCCAGTAAATGTGTATGCAGTAGAGCCTCAAGTTCCTCCGTAGAACACGGTTTTGTGATGTGGCCTGTGCCTGTAGTGTCAGACCCTGGTTGCAACGTGAGGTTAAAGTCACCCCCAAATATGATTGAATCAATCCACGTGCCTCCACATTAGGGGCGTAAACGTTAATGAGAAGTATTTGCTTTGTGCCCAAGCTCCCCGCCACCAGTAAATATCGTCCCTCAGGGTCCCTAATCACAGTCTGGGTCACAAAAGGGAGCGCTTTATGAATCAGCACACAGACTCCACAGGAGTAGGTGCTGAAGCTAGCAAAGAATCTGGTACCCCAGGTAGGGGCAAAACGGTTGTCCGAGTTTGGGGCATAGTGGGTCTCCTGTAAAAGAGCTATGTGTATTTTGTGTCTTGCTAAGTAGGCCAATACCTGTCGTCCGTTGCGGGGGTTCGTCATACCTCTCACATTCCATGTCATGCATCGAAGCTCCAACTCTCCCGTCCCCTTCCCGGAGCCCCCTACAGTGGAAGCAGCAGTATGTGGTCCGACGTGTCTCTGTATTCAGGCCTGAACAGCCCGCCAGTGTATAGAATAGTGACCTGCAAAGTACAAACTAATTCAAACTCGTACAACATGAACTCCCAACCCACCACCCCCCTCCCACATCAGATAACCACCCAATCTGTATCCGGTGAATCCCAGCGCACTACAACTTAGAAAAGGGAAAATAAACTACAAAGGGTAGGAGATATCCTAGGGGGGCAGCAACGCCCCGAGCGGGCCACTTAGAGTAATAGCAATGATTCGGAAATGTATATGTAACTGCGTTCATATAGTACTAGGACAGTGGCTATATCATCAGTAATAAGAAAGGAAAATTAGCTTGTCCCATCATCCTTGAAATATTCATGGATCCGTGCCCAGTGAGTCCGCCCCACATGCTTAAAGTTCGTCATTCTGATATTCGTGCAACAGCAAGCAGCGAAGGGTCATTCCCTAGGGGAAGAATTTCTATTCGATTTATGGCGTTTCCAGAAGTCAGCTGTGTCCGAGGTGTATCAAAGATGGAGGTTTTTTTCTATTAATCTGGATACGGAGGCGCGCCGGGTTCAGCATTCCGTAACGAATATTATCTGATAAACACTTCTAGCTGCAGATTCCTTACCTTTGAATTTCCCAGGCGTCACGCTGGATCCAGGAAACTTTTGCTGAGCAATACCCCTTGGGCGCGACGTCGGGTGACTCCATTCGGCTCCGTGTGACGGCGGCATCAGTAGCGTCGGTGATGACGTCGCGGTGCCTATATAGGCGCCACCCAGGCACGCGGACGTCGGTTCTTTTCTTTCCGCGCCAGTTAAGCGCCGATCCGGGAAGAGCTACCCCTCTGCCGCTTTTTGGAAGGCTTTTGTCGAAATTTTTGGATTTGACTTCGTGTGCGAGGAATGTCTTCGAGAAAGACAGGTTTCAAACTATGCAGGACTTGTTCCCGCATGATGTCGGTCACCGATCCCCACCGCGTATGTTTGTGGTGTCTTGAACGCGACCATGATACGAGGTTGTGTTCAGACTGTCGGGCGATGGCCCCGAAGACCTTGAGGCAGCGAGCGATGAAGTTGCTTGTGGCCTGGCAGTCAACACCGTCAAGCGAGACTCCGAGGAGGTCACGGTCCTGTTCGAAGAAGAGGATGTCGTGGGACCGCTCAGGGAGCCCCAAGTCCTCTTCCTCCTTTCGAGCTCCTCTGGACACTCGGGGAAGAAGCACAAGAAGAAGACCAAACGGACTTCGACTTCACCTCAACTGACGTCCGCCGTTGAGAAAGGTAAGGAGCACCGACGCTCTAGGGACGGTTCTGCGGAGCCGGAGCCAGTCAACTTCGCGCCTTCCCCCCTTTCCGGGAGCCGGAGCGACTCCTGCTCAAAAGAGTTTTACAAGGCCATGCGCCACGTATTTGAGCGGAACGACCCCGCTGGTGAGCCCTCGGGCCCTGTGGGGTCGGATGGGGCCCCATCGGGTTCGACGCCGTCAGCTCTGGCCACGGCACCGTGGGGCCTCAGGGATCCGTTCCCGGATCCAGGTCAACGGGTCTGTGCCTACGACGTCGACGATGCCAGTCGGTGGCGCAAGCCCCATCCTCATCCCCGACGACACAGAGCCGGAACGGCGTCGAGCGACGCCAATTCCGATAGAACCCAGGGGTTCTATGTTGTCGACTGAGCACTTTGTGGACGTGCTGGGCCCAGGAGAGGAATGGGAGGAGTCTGGAGACCCTCTTGAGAACCAGGATGTCTGAGTGGAACAACGGACTGGTATGGGGAACTTGGGGATGCCAGTGCCTGGATACTTCCCCAGACGCTGGCATGCTCTCTCCGCCTACAGTGGCTACGGTGGAAGGGGCGTCCTATGCCATGGTGATTAAGAGGGCAGCTGAGGTCCTTGGACTGGAGCTGCCCTCAGTGCAGGTCACGACTAATCTCCTGACCGAAGTGCTTCAACCTGGGGCTTCCACTTCTGAACCCCTATTGCCCTTTAATGAGGCACTTACGGACGTCCTTCTAGGAACATGGTCCAAGCCTAGCACAGGGGCTCCTGTGAATAGGACGATTGCACGCCGCCATTGCCCAGCTCCGGGCGACCCAAAGTTCCTCAGCCAACACCCCACCCCAGAAAGTTTGGTGGTACAGGTCTCTACGTCCCAGGGCGCATTCCCTTCCGCCCCTCCGGATAGGGAATCCAAGAGACTAGACTTATTTGGGAAGATGTTTTCTTCTTCCAGTCTGGCATTGCTGTCGGTGAATACCACATGCTTATTGAGCCGTTTATCCCACTCCCTTGGGGAGACTGTTGCGCAGGTGCTGCTACAAGTCCCGGAGGAGGCCTGGGCTGTGCTGTTCCAAGCTGTCAAGGACGGGAGAGATGCAGCAAAATTCACTATATGATGTGGTTTAGATAAGACCGATTCGCTGGGCAGATCGATTTCAACTACGGTGGCCTTGAGACGCCACGCCTGGCTTCGTACAACTGGCTTCTCAGGGGATGTCCAATCCAATTTGATGGACATGCCCTTTGATGGTACCCGCCTTTTTGGGGAAAAGGCAGACTTGGCCCTGGTCAGGTTCAAGGACTCTCGAGCTACGGCTAGATCCTTGGGCCTCTCCTCCACTCCTCGTGACCAGTCTTCCTTTTGCCCCTTTTGTGGCAACGGAAGGGGTTTCCAGCTGCGTCAGCCCTATCCTAGCCACCGTCCCGCTCAGACTACCTAAGCCGTGCGTGAACGTGGACGCGGTACATTCCATCCATGGAATGGAGGCCAGAAGTCGTCTACCGCACTGCCCCCAGCAGCCGCAGCCTCCAAGTACTCCTAGGCTGATTCTACAGGACCACACTACTCCAGTGGGTGGGAGAATTAGTCATCTCCCCCGCCGCTGGCGATCTATAACAGACAAGTGGGTCTTGCAGATCGTCCAGGAGGGCTATTCTCTTTTCCTTTCTTTTCCTCTTACTATTCTGTCAAGTCAGGAGCGTCTGGCGGAGGATCATTTAAAGTTGCTCCAAGAGGAAGTTACAGCTCTTTTGGCCAAAGGAGCTATAGAAAGGGTCCCAGTTTCAGAAGTAGACAGGGGCTGTTATTCCCGCTACTTTCTGATTCCGAAGAAGAACAAGGGGCTACGGCCCATTTTGGATCTTTGGACCGTCAATCTCTTCCTCAAAAAGGAGAAATTCAAAATGCTCACTTTGGCTCAGTTCTTGTCTGCCCTAGACCAAGAAGACTGGATGGTAGCGTTGGACCTGCAGGATGCGTATTTTCACATTCCCATCCTGCCGGGCCACAGGTGTACCTGCAGTTCAAGGTAGGTCGCGAGCACTTTCAGTTTACCGTGCTCCCCTTCGGTCTTACCAGTGCCCCTTGGGTGTTTACTAAAGTGATGGCGGTGGTTGCAGCTCAACTGCGCAGGTTAGGGGTGTGTCTTCCCCTACCTCTACGACTGGCTGTTGAAGGCAGCTTTGCCCCAGGCAGTCGTCTCCCACCTTCAGACTTCGGTGAACCTTCTGCATTCGCTGGGGTTCTCTTTAAAGGTGCCAAAGTCACACCTGACTCCTTCTCAGATGCTCCCTTTCATCAGAGCTGTTCTGGACACAGTGCAGTTTCGTGCTTATCCTCCCGAGCTGCGATTCCTGGATTTCGGTGAGGTTGACTCTGGGGCTGTTGGGTCTCAAGGCCTCCTGCAATCCTGTTGGTAAGACATGCAAGATGGCGTGTGCGGGCTCTGCAGTGGGACTTGAAGTTCCAATGGGCACAGCATCGGGGAAATCTTACCGACATGGTTCAGATCTCGGAAGGAACTGCGAAGGATCTGCAGAGGTGGTTAACGAACCGCGATTGGGTCTACGGCAGACCTCTCTCCCTTCCCCAACCAGATTTCACAGTCGTGACGGATGCGTCATTTCTGGGATGGGGCGGCCACATGGGAGAGGTGGAGATCAGGGGTCACTGGTCTCCGGCTCCACATAAACCTGTTGGAGCTCCAAGCGATTCGGTTGGCATGGAAAGCATTCCTTCCCTCTTTCAAGGGGAAGTTAGTGCAGGTGTTCACGGACAACACCACCGCCATGTGGTACTGCAACAAGCAGGGCGGGGTGGGGTCGTGGACCCTCTGTCGAGAGGCCCAGCGTCTCTGGACATGGCTGGAACAGCAGGGCATATCCCTGGTGGTTCAACACCTGGCAGGTTCTCTGAACGCCAGGGCAGACGATCTTAGCCGTCGATGCCTACCGGATCACGAATGGCGTCTCCAGTCAGAGGTTGCGCAAGGTCTCTTTCAGCAGTGGGGAGAACCAATTTAGATTTGTTTGCCTCCGAAGAGAACGCGCAATGTCAGCAGTACTGCGCGCTGGAGTTTCCAAGGCGGCTATCGCTCGGCGACACGTTTCGTCGCGAGTGGAGCTCAGGCCTGTTGTACGCCTTTCCGCCCATACCACTCCTGCCCAGGGTTCTGAAGAAAATCAGGAGCGTCCGGGCCAAAGTCATTCTTGTGGCACCGGACTGGGCAAGGAGAGTCTGGTATCCAGAGCTTCTGAGCATGAGTATCGATCCTCCGATCAGGCTGCCCCTTGGGGAGAATCTTCTGTCGCAGCAGCAGGGGAGGGTTCTCCACCCGAACCTGTCAACTCTGCGCCTCTATGCTTGGAGATTGAGCGGCGACAGTTGATAGCTTTTGACCTTCCTCCCGAAGTCTGTAACGTTATTCTGGCAGCCAGGCTGCCCTCCACTAAGACGGTATACGCCTGCTGTTGGCAGAAATTTGTATTAAACTGTACAGAAAGGTCCATTGACCCTCTTTCTGCTTCTGTCTACTGTCCTTTTGTTCATTCCAACTCTTGCCCAGCAGGGCTCTTCTTTGGGAACTCTCAAGGGTTACCTCTCTGCTCTATCGGCTTTTTTGCGGCTGCCGGACCAGCCTTCTCTCTTTAAATCTCCTATTGTAAATAGATTTCTGAAAGGGCTGGGCCATTTATTTCCACCTATGCCCTTTGTTATACCACAATGGGACCTTAATTTGGTCCTCACTTACCTGATGTGCGCTCCTTTCGAGTCTTTGCACAATTGTCCCCTCCGGCTGTTGACCATCAAAACAGCCTTCTTAGTGGCGATTACATCGTCCCGGAGGGTGAGTGAATTGCAGGCATTATCCTGCTCGCCTCCTTATCTTATGTCCTTTCTGGACAAGGTGGTACTTCGCACCAGGGCATAATTTTTACCAAAGGTTGTGACCCCATTCCATCTGGGTCAGTCCAGTACTTTGCCCACCTTCTTTGCTCCCCCACATCCCTCTAAGGAAGAGGAGCGTCTCCACTGACTGGACCCAAAAAGAGCGTTGTCGTTCTACCTTGACCGCACAAAAGAGTTCTGGGTGGATGACCAACTATTTGTGGGGTATGTGGGGGCAAAGAAGGGAAGGTCGGTGCAGAAAAAACCCATCTCTCGCTGGGTCGTTCTCTGCATTAAAATCTGTTACGCCTTGGCGAAGAAGCAGCCCCCTGAGGGATTAAGGGCCCACTCCACCAGGGGAAAGGCTGCGACTACGGCCTTGGCTCGGGGTGTCCCAGTCCAAGACATCTGTCAGGCAGCAACGTGGGCATCATTGCACACGTTCGCAAAACATTATTGCCTTGATGGTCAAGTGCGCAGGGACTGCACTTTGCCCGTTCAGTCCTGCAAGACTTCTTAGTTTAGATCATGAGTCCGCAACCCACCGCCGGGATGGTATGGCTCCGGTATCTGATTCAGAGGTAAGTAATCTGCAGCTAGAAGTCTCTATCAGATTAACAAGTTACTTACCTTTGGTAACGCATTATCTGGTAGAGACTCTATCTAGCTGCAGATTCCTTACAGCCCCACCCATGCCTCCCTGCTTTGCGGTCTGATGTAGTAGGACTAGGGTTGTTTTTTCCCCCCTTTCAGGGCCCTAGTTTTGCACACGACTACGTCAGTTACTTCGTGGCTCTGCGCTTCTGGCGTGGAAAAAACGAAAAGTACTGACGAAATCGCGCCTGGATGGCGCCTATATAGGCACCGCAACATCATAACCGACGCTACCGACGACGTCATGCGGAGCCAAATGGAGCCACCCGACGTCGCGCGCAAGGGGTATTGCTCAGCAAAAGTTTCCGGATCCAGCCTGACGCCTGGAAAATTCAAAGGTAAGGAATCTGCAGCTAGATAGTCTCTACCAGATAATGCTTTACCGAAGGTAAGTAACTTGTTCTTCACCTTTCAGAGTTCGCTTAATGTCCTGGAATTTACATCTGGCTTCTTGTACTACTGGCGTGAAATCCGGTTAAAGTGACCGCTACATCCCCTGAAACTGTAGGTTTTCCACCTTCCTGGCCTTGCGCAGCGTGACGTCCCGGTCGCGATAGTTGAGCAATGGCGCTATGATAAGGCATGGGGGAGCGCCAAGGGCCGATTTGGGGCCAGAGATCTGTGGACCCGCTCCACATCAAATGCGGTGGAGAAACTGTCTCTGCCAAATAGTTCAGCCAGTAGCCGCTCCACGTATGCCTCCAAGGGGCCTGTGTTGGTAGTCTCAGCTACTCCAGCTATCTGGAGATTGTTGCGACGTGACCTTGCCTCCAAATCTTCTGCCTTCACCGCCGTTGTTTTTAGGAGACGTTCAGTGCGATCAAGGCATTTGGCCATGGCTGCTTGCGTATCTTCAACCTCTGAAATGCGCCTCTCAGCAGTGTCAATGCGGGCCTCATACTGTTCTAATCGGCCATGCATGGTATCAATACGCGCACCCAGATCGCCTGCATCGATGGCTTTGAAGCCGCTCACAATTTCGCCATTATGGCAGCTGTGCCCTCCAGTGCAGGTTGTTCGGAGTCTGGGGGGTCTGCGCGATCCGGAGGTTCACCATGCGCAGCATCATCTCCGCCCTCCCGCCTGGGGTTTTTAGTGGCCTCGAATGAGAGCTGCTGTTGCTTAGGGTCCCCACGACCCATGCTCACTGGAGAAATGTCAAAACGTGTGGAGAGCGATGAAACTAACCCCTGAATGGTAAGAAGGGGGGCACCGCTACACAACCGATATAAGGCCTGGGAAGGGGCGCCAAAGGTGTCGAACTCGCTGCGTCTTTGGCTACGCCGCGAGTGGGCCTGCCGGGCCGCTTTTATTCTGTGTAGACTGTGGATCGCAGTGCTTCACTCCCCTGCCGTGCACAAATCAGAAAGCGAGGGAATCGCGGAAAGCGGCAGCATCCCCTAATGCCGCTATCGCCGCATCCCACTCTCCGGGGTCATTTGCGTATATCTGCCTCCAGTATGGCCCACCATTGGGCCTGCTGTATGCGGGTCACCGGTGTCTTCGCCGTAGGGATTTTGGCGGAGGGGTGTCCCGCTCACCCAGGGGGCTTGCGACCGAGCGCCCAACTTACCGTCACATCCAGGATCCGGCCATGCAAGAGTTCACCGGTCCGCCGCCCCGCCTCTCCGGGCCTCTAAGCCCCGGCCTCGATTTTGTAGGCAGCCGCACCCAGCAGCGGCGGCCCCGCCCTCAGGCATGCCCACGACCCCTGACGTCGCGGGGCCTCCGAGGACTGCGTCGGGCTGCCGCCGCGGCAGCATCGTGGTTGGGAGTCAGCAGCATTTTCACTGGCCCTACTGCACTCCACCCATGCCTCAATGTCTCATGCAGCTGCGGAAGCACTCGGGTGCACGAATCGCCACAATGGGATGGAGCGAGGCAGCTAATTAGGCGTGGCCGCTCCGGAGCTCCTCAATCAAGCCACCATCTTGGTGCTCGGTCTGGCCACGCCCCCCTCAAAAAAAATAAAGTGCAGGCATTAAACTGTGATTATGGTAACTACAGTTTGCATGAAAAAACAGAACCATGCATGGTATGTGGTTCTTTAGCAACTGGCTGTGACCACATTCACAATGTGATCTCTACTACATTACACCAAAGAATGAAATCATGATCAAGCTGTTGCAGGGCAAGCTTATTTTCTGCGATACCACTTTTCTGTGATGGGTAGGATTTCCTGATAGTGTCTAAGTTATGGCAGAGCCACATATATGCACCACCCTTACTCGCTGACCTTGGTTCCTTTCTTTCCATGCATTTGGATGCAGATGTAAAGCTTGCTCCCTCAACGTATTCTTGTCATATTGACTAGATTAGGTTGTACATTTTCTCCACAGTGTGCAAGGGACCATGTTTGCTCTGAAGACTACAGTGTTGATACCTTGCAAGGACTGTCACAAGCAGATGTCTGTGACAGATTCCCACTAGGTATGTCTAGAGTCTTCACACAACTCCAAGGTTTGTGGGAACTGTGCCAGGATGAATCCCAAAGTGATCTGCAACC
This sequence comes from Calotriton arnoldi, assembly GCA_963921515.1. Classification (NCBI taxonomy): domain Eukaryota; kingdom Metazoa; phylum Chordata; class Amphibia; order Caudata; family Salamandridae; genus Calotriton; species Calotriton arnoldi. Next base: position 682,662 of record CAWUFW010000116.1, read on the forward strand.
ACAAAGCTAAGCTATGAATCAGTGAACACCATCAGAAGGCATGTGGGGGGCAGTTCAGGACGCAGACCCATTTCTGTTAAAGGTACTCTTCCCATTCTAAATCATCGGGTATGTCCAAATCTAACATAACATGCCTCTTATCAGGAGAAGTTGCGTGGAGGTCAAGGTACCGCTTGATCTCGGGCCCTGTCTCTTACTATAAAACTGATCCCACAGCTTATAACGAACCAGCCCAAATTCCCGGGTCCTTTGGTGACACCACATCACTGTTAAAGGAGGCCATACTGTGCTTGTTTGGCGGCCTTCTGGCTTCCTCTGTTGCACCTTTGGGCCCTAAGCATCCAAGGAGGCCTCCAGTTGGATTGCCATTGGCCGATTATTCCTCAGAGCGTGTGCCTCTTGACCCCACTGCTGGGGCTGCTCCTACTCAGGGGCTGGGGCCAACTTAGTTTTGAACCGGGTGCTACGAGCTTCATCAGTTCCCCTTATGTCGCCGCCAACTCCAGATGAAGAACCCATTTTTTTAATCCGAACTCTGAAGCAAATCCAACATGACTTCTGTCAAAGTCATGCCCTTCACAACCTCAGGTGCAACTGGTTCATCGTCACTCTGATTCAGATGTAACTCTGCCATTGCCCAGAGCTCTCCACATGTTTTTTGCTTTGATTCTGAGCACAGTCACCATGATGATGGAGATGACTGGGATGAAGCGTTCCAATATTATAAGGAGGAAAATCTGTTTATGGACTTTCGAGCAGCCAATGGGTTAGGCACCTCACTTGACAATGGGTTGAATTCTTCCCCTGGCCCCTTCACAGAGGAATCCACTTTCTTTACTGTGGTAATAAGGAGAGGGGCTGAGGTTTTAGGCCACCAGCTTCTGTCTGTCGAAATCAAGACTAATGTCCTGACGGAGTCCCTGCAACCTGGACAGATTCCGACAGAACCACTTCTTCCTTTTAGTGAAGCCACACTAATGGCCATTTGGGCCAAACCAGGTATCCTCCCACCAGTTAATAGACTGGTTTCCAGACACCACTGCCCTTCCTTCTGAAACACCCTTATCACTGAAAGCTTCGTGGTCCAAGAATCAACAGAGACTCAACCCTAACTCATTCCCTACTATGCCTCTTGATAGGGAATCGAAACGTATGGAGGCATTCGGAAAGTCTTGCTCTTTGCTCCGTGACTGCTAGTGATGTCCGGGGATGCTATTCGCATGTGTTGTGGGTTATGGTTGGCGAGATCTTGCCAACAGTCTATGAACATTTCTGTTCCAACCTTGCACAGATTACACAAGATGGACAAGACACCACAAAATACATCATACATGGGCAGGACACCACTGACTGCTTTAACAGGGCAGTTGTTACCAACGTGATGTTTCAGTGCCACGCATGGATGAGATCCACTGGCTTTTCAAGTGGCATATAGGCGTCGCTGTTGGGCATGCCATTTGATGGCACCTGTCTCTTCAGAGACCAGGCAGAATTGGCCTTGGGGTACTTAAAACAATGCAGGGTCAGAGCGGGCTCCCTCAGTCTTTCCACTCCTATGCAGCAGTATCTCCAGCAGTTTCACCCCTTTTAAGGCTTCAGAGGCTTGGCACAAAGCCAGTGCCCAGCTTAAGCAACAACCGATCCTATCTAGTGCTTTTGAGGCTGGGGTCAGGGTTCTGGCTGACAACTTCCAGGTCTGTAGGGACAACATACTGCTCAGTCTCCTGCCACTGCCACTAAACCACTGTGGATGGCCCTCAGTTGCAAATGGCCATCCACAGTGGTAAGGTGTTAACTCCACAGGTGGCAGTGTATTACATCAGACAGATGGATGCTTCAGATAGCCCTCCAAGGATATGCCGTACCATTTCTTTCCACCCGCTGCATATTCCACCAACACTAGTTGAAGGCAGGCTCACCTCAGCCACTCATTGACCACCTCCAGACGATGGCAAATCTAACATCTTTGGGGTTTTCAGTCAACATGCTAAGGTCACGTGACTCCTTTGCAGAGGCTACCTCTCATCTGAGCCACCGTGGATGCGGTTCAATTCCAAGCCTTTTCTCCATTTCAGTGAGCCTAGGGTATTCGGGCTATGATGCCAGTGTTCAGACTCGGTCAGAGTGGTTCTGAGACATCTTGGCCTCCTTCATCCTGCTGGTCGATTATGCCAGATGACATATGCAGGCTCTGCAGTGGGACCTGACATTTTAGTAAACTCTACCGAAAGGACTTGCCAGATTCCATCCAGGTTTCAGAGGACATTGCAAAAGACCTGCAGTGGTGGCTGCTTGACTCAAGTTGGAACGGTGGCAGGCCCCTCTCCCTACCTTACTCAGAGCTGACTCTGATGCTGAACATGGTACTCTTGGGTTGGGGAGGTCATCTGGGAGAGTGGAAATCGGAGGACTCTGGTCTCTGGCCGACCCCTTCCTCCATATCAATCTGTTGGAGTTGCAGACCATTCCATTGATGTTGAAAGCCTTCCTACCATCCGTCAAAGGGAAACTGGTTCAGGTCCTCAAGGACAACACCACCCCCATATTTTGCTGCATCAAGCAGGATAGAGTTGGTTCCTGTGTTAGTAGGCCTTGCACCTCTGGAACTGGCATAGTCATCTTGGCATCTCCATGGTGTGAACCACCTGTAAGGATCTTTAAACGCCAAGGCGAATAAACTCAGTTGCTGGCTATGGGAGGCTGGCACAGTATATGGTGCACACTTATTTCAGTGCGGCACCTTGCACCAATCCAGGCAACCCTTGTGGTGATTTTAGTGGTCTTTGATAACCATAGATAGGTCTCAAAGTGGTATCTGTGCAGAGCAGCCTTCAGGCTTATCTTGAAGGAGTGTTAAGCAGCTTGTTTTACCAGTTTAATCATGTAGTGTAGGTTAAACGAAAAAAGAACCTCACAGTGTTTATATAAAAATACTTCTATTTATTGCACAACACTCACTAGCACATTGGGATATCTCCTACCTGGAGATATCAACACAAATACACATTAATACTTCAATTGCAATAAGGTAAGTAGTACAAAATACAGTGGTCTCCAGGGTGAGACCAACCTATATATTAAGAAAGTGGAATGCGAACTGCAGAAGAGGACGGGACTTGGACCAGAAGACCCAGAGGAGCCGGGACACAAGGAACCCCCCACGGTTGCAGTTTTGCAGAAGAAGGCCCCTTCCCAGAGGACCCTGAAGAATTCCCTTGGAGGACGGAAGGTTGGAGAGCCACCCCACTGTCGTGTAGTTCCTATATTACCTATACAGGATCTGCGCGTTTGGATAACAAACTGTGGGATTGGTGGCGGACTGATTCCGTGCACCCCCACCGGATACGTTAGCCTATCTGTATTAGCTAGCTCACAGTGACACTATAATCTCCTCTTACCAAGGAGAGAATAGATTCTGGCAACCTCAGAACATGACAACCCTAATCCCTCAGAATCGTGGAAACAATATACTACCTTTCGCTCAGTCACTCGTGCTCACTTAGTTTGTCTCAGAGAGATACACAGAATAACAGGCTGGGCGTTTGCAATAAGTATTTATTGAACAGTTGTTATTCTAGTGTAGAATAGATGAGCTGCAACAAACATTAGACAGTAGCAGAGATATATGATTAGCAATATTACGAAAGTAAAGGGATGGTTAAGTTCTACCATCTTGCAGAAATCATGACTATATACAAGTACCTAAAACACATGATAAAAAGGTGCGTACTCCTACAAAGCCTCCCTAACTGGATGTCCCTAAATGTACCTAGCATCTGTGTAGGTGTTATGCCAAGAATCCCTCTAGGATCTAGTCAACCCCATTACCTGAGAATGAGAGTATATGGGACCCCGTCCTGGTTTCGAGTTGGACACCCCGCGAGGGATGTTAGACCACTGCAAGCTGGAGCGTTTGCATGTAGGAACCTCACCGTCTCTGGTCTGTGTGTCAGCCGGGAAGTCTCGGTCTCCTCTGTCCTTCTAAGCAAGATGTGATGTATGTATACCCATAGGTCTCCCCAGGGGTCCTACCTTACTGTGTCGGCCTAAAGGATGACGTTGGGCCTGAACTTTATACAGAGATATTATACAGGAGATGTTAGTCCTGCTGTGCTTCCAAGAAGCCTCATGCATAATGTATGAGATTCGAACTAGGGGGAAACCTGCATTCTGAATGCAGTGTCGTATCTAGGTAAAAGGTCAGTCCCTAAGAACCGTTATGTATGTAATGTAGGGAAGAATATAGGTGAAAGGTTGCAATGTTACCTGCGCCTTTATAGGGTACCACCTATATGGAATATAACACCCAAACCTCTTCCGACTGGATGACATATGTAACTTATTACCGTACTACTAGCCTGACTAGATATTGGTAAAACATTTGTTTAGCTAAAAACGTTTAAAACTTCAAAAAAAAAAAAAAAAAAAACTTAAAACTGTCTCCAAAAACATTTGCAAGGCATAGCTCTAAGGTGTCCTTAGTTATAGTCCGAAGCGTTACAATAAATACAATAAATTACAGGGTCTAGGTTTCGAAAAAATGAGTCCACGTTGTTGTTTGCAGCCTTGATGTGTCTTTATTAAACAAGTGCTGGACTTTCATAAATGCACAGCCAACGCGTTTTGCCCAAACATGGGCTTCTTCAGGGCTGTAATATTATACACGATATACATAATTAAAATTCAACCGTGAATGCATTGCTATATACATGAAAGGTGACATTTTATCCCAAATGCTCGTGACAGAAGAGCACAGGGAACGAAGAAATAAGAGCGAGAAGTGTCTCGACGAGGGAAGAGAATTAAAGTGAGAGAGCGGTGAGACCAAGGCTGTGTGACAGCCGAAGTGTGAGAACCCATTAAGGGGAAGGGGAATTGAGACATAAAAATTGGTAGTGTAGTACAGAGCCATTAAACATACCCAAAGAAAGACATAAGCCACACCAGTCGGCTGGTCTTGGTGAAAGTGAGATAGGGTGGGTTAAAACGGAATCTGACAAAACCTGTCAAAAGTTCCGGCAATTACACCACTAGATCCATTGTGACTGTAAAATACCCAAGATGCATCCGAGTACGCTTACCGATTGCTGGGTGCTGTACTCTCGCCAAGGTCATAAACTGAGATCCGCAAATCTTTCAGGTCCGTGTCAGGACGTAGAGATTAAAAGAAGACGTTCCCTGAGCAATGGAAAGTGAAGGTTAGGGGAGGGGACGTTTGTATTTGAAACGTAGCGTATGGTTAACGATGAGAATAGTGATTTGAACCAACCTTGAGTTAAGGGTAACTAATGGTCCGAAGAGGGTCAGCGACCAAGGTGCTCTCTCTGCCGCGATTAGTCCGTGTCAGAGGCAAGGGGTGGCTGTGGGTAAGGAAGAGAGGGTGGGCCTACAGTGAGTCATAGTAAAGCTACTACAGGAGAAGTGTAATTAAGGGTCTAGCGTATCCATCCCACTACTTAAAGGCTTAACCATTATTTTGCGCTGGTCTAGGAGCCCGTGAATTGGATAACCTACCAATTCTAGCTCAAAAGCACTGGCCAGAAGAATGTCACTGTCACGCTCATAGCGCCGTTCGTTATTAAAACTAATGAGATGCTAGAAAAGTGTTCTAACGTTAGGCACCCATGAATAGGGCTAGTAAAGGTATATGCAAAATTAAGTGTTAAAATTATTTGTACAAGTGCGAAACACGGTGTACGTCATCTTCAAACCAAATAGCGAGATTAAACAAGTTGTCTCCAATGTTTGCAACCATAAGGAAGGGCTTAAACTTAAATTCCAAAAACTTGAGAGACTTAAGAAAAATGAGCTTTCAAAGTGGTGGGACGGGGTCACCCTTAAGAGATATCTGGAAAATAAAAAGGTACCCAGAGGGCTAAGGATCCTGACTTTTCCCAACTTTGACGACTTAGACCCAGATTTACTCTGAGTGGGAGGATAATTTACACAATTCCTCGTTCAATATGATGAGGATACTCATAGCTCACGCAGAGAGAAAGTGCGCCAAGCTCCAAACAGAGATTAAGGCTCTGGAGGATGAAATCAAGCCGCTCAACTTGACTGAGGCAACCGCCAAAAACGATGTTATTTTGAAGGAACAGATTGCTTCACACCAATCAGCAGTGAAGAATAGGAAACTCCACAAGATCGTTAGGGATGATCGCGACTATGACAGTGGACGTATTTTCACGTTCGCCGCTCGTTTTGACAACATACAGGTACCCAAGACCAATGCTTTAGCAACACCTAGCACAGGTAGTCTATCAAGCATCAGCGTCCGCTCAGGAACATCCTCAGTGGAGGATGTAAACAGAGAAGGAGATACGGATGGGGCTGTACAGGGAGCATGCTCCTCGACTTTTTTAGACGAGGTCTTACGCTTAAGGATTGGAAACAAAAAGCATAAAGAAAAACCAGGAGAGGGGGAGGAGGAAAAACGGCAGAAAGGGACAGGGTGTTAACGCGATACCAAAAGAGCCAACTCAACAAACGCTAGTCTATGAAATGTCAAGCAATTTGGAAAATATGAATGATTCTGTGATTGTCGATGACTTAGTTGTTAATTTGTCTGCTTACCCGTTATCTGTGCATGAACATAATGTACTCAATAAAGGACTTGGATACTGCCCTGTATCTCAAGGTCTTTTTTCTGACTTGCATATAGACCTTTACAAATTTGTGAGAATTGCCAAATTAAAATGCCATTTTTCTGTTAACAATTTTGTGAAAGACACTGTTGACTGTCCTGTGACTGGAACAGAGCTTACTGTATCGCATGTGAGAGATGTTGCTACACTGCTGAGTTTAGATGAGGACAATGACTCCTCAGTAACTAGTGTACTTGCAGACCTTAACATTGCCCAAGATTACACCTGTGAGAGTGGACTTCACACACGCAGCAAATTTACTCCGCAGGGCAGCCATCTCAGTAGTATTGAGGTTTTTCACGATCTTGTGACCAGGGACCTACACAATCTCGAAGACAGAACACTAGGGCAAACCCATAAATACACTAGGGATAATCTCACCGCTGCAGAGAGGAAAGCAATTCACAGACTCAGCAGCAATTACTCCATAGTGATTAGGGAAGCAGACAAGGGGGGAAACGTAGTGGTGATGAACCGAGAGGACTACGAGGGTGAGGTTCAGAGACAACTTAATAATACATCACACTACACCAGACTCACCAACAACCCTTGCCCTACAGCTAGTACCCTCATAAACAAACAGCTTCAACACTGGAAGGAAGTGGGCCTCTTATCAGACACAGAGTTCAGCTTCCTCTCCATTCACAACCCTAGGTATCCCTGTATCTATCTTCTACCGAAGATACATAAGAAGCAACCATTCCCACCAGGCCGTCCGATAATTTCTGGCATCGGCTCCATGACTGAAGCTTTGTCGAAATTTGTCGATACTTTCTTACAGCCCTTGGTAACGAACCTGCCTTCATACATTAGGGACAGTACAGATATACTTAACAAATTTGAGGATCTAGAATGGGATGACAGGATGTGGTTTGCCACGCTGGACGTGGAATCACTGTACACGTGTATCAAGAAAGATCTGGGTAGGATAGCAATTGACTATTTTCTATCAAAGAGAAAGGCAACCCTTCTTGATCACAACCAAATGTTACTGACAATGATTGACATTATATTGGACAACAATTTTTTCTTGTTCAATTACACCTGGTACAAACAAGAACAGGGTACGGCGATGGGATCGAAGTTTTCTCCATCGTATGCGAACCTCTTCATGGGGTGGGTGGAGCATACCCATGCATGGTCAAGATCGGCCTCAGGATGGACTGAACATATCCAATTCTGGGGCCGTTATATTGATGATATTATCATCATATGGACTGGCACAGGACAAGAACTTATGGAATATTTCAAGTTTCTAAATACCAACACCCTTAATGTCACCTTCACTTTGGAGATGTCACAGTCCAGAATACACTTTTTGGACCTTGAGTTGTATGTGAGGGAACATAAAATACACAGCACACTGTACAGGAAAGACACTGCCGTCAACAGCATCCTACATTACACCAGCTCTCACCCGGCATCTACCAAAAAGGCCATCCCATATGGAGAATTGGTACGAATCCGTAGGAACTGTAGCGATGATGACGACTTTGAAGTACAGGCCAGGCTGGCAACAGACAGACTAAGTAGAAGGGGCTATGAGCACAGTGTGTTAAACATGGCCAAAAACAGGGCTGGGAAACGGAAGAGAAGGGACACACTCATGACCAAGGCCAAAGATGTCAGAAAGGGAAAGGAAAGACTTGCCTTTGTCACCACACACTCTGTACTGAACCATGAGGTGTTCAAGATACTGGGCAAACACTGGGCACTGCTGAAGGGGGCCCCAGGAGTGAACAACATCATCACAGAAAGACCATCTATGACTTTCAGGAAGAGTAGAACCATTAGAGACTCTCTATGCCCCAGCTACACATTATGCAAAACACCGAAACACCAAAGCTGGCTGCACAAACCAGTAGGATTTTACACATGTAGCATGTGTAATATTTGTAACCTAGGGTGCAACAAGACAACCACTTTCAATTACAACACAGGAACACAACACCGGATATGTCAATTCATCAATTGCCTTACATGCTTTGTTGTTTATGTACTTATCTGTGGTTGCAAAAAGATCTATGTGGGAAGCACAGTGAGACCGCTCAAGACGCGCATCCAAGAACATCGGAGAGCGGTCTTGAATGGTGACACATCATATGCTCTAGTCTCACACGACTGTAAGAGTGATGTTGACCGAACCAAATTTCGCTTCCACGGCATTGACGTTTCAATGCCAAACAAGAGAGGGGACAGGGAACTGACCCTAAGGCAACTTGAAGCACGTTGGATCTGTACCTTACGCTCTTCCTCTTTGGGTCTAAACAGCGATAATGAAATGCATTACTTCCTGTAACGTCACCACAACCGTACCCCACTGGGATACTTATTTGAACAATTCGTACAGACAGACAACCTAATGTGGCTTAGTCAGATCCCTCTGCTTAGGATTTGGCTCACCGCATTTGTTAATCAGTTGATGTGTTATGAGCATAATGCACGTCAGCCCAGTCTATGAGACTGTTAGTACTGGGCTTTATGTGCTCATCAACGTCTGATCAGAGAGTGGGATGACCCGCTACCACACCCTTATGACACATCTCTACATTACCTTTCTGTGATATGTTTTCACATGTGCTACAATGCGACTCTTCAGTCCAGTTGTTCTGGACTGACATGTTATGCAATGTTTACAAGTTCTGCCTCAATTTCGTACTTGCTAGGTTTTTATCTGGCCCTCCTTTCCAGTCCTTACAAACTGCCACACATGCTAGTAACTGTTCTAATCTACAAGATGTTCTTATGTAACGCTCGCATGCTTCGCTTTAATTAATTTTTTCTTGTCAAACAGGATTTAATGTAACCCTGTTTTCTTGTACGTCACCAGTCCTGCGTGCTTCATGCACTACATAAGACATTGCATACAAAGGACCTTAGAAGGGTCAATTAATGTCTTAAAATGTGTAAATCCAGTGAAATTTTTTTTTGATAGTTTAAGATCATTACTGTCAGTTGAATGTAACGTCAGTAACAGCCAAAAATGTATTGCTGTCAGACTGATGCGTATTCCCCAATGCTTTTAAAACACTTTTCCTGTCTTCTCGTCGTTGAATTTCACTCACAGACTGTCGTCTTTTTCACTACGACTTTAGACTAACCCTGCACAGTTCTCATTCAAACACCTGCAGCTTTGCATGTATCTGTAATAGGTGCAAATCCCGTGAATTGACAGAGTTTACTGTACTTTTGTCTTTTAGTTTTAGTTTAACATTATTGCTAACAGTCGAATGTAACGTTAGCAATAGCCAAAATTATATTGCTGTCAGACTGATGTGTATTTTCTAATGCTTTTAAATACTTTTTCCTGTCTTTTCGCTGCTTAATTCCACTCACAGATTCACTTTTCACTACGACTTTACGCTAGCCCTGTGCAGTTCTCATTGATACACCTGCAGATTCGCAGCTACTCTTAGCGATTAATGTCACCCGATCAACGATCTTGACGGTCTGCCAAACCACACGCTTGCCTAGTCTCCGATTTCGAAATGAAACTTAATTAGGATGGACCGCTTCACCTTAATGTACAATCTTTTCATAACGATCAATGTCACTTATTTAACTATTCTGACGGTCTGTCAAGTCACACGTTTGCCTATTCTGCAATTTCGATATGAATCCTAGTTACGGATGGACCGCTTTACCCTAATATACATTCATCTTTGATCTTTCATTTGGGTCACCACTAATATGGCTACCTAGGTTAGCGGACTAGATGTTTACTGTTAGGATCCGCAACCCGGAAGTAGTCTACGGGCTGCACACCGGAAATCATACACGGGTTGGTTATGTAAATGGCCCTCGCCACGAGCAATGGACTTTACCTCGCCCGGCTGGATACTGATGCCACCGAACACGGATCGCGGACTTATTGTTACTTACAAGTAAGATTATAAGGGAGAGGGATGTTACCTAAGGGTGTGGATATACTTGGGAGCTCAGAGTCTGTTACGTGGTCAATATCGGACTAGGTGCTTAGCGACTTCCGGGTTGCCGCCATTCAGGACAAACACACTTTACTGTCCAATGGCGCATACTGGTCATACTTCACTAGATATCTACAACATACCTGCTAGCTCATCGTGGGTATTCTTGATCTCTACTTGCAACACCCGTTTCAGTAGTGAGTTGACACCACGGGCGCTTAGTTACGGAATATCAGGGGGTTCTCTTTAATCTTACTACTTTCTTCTTGGGAAATCGAGTAGATGTCGGCATTTTTACGGGCAACTTTGGCTTTGGTTCCGGTGAATACACGATTATTTATGACTAAATTGTATTGCTAGCAACTAGGCTTGCTATACTTTGAATATGACGTACACCGTGTTTCGCACTTGTACAAATAATTTTAACACTTAATTTTGCATATACCTTTACTACCCTATTCATGGGTGCCTAACGTGAGCACACTTTTCTAGCATCTCATTAGTTTTTAATGAACGGCGCTATGAGTGCGACAGTGACATTCTTCTGGCCAGTGCTTTTGAGCTAGAATTGGTAGGTTATCCAATTCACGCGCTCCTAGACCAGCGCAAAATAATGGTTAAGCCTTTAAGTAGTGGGATGGATACGCTAGACCCTTAATTACACTTCTCCTGTAGTAGCTTTACTATGACTCACTGTAGGCCCACCCTCTCTTCCTTACCCACAGCCACCCCTTGCCTCTGACACGGACTAATCGCGGCAGAGATAGAGCACCTTGGTCGCTGACCCTCTTCGGACCATTGGTTACCCTTAACTCAAGGTTGGTTCAAATCACAATTCTCATTGTTAACCATACGCTACGTTTCAAATACAAACGTCCCCTCCCCTAACCTTCACTTTCCATTGCTCAGGGAACGTCTTCTTTTGATCTCTACATCCTGACACGGACCTGAAAGATTTGCGGATCTCACTTTATGACCTTGGCGAGAGTAGAGCACCCAGCAATCGGTAAGCGTACTCGGATGCATCTTGGGTATTTTACCGTCACAATGGATCTAGTGGTGTAATTGCCGGAACTCTTGACAGGTTTTGTCAGATTCCGTTTTAACCCACCCTATCTCACTTTCACCAAGACCAGCCGACTGGTGTGGCTTATGTCTTTCTTTGGGTATGTTTAATGGCTCTGTACTACACTACCACTACCAATTTTTATGTCTCAATTCCCCTTCCCCTTAATGGGTTCTCACACTTAGGCTGTCACACAGCCTTGGTCTCACCGCTCTTTCTCACTTTAATTCTCTTCCCTCGTCGAGACACTTCTCGCTCTTATTTCTTCGTTCCCTATGCTCTTCTGTCACGAGCATTTGGGATAAAATGTCACCTTTACATGTATATAGCAATGCATTCACGGTTGAATTTTAATTATGTATATATTGTATAATATTACAGCCCTGAAGAAGCCCACGTTTGGGCGAAACGCGTTGGCTGTGCATTTATGAAAATCCAGCACTTGCTTAATAAAGACACATCAAGGCTGCAAACAACAACGTGGACTCATTTTTTCGAAACCTAGACCCTGTAATTTATTGTATTTACAAGTTGCCTCTCATACCCCTTGCATGAACGTTTAACTTTATGGTCATGTGGCAGCTGGCCATTTGAGGTGGGCAATATCCCAGAAGGGTAGTGACTAGTCTGGGCAGTGCAATCCTCTTGAAAACCCGGCTGCCTCTTCCATTTATAGTCCGAAGCGCTATAAGCATTAGAAAGCCATGTATGCCCAATAAATGAAAGGAATGTCAATTTTTGTTTTGAGTTCCAAATTTGAGCTTGTTTTTAAAAAAAGGGCGAATTTCTCCCAGCACACGACGAGCCAAATGAGTCAAATGTTTGTGTCCTTGCTGGTAGACACAACATTTTCGTTGCTTGCTTCCACAGTAGACGGCCCCTGTAGCACCTCGCAGAGTACGTCAATCGAGCACAGATGCTGTTCCACACTGTCCGCAGCCGGTGCTGGGGCAGCCTGTGCGCCATCCAAAGCCTGGGTGTCAGAGGAGGAGCTGGTGTCCATACCAGCAGGTGCTGTTACTACCTGTGGGGGCACAAGGAATGCCGCCATCAACATCTGAATACACTGAGGACACTGCAGAACATGGGCCGTTATCGGGTCCAGTAAAGCATTCCCGTCCGGTTGCGCACATGATGGGAGTGTCAAACAAAGGTCTAACACGCATTCTTCTCCGCAAAACAGGCATTGGAGGACAGGGGAGATGCAGTCCATCCAGACTGGTCTAAATGACAAGAACCAAGATGCACTTAGTTCACTTAGGCGAGGCGTGCCTAGATGTTGTACCATGCGGTCACGGTATTTACGCTCCAGGAGGGCTCTTTCCATCTCCTTGGTGACTGGGACGTCCATTGCGTAGAAAATATAAAACAATCAGGATACCTGCTACTAGAAACAGGATGAGCGGAAATCCTCCAAAGATGCTTCCGAATACGGAGTGTATGAAGTTTGGTATAACTCCAAGTACTGTCTGAAAGGTGCTTAGAAGTCCAGAACATATGGTCTTTAATAGGTGGACTATGCCTGTCGTATCAGACATGTTAAAGATACGATTTATCATTTCTGCAAAATGGAAAGGGCAGTTTGTATGAATAAGCGCCTGTATCTCTGCCGAAGACCTTGCGATTTGGAGATCAAAAGTCTCTCGAGCGGAGGTTAAGGACACAGACTTTTGTAAAAGCATGGCTTTCATTCTGCTTAGAGTATCAAACCGTATTAAGGAAACATTCAGTGAAGGCCATAACGGCGCCTCCCTGACTGTATGTGTCGGTGGAAACAATACTTGCATACAACAAGTAACCCTGGAGCTCACGGTTACCAGATATGCGATGCCCGGGTGCATTCCGCAGCAGCCTTGACTGTTAAGCATCAAGTAACTCCCATTTGAAAGTAGCCTGAATGCTGGAGTAATCACTGCAGCTGGTGCACCCCTCAAATGGCTGGACAGGTTTGCCACAGAACCATTACAAGCCCCATGCAGCATTATATCCTGGCATATGAGTGATCCACTTAAAGCGTTCTTACAGTTTGTACCGCTTAGAAACACTTCTCGATCCCCACTCCGGCATCGAAATCTGTATGGTAATACCCATGATTCCTTAATGTATTCCTTAACCATTTCTTCATATCTGCCTACCTGCTTTTGTTCAAGGCAATACTGAAACTGGAAAGTTGTGACCGGTAGAGTTATGTGGCCGTGGATTAGCCATTCTGTGGACAGTAATTCTGCCACTGTAAATGCTAATCTATCCAGTTTTTCGTTACGCACCATTGTATATTTTGCTCCCCTTTGTGCCATTTCTGTCTGTTTATCTGTTAGATTGTATTCAGAAAACAGAGACGTACTGTTGATAAAACGCCAAGGCACATAGCCTGCAACCAAAGATTGCAGCGTCCAGCTTAATAACATAATAGAACGTAATTGAGATTGCCCGTGTTGTAATATGGCCAAATGTTGTTCTAGTATGTCTATCGCAGAAGATACAATGTTGCCTAAGGAATATAGCCTGGAGGTCAATGTAGTTAACCCATTGTCTACTACTGCTAGAGATTTTTCTAGATTTATACGGTCTATTTCACGTAACCTCTCTGCGGCCTCTTGTTGGGATATTTTCCAGATTTCATTGTAAACAGCATAATAGAAACGTTTCTGACGTGGCTTCCTGGGACCTAGTAAAAAAATCCCAGAGATCCACATCCTGTGACAGTAAGGATAAGTGTTGTTTCACCTTTGTGAGTGTTGAGGTTTTTAGCCAATCAAGGCACAACTTCCCAACACTGTAGGATGTCACTACCCCAGGATGTTCTCTCTGTACATAATGTGGATCTGACCTATGGATAGCGAAACCTTCGGTTTTACCCATGAATCTCGCCTGACAACTATTCGTGTCTGTGGGCCAAATCAACCGTTTCTTCCAATCAGGGTATGATCTGTTGTATTGTATAATGTCATTCAACGTAATCTCTTTCTGTGATGTTGTGTTACCCTCGGTGTGTTTTGGAGTTGGCAGCCGAGGTGTGTTCAAGTCTTTGTTCTTGGCTAGTCCAAGGCAAGACGTCTGCTGCACTGTCTCATTCAAAAACATGATTTGTTGAGGGATAAGGCATGCTCTAAACAAAGCTTCTGTTCCCTGAACTTGCCATTCTCTAGTACCCCAGACTGATTTTAAGTCTATGGTGTCTTTACATAAGTCGAAACCTTGTTCAGACAACTGGGCAATAAAGGAAGCAGAGTAAATCTGTTTGGTGTTTGTTAACATATTTTTCTGTGCTGATGTTGTTGCAACCTTATAATAATATGAGGCTGGGTCAGACATGTTAAACCCTGAAAAATATGGAAACTTTTGTGTAAATGTTTTTGAACTGCCTTTCGGCGGTGTTAGACAATGTTCCCACTGGTGGTAAGTGAACACATTTCTAGGATTAGCAGATTTATGTAAAAAGTGATGACCATAGTGTTGATAACAATACATTGTTTCGAAATCTGATGTGCTTTCCAATGTTTCACTATTAGAAAATGCAGCAGATTTTTCCAAATCAGACAACATGTTATTTACAGTTTCAAAATCCCAATCATCGGAAAATGTACTGGAGGTAATGATATCACTCAATAATATTTTAAATACATGAGGAATTCTTAAAAGTTCGGTCGGACCAAATATATCGAAATCAACCTTGTCCCAAACTATACCATCAGGTATAGGAACTGCTGTAATGTTCACTGATGACAAGTCTCTTTTTTCTCGATGAGATGATTGGTGGGGTTTTAAAATTAAATTCACCTTTTGGGCTGCAGAGCTTTGTCGAAGGCATTTTCCATTAACAAGCATGCTAAAAACTATTCCTAATCCTAACCAGAAAAGAAAGAAAAGTATCCCGGTGATTACCCATAGTTCTACCCAAGGTGACACCAGGTGAGTCTTTTTAAGAAAGTTCAGAAAGTCTTTAACTCGCTGCTTGTGCGATTTTTGGGCTGGCATCGTTTCCGGTTCACTTGGATCCAAAGAAAAAGTATCAAAGTTTACGAAGTAGCCAGAAGCAGTTCGATCAATTGTTGGTATTGCATCAGGATTTGTAGAAATCGTAGTTTGCTCTTGTTGAGGCATGTTGATGTAAACATCTGTATTTGGTCGAATTGAAATTTGTCTTTCATTTTGGTTCTGAATTTGAACTTCAGGTTCAAGGGGAACGAGTTCCATAGCATTATTGCATAGTCCACCATTCCGTGCAGGAGACTCTTCGAACGTGATGAGTCTTTCCGTTTGAACTTCTTGAATTGTAGCGAGAGGAGGGCGTCTGCTACTTTGGAGTCCACGTGGCCTACTACTCCGTATCAGCCACATAGTGTGGTTTGATTAGGTCAATTCAGACAAATCTTTTCTCCTTTTTCCCGGCAAGAGGCGATAGAAGTACAGTTCTTGTTCCTTCAACTGCTAGGACCTGTACAGGCTTTCTGTATGATGGCCCAAATTCTTTCTTGTCCGCTATTTTCTCTCTGACCAGATCCCCGACTTTTGGAATACAGACAGGTCTTGCCGTGACTGATTTGACTTCCCCAGTGGCGGACTGCTTCATATGGACATTACTTTGCCATGTCCTGGACTCATTTAGATCCTGTAAAACAGCCAAACGATCATGGATGTCAAAAGGCTTTTCATCCGCCACTGCGCCTTCACAATCAAGATCAGGTACCCACATTCTTGTCCCAAATAGGACCTCATATGGAGTGACTCCCCCTAGAGAACTTCTTGGCATATTATTCAATGCTCGCTGCACTCCATACAGATGTTTTACCCAGCTTCCACCCGTGCCTAATACTCTAGCTGTTAAAGACTGCTTTAAGTCTCGGTTTTTCCTCTCCACGACTGAATTTCCCTCCGGATGGTACAGAGAGGAGACCGCAATGCTACACCCAATCCTCGCATGGCCTCCTTGTAAGCCCGAGAGCTAAATGCAGGGCCTTGGTCAGAATGTAATGTGCCAATTGCGTATGTCCCTATGAAGACTCGCAAATCTTTTATAACAGTTCGAGCGTCAGCCGAGCTTTGGGGCCACACCCATAGGAATCTTGAGCAGGAATCCCCTGCAACCATGATATACCTGTAAGCCCCATCTCTTTGTAAGGGGCCACAGTGGTCCAAGTAAACACACGCTAGTGGTTTGTCAGATATTAATAATGGTGTCTGTGCTGGACGTGTTACGGTGGAATCTTTCATCTGCTGGCAGATGTCGCATTTCAAGACATAGTCTTTAGTCTGCTTCGTTAACCCAGGCCACCAATAGCGTTGTTTCAATAAAGAAACAGTCGCCGTAACTCCTGCATGTGCAGAACCTATCCCTTTGTGTGCTTCTAGAATTAAACCTAACCTACGATCCATGTTTGGAATTACTCTATCTCCCACTCCAGGAATCTGAGCAAATGGAATGTTATTGGCATCTAACTTGTAGGAGTACTTGAGTGGAAACCTTTTTGGTACTGCTCCGCTGTTTTTGCGACAAGCATTGATAGCTACCATAATCTCACCGTCTATTCTCGTTTTAGAACGAGTGATTGCAGCTACGGAAGCCGTGCGTACAGCCCGCTTTGCGGCTTCATCAGCCAATGAATTCCCTTCAACGTGAACGCCATCACGCTGATGACTAAGTGTATGCATCACGTGAGCTCTCGGTAGTTCGGTTTTCAACTCCACTACCTGTTCCCATAGCATTTTATGCTTAATTGTGCCACCTTTTGCATCTTTGAACCCATTTTGAACCCAGTACTGCAAATATTCATTATATGACTGCACACAGTAAAAGGAATTGCACACGATTAGTGTGGGGAATTCTCGATCCGTATTTACCAGTGCCAGTATCCAGGCTTTCAACTCTGCCAGCTGTGCCGTGCAGTGTCCTAGAGATTGCGTTTTTGTGCAACTTGGGTGGAAACCTTCCATCCTTCATGCGACCTTTAACGATTGCGCATGCTGCGCTATATTGTTGCTTACTTCCTAAGGCCGGTTGAGCAGATCCATCAGTGTAAATTATATATTCATACTGATCCAGAGGCAATATTTCGTTTGGTAGAGGATATTCTTGTTCGTATTGCAGAAATGCTCGTGTCTTTAAATTTGGGTCGTACCTGTATTCCACATCTGTTGCAGTGAGAGAATTCGCCCATTGTATCCATCTTGGATGTAAGGCTTTAGCGTTAGGAAAGCTAGCTTTTGTTGCAGCGTCTAAGGCTGGAACCGGAGTCACTACTATTATTCGTTTCCCCTGAGCCAGTGCTCTTTCTCTCACTACAGCAGTCTGTACTGCTGTCAGAATCTTTTCTGTAGATGCGAAGCGCAACTCAGCATTTGTGAACAAATGCGATTTATATGCAATTGGTACTGTTTCACCTTCATTATATGTCAGATAGGTGTACCCAGATTGACCCGCAACTATATGGATCACCAGGTTGGGTACGTTTACGCGTGTCTGTAAGTGTTTGGAAGCTATCATGTCAGCTTGTAAGGAACGAAGTGTATCTGTGTGTTCCTGTGTCCATTGTTTTACTGAAAAATCAGGTTTTATTATATCGTAGAAATGTTTTACTCTTTCTGCGTAATCCAGAATGTATGTTCTGCCAAAGTTCAGGAATCCCAGGATTGATTGTAAGTTTTTCAATGATTTTGGAGGTTGGAGCATTGCGCACTTTTCTAAAAAATTGGCTGCCAAGCTTTTGCCTTCACTTGAAAGCTCACATCCTAAAAACAGGACACTGAGGTGGGCAATTTTTGATTTTTTAAAGTTGAATTTGTAGACCTCAGATGCAAAACCCAAAATTATGGTGTTCACTCTGTTCAAGTGCTCCTCTAGGTCATCGTCCATTAGATAAATATCATCCACATAGGACAATGCCTCTTCATCCAAATTTTGAAGTAACTCAGTTACTCTGGCCGAAAACAACCCTGGGCTGTTCTTATACCCCTGGGGGAGTCGACAAAATTGACGCTGGGACCCTAGCGCTGAGAATGCTGTTAGATACCTGCTTTCAGGCGCTATATTTTGGCAGAAAAATCCATTTGAGATATCTAGTGTTTTGTATTTTTTCCGCACAATGTTATTCATTAATGCGGCACTGTGTGCATTTTGGACTGCAAATGTCTTAGTGCAAGTGTTTAAATGTCTATAATCTAAAACTAAACGATATGAATTGTCAGGTTTCATGACCGGAAACAAAGGATTATTCATCGATGAGGTGCACTTTTCGATCACCCCTTGGTATTCAAGTTGATCTAAGATCTCCCTGACCTGTTTTTTAGCTTCTTGCTTTATTGGATACTGCCTCTGTGCAGTTGGAGTATTTTTTAAATGAATTATGTGGTGGGTTGAATCCTCATCCCATCCAACATGGTTTTTGTATAATGCAGGGGCTTGGGCTACCGCCCACTCCTGCGCATATGTGTGTTTTAGGTGCTCGGGAATATGGTCTGAAAATGCCGGTAAAATTACCGTTTCTCCTTTAGGGCAATCCATGACGAATGCTGGCGGCCAATCTTGTTCAGCTAACAAAATGTCATGTCCTAATGACAGATTCTCCCAAAAGAGACCTCTAACTGTCACACATTTGTCCCCCTCCATTTGGAGTGTTATTTCATATAACTTATGTGGGACACTTACCCTAGTATCGGGTGTCCCTATTGTGATATAATCATTCAAGTCCGCTGTCACCAGAAATTCCATCAGGTTCTGGCGAGCTATTGTTACTTCTGCTGCGCTGTCTAGCATCGTCAGAGCCCATTCCCCGTTCAGTAGTCGAGTCCTCAGAATTCTGGGTATGTCTGATCTTTAGACCTGCAACCTTCTTCTTTTTGAACTGTGGCTTTTGCTTTGGTTTCTCTTCTTTTTTAGAAGTGTAATCTTGAGCGTGCTGCTTGTCTCTGGACTTTGTACGCTCTTCTTGTCTGTCTGACCGTCCTTCCCTCTCAGAGTTTTTCGATGAACCCTGAAAGGAACGAGAGGAACGTGTAACAGTATCCTGATACCTGTCCGGTTTCCTAATATTATCCCTATTCCTAAGGTTGTACCTCTTTTCGGAGGGCTCCTGTGGAGGAGATCTACCTCTGGATTGAGATCAGTTTCCTTTAAAGTTTTTAAAAAATTTTTTTTTATTGTCCCACTTCTTCTTTGTTGAAGAAGGTATCTGCTTAGAAGTGTCCTTTTCAGGACTGCCCATCAGTTGTGGTTTTAAAGCTTTCCCACCCAAACTGTCTCTGCCTAATTCTGCATATGCAGTTTCAATTTTTTTTGGTAGTTCGTGTTCTTGTTCTAAAGGACTGAACTCCCTTGGGCGTTGGCGGATGCCCACTGAAGCTGCTTCCCCTTTAATATTAGCTAATATTATGGCTGATACCTGCGCATAGTTACCTAGTAACTGCATCCCTAAGTTCAGAGCAGGCTCTGCTCCGTACTCGTTTTGTATTTGTCTCAATACATCTGGTACTACTGCTAATGACGGGATACCATGAGTTCTGGTATAAATGGCAGCAAAGATTGTACCCCAAGTGGTACAATCCTCTATCTGTGGTGTTATCCCCATGGGCAAGCAGATTGTTAGCATTCTGTGTTTTTCATATTGTTAGAATTCTGTGTTTTTCATACGGGGTAGTATTCGGGAATACTGCCTCTAGCTGTGTTATTTTCTGAGCTACCCAGAATGGCATTTGTTCACGTTTTGTGGGCATTTTACCCATCACCGCGTGTAATGTTTGTGGTGTGATTTTAGTTGCTGTACTCTGAGCTTGAGTTCCATTTGTTGCAACTATTGCTGGTTGGACTGTAAGTGTCCTCATGATGAATTGCGTCAAGTTTCTGTAGATTTTTATTAATTCTTTGTGTTGTGTGAGTAAGTCTCCTGGTGGCATTGTTTCAATGTCAGGATGTGGTGTGTAGGCCGCTAATATTGGCCATGTTGCCCCTTCTCTTCTGAGCGGGCCGAGTCTCACTCTTCTTCTTATATGGGGTAGGGCGTCTTTAAACCAATATAAGTGTTCCTGGTACGTGAGCGGAACCTCAATGTCCTCAAACGGACAATATTCTGCTGGTGCATCTCCTTCTGTGTAGGAGTGAAATGTTTTTGTTCTTGCATTTGCTGCTGGGAATGTAACCCACGAATAAAATACCTCTGTTCTATATGCTTCGTGTGCCTCCATCACGAAAGCTACTATGTCACTCCTGGGTGTTGCACCATGTAGTTTCAGGGTGACTGTATTTCTAAGATTTTCTGCAATCGGAATTGCATCTGCATCAACCTCATCGTCTGAGAGGTGCAAACTATGCACAACTCCCTCCGTGTTTTCCACGCTTTCAGTTTTTTTTTAGGGGAAGAAGTATTTCAAGGAAACTAAGATAAGGTGTTTTTGCACAATTTTAGGAACACTGTGTCCTTCAAGCTTGATTAACCAACAGCCAATAAATAGGATTTTTTAGCCTACTCAGCTGTGGCGGAGCTTGTGCCCACCCACTCCAGACGTCTCTGGTGTTTTGTGAGTAGGGGGTCTCTGAGAATAGCACAACTGAACTACTCAGATTCTACTGTTAAATAAGTACCCAACCAACGTTGGCGGCGCCATGTCGTGTAGTTCCTATATTACCTATACAGGATCTGCACGTTTGGATAACATAAACTGTGGGATTGGTGGCGTACTGATTCCGTGCACCCCCACCGGATACGTTAGCCTATCTGTATTAGCTAGCTCACTGTGCCACTATAATCTCCTCTTACCAAGGAGAGAATAGATTCTGGCAATCTCAGAACATGACAACCCTGATACCTCAGAATCGTGGAAACAATATACTACCTTTCGTTCAGTCACTCGTGCTCACTTAGTTTGCCTCAGAGAGATACACAGAATAACAGGCTGGGCGTTTACAATAAGTATTTATTGAACAGTTGTTATTCTAGTGTAGAATAGATGAGCTACAACAACCATTAGACAGTAGCAGACATATATGATTAGCAATATTACGAAAGTAAAGGGATGGTATAGTTCTACCATCTTGCAGAAATCATGAATATATACAAGTACCTAAAACACATGATAAAAAGGTGCGTACTCCTACAATGCCTCCCTAACTAGATGAACCTAAATGTACCTAGCATCTGTGTAGGTGTTATGCCAAGAATCCCTCTAGGATCTAGTCAACCCAATTACCTGAGAATGAGAGAATATGGGACCCCGTCCTGGTCTCGAGTTGGACACCCCGCGAGGGATGTTAGACCACTGCGAGCTGGAGCGTTTGCATGCAGGAACCTCAGCGTCTCTGGTCAGTGTGTCAGCCGGGAAGTCTGTCTCCTCTGTCCTTCTAAGCAAGATGTGATGTATATACACCCATAGGTCTCCCCAGGGGCCCTACCTTGCTGTGTTACTGTGTTGGCCTAAAGGATGACGTCGGGCCTGAACTTTAAACAGAGATCTTATACAGGAGATGTTAGTCCTGCTGTGCTTCCAAGAATCCTCATGTATAATGTATGAGATTCGTACTAGGGGGAAACCCGCGTTCTGAATGCAGTGTCGTATCTAGGTAAAAGGTCAGTCCCTAAGAACCGTTATGTATGTAATGTAGGGAAGAATATAGGTGAAAGGTTGCAATGTTACCTGCGCCTATATTGGGTACCTATATGGAATATAACACCCGTGGATGCCCCTGAAACCAGGTTACCTACACCAGAGAAGCCAGGTGCTTAGGGGTGAAGAGACATCGGAAACCTCCGTAGACGATAATGGGAGACTTGGAGAAAAGGTGAAGAAGTCTGGTGGAATCCAAGGGTGGGTTCTTGAAGTGAAGAACATGCAAGCAGAGGAGACAGAGTCTATGCCACTCAGGAGTGACCAGGAGGGGCACGGAAGAGCAATGCCCACCCATGTCGGACGGTTCAAAAGTGTTGACGGTGACTTTGTCATTGCAGCTGTGAGGACCATGCGACGCTGAGGAAAACCAGGAGCCGTGCACAAGCTGTCCCACGTCTGATGTCGGTGACCTTTTGTGTCGTGGTCTCATGGCCCACCCAGATAAGTGGGTGTACCGTTCTTATCAGGAGATTGGTGGGAACTCAGGGTGGTAGGAAATATGTGGCTGTCTGCGGATTCCAGAATTTTTCTTCTCAGAAATGTGAGGAAAATGTGTTTTTTACCAAATGTTGACATTTGCAAGGGCTTCTGGGTAAAGTAATCTATTGAGAGCCACGCAAGTCACGCAACCCTGAACTCCCCTGGTTGTCTAGTTTTCAAAAATGTACAGGTGTTCTTGGTTTCCCTAGACTGAGCTAGGGCCCAAAATCCACAGCTACCCACATTGCGCAAAAGGGTCAGTTTTCAATGCAAAAATGTGGTATGTCAATGTTGTGTTTGAAACCCTTTCCTTTCACAGGCACTAGGCCTACCCACACAAGTGAGGTAGCATTTTTATCAGGAGACTGGGGGGGGGGGGTAAAGCTGGTTGGAAGAAGAATTGTGTGGCTCCCCACAGATTCCAGAACGTTTTGTCACTGAAATGTGAGCAATATGTGTCTTTAGCCAAAGAGAGGTTTGCAGGGGCTTCTGGGTAAAATTACCTATTGAGAGCCATGCAGGTCATGCACCCCTGGCCTCCTTTGGTTGTCTAGTTTTCAGAAATGTGCAGATTTCTTAGGTTTTCGTGGGTGGCATTACAGACCAGCCCCAAAATCCACAGCTATCCAGATTGTGAAGCATTTTCCAGTCATGGACGCTAAGGGCACCCAAAAAAATTTGGTTCAGTTTGTATGTGGAGACACATGAGAATGCTGGTTGGTTGTAGGGGTAGGCGGAATTTGCGTAGTCGCGCTACGCAAAGATCCGCAAAACGGTAAAAAATCTCCGCGAGCACGCAAAAGTTCCGCGAACACGTGGAATTGCTTGTTCCGCCCGTTCGCGATGCTTTTTTCCTGTTCGCGAACGCGGCTTGCGTGCTCAGGGAGAAATATCTCGCGAACACGCATTTTGAAAGCGCGAACAAGCAAAAGATTCCGCGAAGCCGCGGATCGCGGAATTTTTGGTAATTCCGCGTTCTCCGCGGAACGCAAAATTACCCAAATTCCACAAATTCCGCGAGCGAACGGAATTTACCGCCCAGGCCTAGTTGGTTGGCAATTTGTCGATCATAACATATTACAGAAATTTCCAACACAATGTAAATAAATGAGTAATCTTAGGCATGTTCGCAATTTCAACTTTTGTAGAGCATTATGGGAAAGTGAGCAGAATGAGTGGAAGTTGCACCACACTGGAGACCTCCATGTGTTTAATTTGCAAAAAAAATTAAAAGGAGTACTTACTAAGTGCCAGATTTGCATTTTGGCTTACCGAGAAGACTTTGTCAGCCTGGCCGAGGACTTAGTATCTGCCATGCTGAGAATACTCCGCCTGCCAGATTTAGAAATGATTGCCAAGCCGGTGGTCGTTTCAAACACATTGGCAGGAGCCGCCATAACGGCGATTCCTGTTAATGCTTTGTTTCACGCACAGCTACATCAACATGACATAGCCATCCATCACATTTTGTTTTTTAATTTTAAAAAACAAAATCCTGAAGGCAGATTTTCTTTTTCTGTCATATGAGTTATCTCAGGCTTTGGAGAATTTTCACTGCCCCTTACCGCTAGGGTTTTCTAGGTGGTGATGGGCAGTGAAAACTGACCTGTATGTCCGCCTATCTAAGTTAGGTGGACAGACATAGAAGTCAGCCTCAGACAGCTCTTACTCAGTCGGGTCCTAACCAAGCCAGAGACTGAGTACTTTTCGCCATGTTTTTTTAATATATATTTATGTTCATTTTCATTAAAGTTGTAGCAGTTGTACAGTTACAGGTGACAAAATTTGCAGTGATCTGCAGAGCATACATTGGTAAGCCAACAGTTGTGGTACAGGACAATTCTGTTCACACTATTATACTAGATTTTTCACCCCATCCATTATTTTTCATTCACTCTTCGCCATGGTTATACCAATGGTCCGTCTGCATATAAATCAGGTGGGTACACCATTATCTTTGCAGTAAGTATACTATGTCGCCGTTGTGATGGAGTAACCTTGCCGCCACAGATATAAATCCAAAAAGAACAATTGATGGACAGAATGTTGAACAATGTCATACATTCACCCCAGTACAGAGATCTGGGCCTAAATACATCGTTTTTTTGATCCCCATGCCATTCCAGTTTAAACCCAGCCGTATGCAAATCAGTCTTGACCCTGTTGCCCATGGGGACAGTCCAGACCGAACTGCCAGGCCAGGTACTCCCTGGACCGGAAACAAGCATCCTGGGACCAGTTTCGGGGTTTCACTCCTCAGCCAGGCTAGCTTGATTCCAGTGGCATGGAGAGCACAGGACCCGCGTCTGGGCATACCCGTCCCACTCGGGGTGACAACTGCAAAAAGAACAATTGGTGGACAGAATGTTGAATAATGTCAAACTTTAACCCCAGTACAGAGATCTGGGCCTAAATCCATCGTTTTTTTGCTCCTCTTGCCATTCCAGGCACTTATTTTTTTAAGTTAATTCACCACTTACACTGGTTGGTTTGGGCACCTTCAGAACTGTCAGCTTTAAAGAATAGATACTAATCACAGTATCAGAATATTGCAACCAAGACTACAAGAGGTGAGTCATAAAGCTGCATCAAGGGTCAACCGATTTATGGTCTATTCACATGCTTTTCACTGACCACGCATATAAGCCAGGGGCCCAATCCAAAACATCAGTGCACTCACATCAACATACAGCTGCCAGTCAAGGGCTCATCACATTAGTATGCCACGGGACAAAATCCCCAATCAAACCACCTCTCACCCAGTCATCAATCAACTTGCATACAAACAAGTCTCTAAACATGTATGTCCAGACATGTTGAAGGATGGAGCCTCCACAAACTTCTCAAATGAATGAACAGTTTGACCACATTTTTACTACTTGCCAAGTATTCGCCTCCGTCGACATTCTGAATGTCAGTCCTCGAACTGAGTGGACATAGCTAAATTTGAAACTAAGGCAAACATGCTGGGGAAGACTGCCTAAGTTCGATAAATAGCACGTCCTGAGCTACTAAGAATGTTCATTTTTGGCATACAGGGTAGTCGGTGAGAATGTGGCATATTTCCTGTACACCGTTATGTGCAGTGCAGAGACAGTAATGCACTTTTCATATGGCAAACTGATCATCTACTGTGTTCTGACAGAGCATGAACATGTCAAGCAGGCCATATGTGTAGCATTGGGTGCAGAGTGCTCTGTAATGTTAAGAGTATTATTAAAGGGCACTATCACCCAGGAGGGTATCCTGTGGCTGACCAATAAGCAGTCAGTGCTGCTTCATGGATTCACTGAGTAGAAGAGCCAAGTGTTCAGCGTCGTGTGGAATGCAGTAATTTTAGAGACAGCACAGATGTGTGGGAGCAGGTCAGTCTGCCGTTTCGGAGCAAATTAGGAGAAGTCACTTCTCCCTGTTCTGGTGCTGAGATTGCATGGGATGTGTGCGAGTACGAGTCTGTCAGAGCAAAGGTGTCTGGAAGGTTTCTGAAATCTGAGGCGGTTTTTGGAGTATGCTGGGCCAGTGCAGTGTTAGGCTTTCAATGTGTGTCAGGAGTTTGAAAAGAGCTGTGGATAGACAGCCAGCGAAGCTGTTTGAGTTGCAGTGTGCGTGCATGGTGCAAGGTTGAGGCAGGAGGCTGTTCTGTATGGTTTGGAGTCATCTGCTTCCTTGAGTGAGGGAGTAATTCAGTTTTGTAGTGAGCGCGGCGCCCATGGGGTTGAGTTTGTTGGTGAAGATGAAGTGATGGCATGTGTATCTGTACTACCTTGACTATCTGCCCATCTACCTATGCGATAGCCCTGTGAAAGCACACCTAGCCTAAGCTTTTCCTACCTGTTCATGTCTGTCCCCTTCAAAGTCCTGACTAATCCCATGTACTTGCCGACTGAACCTGTACTCCGTTCCTAGCTAATTGAAACTCAAGAAAGCGTGTTTTAAAAAAACAAAAACTTTATTTACAATTTGTCATAAACAAACAGATCTCAGGTACAGGCTACAGTGCATCAATAATAAAAGGCACAGTACAAGATACATTTGACATTCCAATCTCGTTATGCATACACTTTAACAAGCTCCATGTATGTCTAAAACCACCATTCTCGTCTCCGGTTATCTGCCATGCAGTACGTGATTGAACAGCCGGAAAAGAGAAAAAGAGGGAAAAAAGAGGGAAATCTCAACCCACTCCGGCAGGAACTATCCCAGGTGGTGGCTGTGTTGAGGCCTGCGCAGTCTCTAGTAAATACGTTTTTAAGGGGCCCCATATATCTTTAGGCCTGGATTTTGCAGGCAGAGTAGTAGCAAACAGGTCACCATTTGTGTTGCAATAACTAAGACTATTTAGCCAGGCCTTGGTGGTAGGAATACACTTGTTTCCCCAAGACATAGCTATTTCCCGTTTTGCTAACAATAGCGCCATAGATGTGTATCTGCGCAACTGCTTAGGTATGTTTCTAACGTATCCCAGAAGGGTTACCTGCGGGGTGGGATGTATGTCTAGTCCCGTCATAAGGCCCAAAATAACATACACCGCCCTCCAATAATCGGCAATTTTCCCACAATTCCAAGTCATATGCGCAAAATCCGCATAGTGCGCGCCGCACTTGGGACACGCATGTGGTCTCGGGTCTATTGAGTGAAGTTTCGCCTGCGACATGTATGCCCTCCACAGAAATTTAAAATGAAGCAACTTATGCCGACTGTTTAGAGAGATCTCCTTATCTGTGAGCAACAAAAGGACCACTGAGAGTCCTCAATAATATGTCTTAAATCTCGCTCCCAGACCTCCCGGATTTTGGCATCTTTAGCCGGAATTAATGACATAGAGAGTTTGTATAAGTTGGAAACTAGATGGTCCCCCCCCAGAAGTAGTGATCAAAGTGGTCAAAGGTAGACATGACTCTGGCTCTAGTGGAAATTCAGCAATTTGCGCTCTCAGCGCGCAGCGTAATCTATTAAGGATGAACTTGTCCATGAAGGATGCTTCACTGAACCTCTCCCCTTCTGCACTGTGAAATATATGCCCACCCGGAAACAGATCACCAAAGGTTTTCAGAGTATGTAATAAGCGTCTTCTGGACTATCTTTTCTTCAGTGATTGGTACCCATGGGTTACTGGCAATTGGGATTGCTGAGGAATATAACGCCCGCCCCCGGTCACTAGCGCCAACTTCCGCCAGGCCCAGCTAGTTGTAGATACAGTTTGTATATCACGCGGGTCTCTGGGAAATCCCTTTGGTAGAACAGATTTAAGGGGGGTCGGGCTCCCCAGGTCCGCCTCAAGCTTGGAGTAGGGTATGCGCGCATCGGGATGGTACCAGACATGCGCAAAACTGCACTGTGCCGCTAAGTAATAGATTTGAAAATTCTGAACCCCCAGTCCTCCCCTTTCATATGGTAAGGTCAGTGTATCCCAACTAACCCTTGCTCTCTTCCCACCCCACACTAATCTGATAAGGTGGGAGCGTAGTGTCTGAAAAAAACTATTGGGGAGTGGGATGGGTATATTTTGGAACAGATGAAAAAAACCGAGGGAGCACGATCATTTTAATAAGTGCCACTCTTCCGGCCAGCGAGAGAGGGAGCTCAATCCAGCGCTCTACCTGTTGCTCTAGGGTGTGTATCGCGGGACCATAATTTAATCGTACTACCTGCTCCACCTCCAGATGCAAGTTTATCCCCAGATATTTAGTGGTACCACTGCACCACGCAAGTGGAAAGTCACAATCCCATCTAAGCGTATTTGGAGTCAACGGAAATATTTCTGATTTCCTCCAATTTATGGCCAAGCCGGAAAAAATGCCAAATCGAACAACCTCTTATTAGAGGATCTAAATTTTCTTTTGGTTGACGGATGTACAAAACTACGTCGTCTGCATAAAGGGATGTCAATAGTGGTCCAGTGTTAAATTGGAGCCCACGATGCAAATGTCTCTCCTGTAAGTGCCGAACGAGGGGGTCTAGCGCTATAATGAAAAGCAGTGCCGATAGCAGGCAGCCTTGCCTGGTGCCGCGCGTCAGGTGTAACTGGGGAGAGAGCGTACCGTTCAACCTAAGCCTGGTGGGGGGCGATATATAGAGTAATGCAGTAAGTTCGATAAAGCCCTTTGGCATTCCCATCTTTCTCATGACTGCCAAGAAAAAGGGCCATTCGAGAGAATCAAAGGCCTTTTCGGCGTCTAATAGTACGGCTGCCGCTGGGGTCTCGGGATCTATCCTGTTCATAGTGGCAAATAGTGTTCAGCGGTTCAAAGCTGTAGATCGGTGAGGCACAAATCCCGACTGCACAGGCGTGATTATCCGATCAAGTAACTGGGCCAATCGCAGTGCTATCATTTTGGCCAGTATCTTATAATCTAGGTTCAACAGTGACAAGGGCCAATAGGAGCCGCATAGTAACAGGTTCTTACCTGGTTTTGGGAGTAATATGATCACCGCCTCGCGCAAAGTGGGAAGTAGCATCCGCCTTTCCAAAGCCTCATCGTATACTTCCAAAAGATATGGGGCAAGTATGTCCTTGTAGGCTTTGTAGAAGTTGCCTTTGTAACCATCGAAACCCGGAGCCGTGTATTAATTCATGGCGTCAATTGCACTTACTAGTTCCTCCTTAGAAAATGGTTCCGCCAGGAATTGTTGCATAGCTTTTTCCAGCCATACTACCGCCTCTTCTGCCAAAAACGCATTTCGTTCCTCGTCACTGTGTGTTATACGAGATGTGTATAATTGAGAATAATAGCTCAGAAACTCATCTCGGATATCAGGGGTGCCAGTGAGCAACTGCCCCTGTGTAGAGTGAAGCGCTGCAATATACGCCCACCCCGCTGAGGGTCGCAGCAGCCTCGCAAGTGTTCGGCCTGGGTGCTCACCCTCGCCGTAGCGGCGTGCCGTAGCATATTTACTCAAAAAGTGGGCTTCGCGCTCTGCAGATTCTCTGAATTCTGTTAATAGCAATAGTCTACGGTCTAGCTTTTCCTGAGCAGGACTCTCCAACAGCTTCTGATCTAGTGTACTCAGTTGATCCTCGATCCGTTTGAGCGTGTTTCTCAAGTCTTGCAGGACCCCTGCATGTTTAGAAATACACACGCCTCTCATGTAGGCCTTAAAGGCCTCCCAAAGCTTAGCCCATGAGGTGACCGAGCCAGTGTTGATGTCGAAGTGTTCAATCATCGCTTCGCGAAGCTCATCGCGAAATAGGTCATCTAGCAACGCTTGGTTGGGGAACCTCCACTGCCTCTCGCACCCTTCTGGTCTCGGGACCCTAAGTGTCAATACCACCGGAGAGTGGTCCGATAGAGTTCTGGGTAAATGTTGAACTGCCCTGTACCAAGCGGCCAACGCTGGAGTTAAAAGACAGTAGTCTAGCCGCATCCAAGTCTGATAAGGGGCCCAATAGTGTGTGTACGCCACTTCGCCAGGTCTACAATGACTCCAGACATCCAACAAGCCAAGTTCGCTACATAATTCAGACAGGGCGCGGCGCACGCGGGGTTTTGCATCCGCCACCACAGAGGTACCATCTCTCGTTGGGTCTAGTAGTAAATTGAAATCCCCACCCATACAAATATAGTCCACATCTAGCTGTATAATTTGTGCGTGAAGGGCGTGAAAAAAGTCTGGATCATCTGCATTCGGAGCATATATGCAGGCAAAGGCTATCTTATGTCCCATTAGGTGCCCCCTCACCAGAACGTAGCGTCCCTCCCTGTCAATGCGAGACCCTGAGAATTGAAATGGAAGCCTCTTATGTATAAGCACCGCGGTGCCCCTGGCGTATGAACTATAATTAGCAAAATATCTGTGGGGGCCCCAGGAGGCCGCGTAAGGCGTTGTCGTAGATTTGGACAAGTGCGTTTCTTGGAGGAACGCCACGTCGACATGTCTCTGCAGATAATGCAGTACCTGCTTCCCTTTCCTAGTATTATTTAGCCCCCGCACATTCCAAGTGAGGAGCTTTAAATCAAAATGAGTTACCAAGTTATCACGTGCCATCGCGAGGAGCATCTAACAATGTACTCGAACATACAGTCTGTAGATCTATGTACCCTTTACTAAGGATCAAGAAAAGAATGATCAATTCTTCAATGCAATAACGAACTTTCCCTTACCCCTCCCCCCCCATCCCTGCGGACCCCATCGCAGGGACATATCCCTTTGCTCAATAGGAAAAATGCAACATTAACATCCCCAGATAATGAAGAAACATAAACAAAAATATGCATTTTGAACCTTGTAGCCAATCAGTGGCGATAAACACCTGGGGTAGGCGACGCCTCGCCAAACCACCCGACCCCGCATCCCCTTTTAATGCAAGAGAGAAAAAAAGAAGAAAAAAAACTCTTTAAACGGCTCTATATCAATCAAAATCGTAGAGCTCAATTGTCCCACCGCGCCATGATTCAATGAGGCAGTTCAGTCCGAGGTAAACAGCTCTACACTGGCCGCCGAACCACTTTGCGGAGGGGAGCCCCCAGCGGGGGTTCTACCTGGGGCTCCACCAATTCTTTTGAAGTCTCAGCAAAACTCTTGGGCTGCTGTAGGTGTATCAAACACACGGGAATTCCCATCAACATCCACTTTCAAACGGGCGGGGTAGATCATACCGTAATTGAGGCCAAGGTTTCTGAGTGTCGCTTTTACTCCAGCGAACTTCCGCCATGCCTCTTGGACCATCGCAGTGAAGTCCGGAAAGAGTGTTAACTTGGACCCTTGCCAGGACAAGGTGCCCGCCTCACGTGCTAGACGCAACGCTGTATCCCTGTCACGAAAATTCAATAGGCGGGCAATGATCGGGTTGGGTCCAGGACCAAGTGAGGAATGTGCCCTCTCGACCAGGAAGGTGGATGTGAACGCATCCTTTCCGAATAGATCAGCGAGTAGTGTTTCAACAAAAAGATCCATTCTGCCAGTATTGGTGGATTCCGCCACACTCAAAATACGCAAATTATTGTCTGCTTCTCGCCTCCAAATCTTAGTTTTTCATTGCCACCGACTTCAGGATTTTCTCCATCCGGTCCAGGCGTTTGACGGATTGTGCAGCCCCATCCTCCAAGTCAGAGACTCTGCCCTCTGCAGTGTCCAAGCGGCGCTCATGGACGTCCAGTCGGGCTCCCATAGTGTCCAGTCTCTTCTCCAATGTGTCAAATCGGCCATCTAGTGACCGAAATCCTGCACGCAATTCTGGCATGATTGCTTCCGAGTTGGATGCAACACTCGCTGTACGGGCAGTTTCCAGACCCCCCTCTGCCATATTTTGACTGGTTTCTGCCGTGGGACCGCTGGATTTTGAAAACTATAATACCCTCTGCTTAGGGTCCTTCCGCAACATGACACGCGCTACGTCTCACTAGTGTTATAGACGCTCCCCAGCTACAATTATTAATGACCAACTGTTATGTGGGGACTATTGCTGACCCAGCTGTGTCACCACTAGAACAACAGAGGCTTGATTCACGTTATCTGCAGTCCAATGCATGCAGTTCTCCTGCGATCAGCAGGCCACGCACAATGTGTAGCTGGTAGGGAGGCCAGATGGCGCGAGGTACACAGTTAAAGGCCCGGAGTAGCAGCGCGGCCTATACACTCCAAGCAGCCGTCGCTCCGCAGGGGTCCGGGCCGCACCCCAACCCAGGGATCGGTTCTGCACCCCAACCCAGGGATCGGTTCTGCACGTTGTCAATCCTCCCGCCTGTCAGGGTCCAATGCAGTCTCCAAAATTGACTCCAGCCGCACCTCGATCTCCCCAGGTGCCCGCACCCCACCGAACCGCCCGGCCGGATGGCCGGCCCCCAGGCTCACCCGCAGCCCCTGTCGCCGCGGGGCCTCCGGGGGAAAAATCGGACAGGTTACCTGCTCGGGCGCTGGGTCACTACTGGGGGCAGTGGTCCCGGACGGCACTCGCCGGTCTGCTCCTGTTGAACGCTCTTCAGGGCTGGAGCACTCCTCCGATCAGCGTCGGCACTCAGCGCAGTATGCCGCCCCGGTCTCCGCACTTCAGGGAGGCTGTCTCTCAAGGCCGCAGGATGTCGAGACGTCGCCGGCTACACACCGTGCCGAGTCGCTCCAATTTTCGTATCCCTCCGCCACTACTCCGATATGGGGCCCACAGCGCTCCCTCGCAGACAAGTCCGACCACGCTCAGCCGGGCCACAGCAGCCGCGCGCCACACGCTGTATCTTGGCCTCCAGCGGGCCTTTCAGTGCCGTAGTCTCCGCGTTTGCGTAGTCGAGTCGCCCATGGGCCAGCACCAGTGCTGAATAGGCAGGATGTTGCAGTTTAATTCAGGATAGAGCCAGAATGTCGGGCAATTTGGCGGAGCTTCAGAGCTACGCGGTCATCTTGGTCGGTAGCCTGGCCACGCCCCAAGAAAGCGTGTCTTTCATGTGCCTTAAGTACATTCACTGTGCTAAATCCAACTCCTTCCAGTTTATGGATGCGAGTTGAGGGTGTCCGAGACTGCCAAGTAAAGCATACAGTTCTCTGACTGAGCATATTTACCTTTAAAATTAAGGCAAACGTGCCAGAGAAGGCTGCCTACGTTCCCTAAAGAGCTCTTCAAAATCTAGTCAAGCCTGTACATTTGTGCCACACAGGGTACTCCGTGACAACATGGCTTATGTTCCGTGCACCATTATGTGCAGTGTAGTGACTGTAATGCAATTGTCATTAGGCAAACAGAGCATTCACCACGTTCTGACAGCGGATAAAGGTGTCGAGCAGGCCATAAGCAAATCCAGGATTTCTTCAAGTAGAGGAAAAACAATTCTACGGCTGTTTGCCTAGTGAAGTAGTGGCCTATGGAAGGTAAGTACAGCCATTGAAAGGTGTATGTTACGGCAGCTCCACCTCAGTCAGTTGTCCTAATACTTCATTTTTGTATTGTACAACATAAAGCAAGTATTGAAACACAGGGCAGGCTTAGATGGGCACTGGCTATAGTAACGACAACTTTCTTGCCTTTTTCCTTGCTTAGAGCCGACTCTGCAACAATTACATGGTCGCGTCTTTTTAGCTGTTGCAGGAATGCCGGCGGCAAAGTGTCGATCCTGCAGCCCTGCCATGTTCTCCAGAGCATATCAAGTGGAGGCTGCTACTTCTGTAGCAGTAAGACTTTCAATGACAGTCAGCTGAAAGTCAGGGAAAGACTTGAGTCTTCCTGTGGTGGTCTTACGAAAAACAACGTATGCATTATATGTTGCCATCTGGATCAAGTGCATAAATGCTTTTTATGCAAAAAGCGACTTTTATCACTGAAGAACCTGGTCATTCTTATCCACTCCACCCATGTACTTGTTGTAATCAGGTATACAGATGGGCATGTGAACTACGGCCATCTGACCCCAAACCTTGACGGGGGAAGTGCTCTCATCATGAACTGTAGTGAGCATGTACACATCACGCCTGCCAGAGAACTTGACTGGGAGCAGTTCGTTGAAATGCAACGCCGTGCTCTGGAATTTTTTAAGCTTCTTACAAACAAACCTTTGTGGGAATCCTTTGTGGCAGCAACTAACACAACGGCATGTCACAGTGCCCAGCTTTGTATAGCTTACTGAACAGTTCTATAGCTGTATAGAAACTGTCCACATAAAGGTTATAACCTTTGTGAAGGAGTGACTGGGTAAGTTCCTATACAATCTTTCCCATGACTCCTAGCCAGGGAGGACCACCTACGATTTTAGAGTGGGGTCCTTCCCTGTATACACTCTCAAGCTGTATACATTGCCAGTACATCTCTTACACAGCATGTACAACTTGAATCCATAGCAAGCTTTTGCTCAGAATGCTCTGCCTGAACAGCGGCCACCCCTTGTACAGGATCAAAGACTCATCAATGGCTATATTCTTTCCAGGAGAATAATTCTCTCAAAACCTGGCAAACCATTGTTCCAAGACAGCCTGAATTTTTGAACAACCGGTCATGGTCTGGATGATCCTGGGGGCAATGCAACAGAATTATTATTGAAATGCAACATATGCTACATCAGCAAAAACCAATCTCTGCTTATGTATGGTGCGAAGATGGGTGTTACCCACACCATGTTAGTAGACCAGTAGGACTGCAAGCTTAGTTTGTGCACTAACCCCATTTTGAGGGTAAGGCCCGAAAATGTCTTCAACTCCTGTTGTAATGTGGGAGTCCACCAGTGTGCCCTAGAATGAGTCCCTAGAGTGCCTCCATGCTCCCTCAGAAATTGTTCTGCACTGGAATTTGTTAGCTCCACAGTTTCTTCAAGGAATCAACATCTAAAAAGAGATGACCTAGTCTATGCAAAATCTATGGGCTTTGTAAATGTTTTTTTAGCTATGATTTATAGGAGCCTATTGTTGTGCAGCACAGTCAAAAGTGTAAAAAAAAAAAGTGCTATAACAGTCAACGGTGTCCGTTTCATAGTTTTGTTTTTTTAACTTTTAACAATGCTGCACAGCAGCACACAGCTGTAAAACATGGTCTTAAAAAGCATTAAAAATCCGATAGTAGATCTATTTGGCTTTATCAATGTTTTCTTTGCCATGTTGTACAACTGCATGGCTGCTGTGCAGCATGGTTGAAAGTAAAACAAAGTGCCACAATGCAGCTTGTGTTGACCGCATCACAGCAGTTTTTTTTTTTACTTTTATCCATGCTGCTCAACAGTTGTGCACACCGCCATATTAAACTGCATACCCACAGTGAGGATTTCCACTTATCCCCAAATTGCGGGACTTTACATAACGGGCACCACATAATAATTGTACCTGCGTCTAACTTGCTGGCTGCACCTTTGAGTCTACGGGGAGAAACTTAATTGGGCTATCTACATACCGAGAGATTTTAATATCCCCACCGACACTTGTCATTTTTCTGCGAGGGATGGAGTAATGGATAACACCATCTATGAACCAGTACACAAACTTAAAAGTAAGAAGCCCTGATGAAGGCGCAAATGCAACGAAAGACGTGTTGGCTATGGTTACAGTGCAGGCTAATGTGAAGAGCCATCGGAATTATAATAAACTACTCGTTAACAACAAGACTGAAGAAACCTGTATTATAATTGTTCTATATGTCTTTACTTGTGGCAGATGAATGTATACATCAATCAGCAAAATATTTGCTGTATCGACTTTACATATAGCATCGCTAGTAAATGGTAATTTGGGGCTGCCCTAAATTCAGGGGCTGCCACGAGAGCGCTCCTTCTGTGCTTGCCGCCTCACGTGCCTTCTCTCTGGGTTGGTCTGACCTGCTGTGGTCACTCCTCTGCACAGAACGTGCTTGCCATGGAACAGTACAACCCTTATCATTTCCCTTAGAATCGCTGAGAGAGTCTTCGGATGGAACTCTGCTGACTCAAAAATCACTTCCAGATCCTGCTCCATTTTCCTCTCCCTCACATGCTGTCTCAGTATCGGATCCTGCCACAGAGCTGTTCTCTATAACTCGAGTTAGGGCCTGGACAGCAGTCATCCACTGAGACGCCATCTGTGCTAACTTGCTAAAACCTTCCTTTTAAAACACTGTCCTACGTAAAAGGCAGAAGTGTTGTTCTAAATCAGTCGGTGTGTGTGTGCATCTGCGAGATGTGTGCAACAGGAAATAAACAAAAAATGGCTTAATTTTTTTGGTTAAATCTGCAGGTTTTCCAAAGACACTAAAAAAACCTTTTGTTTCAAAAAAAGACATTATTACTTAACCTCGCCACATAACTAGTTCGACAGCATACATTTGTCATAGCTTATGCAAACCTTTATTGCCGGGGGATATGCTGGGCCATTTCCAGTATAAAAGAAATTTCCCAAAACTACAAATCTGCCTTTGATTTCAAGTAGCACACATTCACATAGTGGCCCTTGCATCTTGGTGTGCAGGTGTGTTCCTTGTGGTGGTATCACCAGGGTCACTTGAATTATGCAGCAGGAGAGCACCGAATTATGCAGCAGGGTGACTAAATTATGCAGCAAGAAAAGGCATAACTATAAATAGTATTACTTCATTATGTTATGATTTGAAAACCTGGTACTACAGTCGGGGTACAAATTTCACCTCATTAGTGCCAGTTTAGTAAGCAAACTGAATGTTGACCAGCCAATCTTTGCGCAGACCCTTCCACTGCGTGCAAATACATGTTGCCACATTGATCCCTTTGCGTTAGAAGATATATGCTGCTTATGCCACATAAATCTAACAACTGCTGCATACTCTGCAGATGGTAGATTTATGTGGAATATGCAGTATGTCTTTTTATGAAATGTGTTTTCCCCTGGGGGCACAATCTTCCCCCGGGGGTGGAGGGGGGGAACACATTTGAAAAAAGTATATATGAATGCCAAGAGGGGTCGACCCGTACCTACATTTCTTTACTTTTTGGGGGGGAAATGTGTGGTTCACCTGGGGGGCTACGTTCTGCCCTTCCCCCACCAGGAAAACACATTTCCCGCCAAAAATGATGGGGGCCACCGGGGGGGAGGGGGTGGGGAGGGGTTGACCCGTATGCAAGGCAGCTCAGATCCCTGGCAATATCACTGTTTTAATTATTTGTTTTGATAGCTTTTGACATTCCCCTGGAAGCGTGAAAAATAGTCCCCCGGGAGGTGGGTGAAGAGGGGTTTGACCCATTGCCACAAGGCCCCCCCCTCTCAAACAAACGTCCTTGGTGTCCTAGTGGGTTTCCTGGTGTGGATCGTGGTGCAACTGCGATCCACAGCCAAGAAACTGTTTCAGGAAGGCCTCAGTAGAAAGGGGAGGCTCTCCCCTTTCCAACGAGGCCTCCCTGAAATCTAGGAAGCATCTTTTAGCATTTTTTCCTCGCTCGTGCAGGGGAGAGCACTCACCTGCTCCTACTTGCTGCTCTAGTGGGGAATGTGTGACAACAGTGCCCCGCAAAGTGCACAGATGTCATTGATGGGCGGGGAGAGGGTCAGGGCTGACGCAGAATTAATTCTGTGTCCCCCCGACCTTTGTATTAAAAACCACAACAAAAAAAACGAATCCTCCAGTGCATGTAAAGGCCGACAGATGCACCAAAGGGGTTACAAATTACTGTATATGTGGACCACTGATTAGCGGCCAGAAAATTTGTGAATTGCGCTCTATCCCACACATCAAACCTGGGTTTAATTATTGATAATGTATTGACTTTCTCAGAACATGTCAAATCCATCTGTACCACTGGCTTCAGTCTTCTATACATAATCAGGTACATTTTCCCTTTTATTCCTTTGATCACCAGAATGGACTTGGTATAAGCACTCATTATATCTAGAATAGACTATGTAACTACCTACTGGTTGGTCTGCCTAAACATGATCTTATCCAACGCTTGCAGTTACTTAGAAACGCAGCTACAAGGGTGATCCTAGGTTTAAAGAGACTCCTGCATCTCACAGCATTTACAAGAACGTTCGATATGCTACTTTAAAGCCTTGTGTTTGTACACCAAATCATCCTATATGGTATCCCTTTATTCCTGTCATATACCACCTAGGAACCCAAGATTTAAACGCCTATTTTTGGTTAAACCTCCCAGTTTTAGGAAATCCAGACAAGATAGCTGCTCACCTGCAGTGGTTAAATCTGCAGTTTGAACTCTCTACCCCTAGCCTTCCATTCCTAACTGAGTCTCTCGATGTACAGGAAACACCTCAAGACTTTTCTGTTTACCTGTTACTAATTGAGTTTCTAATTGAGTAATTTCACAGTATGCATCTTCTATAGCGTTATCCTGCCCTTCCCTTATCTGACCTTCTATAGTCTGGGCGATTTTGCACGTTTTCTGATTGTTTCCTCATAAGTGCTGTGACACTTCGCTTTAAGTAACTGTTTGCACTTTATAAATGGCTTCATTCATTCACTTGTCATCCCTTTTAGCATTTTTGTGTTTACCAGACCAGTCATCTTTGTTGAAGTCACCAGTTATGATGTTTCCTTAAAGGTCTTGTCCATATGTTTTCACCCAAATCTTTTGTGATGCCGTTGTCGAACTTTAATTTGATCCTCACCTTCCTGATTTGTACTTCATTTGTGCTGATGCACAGCTGTCCTTTGAGGCTTCTGACTCTCAAACAGTCTTCCTTATAGCAATAACTACAGCTCGTCACATGCATGGGTTACAAGCTTTGTCTGTTTACTCACCACATACTGCCTTCTTCCTGGACAAACTGGCGTTGTGGACTAGAGCTGCATTTTTGCTGAAAGTTGTGACACCTTTTTACGTCTGACAATCTATTACCCTTTTGGCATTATTTGCTCCCCCTCACTCCACGAAAGAGGAGAAACTCTACTATTTGGACCGCAAAACAGCTTTGAGTTTTTGTATTGATCATACCAAAGGCCATTGGATAGACAATCAGCTGTTTGTAGGATTCGCAGACCAAGAAATCTAAGGCAGTGCAGAAAAGGACAATAAAAAAGTGGTTAGGCCGCTAGATAAAGCTCTGCTATGCATTGGCTAAGTCGACCAGAGTCTACTACCACCGCGTTGGCACACGGAGTGCCTGGTCTGCCCATGTGCCAGACTGCGACGCAGTTGTCATATGTTTACGAAGCATTTCTGCCTTGATAGCCAGGTCCATCAAGAGAGGCATTTGGTCCTGCTGGATTTTCTGGTCTGAGCCACTCCCTAGACCCACCCCCCTTGGAAGTACTGATTTGGTATCTATTCACAAGGTGAGGAATGTGCGGTTAGAAGTATCCATCAGAAGAATAAGTTACTTACCTTTGGTAACACTCTTTCTGGTGGATACTCTGTCTAACTGCAGATTTCTCACTGCCCTCCCTCCTCTCCTGTTCTGTAGAATGGACTCCTTTCACCACATACTCAAAATTCTGATCACCTAAAATAAATATCTTCAATACAGACCAGGAAAGGTGCAACAAGGCAAAAGCTAGTGTGGGCTTATCAAGGCCCTAATTGGGCCTCTACGTCAGGTTTACAAGTGACAATAAGGGACATTTTGCCTCTTTTCTTTTTAACCCTTTGCATGCTTTGGACGGCCGAGAGCCGTCCGACACTACAGTGCTCATGTGCGTCAGGCGGCTCCCGACTGTCCGCGCACACGGCACAGGAAATCCCTCTGGTGGGGGCACCAGAGGGATTTCTTTTGAATCCAAACAACCTCAGCTCCCGAGGCTGTTCTGATTCTTTCACTGAAATTACGATCAGCACGCACATTGCACTGACGTCATTTCAGTGAAACCGAAACTGAAATGAGCCGATCGGCTCGTTTCAGTTTCACTGCCTCGGTGCTCAGGGGGCTATCTCAGCCCTCTGAGCACCGAGGCAGACGTGAGAGGTATCATTGGAAAGAGGAGAATCTCTCCTTTCCAATAGGATCCCTGCTTGGGGATCGCCGCAGGAGGGCGATCCCCAAGCAGGGATCCACCCACTAGACACCAGAGAGGAGGGAGCGGCCCCTTCGGCAAGGGCCTTTGCTCCCCCCAAATTATTTGGCCATATGCAGTCTTTCTGCCCCCCCGGGGTGCTGAAAGAACACTAGCCACCAGGGACATTTTTAATGTAAATGTAGGGGTGGGGACTGCCCAAAATGGGCATGCCTATGCCCCCACCCTCCCAAAAACAAAGTGGACAGTCTTTCTGCCACCCCTCCCTGGGGGGCAGATGGGGGATATTATCCCCCATCTGCCCTCCAAGGGGGTTACAGAAAGCGCACTAGACACCAGGGATTTTTTTTAAATATAAATGAGGGGTGGGGGCTGCCCCCACCCAAATCCAATTGCAAACAGTATTTCTGCCCTCCCTAGGAGGCAGATGGAGGCAATAGCCCCTGATCTGACCCCTCGGGGGGGCAGAAAGCACACTAGGCACCAGGCATTTATTTATTTTATGTTTATAGGGGATGGGGACTGTCCAAAACGGGCATGCCAATGTCCACCGCCCCCCCCCCAATTCCAGTCTTTCTGCCCCCCGTCTCAGGCAGATGGAGGCAATAGCCCCTGATCTGACCCCCCTGGGGGGCAGAAAGCACACTAGGCACCAGGGATTTATTTATCTTATGTTTATAGGGGTGGGGGCTGCCCAAAATGGGCATGCCAATGCCCCAACCCCTCCCCCCCCCAAATTTCACAATCTTTCTGCCCTCCCCCCCCCACACACCGGAGGCAGATGGGGGCAATAGCCCCTGATCTGACCCCCCCTGGGGGGGGCAGAAAGCCCGCTAGGCACCATGGATTGTTGTCTTTTTATACATAGGGGTGGGGGCTGCCCAGAAAGGGCATGCTAATGCCCCCACCCCCAAAACAAATTGACAATCTTTCTGCCCCCCCCCCCGGAGGCGGATGGGGGCAATAGTCCCTTATCTGCACCCCCAGTGGAGGGCAGAAATCCCACTAGGGGTATGTTTATGGACATGTCAGGGAGAAGTCCCATGGGCAAGAGTCGCTCCCCTTTTTTTTTAGGCACCCATTTTGGCTGTTTCAGGGATATTTTTAGTCTCATCAGCCCCCAAGCGGGGACAGAAAAACACTAGAAACCAGTGAAAGTTTGCATGTGTGTGAACTGGAGTTTGGCTGACTGTCTGCGTGTACTGACCTTTGGCTGGCATTTTGCTGGCGGTGTGTGGACCTGCACTTGGCTAATGGTGTGTGTGGACTCCCGCTTGATGACGGTGTGTGTAGATTGGCGCTTGCCTGGTGGTGTGCGTGGAGTGGCGCTTGGCTGGTGGTGTACGTGGGCTGACACTTGGCTGACGGTGTGCATGGATGGTGCTTGTTTGGCGGTGTG
Source organism: Calotriton arnoldi (assembly GCA_963921515.1). NCBI lineage: Eukaryota > Metazoa > Chordata > Amphibia > Caudata > Salamandridae > Calotriton > Calotriton arnoldi. The sequence continues at coordinate 724,093 of CAWUFW010000116.1, forward strand.
CAGGGATGATGCTTGGCTGGCAGAGTGCATGAGTGGTGCTTGGCTGACTGTGTGCATGGATGGCGCCTGGCTGGCGGTGTGCATTGATGGCGCTTGGCTGGTAGTGTCCGTGGATGGCAGTGTACGTGGATGGCGCTTGGCTGGCGGAGTGCGTGGATGGCGCTTGGCTGCCGGTGTGCGTGGATGGTAGTGTGCGTGGACTGACTCTTGGCTTGTTGTGTGGCTTGCATGGATCCCCCAGCGTTTTCTTACCCAGAATCGCCTGCAAACCTCAAATTTACTTAAGTCATATTTTCCTCACATTTCTGTGTGGGAAAGTTGTAGGTTCACCGCGCAAGAAACAAATGTCTTACCACCCAGCGTTCCCCTTGGTCTCCTAAGAAAAAGGATACCTCACTTGTGTGGGTGCCCAAAGTAGCGTCAGCTTAAAAACATATACAAAAAATTGCCCTTTTGGTCCCGCTTTGGGCCCCACTCAATTTCTCCACATTTTTGGCCCTTCCATGTCACAGGCAAGTGCCCATCCACACAAGTAAGGTGTCATTTTTATCGGGAGATTGAGGGGAACGCTGAGTGGTAGGAAATTTGTGCTGTGCGGTGATCCCACAACTTTCCCACACAGATATTCGAGGAAAATTTGACTTTTTAGCTGAATTTGAGGTTTGCAGCGGATTCTGGGAAGGAAAATGTTGGAGGAATCAATGTAAGCCACACCTCCCTGGACACCCACGAGTGTCTAGTTTTCAGAAATGTCTGGGTTTTTAAGGTTCCCCTAGATATCTGCAACCCTGGTACCAAAAACACAGGTGACCACCTATCACAAACCGACCTGGGTTTTCAATGGGGTCACCAGAATTTTTGGTCCCGGGCTCGGCTGCCATCTAGTAAACCTGCCAAAGCCAGACATTTGTGAAAACTAGACACCCGGGGACTCCAGGGAGGTGTGGCTTGCGTTGATCCCCCAACATTTTCTTACCCAAAATCCCCTGCAAACCTCAAATTTAGCTAAAAAATCACATTTTCCTCACTTTTCTGTGTGGGAAAGTTGTGGGATCACTGGGCCGCCACAAATTTCCTACCACCCAGCCTTCCCCCAGGTCTCCGATAAAAATGCTACCTCACTTGTGTTGGTAGGCCTAGTGCCCGTGACAGAAAATGGCCCAAAACGTACTGTGGAGACTTCAAAATAATCGATCGCAAAACTATCTGGTTTTGCGAGGTGAGTCACCTGCGTTTTTAGTCCTGGGCTCAGCGGCCATCTAGCAAAACCGACCAAACCCAGACATTTCTGAAAACTAGACACTCCGGGGAGTCCAGGGAGGTGTGGCTTTTGTGGATCTCCCAACATTTTCCTACCCAGAATCCCCTGCAAACCTCAAATTTAGCACCAAAAAAAATCAAATTTTTCTCACATTTCTGTGTGGGATCATCGCGCCTGCTCAACTTTCATATCGCCCAGCGTTCTCCTCAGTCTCCTGGGTAAAATGATACCTCACTTTTGTAGGTGGGCCAAGTACCCGCAACAGTGAAGGGCACAAAACATATTGTGGAGACATCAAAATTATCTATTACAAAACGACCTGGTTTTGCAAGGGGGGGCCACCTGCGTTTTAAAAAATGTACAGGCTTGCTAGGTTTCCCTAGGTGCCGGCTGAGCTAGGGTCCAAAATCCACAGCTAGGCACATTGCGTAAAAAGGGTACATTTACACTAGAAAAATGTGATGTGCCAAGTTGCGTTTTGGGCCGCTTCCTGTCGCGGGCACCAGGCCTACCCACACAAGTGAGGTACCAATTTTATCGGGAGACTTGAGGGGGGGGGGAGGGGGGCGGCGAGGATGCTGGGTGGGTGGAAGTTTGTGGCTTCTCACAGATTCCAAAACTTTCCATCACTACAAAGTGAGGAAAATGTGGTTTTCTTTTGACAAAGTTTGAGGTTTGCAAGGGATTCTGGGTAACGGAACCTGGTTAGAGCCACACAAGTCACCCCATCCTGGATTCCCCTGTGTGTCTAGTTTTCAAAATTGTACAGGTTTGCTAGGGTTCCCTAGGTACCGGCTGTGCGAGGGTCCAAAATCCACAGCTAGTCCGTTTTCAGTGTAAAAATATGATAGGTCCACGTTGCATTTTGGGCCGTTTCCTGTTGCGGGTACTAGGCCTACCCACACAAGTGAGGTACCATTTTTATCAGAAGACCTGGGGGATCACAGAACAGTAGAACAAGTGTTATTACCAATTGACTTGCTATGCATTTCTGCCTTCCAAATGTAAGAAAATGTGTAAAAAAGAAGTCCTTTTGAAAAATGTCCTCTAATTCACATGCTAGTACGGGTACCCACAATTTCTTAGATGTGCAAATTCTATATTTTTTGTTCCCATTTAGAAAATGCATAGGTTTCCTTGATACCTATTTTTCACTATTTATATTTTACCAAATGAGTTGCTATATACCCCGTGCACATTGAAAAAACATTGCAAGGCGCAGCTCAGTTATTGACTATGGGTAACTCTGGTTTTTATAGAACCTACAAGTCCTATATATCCCTGGACCAGAAGGGTCCAGCAGACATAACTGTGTATTGCTTTCAAAAATCTGCAATACTTACAAGAAGTTACAGGTTAAAATGTTGGCACAATTGGCTATTTTTTTTCAACTCAATTTCAATATTTTTTATTTCAACTGTTTGTTTCTATATGAAAACCTTGAAGGAGCTACACAAATGACCCCTTGCTGAATTCAGACTTTTGTCTACTTTTCGGAAATTAATAGCTTTCCGGGATCCATTATTGCTTTCACACCCATTTCTACCACTAACTGGAATGAGGTTGAAAGCACAAAAAATAGGAAAAATAGGCGATGTCCCAGTAAAATCCCAAACTGTGTAGAAAATGTTGGTTTTCTGACAAAAGTCTGCCTGTTCCTGAAAGCTGGATAGATGATAATTTTAGCACCACAAACCCTTTGTTGATACCATTTGCAGGGGAAAAACCAGACTCTTTCTTCTGCAGCACGTTTCCCCATTTTTCCCCCAAAACCCCAAATGTAGTTGTATTTTGGCTAATTTCTCTGTCCCCTCCAGGGGAATCCACAAATCCTGGGTACCTTTCGAATCCTTAGGATGTAAGAAGAAAAGGACGCAAATTTGGTGTGAATACCTTATATGGACAAAAAGTTACTGGGTCCTGAACGTGAACTACCCTAAATAACCAAAAAAAGGCTGAGCACAGGGGGGGAAAGACCTAGCAGCAAAGGGGTTAAAGCCGTCCACCATAGATCTAGTAGGGTTCTCACATGTAAGCATGAATGTCTTTCCTCCATGTGACATTTTATGTTGACCCAGATAGCTGACAAAAACACCATCTCTAAGTTATTCAGCTCTTAAATGATTTCCTACATAGCTCTAAGTCTTGTTGCCAGGCACAGAACAGGAAACAAGTACATTTCTTTGTTCAGCAAATTGCGGTGCCCTCTACTGTGCCACATCTCTGACGATACTGTTGCTGTTTCTTGGTATTTTCAGAACCATCATCACTATGCCAATATATTTTTCTCTGTCCCCTGGGTTTTTGAGAGCAGCCTAATGTTTCTTTTTTCCAACTTGCTCTACCCCATACCTCCCCTGGTTAACTATTACATCACTCATAAGGGATGCCACCATTGTTAGTTAACTGCAAGTGAATTGCTCAGGAAATAAACTTGGTGTGTGTTAGTGCTTTACTCTGCTGCTGTGTTGCAATATTTGAAGCTGTCTTCATGTTGATCACAGTGCAGAAGTCATTGTATCCCCCAGTAGAAGACTGAATCTTGGTGCAAGAGCTTTCTGATACAGACTTCTAACCACAGATTCCTCACCTTGTGAATTTCCCCAGGCGCCAGACTGGATCCGAAAACTTTAAAGCAGCTCCTTTTCACGTTGGTAGGTAGCATTGTGCGGCTCTTCATTGGCTTCGGCCTGTCTCAAATGTGACGTTAGGTCCCCTATATATGCGTCACCTCCACACTACGTCAGTTCCTTTCTTTATGTGCTTTTTGATGCAGATCCAGAGCTAATAGTGCTGACTTTTTGATAGATTTTTCTCTCGGGGAAATTATTTTTTCAACACTAAACTCTGACAGCGTGCAAATATTGGCCCTAAATCGGCAGGTTTCAAGCATTGTCATACCTGTCCCTGGCAAGTGTCTGTGACTGACACCCACAACTTCTGGCTATGGAATCTCAGCCCCGACCATGACACAAGTTGTGTTTGTGTTGTTCGAAGATGACCCGAAAAGCAATACAAGACCCTAAGGCCAAGCTCGCCGTCACCAAGCTCTAAAATAAGTTGAAGAACTGGTCCCGGTCTCAGTCGAAGGTGCAGAAGTGCTCTCTGGACTCATCTCGAGGCCATAGGACCACGAGGGGCAAGAGTTCATGTAAGTCTAAACTTTCCCACAATGTTTGTCATTGGTCCAGCAAGGCCTTGCAGTGCTAGTTAAAGGTTACCTTTTGGCCTTCTTACGTTTACCTGACCAGCCACTACTCTTCAAGTCACCTATTGTGATACGTTTTTTGAAGGGATCTGATCCATATGTTCCCACCGACTCCATTTGCATTTTGCTATAGGATCTCAATTTAGTACTAACTTATTTGATGTGCACTTCTTACAAGCCCATCCACAGATCTTCTCTTTGTTGTCTTATAATTAAGACAGCATTCCTCATCGCCATAGCATCGGCCAGACAAGAGGGGGAACTCCAGGCATTGCCTGTGGTTCTCCCATATGCATCTTTCTTCCCGGATAAATTAGTCCTCCAGAAAAAAAGCCGCATTTCTGCCCAAGGTAAACACACCTTTCCACATAGGACAATCCATCACCTTGCCGGCTTTCTGTGCACTGCTTCATCCTTCCAAGGAGGAAGAACATCTTCATCACCTTGACAATAAATGAGCACTATATGCTAGCCAAGGAGCAGCCCCTAGAAGGCTTACACATTTCTACCAAAGTGAAGACTGCTACTACTGATATGGTGCGTGGGTGGGCCAGCCATGGACTTGTGCCAGGCTGTGACGTGCGATTCTCTCCACACGTTCACAAAGCTTTACTGCCTGGATAGGATAGCCAGGTCTGATGGGACAGGCACTAGGCCCAGTCTGCAGGATTTCCTGGTTTGAGCCATTCCACAGACCTCCCACCAGAGGAAGGGTACTGCTTTGGCATCTATTCACAAGGTGAGGAGTCTGCGATGAGAAGTCTCTATCAGAAGGACAAGTTACTTATCTTCAGTAACACATTTTTTGGTTAAGACTCTTACTGCCGATTCCTCACCGACCCATTCTCGCCCGTTCTGTGGAATGGACTCAAATATGCAAAAGATTCCAAAGATGCCAACATTTAAAATATCTACACTTCTGAGTTTCATAGCTTTGTGTCCGACAGCACAGGCAGCGATCAGAAAGAAATTGACTGTGGCATTCAGAGGTGGTGCATATATAGGAACCCCAATGTAACAACGGAATAGAGCCGATGCAGAGTTGCACAACGCCACCTACTGATGCAGAAGGAAATTGCTCTAAAGTTTACGGGATCCAGTCTGGAGCCTGGGGAAATTTACAAGATCAGGAATCTGGTGATAAAGTCTATTACAGAAAAGGCGTTACCAAAGGTAAGTAACTTGTTCTTCTGGAGTAGTAACACGTTACACCATTTTGTGTTGTTTATGTTCTACAGACAACACTCTGCCACACCTTTAGTGATATGTCTTTGTATTAATGTCAGCATGCAGAGAATTGTTTGAATGCATAAGCATACTTTTGGCTTTAACGAGTGCATGTTCATCTGGAAAGTCATTAGATCCTTGATCTTTTAAAAAAAATAAAAAATAAAAAATGTCGGTCTCGGATTAAGCAAAGAGTACAGTCCCGTACACCTTCAGTTGAGCTGTTGCAACAAGTTTTTGATCTTGTCTTGCTGTTTTGGCGTGAAAATACCATTCACAATCACCATGTATGCACTTCTTTCTGGAGTTATCCATGTAGTGGATTTTAAACCCCAGACACAAAATCTTCCCCTGGTCTACACCACGTCCAGTTGTGTTGGACGGCACTCTCTCTGGACTAGTGCCGCCATCTTAGCTGCAATCAGTAGTGGCGTGAGTCGAGGGAAGCGTGGAATGGTCACAGGCTTGTCCGTGAACCAGCATGTCTCTGAATCCTTATCTTTCAAAGAGCTCTACATTCAACCAGCTGCAGAATAAGTCATGTCACCAATTTGACCCAGAGTCTGGCATTACAAATTCTACAAGAAGTGCTGTGTGCCCAACAAATCATTCTATAAACACTGTAAAATCCATGTCTTCAATTTTCTGTTTCAGAATTTAGATGCACTGAAACACTGAATTTTCTAAGGTGGAAAGCACCAAAACACCAGATTTCACAACAAATAAACACCTAATGCACATGCCACGTATTATTCTTTCCAAAGGAAATATTACATTATCAATTTAACCATTTACCTTTATGCTCTCCATTCTTCCTGCATCTGACCTCCAATTAATATAAACACATCCTGGTTTAGATGTTAAAACAATCCAAAAAGTATAACCTAATAAGACCATAAGATGTATACAAGTCAAATCTACTATTTTTATATTATGGATTTAAAAAAAAAAGCCAAGTCACACTTTCCAGTAAATGTGAGGCAAAGGAGTCTATTCTGCAGTCATGAAAAATACCCCGACCCTCTATTGGAGATTTGCAGAGATTACACTGAGAGATCCAAAGTTGCCAGCTTAGTTGGTGGGGCCTGTCTGTGCAATTTGGATCAGTCAACCCGAGTGCATGTATTAATCTCACTTCAGGCTATTCTGCCAAGTCTCTGCTCAACTTATTTGCTTGGCAAGATTCTTATATTTTGCTCCCTTATCCTCTTGTGGTCCACCTTCCTCCAAAGTCTGGGCATGTGCTTAGTATTTATCTAAATTTTATGAATATCACATAAGATTGTATGAAGGAATAATTAATTGTAATCCATCATGAGTATCTTCTTTGGAGTTATCAATAATCTGTTCCTCTCTGATACACCAAGAGTACAATAGGAAACTGAGTTGAGCTGAATTCTTGACCGGCTGTTCTTGCCTAAATGAACTATCTTATGTTTCTGTCCAGTTTGGAACATTGTAATTCCTACGTACATTAAAAGTGCAGTGTCAATATTCCTCTTTGTATAAGATGCTGCCCATGCACTCCGGTTACTTATTTTTTGGCAGGGGGTACAATTAAAGTGGGCACTCAGGTGAATTGTAATGTCACCTAATTTGTAGAGTATAGAACGTACAGCTAGTTAGTACATTAAATAAAACAGAAAAGGTTGTTTTCTCCAAGGATGTTTTCCTTTACATGTTATGGAATTTGTAAAGCGCCTGGTTACTCCAGAAGGATTGCCCCCGCGCTGAGGATAGGCTTTACTAATCTCCAAGTATCAGTCAGTCAGGTTTTGCTACAGGGGTAGATCCGTCCTGCGCTATTTCCTAAATAGCCAGATCTTGAGAATTTTCCGAAAACAAGCTTCGGATGGCTCGGATCTCAGGTCCCTGGGCATAGAGTTCCATAGTTTAGCTGCTAGGAGTTTAAAAGAGGTGCCCCCCCCAGGCGCATTCTATTCGCTCTAGGGTCCACCCTCAGCGCTCCCCCAGAAGACCTAAGGTGTCTGATAGAAGTGTAGGCTTGAATCGGAGGAAACAAATATCCTGGGCCCTTCTGATTGAGTATCCGATGCACAAAGCAAAGTCTTTTGAAAGAGACTGCGCCTCATTGGAAGCCAATGAAGTTCGGCAAGTCCCGAGCTTATAGAGGACCGTTTTGGGATATTTAAAAGTAGCCCCAAGCTGCAGTGTTTTGTACCCTTTGAAGCATCTCCTGCCTGCCTTTGGAGACCCCCAGGTAGAGTACATTACAATAGTCCAGGCAAGATACCAGCAGACCGTAAATAACCGTTTTCTTAGCGGATTCTGGTAATAATCCCAGGATCTTTCTTACCTTTTTTAACACACTAAAGCAGGTACCGACTGTAGCCGAGATCTGCTTATCAAAAGATAGCACTGCATCAAAAGTGACGCCCAGGTTCTTCACTTTAAGTCTAGGGACCGGAGTGGGGCCCAGTTCACAAGGCCACCAAGCAGAAGACCAAATCGAGGGCTGCTTCCTGATCACCAAGACCTCAGTCTTGTCTGCATTCAGTCTTAAACAACTGGCGTCCATACATGGCGCAAGGTCCACCAGACAGGACTTGAAATTATCAGCGGTCCTCCTGTCATCTTGTGCCAGTGTGATGATCAACTGAGTGTCGTCAGCATAAGACACAATCCTCACACCATGGCATTCAATCACGTCAGATTGAAAAAGGAGGGAGTTACCCCAATGCTAGGCAAAGGGACGGGGTACAAATACGACAAAGACACAGACGTCCCTATATTCTAATGTAAAAGAGGACAAATGCCTCTCCCTGGACCAAGTGTCTATTTTGATGTATAACTATTCTAGCATAGATAAAGCTATTATCTTAAAAAAGACTAATGTCTCGCTGAAAATCGGATATCTATCTACACCCATATACAATATAGTATAAAAAATGTACAGCACAAGAATTTCTCAACTTCGAATACAAAGTATATTAAAAAAGAATTTATTAAAAATGATTTATCACATGTTCATTCGATGGATCTATTCACATTCCTCCCAATATAGGTTACAATCTAATTTCTTTACACATATAGATAAAAACTCTAAAACAGTTGACGCGGCGTTTCGGTGACACCTTGATATTTTAACCTTCCTCAGGACTACAAAAGTTTTCATCAGATCTAAATGGTAAAAATACTTTGTTTAGACATATATACATTCCACAAGCTAGTCGTGCTATACATTCCAATTCTTTATTTCTAACAATGTGCTATAATGTTTTCAGCCTATCACCCAATATGCTAGACCTTTATTCTCCCACATTTGACGTTTCTGTTCTATACATCAACCGCTATTTCTTGACACTCGGTCCCCCAGAGTTGCATTTAAAACTATAGCATGCTTCTTATCACACTTTTATTTAATCTTCCACCGTTTGTTCAAATATTCTTTACAAAATTCCCTTCTCATCCTGTCTTCATTGATAGGGAATCTCTAGTGAACTGTTATCTAAATAATTTTTAAATGAAAAACAGGTCGGATGCACCAGTATCTCTAAAGTGCCCATGGTTATATTATGGTACACTCATTTTCTGTTAGTATGTATGATTTTTAATATCATTATTTGTAGTCCCCAGTACTTTCCTCGCATCATAACCACTATAGATCTTGACAAGCATAGTAAATACAATACTGGATTTGTTTAGTACTACTGTCCTACAGATTATCATGATGCTATATGTGATCGTGCCATACCTTCTTATGAGTTAGATTATGTTCCAATTACATAATCTGTGGGGATAAAACCTCTCGCCACATCAAGGGCCACACTGATAGAGCCTTCAAATAAAGAGAGAGCATTCATTGTCTTTGTATCTCTTATTAATTCCACGGTTACTTATTTAAAACCACTTGTACCCTATTTGTGTCACTTTCTCTGTAGTATATATTATACCACGATTAAAACTATTTGCATACCTTTCAAATTTAGTAATAAATCCTTTCTCTGTGTCCGTTAGAGCCACCGTACTATTGGGGATGAGGGAGTTGAAGATAAAACTCGGCACAGATCTCTGTCTTGCTACTTCTCTATAAAGACGAGACATGATTGGAACAAATTACTATACTCAAAAGGTGCTGATTTTTAATATTTCTCAAATACATCTCGTTCTCCAGGAAAAGCGCTGCTTACCTATTCACATCAACAAATATACCGTCCCGTGTAGATTACATATATTTTGGGAACAGGCATCGGCGTTTTAACATTGGCGATAACATACTAAGATATTGATGATCATTTGTTGGCAGTTCAATAAAAAATCTATAAGAAAAAATAGAAAGGTCCTTTCTTGAGATTATTCAATGCCTTATAATTGACGTCTACATCTAAACACTACATTCAGAATTATGCCAGTGTTTTATGAGTTAATCATAGCATGTAGCATCAACTGTAGGTTCCCAGAGTGTAAATAAAAACCTACAACTATCTAATTTTCACATTTTAATAATGATTAGTTTGGACTATGCTAGCGCTACTCACTATGCTGGTATCTGTAGCGCTTCTTAATTATACCTATTTGCTATATTAGTATTCCCTTGACCCATGTGTTAAAAACGCTTATTCTACGATCTAAATAAAGTTTTAAATCACAACATTATTGAGACCGCGTTTAACTACAGACTCGTGCTATCTAATGGGGCGGTCAGAGTTAATAATTAATTAAACCGCCTTGTATTATCTAAAATAGAAAGAAATAAAATCAACTTATGCTCTATTGATGTTTTAAACTCATATGTAAGGATATTAGACCCGCGTATATTTAAATTTACAAGCTCATATTACTCTCCGGAAAGAGAGGAAAAATCTCCTCCTTTCCATGTTAACACCGCTCGATACTTAAATGCGGTGTGTTTTAAAATAAAATAGAATCAAAGTTAAAGCTCTAAGTAGCTCTCTACTCGCCTACTCACCAAATCGGGAACTTGCGGCCTCCCTGCTCTAACGGGCTTCCGGAATCAAGGTGTATAATGCTTCCGGGGTCCCGACCTATTTATGTTCCTCGGCAGCACCCACGTGGGTGAAGTTACAACCTTCATATATCCGAAATTTAGAAAACACCACTTTTTTTATATTTACCTATAATGGGGTTATTCGAAATACCTAACACTTTCACATATTAAAAGGTACTATGAATAAACTGCGTTGTGCCGATGAAAATTAATTAAAACTACCCCGTATTCCAGGCATCTACGAATGGCGGCCATCTTAGAGTGTTAAACTTTGCCCCACGGAGCTCGAAGTTTTTTTAAAAAACGAGTTGCAAATGCATTTTGACCGCTTATTTTTAATTTGTATCATAGAAAACACTGGGCGTTCGAGATTTTGCGTTCCACTGACCTTTTTGTATTTAAAAGGGTGTAATACATGGAATGCGATGTCCCAATCGTGTTTCATGCGTATTCCTCACTGGCGGCCAATAAGAGGTAGAGACTACGTATGGGAAAGAAATGATGTTTATTATAATTTTTACCTTCTCAAAGATGTTATTTACTGGTGAAAATACATGTCCCCAGGGGTCTATTATTACCCTCTGATCAAACCCATACAACATGCTTGTTTAGACTATAAATAATCAATCCCTTGTCTACTTCCTAATTAACTGGCCAAATTATATTAATCTTTCCCACTCCTCTTTATTATTAAGGCCATTTTTATAGGTGTTAAAACGTGACATGTAAAATTGTTCACGTTTTTTCTTTTACACATATGATCTCCTCCACGAGCGCTAAGCTGAATTACTTCAATACCACTCCATATCTGAAAGAGACACGTTAGTGACAGATTCCTTACCTTAGAATATCCCCAAGCGTCAGGCTCGATCCGGAAAGTTTTTGCGTAGCAGTACCCTTGCGCGTCGGTAGGCGGCGTCGTGCGGCTCCGCGTCCGTCGTCGGCGTCGTGATCGCCGGGATGACGTCGCGGGCAGTACTTAGACGCCGCCACTGCGCGCTGACGGCAGTTCTTCTTTTTCCGCGCCAGTAAGCGCAGATCCGGGAAGAGCAGTGCCCTAGTCACTTTTTGACTACCCTTTTTTGTGAATTTTTTCACTGTTTCTTCTACGAGTCTTCACGACTCCTGAGGTGTCGTAGGGATGCCCGGCTTTAAGCCCTGCGAGGTCTGTGCCCGCATGATGTCCATCACGGACCCGCATCTCGAGTGTCTCTTCTGTCTCGGTCGAGACCACGACACGAAGTCGTGCCCTGACTGCCGGAAACTTCATCCGAAGGCTTTGCGAGAGCGGTCTCGAAAGCTGCTCGAGGTCCGGCAGTCGGCTCCGCGCCGCACCAAGCCCCGGTCACGGGAGAGGTCGAGGGCCGGTCGCGGAGCCCCCATCGTTCGTCGGGATCCAAGTCTTCGCGCTCCTCCGGTAAGTCGAAGCACAAGAAGTCTAAGCGGCGTCATCGCTCTAAGACTTCGCCTCGCCGGTCTCGCGACTCGGCTGAGGCCCCTGTCGGCACCGTCCCCGCGGCCCCGGACGTGCTTGTCGAGTCACCCCCGCATTACCCGTCCTTCCCGGGTTCGGGGGCGACTCCGGCCCAAGTACAGGAATTCCTGTCGGCCATGGCCCGCCTCTTCGGGCCTCAAGGTCCCTCCGGTGCGCCTTCGGGCCCCGTGGGCCCTGATGGGGTTGCTCCGGCGTCGCCGTCGACTCCGGTCCCGGCGTCGCCTGTCCCACCAGCCTTCATCCCGGCCTTGGCTCCGGCCCCGGCCTCGATCCCGGCTCCGGTGGTGCCGCAACCCCATCGACGCCGGTTGACCTAACCACGCCTCCGCCGATGTCCCCGGTGCCGTTCCTGACGCCGTCCGGGGCTCCGGACGGCGTCGTTCCCCGGCTCTCTCCGGCTCCGGACATGGAGCCGGACCGACGTCGCCCGACGCCGGTTCCGGCGCCGATGAGACCTTGGGTCCCTAATGTCCCTCCTCCTCCATATTATGAACGGAGGACCAGGAGAGCTGGGAGGGGTCTGAGGACCCTCTCACACAGCAGTGCGAGTTTCACCCGTACTGGGTTGAGGAACTTGGGGATGCCAGTGGTCTGGACACCTCCCCTGACTCTGGCATGCTGTCTCCTCCCGTAGCTACGGAGGAGGGGGCTAATTTTGCAACGGTGTTGCATAGAGCTGCTGGAGCCTTGAATCTCCAGTTGCCTACTGTGGCCGTCAGGACTAACCTCCTGACAGAAGTGCTTCAGCCGGCGGCCTCCTCTTCGGAGACTGTGCTGCCGTTCAATGATGCACTCACTGACGTTCTTTTGGGTGCCTGGTCCAAGCCCACCACAGGGGCTCCTGTGGATAGGAACGTGGCCCGACGCCATCGCCCTGCTCCGGGCGACCCCCTGTTTCTCTCCCAACACCCCACCCCTGAGAGCTTGGTTGTCCAAGCCTCTGCCTCCCGAACCGCCTTCCCTACCGCCCCTCCAGATAGGGAATCCAAGCGCCTGGACCAATTTGGGAAGTAGGCTTTCTCTTCCTCCAGTGCTGGCTTGCGGTCCGTCAACACCGCTTGCCTCTTGGGCCGATATACCCACTCCCTGTGGGATTCGGTGGCGACTGTTTTGCCGCAGTGTTCTGAGGAGGTCCAGGCACTGCTTACCCGCGCCATTGCGGAAGGGCGAGATGCGGCTAAATACACCATACGTTGTGGCCTTGATACCGCCGACTCGCTGGGCAGATCGCTTGCAACGACGGTGGCGCTGCGCGCCACGCCTGGCTGAGGACCACTGGTTTTTCGGGTGATGTCCAGAATACACTCATGGACATGCCCTTTGATGGAGTCGGTCTTTTTGGTTCAAAAGCAGACCATGCGCTGGAGCGTTTCAAGGACTCACGGGGTACTGCCAAGTCCCTGGGCCTTGCTGTTGTGCGCCCTCTGCTAACATCTGCTTTTCGCCCCTTTCGTGGCCACGGGAGGGGTGCCCAGTCACGTCAGCAGCCCGGCCAACGGCCCGTGCAGCAAGCGCCTTCGCGTGGCCGAGGACGTGGATACCGCCGTGGCGGTTCGGGCAACCAGCGTGCGGGTCAGGCCACCACCTCCAACCCGTCCGCGGCCTCCAAGCCCTTCTAGTCCCTCCTTTCAGGTGCACAGCACGCCAATAGGGGGCAGGGTCCGCCATCACCTTCACCACTGGCGTCCCATCACCTCGGATAGGTGGGTCTTGGACATTGTCCGAAGGGGCTACTCCCTCCCCTTCGAGACCACCCCCCCAGCCATGCCACCTCAATTCCACCGCATGTCAGGGGATCACTTGGTGCTTCTACAGAAGGAAGTCACGGCCCTCTTGGCCAAGAGGGCCATCGAGCATGTTCCGACCCCAGAAGTAGGACGTGGTTGCTACTCCCACTACTTTCTGGTGCCCAAAAGGACAAGGAGGACATGCGTCCTATCTTGGACCTCCGGAACGTCAATCGCTTCCTCCGGAAGGAGAAGTTCAAGATGCTCACCCTAGCTCAGGTCTTGACTGCCCTCGACCCTGGAGACTGGTTGGTAGCGTTGGACTTGCAAGACGCTTATTTCCATATCCCCGTCCTGCCGGCCCACCGGCGTTACCTACGGTTCACGGTAGGCCTCGAGCATTTTCAGTTCACCGTGCTCCCTTTGGCCTTACCAGTGCCCCTCGGGTGTTCACGAAAGTGATGGCGGTGGTCGCAGCTCATCTGCGCCGAGCTGGGGTATCTGAAAGAGACACGTTAGTGACAGATTCCTTACCTTAGAATATCCCCAGGCGTCAGGCTGGATCCGGAAAGTTTTTGCGTAGCAGTACCCTTGCGCGTCGGTAGGCGGCGTCGTGCGGCTCCGCGTCCGTCGTCGGCGTCGTGATCGCCGGGATGACGTCGCGGGCAGTACTTAGGCGCCGCCCCTGCGCGCTGACGTCAGTTCTTTCTTTTTCCGCGCCAGTAAGCGCAGATCCGGGAAGAGCAGTGCCCTAGTCACTTTTTGACTATCTTTTTGGTGAATTTTTTCACTGTTTCTTCAACGAGTCTTCACGACTCCTAAGGTGTCGTAGGGATGCCCGGCTTTAAGCCCTGCGAGGAATGTGGTCGCATGATGTCGATCACGGACCCGCACCTCGAGTGTCTCTTTTGTCTCGGCCGAGACCACGACACGAAGTCGTGTCCTGACTGCCGGAAACTTCATCCTAAGGCTTTGCGAGAGCGGTCTCGAAAGCTCCTCGAAGTCCGGCATTCGGCTCCGCGCCGCACCAAGCCCCGGTCCCGGGAGAGGTCGAGGGGCCGGACGCGGAGTCCCCGCCGTTCGTCGGATTCAAAGTCTTCGCGCTCCTCCGGTAAGTCGAAGCACAAGAAGTCTAAGCGGCGTCATCGCTCTAAGACTTCGCCTCGCCGGTCTCGCGACTCGGCTGAGGTCCCTGTCGGCACCGTCCCCGCCCCGCGGCCCCGGACGTGCCTGTCGAGTTACCCCCGCAGTACCCGCCCTACCCGGGCTCGGGGGCGACTCCGGCCGATATACAGGAATTCCTGTCGGCCATGGCCCGCCTCTTCGGGCCTCAAGGTCCCTCCGGTGCGCCTTCGGGCCCCGCGGGCCCTGATGGGGTTGCTCCGGCGTCGCCGTCGACTCCGGTCCCGGCGTCGCCTGTCCCACCAGCCTTCGTCCCGGCCTCGGCTCCGGCCCCGGCCTCGACCCCGGCTCCGGTGGTGCCGCAACCCCCATCGACGCCGGTTGACCTAACCACGCCTCCGCCGACGCCGATGTCCCCGGTGCCGTTTCTGACGCCGTCCGGGGCTCCGGGCGGCGTCGTTCCCGGTTCTCTCCGGGTCCGGACATGGAGCCGGACCGGCGTCGCCCGACGCCGTTTCCGGCGCCGATGAGACCTTGGGTCCCTGATGTCCCTCCTCCTCCATATTTTCAACCTGAGGAGGACCAGGAGAGCTGGGAGGGGTCTGAGGACCCTCTCACACAACAGTGCGAGTTTGACCCGGACTGGGTTGAGGAACTTGGGGATGCCAGTGGTCTGGATACCTCCCCTGACTCTGACATGCTGTCTCCTCCCGTGGCAACGGAGGAGGGGGCTAATTTTGCAACGGTGTTGCGTAGAGCTGCTGGAGCCTTGAATCTCCAGTTGCCTACAGTGGTCGTCAGGTCTAACATCCTGACTGAAGTGCTTCAGCCGGCGGCCTCCTCTTCGGAGACTGTGCTGCCGTTCAACGATGCACTGACTGACGTTCTTTGGGTGCCTGGTCCAAACCCACCACAGGGGCTCCTGTGGATAGGAACGTGGCCCGACGCCATCGCCCTGCTCCGGGCGACCCCTGTTTCTCTCCCAACACCCCACCCCTGAGAGCTTGGTTGTCCAAGCCTCTGCCTCCCAAACCGCCTTCCCTACTGCCCCTTCGGATAGGGAATCCAAGCGCCTGGATCACTTTGGGAAGAAGGCTTTCTCTTCCTCCAGTGCTGGCTTGCGGTCTGTTAATACCGCTTGCCTCTTGGGCCGATACACCCACTCCCTGTGGGATTCGGTGGCAACTGTTTTGCCGCAGTGTTCTGAGGAGGTCCAGACACTGCTTACCCGCGCCATTGCGGAAGGGCATGATGCGGCTAAATATACCATCCGCTGTGGCCTTGATACCACCGACTCGCTGGGCAGATCGCTTGCAACGACGGTGGCGCTGCGTCGCCACGCCTGGCTGAGAACCACTGGTTTTTCAGGGGATGTCCAGAATACACTCATGGACATGCCCTTTGATGGAGTCGGTCTTTTTGGTTCGAAGGCAGACCATGCGCTGGAGCGTTTCAAGGACTCACGGGCTACTGCTAAGTCCCTGGGCCTTGCTGTTGTGCGCCCTCCGCTCACGTCTGCTTTTCGCCCCTTTCGTGGCCACGGAAGGGGCGCCCAGTCACGTCCACAGCCCGGCCAACGGCCCGCGCAGCAAGCGCCTTCGCGTGGCCGAGGACGTGGATACCGCCGTGGCGGTTCGGGCAACCAGCGTGCGGGTCAGGCCACCACCTCCAACCCGTCCGCGGCCTCCAAGCCCTCCTAGTCCCTCCTTTCAGGTGCACAGTACGCCAGTCGGGGGCAGGGTCCGCCATCACCTTCACCACTGGCGTCCCATCACCTCGGACAGGTGGGTCTTGGACATTGTCCGAAGGGGCTACTCCCTCCCCTTCGAGACCACCCCCAGCCATGCCACCTCAATTCCACCGCATGTCAGGGGATCACTTGGTGCTTCTACAGAAGGAAGTCACGGCCCTCTTGGCCAAGAGGGCCATCGAGCATGTTCCGACCCCAGAAGTAGGGCGTGGTTGCTACTCCCACTACTTTCTGGTGCCCAAAAGGACAAGGAGGACATGCGTCCTATCTTGGACCTCCGGAACGTCAATCGCTTCCTCCGGAAGGAGAAGTTCAAGATGCTCACCCTTGCTCAGGTCTTGACTGCCCTCGACCCCGGAGACTGGTTGGTAGCGTTGGACTTGCAGGACGCCTATTTCCACAACCCCGTCCTGCCGGCCCACCGGCGTTACCTTCGGTTCACGGTAGGCCTCGAGCATTTTCAGTTCACCGTGCTCCCCTTTGGCCTTACCAGTGCCCCTCGGGTGTTCACGAAAGTGATGGCGGTGGTCGCAGCTCATCTGCGCCGGGCAGGGTTTCAGTCTTCCCTACCTCGACGACTGGCTGCTGAAGGCGGGCTCGTCCCAGGCAGTCGTCTCCCACCTCCAGACTACGGCCGAACTCCTGCACTCGCTGGGGTTCTCCATCAATGTGCCAAAGTCGCATCTGATTCCTTCTCCACAGCTCCTTTTCATCGGAGCAGTTCTGGACACGACGCAGTTTCGGGCCTATCCTCCCGAACGGCGAGTCCGGGATATTCAGGCTATGATTCCGATCTTTCAGCCTTTATCCTGGGTTTCGGTACGGATGACCCTGAGGCTGCTGGGCCTCATGGCCTCCTGCATCCTGCTGGTCAATCATGCCAGATGGCATATGCGGGCTCTGCAGTGGGACCTGAAGTTCCAGTGGGCGCAGCACCAGGGCAACCTGTCCGATCACGTCCAGATCTCGGAGGGGACTGCAAGACAGTTGCAGTGGTGGCTCTCGAACCGGCAATGGGTCATGGGCAGATCCCTCTCCCTTCCCCAGCCAGAGCACACAGTTGTGACGGACGCGTCCCTTCTGGGATGGGGCGGTCACATGGGAGAGGCGGAGATCAGAGGCCTCTGGTCTCCGGCGGAGTCCCGGCTCCATATCAACTTTCTGGAGCTCCGGGCGATCCGGCTTGCACTCAAGGCATTCCTTCCCTCTGTCAAAGGGACGGTAGTGCAGGTGTTCACCGACAACACCACCGCCATGTGGTACTGCAACAAACAGGGCGGGGTGGGGTCGTGGACCCTTTGTCAGGAGGCTCTGCGCCTCTGGACATGGCTGGAACATCAGGGCATGTTCCTGATGGTTCAACACCTGGCAGGTTCCCTGAACGCCAGGGCGGACGAACTCCAGCCGCAGGTGCATGATGGATCACGAATGGCGTCTTCACTCGAAGTGGCGCAAGGACTCTTTCTACAGTGGGGAGAGCCTTGGTTAGATCTATTCGCCACCGAAGAGAACGCGCAATGTCATCAGTTTTGCGCGTTGGAATTTCCAAGGCGGCACTCGCTCGGCGACGCTTTTCGTCACGAGTGGAGTTGCGGTCTATTGTACGCCTTTCCGCCTATACCACTTCTACCCAGAGTGTTGAAGAAGATTCGGCACGACCGGGCCCAAGTCATTCTTGTGGCTCCGGACTGGGCTCGAAGAGTTTGGTATCCCGAGCTACTCAGTATGAGCGTAGATCCCCGATCCGTCTGCCTCTTCGGGAGGATCTTCTGTCGCAGCGGCAGGGGACGGTCCTCCACCCGAACCTGTCCAGTCTACACCTGCTTGCGTGGAGATTGAGCGGCGGCAGTTGATTCCTTTCGACTTGCCTCCCGAAGTTTGTGATGTGATTCTGGCAGCCAGGCGTCCCTCCACTAAGGTGGTATACGCCTGCAGGTGGAACAAATTTGTGGCATGGTGCACAGCAAAGGCTGTGAACCCCCTTTCTGCCCCTCTTTCTGAGGTCCTTCTGTTCCTTCTTTCTCTGGCCCAACAGGGTTCTGCCCTGGGTACCATCAAGGGTTATCTCTGTGCTATCTCGGCCTTCCTCAGGCTCCCTGATCAGCCCTCCCTTTTCAAGTCCCCTGTTGTTAACAGGTTCTTAAAAGGCATTACACACCTCTTTCCTCCTGTTCCATTTGTGATGCCTCAGTGGGACTTGAACTTGGTTCTTACCTTTTTAATGTGCGCTCCCTTTGAGCCTCTGCATAACTGTCCTCTTCGTCTTCTGACTCTAAAGACAGCCTTTCTGGTGGCCATCACCTCCGCTCGGCGGGTGAGTGAGCTCCAGGCTTTATCTTGCAAACCTCCCTTTCTGTCTGTTCATCCAGACAAGGTTGTTCTTCGGACGCGTCCGTCCTTCTTGCCAAAGGTGGTTACTGCCTTTCACATTGGGCAGACCATCACTTTGCCTACCTTCTTTCCTCCTCCGCATCCTTCCAGAGAGGAAGAGAGGCTCCACCGTCTGGACCCAAAACGTGCGCTCTCCTTCTATATCGACCGCACAAAACACTTCCGGGTGGATGACCAGCTCTTTGTTGGCTACGTGGGCGCCAAAAAGGTCGGTGCGGTGCACAAGCAGAACCATCTCCCGCTGGGTTACCTTGTGCATCAAGACCTGCTATTCTTTGGCTAAGAAGGAGCCTCCTGTTGGGCTGCGTGCCCATTCCACCAGGGCAACGGCTGCTACCACGGCCTTGGGCCGCGGTGTTCCGCTGCCCGTTATTTGTCAGGCAGCTACGTGGGCCTCGCTGCACACGTTTACAAAGCATTACTGCCTTGACAGTCAGGTCCGGAGGGACGGCTTCTTTGGCCGTTCTGTCCTCCAGGACTTCCTTGTCTGATCTTTGTTCGCAGACCCACCACCGGGGTTGGTATTGCTGGGGTATCTATTCTAAGGTAAGGAATCTGTCACTAACGTGTCTCTTTCAGATGCACAAGTTACTAACTTGTGTAACGATATATCTGTAAGAGACAGTAGTTAGTGACAGATTCCTCACCGCCCACCCATCCTCCCCGTTCTGCGAACTGATTTCTAGGGTTAAGGACATCCCTTTCAGGGCCCTAGTATTTTTCAGACACCTATGTCAGCTTCTTGCATGGCTCTGCGTTCCTGGCGCGGAAAGTCGTGTACAGAACTGACGTCAGCGCGCAGGGCGGCGCCTAAGTACTGCCCGCGACGTCATCCCGGCGATCACGACGCCGACGACGGACGCGGAGCCGCACGACGCCGCCTACCGACGCGCAAGGGTACTGCTACGCAAAAAACTTTCCGGTTCCAGCCTGACGCCTGGGGATATTCTAAGGTAAGGAATCTGTCACTAACTACTGTCTCTTACAGATATATCGTTACACAAGTTAGTAACTTGTGCTTCAGTCTTCCCCTACCTCGACGACTGGCTGCTGAAGGCGGGCTCGTCCCAGGCAGTCGTCTCCCACCTCCAGACTACGGCCGAACTCCTGCACTCGCTGGGGTTCTCCATCAATGTGCCGAAGTCGCATCTGATTCCTTCTCCACAGCTCCTTTTCATCGGAGCAGTTCTGGACACGACGCAGTTTCGGGCCTATCCTCCCGAACGGCGAGTCCGGGATATTCAGGCTATGATTCCGATCTTTCAGCCTTTATCCTGGGTTTCGGTATGGATGACCCTGAGGCTGCTGGGCCTCATGGCCTCCTGCATCCTGCTGGTCAATCATGCCAGATGGCATATGCGGGCTCTGCAGTGGGACCTGAAGTTCCAGTGGGCGCAGCACCGGGGCAACCTGTCCGATCACGTCCAGATCTTGGAGGGGACTGCAAAACAGTTGCAGTGGTGGCTCACGGACCGGCAATGGGTCATGGGCAGATCCCTCTCCCTTCCTCAGCCAGAGCACACAGTTGTGACGGACGCGTCCCTTCTGGGATGGGGCGGTCACATGGGAGAGGCGGAGATCAGAGGCCTCTGGTCTCCGGCGGAGTCCCGGCTCCATATCAACCTTCTGGAGCTCCGGGCGATCCGACTTGCACTCAAGGCATTCATTCCCTCTGTCAAAGGGAAGGTAGTGCAGGTGTTCACAGACAACACCACCGCCATGTGGTACTGCAACAAACAGGAGGCTTTGCGCCTCTGGACATGGCTGGAACATCAGGGCATGTTCCTGATGGTTCAACACCTGGCAGGTTCCCTGAACGCCAGGGCGGACGAACTCAGCCGCAGGTGCATGATGGATCACGAATGGCGTCTTCACTCGGAAGTGGCGCAAGGACTCCAGGGGAACCTGTCCGATTACGTCCAGATCTCAGAGGGCACTGCACAACAATTGCAGTGGTGGCTCACGAACCGGCATTGGGTCAATGACAGATCCCTCTCCCTTCCCCAACCGCAGCACACAGTGGTGACTGATGCGTCCCTCTGGGGATGAGGCGGCCACATTGGAGAGGCGGAGATCAGAGGCCTCTGGTCTCCGGCAGAGTCCAGGCTCCATATCAACCTTCTGGAGCTCCGGGCAATCCGACTTGCACTGAAGGCATTCCTTCCCTCTGTCAAGGAGAGAGTAGTGCAGGTGTTCACAGACAACACCACTGCCATGTGGTACTGCAACAAACAGGCCGGGGTGGGGTCGTGGACCCTATGTCGGGAGGCCCTGCGCCTCTGGACATGGCTGGAACATCAGGGCATTTCCCTGGTGGTTCAACACCTGGCAGGTTCACTTAACTCCAGGGCGGACGAACTCAGCCGCAGGTGCATGACGAATGGCGTCTTCACTCGGAGGTGGCGCAAGGTCTCTTTCAACAGTGGGGAGAGCCTTGGTTAGATCTATTCGCCACCGAAGAGAACGCGCAATGTCATCAGTTCTGCGCGTTGGAATTTCCAAGGCGGCACTCGCTCGGCGACGCTTTTCGTCGCGAGTGGAGTTGCGGTCTGTTATACGCCTTTCCGCCTATACCACTTCTACCCAGAGTGTTGAAGAAGATTCGGCACGACCGGGCCCAAGTCATCCTTGTGGCTCCGGACTGGGCTCGAAGAGTTTGGTATCCCGAGCTACTCAGTATGAGCGTAGATCCCCCGATCCGTCTGCCTCTTCGGGAGGATCTTCTGTCGCAGCAGCAGGGGGCGGTCCTCCACCCGAACCTGTCCAGCCTCCACCTGCTTGCGTGGAGATTGAGCGGCGGCAGTTGATTCCTTTCGACTTGCCTCCCGAAGTTTGTGATGTGATTCTGGCAGCCAGGCGTCCCTCCACTAAGGTGGTATACGCCTGCAGGTGGAACAAATTTGTGGCATGGTGCACAGCAAAGGCTGTGAACCCCCTTTCTGCCCCTCTTTCTGAGGTCCTTCTGTTCCTTCTTTCTCTGGCCCAACAGGGTTCTGCCCTGGGTACCATCAAGGGTTATCTCTGTGCTATCTCGGCCTTCCTCAGGCTCCCTGATCAGCCCTCCCTTTTCAAGTCCCCTGTTGTTAACAGGTTCTTAAAAGGCATTACACACCTCTTCCCTCCTGTTCCGTTTGTGATGCCTCAGTGGGACTTGAACTTGGTTCTTACCTTTTTAATGTGCGCTCCCTTTGAGCCTCTACATAACTGTTCTCTTCGTCTTCTGACTCTGAAGACAGCCTTTCTGGTGGCCATCACCTCCGCTCGGCGGGTGAGTGAGCTCCAGGCTTTATCTTGCAAACCTCCCTTTCTGTCTGTTCATCCAGACAAGGTTGTTCTTAGGACGCGTCCGTCCTTCTTGCCAAAGGTGGTTACTGCCTTCCACATTGGGCAGACCATCACTTTGCCTACCTTCTTTCCGCCTCCGCATCCTTCCAGAGAGGAAGAGAGGCTCCACCGTCTGGACCCAAAACGTGCGCTCTCCTTCTATATCGACCGCACAAAACACTTCCGGGTGGATGACCAGCTCTTTGTTGGCTACGTGGGCGCCAAAAAGGTCGGGCGGTGCACAAACGAACCATCTCCTGCTGGGTTACCTTGTGCATCAAGGCCTGCTATTCTTTGGCTAAGAAGGAGCCTCCTGTTGGGCTGCGTGCCCATTCCACCAGGGCAACGGCTGCTACCACGGCTTTAGGCCGCGGTGTTCCGCTGCAGGATATCTGTCAGGCAGCTACGTGGGCCTCGCTGCACACGTTTACAAAGCATTACTGCCTTGACAGTCGGGTCCGGAGGGACGGCTTCTTTGGCCGTTCTGTCCTCCGGGACTTCCTTGTCTGATCTTTGTTCGCAGACCCACCACCGGGGTTGGTATTGCTGGGGTATCTATTCTAAGGTAAGGAATCTGTCACTAACGTGTCTCTTTCAGATGCACAAGTTACTAACTTGTGTAACGATATATCTGTAAGAGACAGTAGTTAGTGACAGATTCCTACCGCCCACCCATCCTCCCGTTCTGCGAACTGCTTTCTAGGGTTAAGGACATCCCTTTCAGGGCCCTAGTATTTTTCAGACACCTATGTCAGCTTCTTGCATGGCTCTGCGTTCCTGGCGCGGAAAGTCGTGTACAGAACTGACGTCCGCGCGCAGGGGCGGCGTCTAAGTAATGCCCGCGACGTCATGCCGACGACGGACGCGGAGCCGCACGACGCCGCCTACCGACGCGCAAAGGTACTGCTACGCAAAAACTTTCCGGATCCAGCCTGGCGCCTGGGGATATTCTAAGGTAAGGAATCTGTCACTAACTACTGTCTCTTACAGATATATCGTTACACAAGTTAGTAACTTGTGCTTCAATTCTTCAACTATGTGGTTTCGTTCAACCCAATGTTCCACTAAGGGAGCTGTCCTTTTCTTTGTCCTAATCGCTGATTTATGTTCCGTAATCCTGACTCTTATTTCTCGGGACGTCTCCCCAATGTATCCCTTATTACAAGGGCAAACAATTAGGTAAATCATGTTGTTAGTCCTACAATTAATGAAATTCTTAACGTTATGTGTGACTCCATTATGGTTAATCACACTACCTTTCATGATATTACTGCAATTCTTGCAGGAATTGCAAGGAAAATTACCTACAGGGAAAGGGGCGTTACTGATACTGCGTTGTTTGCATACTGTTTCTTCCCCATGTGTGTACCAGTCGGTTTCGAATGGTACGGTTTCGTCTAAAAGAGAACATAGGTATAGAAAGTTTTACATTGTTTTTATCATTCAGCAGCTCCCAGTTTCTATTTATGATATTTTTAACCTTATTGCTAACATTGCTGAAATTTGTAACAAAGATCAAAGGAAGGTCCTGTGCGGTTACTTCTGGATCTTTAGTGATAAACAATGATTCTCTATCGTAATATTTTGCTCTTTTGTACGCCTGTCTAGTAAGTCTCTTCGGGTAACCCCTGTCCAGGAGTTTTCTAGTTAAGACATCTGCATAGTCTTTTTTAAGATAATAGCTTTATCTATGCTAGAATAGTTATACATCAAAATAGACAATCACGTCAGCCAGAGGACGGAATTGAGGTTGAACAGGGTCGGGCTTAAAGTCGACCCCTGTGGCACGCCATGTTGTAAGGTGATGCTATCTGAGGTGTGTGGTTTCTGAAACACCTGGAACGAGCGGTTGTCCAGGAAGTCTGCAAGCCCTTTGTAGGCTCTTCCCCTTATACCATGTAGCCACATCCGTTCTAGAAGCAGACCGTGTGATAAGGTATCGAAAACTGCACTTGGGTCTAGCAAGACTAATGCATCTGTCTTGCCTTCATCCGCCAGCATACGTACGATTTAACCTTTGATTGCAGTTACTGGGAGTTACTGCAACGGAATCTAGTGACGTGAGGGATTTAACTATTCAAAAAATCTCACGAGGAGTGTTATTTACCTCGTCTATCTTTTGCGTGAAAAATGGGGTCCAACAGAGCCGGATCTGCCTGTGATACTCCCTAAGCGTCTGTAGATATGTGGCTCTATCTGAGGTGTAATAGCTCTTACGCCATTTACGTTCAAGGCACTTGCAAGCCTTTTCTGTCTGAAGGAGGTCCTCCATGTACCGTTCAGAATAAGGTCTAGACCAAGTGATATTATGCGTTTTCCAGGGGGCTATGGTGTCGAAGGCCTCCTCAATCCATACCAAGACCTGTTGATTGGCAACCTGCGAGCAGGAGTCTAGACATGGAGACCTGCACTTCAGGGCTGATGTAAAGGCCTCTGGGGTCACCAGGGCCCATTTGCGGATTTTAATGGGGTGAGCCGGTGGCGGTTTAGTCAGGAGAGCAAAATCAAAGATCTGAAAGGGAATGAGAAAGTGATCTGACCAGGTGATAGGATGCGGGGGAGCTGCTTTGATCAGGGCCGAGTTGGCAAATATGGGATCAAGAATGTGGCCCTGGATGCGAGTTGAGTCCTGCACTAGCTGTTGTAAATGGAGAGACCCCAAATCCTCACTGAGGCTTATAGCAATATGGCATGTTAGGTCATCAAAATGTATATAGAAATCGCCTAAGATAAGGAGGTTAGCGTACTGCAGAGCGTAAGGGGGAATGGTATCTAGTAAAGCTGTGGTAAATGGGGAAGGAGGCCCAGGGGGCTGGTAAATCAGAAAGCTGTTAAGAGAGCAGCGTCCTGTTCGAGAGAGAAAAAAGCTGCCTCGGATCCACAGATCTGAGCTTCAGACAGACTGCAGCTCAAATGTTTATATATCAAAGCCAGTCCACCTCCCCTCCCTTTAGGTGTGTCTAGTCTTGGGATCGCCTGAAGGGACAGCCTCTAGGATATCTGGGGCGGACTGGGAGTGAAGCCAAGTTTCAACTAGAAAGAGCACGGTTGGCTGCTGCTCCGACACAAGGTCAGCAATTTCAATTTTGTGTTTGGGAAGGGACTGACCGTTTAAAAGAAAGCATTGGGCGGTCTCCGGGGAGCCGCAGGAGCTCCGTCCCTCCCGCTTCGCTAGAGATTTTGGGAGGAAGGAGAAGGGGCAGCCACTGCAGACTGCCTGTCCTAAGGCTATGTTTATAGAATGGTGGCAGTTAGTACTAGTCACAGCGTCCAAGGAACGCAGTTCATCAGCCAAATACCGCAAGGATTCTTGTTTAAAAATACCAGGGGGCCTGGCCCCTCGCGCCGTCCGGGTTTAGGCAGGCTTGCCTTTCGCGCCAGCGGTGTGCCTGCTGCGCCCGTCCACTGTGCTGTCACGCCAGCTTGCTTCTTTTAGAGGCTAAAGACTAGAGAGTCTGCAGCCTCAAAGATGGCAGACCCACTCTAGCTAACGAGAACCACCGAGGGTCTAAATTGAGTTGCGTGGAGGATATTTGTTCATAAATAAGACTTCTGTCCGTTGCAACTTTGTGCAGCTTGACACGTACGGAGAGATATTGATATCTTTTAATACAAAGAAGATACCCATGATGGAGTTCTAGGAGTGCAAGTAAGAAATATTTAAATCTTTCCTTTTGAGGTACATCTGGCTTACCATGATTGACTTCACTCAGTTACATCGCCAGCATTTTATTCAAGTGTGGACTCATTTTGCAGATCGTGCAAATAAAGCAAATTGTTTTATTATATATCTACGCAGGAACTCCTTTCAAACTGCTTTTCGGGCAGATGAGCTTAACATGCTTACCCTTCAGGGATGAGTGAACAAGAAGCTTTTCTTGTAAATATATATTTCACTGATGTAGGTATTTGGAAATTCCCATCTGCAGGAGAGAAACTGAGATTCTGAACGCATCTGCTGCAGCTCTTTTTTTCTATGCTTATATATTGGACCCAGCAGTTTCCCTGAACTCGGTCCTGGTAACCTGAAACTACTGACTTGTGCACATCACATTTTACTGAAGGACAAATACCAAAACAAATGTATAATGTTCTAACTTGTTTTTTTTTTTTAGGAGGCAGGAGTCAGACTTAAAGCTGTACCTAGGGTTATTTTAGCGTCAGTGCTAAGCTTTGATTGGTTATAACCTTGCTACTCGACTCTAAAGCACTTATTTTCCTGATGTTGCACAATAGAGCAGTGGTTATAAAGTATTGCACTTGCATATATAATAGCCACTGTTGTGATTTACATGTAACCTTGAGTTACAAAAGTGTAATTTGAGTTATCCATTCTGCTTCATTGTTTGCCACATGAGAATTCTTTTTTTTACTCAGATCTATCTTTTCTCAGTTAATTGTAAACCTTGAGATTAACCTAGATTGGCAATTAAGTAAGGAGCAGCAAAGTTTTGAAAAAGTTGCAATGTGACAATGTTTTCTGATATTGGTGTGTTCCAAATTCCTTTCCATAAGGCGGTTCTCTGATGACACCACCAGAATTCTCCACCTAATACACACCAGTACATATATCAAAAATGTACATTTGCGTATCCTTTTGGGAATCCACATTGGACATCGCCCTACAGGTAAAACAGTGGGCGACACTTTACATCGATATCGTTGGGTATAATCGCCCTATGGGCTTGAGGGAGGCTCTCTACAAGATTTTGTATGACTGGTATCTCAACCCAGAGAAGTTACATACATTATTTCCAAACACCACAGATAGATGCTGGAGAGGTTGTTGGGAAATTTTCGCCTTATTTGGTGGGACTGCCCTTCCATCCGACCTTTTTAGAAGGAAATTCTATCGCAAATTAGGGAGATCTTAAGTTACCCGATCTCTGAGATCCAAAATATGTCCTGTAGGGCCTATAGGACCCTCCTTTGAAGCGTCAAACAATGGGTGATGGCTCCAACTTGTGGCTTTGTCTGGGGGCGGCCAAAATGGCTCTGGCCGCAGCCTGGAATAAGCCATAGGCCCCTACTCTCTCCCAATGGCACTGTAGGATATGGCAGGCCCTAGCTCCGGAACGCATGACAGATATATTAGCAGATGCACGGATGAATTTTGACTATATATGAAGCCCCTTAATACGATTCTTCTCAGAGGGGCTCCCCCTATTCTCCTGCCATCCCCCATGATGGGCACTTCACCTTTTCCAGACTTAAACCGACCCTACTCGCCTGTCTGCCCCCCACGATAAACAAGGTACTTCTTGGTTGTATCCCTCCCTATGGGGGGTGGGGGGTCTCCTGTGCTATCCCACCCCTCCCTCTTACAGGAACAAGGCAATTTTTTATCTGCAATTGTAACCTCCGGTCATTCAAGATATGTTGGAATATTTTTATCCACTTGGATATTTTCTTTATGATGTTAATTTTTTTTTATAAGGGTACCCTACAGCATACGATTGGAAATTTGCCGACTTGTAATGATCCCTAAATGCTATGTATATTCACCCCGATCTGCACCAAGTTTTCTGTTTTTGAAATGCTGGATCTGTCTATAGCATGCTGATGCAATTGGGCTAACCAATAGATTGGTGTATTACAAAGCGGTGTTTCCTTTGAAAAATTTCATCATTTTGACACAAAAATGTATGCTCTCCTACTAACCATCAATGCTAAAAAATCATTTGACAGGATCCACTGGCCATATCTCATAGCAAGCCTTCAAGAATTTGGATCCGGGGACAGGTTCCAACGATGGATTCATTGTGGATCCTCCTTGCCCAAGGGTCAGATAAGGCTAATCAGTATCCTTCTACCCCTTTCCCTATCCAACGAGAGACTTGACAGGGGGGTCCTCTAGCGCCTCTTCTGTTCACCTCACCTTGTATATGGAGCCACTTGCACAGCGAGTCAGGATGCACAACTCCATCAGAGCATCCCATTTGGGCGGTAGACACATAAGATCAGCCTATTGCCGATGATGTGCTCCTCACTCTGAGTGACCCTACCCTCTCTCTCTCCATGCTGAGGTGGTGGGGATGCAAACCTTTGGTGAGATTTCCGGGTTTAAATTGAACCTTAAGAAATTCAAGATAATCAACCTAGCAGTCCCCATCTAACAGCAGGAGGCCCTCCACATCCTTTATCCAATGTCATGGGCCACCATACATATCCCATACTTGAGGAAACAACTAGCCAGACCTTTATTGTAAAGATTAATTACCAAGATTAATTACCTTGACTGGGACACTATGGCTCGTAAAAGAGTTCACACAGGCAATGTCTGGAAGTCCATTTCAAGTGTGGCATCAAGCAGGTTGCATACACATTGGGGACCTGGTGGACAAAAAAGGTGTGAACACATTCGAGCAGTTCAAAACAGTTTGGGGCCTCCTGGGACAGAGGGTCTACACTACACTGAAATTAGACATTGGCTGTCTAATAAAGAGCTAAAAGCGGCGGCAAGCAGGCCTCTATCACCATGCAAGAGATGGCTATTTGCCAAAACAAATGATAAACGTATACTATCAGAACTATATTCCCTTTTACAGGTAACCCCTCCACAGACTAAAACTGCGACCCATAAAAGATGGTTAGAGGAACTGGGATGCATCCTAACTGATAAAGAAAAGGGAAACATATTTCACTGAGGCCGCACTACAGCACACTCCGCACCAGCATAGAAACATTGACTAAGATAGCATTGTATTGAGATTGCACCCTCGCCAGAATACTCCCAGAAGACCAGATTTGTGCTGGAGAAGCCCTGGAAACAGACATGCTCATTCATTTGCTCTGGCATTGTCCCAAACTAACACAATACTGGCAGGAAGTTGTAGGAAGCTGGCTCTGTATATACTACACCAAAGTGAGGTATAGTGTGCACAGAGTCCAGTGGAACCCCAAAGGTAGGCAGAGGCAAAGTTAGATAGAACCTTACTCTCGATTTGTGGTAGTGTGGGCGAGCAGTATGGCAGTATCAGAGGACAGTGTTCAGCATTTGGTGTACACACTCAGTCAGCAAATGAATTCACACCCTCAAAGACTGAACTTCAGACCAATTGTTTTTGTATAAAAATATTCTTTTAGTTATTTTATTTCTAGAACCAAGCAAGCCTGGCACAGGTAAGCAATAAATACTTTACAGTAGTAAATGCTGATTGTAAAACAGTTCAATTGCAATTGTAAATGTACTATGGTTTGACTTACAGTATTGTTTCAGAGAAATGCAATCACTTGTAAATACAGTACATAGACTTGAATGGGATTTTCAGTAAAATAGCAGGTAAGTTACTTTTGGATTACTTTTCTTACTCAGTGCTGTATGCCTAGATGCAGCACTGGGACATTTCCTGTAAACAGGTGAGTAAAAGCGTTTTTGTTAAATCGTACAATTTTAAAGAATTTCTTTAGGTTTCACAACTCCACACTTTGACACTTTTTCAGGAAAAAGTGTCAATGTTAACCTATGGAGGAAAATATGGTTATCGGTTTTTAGGTAAGTATTCGGTAGTGGGAGTTGAGGTTCTGGGGGTAGACTCAGGGGTCCCCCAGGGTCAGTGATGCACTCTTGTTACACCCTCAGCGGCACTAGGGCGGACGGGTGCAGAGTGTTGAGGCCCAATGTTATCCAATGGGGGATAGGCGGCCTCCGGTTGGTGGCTGCTGGCAAGCAGGCCACTGGGTTGTGGGAGCAAAGCTCCTGGACTTTAGCTCAGGGCAAATGGGGAAACAAATTAGCACCAAAGGTGAACCCACAGCAGCACTAGGGCGGCCGGGTGCAGGGTGCTGTTTCGACGTCGGATGCCCTGTTTCCAATGGAGAGCCTCCAGTTTGCAAAAGCACTGCAGGCAGGGAGACGAAGGACTTCTGGGTGTGACCATGACTTCGAGAGGTAAGTTGGGAAGTTAGGGGTTGGTTAGGCACTGTTGGTTTGGGCAGACAAGGCCATGGGGTGTCGTGTGCAGGGGTGCCTTTCGGGTCGGATCTTCTTACCAGCTCCTGGTCGCGGTTAGGGGGGCCTTCTGGATTTAGACTGCAGGCGTCGGCTGGAGCCTTGAGGCAGGTCAGGGGTCGCCGGATCTCGGGTCAGGATCGCCGGGGTGACCTCCTTGTGGTGTTTGCCCACTTGAGCTTGGGCCCTGGACGGCGGTTGCAGAGTGGGGCGGATTCGCGGTCTCCGGCTGCTGCCAGAGGTTGCAGTTGAACAAATCCGGTGTTCACTGGAGAAGCAGTCTTTAGAGGTGAAGGCAGGCAGGTCCTCTGGGGTTTTTGAGGTTGCTGGCTGCAGGACACACTGGGATTTCGCAGGAGCAGGTTCGAGGGGGAGACAGGCCGGTGGGGCTGGGGCCAAGTCAGTGGGCGTCTTCCTCTTGTTAGCTGCTGCACGGCTGTTCGGTCCTTCTTCTTCTCTTCTTCTTGTCTGGATCTGAGGAAGCAAGGTTCAGGGGTGCCCCTAAATACTAGATTTAGGGGTGTTACAGGTAGGTAAAAGGCAGGGACCGATGGGTCACTTCCCTGGGGTGGGTACACCCCCTATTATGCCACCCTCCAGTGGGAGGGGGGCATGTGCCTGTCCCTGGTTGGCTGAGTCCCCCCATCTTCAAGATGGCGTGGACTGAGAGTTGTGCTTCACCTCGCCTCCCCCACCTGAGGGGTGGAGTTGGCAGAGGTGGGCACACCTCTCTTCCTCACTTGTTTTTCCCGCTGGTTCTCCTGCCCAAAGTGGGGGTCAGAACCAGTGGGGACCAGTTGCTGAATCAGCAAGTGGCATGGGGAAGCTCACAAAGGCAGCAAGCCTTTGAAGCTTCCCCTTCGTTAACCCTGCCCATCCTGGGGGGGGAGGCTTTGCACCTTGTCCCAGGATGTGCATTGTTTCAGGCCCCAGAGAGCAGCAGGCTGTCGACCCAGGGGTCCAGAAACCTGTCTGGTGGTGGCAGCTGAAAGCAGCCACTCAGCCTGGACACTAGAGGTGGGTTAGTTTTCAGGGGGCATCTGTAAGATGCCCTCTGTGTGCATTTTTCATTAAATCACACACTGGCATCAGTGTGGGTTTAATGTGCTGAGAAGTTTGATACCAAACTAATCAGTTTTCAGTGTAGCCATTATGGTGCTGTGGAGTTCGTAATGACAAAGTCCCAGCACCATATACTCTTAATGGCAGCACTGCAATTACAATGTCTAAGAATGGACTTGGACACTGTAGGGGTACAGGGCTCATGCACCTGTACCCTCACCACTGGTATAGTGCACCCAGCTAGAGGGGTGACTGACCTATGCCAGGGCAGTGGGTTGTAGGCATGGCACACACAGATGTGTGCCATGTCGACTCTTCACTTTGTTCTGCACCAAAACACGCAGCCTGCAAAGGCAGTGTGTGAGTGTAGTGGTACAGGACCTCTAAGGGTGGCACAATAAGTGCTGCAGCCCTTAGAGGCCTTCTCTGGTCACAGTGCCCTGGGTACCTGTGGTACCATTTACCAGGGACTGACCTGTGACCAGAGATGCCAATTGGGTATAGCCTTCAATGCAGTTTTAGGGAAAGAACATAGGCCTTGGGTACCTGATTAGCAGGAGCCCAGGGCACACTTAGTCAAAGTACATCAGCAATTCAGCAAAAAGTGGGGGCAACCATGCAGAAAGAGGGCACATTCTCACAGAAGTACTGAATGATCTAAAAGAAATTACAGGGCTGGAGATTCCACTTTTCCCAGTGTATACTATACTCTTGTTTCCTCAAAAAGCAGACTTATGCACTTCATTCCCCCAGAGGCAGACAGCTCACATTATGCGCTGTAGATCAAGCAATTTTAACACATTGGGGTTCAGACAAAGTCACAGAACTCAGGCACTGACTTTATTGGCCGTCGGACTTGATGAGTATGGAAAAGCTAACAATGTTGATGGCCCATACGGATAAGAATTCTCAGAGACTTGGACCCCTTTCCTCATGATCCTCTCCACTGAATTCAGACTGCTAACCTGCCCCAAGTATTTGAAATTACTGCACATTTTACAACCTCTGATAGCAAATAACCCCCATCAGAATCCACCGGTTAACTCTGCATATGATTTTGGCACCAAATATGATAAGCTGTGTGGCACCAGAGGGACTACAGCTAAACGTATTGGGGTGGGGTGACTCGGACAATGGCAGCTGTGTTGGCCCAGGAGGTACCTATGGATGGGAAATGGCTCTTGTTGTTGATCTCGGGGAGACAATATGGCCTAAGTATCAAAACATTTGGTTGGCACTGGCGACAGGGGTGGCAAAAAGAAACCTAGCGAGGGCCTGGGGCTCAGCGACTCAGCCCATACTCTCTGACTGGAAGACGGACCTGGATTGATATCTGCGGGTAGAAAAAATAAACCAAAGTAGAGGCTGCCCGGAGAAGTGGGAAAAGATCTGGTGAGCATGGCAAGCCAATAGGGGATTTTAATGTTCATAGGGAGGGTGGGGATAGGCTTTGGGTAGTGTCCAAGGACAGCACAAGGGCTTTCGTAGTGTGACTACTCCACTGCTCTGCAAGGTTGGTCTCTGCTTTTTGTTCTGTTGATACTATGTTATTAGTCATGTCCAAATGTGCATTCTACTGTGCTGGGCATTTTTGAAATAAAAAGAATTAAAAAAAATTAAGAATTAGGCTTCACGATTTCTATCTGCAACAATGTGATTGCAGATCTTAAGCCGTTGTCTATGTGTTCCTTCTAGGCTCAAGATCACAATGCCCTTAGCGTTACCGGCCCACTTTCTGTCTGTTTATAATGGAGGAATTGCTCTTCCAAAATTTCCAGGCATAGTACGGGGCCTCACAGATTCAAGTAATTAATGACTGGGTGTGCACTCCAAAGAGCAATCCAGCGGTGCGCCTTGACCGATGCTTTATGCAGGAATCCTACTTGAAGCATTATGTGCATGATGGGAAGAGTTGGGCATGTCTCCTGATGCCGACCCATGCAGTAATAACTTCCTGGGATAGAGTGAAGACTCATTAGGTAGAAGGGGAAACCCTCCAAAACCACGCTGCTGTGGACGGGGGACACTGAAGTCAGCAAATTGCACAGCTTTACCAGATGGGAAATGAGCAGGATCATCATACTGGGGGGATGTGTTAATGGAGGGAGCGATCAAGTCTTTTACTTATTTGCAAACAGAAGTTGACCTTTCCCATACGCAGCACCATAAATACAACCAGTTGAGGCATGCCCTTCATGCAGAGACAATAGATTGGATTTCCCTGCCAGACTTGTCTCCAGTGGCGACTCACTTGCTGAGTGACCCACTGGGGAAAGGGGCGATATCCTTTACATGTAGGGTGCTCATCAACAAGACCCCTGATGGTCTTGAGGGTCTCCAGGGCACACAGGAACGAGATATGGGAGAAATGGAATACATAGACTGGGAGGCGGCACTGATGTGTCCCCGGAAAGTAGCCCTCAGGGTGTGCTTCCGACTTATACAGTTGAAGGTACTACACAGAGTCCATAAACCGTGTGACAAATTGCAGAAAATGGGACAGATCCCACTGTCCAACTGTCTTTTGCTGTAACAGCCATGCAGGATAATTTTATCATATTATATGGGAGTGTGCAGAGATACAAAAATATTGAACCTGCATACTGGGTTACCTACTGGGGGAGGAGATACTGCCACCCCCCAGTTCGTACTCCTAGGGATGCCGTGAGATATAGACCTGCCCCGTAGGAAGTTACTGTGTTGTTTCCTAGGCCTGGTAGTAAGAAAGAGATATAATACGGGTGTGGGGGGTGAGGAAGAAGCCCACTAAAGACCAATGGATTGCTGGAATGGATGTTTGCATGGCAGCTGAAAGGGTGGTGTACACTGCCAGAGGCTGTCCCCGGGAATTCGCAAAAATATGTGGACTGGAGGGTGTTTTATGGTCTCGGGGTAGGGAATTCCCTACCATTGCAGGATTTTCTTCATATCTTTATTATTTTCAAAGACGGTTGCAGGATTGAACTGTGCACACCAGTTTCAACCCACAGAGCAAAATAGCTGGAATGGGACGAGGGGAACCCTTCTTGCACTCTTTTATGCTTAGCCCCCGACCTTGGACCTCTGAGACAGGAGGATTTGGATAATACAAACCTTTACAAATTATGTAACCTGGCCTATTACATACGTTTGATAATGGCACTGATTTGCTGTGCATATGTGCTAGCTGTTTGTTTCTGTATAAAATGGCCATAAAAATATAATAAAAATAAAAAAATCACAAAGCCCTCATTTTACTTGCATTACTTTCTAGAGCATGTTTTTTGGATGGGTAGTTGTGCTTTTTTTACCTTGAATATTTGTCTTTATCAAACTCCACTGAACCTTTGCTTTTGGATACTTGAATGGAAAATTCAAATGGGTTATCTGTTTCTTTTTACAGGAAACAGCCATGGGTATGCTGGTGCAGGTAGTAGAGCTTCAAAGCGTGGAACAAGTAACTGTCATGCAGCCAGTAGTAGTTTACTGGACCTAGATCCACTGATTTTAATTCACTTGTTGGATCTAAAAGACAAGAACAGTATGGAAGACCTTTGGGGTCTACAGCCACGGCCTTCAGCATCCTTTCTGCAAGCTGCCGGTATTGTATCTTATTTCTTGTCCTGAACTACATTTTCTGATGTTTGGTAACAGGATACATTTGCAAACATTTCTGTTTTCTTACATGATATACTAAGTGCAAGTTTTTTTGTCATGATGTAGTCAAATAGGATGAGAGGTTATGTATTAAAATATTGTAGTGGTAGGTACGTGCATGAGAGCTATTAAAGAGTACACAATATGAATTCCTTTTTTCATTTGGAAATGTGGATTTTTATTCCTCTATAAAGGCAACATTGTTTTTACGCAAATGTGGTCAAGGCCTCTCACGGGGTTATGTCTTTGGGCAACCACAGTCCAGCCTTGGAGCGTTGCCTAGCCCTACTGTATCATATTCTGTGATGAGAGTTAAGTATGTACAGCTTAATTGCTCTGTGGTTTTGATTATGCCAGTAGATTACACAAACCTAATAGAACATTACTTCCCAAGCGTTTTACAACCCGGATCCAATTTTTAGAATGACAAACATTCGGAACCCACTTAGCTTTAACGGACATGAGGCAAGGGTGATTTTTTTTAATTGTAACAGTAAACATGCTTTCAAATTGCTGTGAAACTGCAATTATTTGTAAATGTCAGTGCCATGACCACACCCTTTTATGTGTCTTTACTGGAGTGTGGCCAATTAATTGACCTGCTCATAAAAGTGGCAGATGTTGAACTGCACTATAGTGTGTAGAGGGAACATTTTTCTGAGTGGGCTGCTTTCCTGTGGCATCCTTTCACTAAAATCACAAGCCTTCTGAAAAAGATTTTTTATAAATATTGTTTTATTGGCATTTTGTATAAACAAGAAAAACATTTTTGCACCACCTGTGAATCGCACATATTTGATAGGGAACACGTATTCTGAGGGTAGCTCCCTGGTGTCCACAAGCTTCCCTCTAGCCCAGGTAGGTTGTAGCCTCTTCACAGGAATAAGAGGGACTGGGAATAATCAAGGTCCAGCATACACAATCCTGCATATCATTATCAAAATTCAAAGAGTATGCTGTTCTTATCCAAAACCCAGGGGAACACTATGTGTGCATCCAGGTAAATAAGAGGTCGGTGAGAATGTTTTCTAATTGCAGCAAAAGCCCTGTCTGAGTTTTGAGGTTGTAGCCTCTTGCCATATCAAGACTACCGTTTCGTGTGAGTGGGAAAATCAAAAATGGGGGTACCCTTCTGTATAGTTCTGCGAGGTACCCTCTGTTGACCATCTTAAGCCTTTCCATCCTCTCCACCGGTTTCGACTGTGCTGCATAAACCTAATTAATCGTCATCAATTGGGATGCCCAATAGTACTTATGTATATCTGGCAGGACGATTCCCCCATCGTATAACCCACACATCAGTTTGTTCAGGGCCCTCCAGGAGGTGCACCCACAGCTACTATCTCAATTCAGCCTCTATTTTTTAGGTTTTGCCTGCACAGCGCTTGTGAAATCCATTGTTAATATAAATCTTAAAAGGGGCTTACATCCTGCCCCCTTGCTTTTCATTGGTTCTTGTGCTTGCCACTTACTTTTCCTCTGTGTCTATTGGCTGTAAGCATATATTTCCTGTTCCTCGTGTCTTTCTCTTATCAGTCTCCCATGGCCCAATTACTGTTTCTATCGGCTTTGTGGGACTTTATTTTAAGCTTTGGCCTGCACAGCACTCTACAGTTTGTCTCTGCCCCTCATTCCGGTTCTTTTACTTTTTCCACTGTTTAGCTAATCTCTCCCTGCACACATTTGAAGCATGCTTGTCGTCTAAAGCCAATGTCTTTGACTTAATATTTTTGTGTTAGCATGCATTTCAAGCGTGCTTATACAGATTGATGAGCTGAGACTCATAGCTGGCTCCCTAGCTCCAAGGTCGGCAATTCTGGTAACACGTGAAAAGCATTTAAACAGTTCCAGAACAATTGAAGAAATACACAAAACACTCGAGAAATCCAACACCAATTTATAAAAATGGATTGTATTTTATATTAGTTAGACACCACAACAAAAAAGATCAACAGGAGGGTTCCGGAGCTACAGAATTTACACAGTATGGTAAATATGCCTTTTTTCATTTAACCATGAACAAGCATTGACAAATTTGATACTTAAAAACCTTTTCAAGAAAAGCTTGGTCAAGTGTCAATGTGGTTACTTAGAGTTACTTTAGGCAACCAACTCCGGTGGGAAGCCAGTCCGGGGGTCCTGAAAAGTCCACAGAATCAGTTACCTCGAAGGTAGAATCAGTCTTCAGTCAGTTCCTGGCACTTTTATCCCTTTGCTATAGGTCTGCTGAAGTCAAGATGGGAAGGTCCCTGGATCTTATGCAGAGCCCGAAGTCCTCTTTGCCCCACTCGAAGTCGTCAGGACATTCAGGTAGGAGGCATAAGAAGAAAAGTAAGAAGACGAAGAGCTCTTCATCTTCTCGGCTGACGAGACGAGGGAGCCTCCGCGTTCCAAGCCTTGTTCTCCAAAACCTGCGCCTGGGCCGACTCCGCGCCTTCCCGAATTTCTGTAGGCTGGAGTGACCCCCACCCAGCTAAAAGAGTTCATGTTTGGCAAGTCCGACGATGCACCTTCGTGCCCCGTGGGATCAGAGGTGGCCCCTTCTGGTTTTGCACCTGTGGGGCCCCACAAATACATTCCTGGATTCGGACTAGGTTCAGCCAAGCCATCTCGACCTTCCTCAGTGCTGTTCGTGACCAGATGCTTCCGGCGCTGCCGGTGCCCTCTGGCTGCGCTGTCCCCATCGTCATCACCGACTCTGACACGGAGCCCTATGATCAACAGAATGTGGACTGGTATGAGGATTTGGATGAGGCGAGTGGCCTGGATACTTCTCCAGGTGCTGGTTTGCTTTCTTCCCCTACCGTGGCCTCAGAAAAGGGAGCATCATATGCAATGGTGGTGCGTAGGGCAGCTTAAGTCCTGGACTCATTTGGGAAGAATGTTTTCTTCTGCCAGCCTGGCTTTGCAGTCTGGGCCATTTTTCCCACACTCTGTGGGATACAGTTGCGTAAGTCCTGTCAGAGGTCCTGGAGGAGGCCCGGGCTGTACTCTCCCAACCTGTTACTGACAGAAGAGACGTGGCAAAGTTCACAAATCGATGCAGACTTGACACGACCGACTCGTTGGGCAGAGCCCTTAGGTGCAATGCCTGGCTGAGAACGACTGGCTTCTCAAGGGATGTCCAGGATTCCCTCATGGACATGCCCTTTGATGGCACCTGTCTCTTCGGAGACCAGGCAGATCCGGAGCTCAAGCACTTTAAGGATTCTCGTGCAGCGGCCAGATCCTTAGGCCTCTCTGCGACCCCATGTCCAGCCCAATCTTTTCATCAGAGCTGTTGTGGACTCAGTGCAGTTTCGGGCTTATTCTCCTGAGCAGCGAGCCCATGATATTCAGGCTATGATACTGATATTTCAGCCTCTATCCTGGGTTTCAGTGAGACTGACTCTGAGGCTGCAGGGCCTCATGGCCTCCTGCATCCTGCCGGTGACACATGCTAGATGGCATATGTGGGGTTTGCAGTGGGACCTGAAGTTCCAGTGGGCGCAGCATCAGGGGAATCTCTCCGACCTGGTCCAGATGTCGGAGGGAACTGTGAACGATCTGCAGTGGTGACTGATGATCTGCGATCAGGTCAGAGGCAGACCCCTCTTCCTTCCCCAAGCAGATCTCACAGAAGTGACAGATTCATCACTCCTGGGATGGGGGGGCAATCTGGGAGAGGTGAAGATCAAAGGACTCTGGTCTCCGGTAGAATCCGAACTCCACATCAACATGTTGGAAATCCGGGCGATTCGACTGGCACTGAAAACCTTTCTGCCCTCCAATTTTTCACGGACAACACCACTGCCATGTGGTATAACGGGTAGGGCAGTATCGGGTCGTAGACACTTTGTCAAGATGCCCTGTGTCTCTGGACATGGCTGGAATGCCAGAGAATATATCCCTGGTGGGTCAACATCTGAACCCCAGAGCAGACGAGCTCAGCCGAAGATGCCTAGTGGATCACGAATGGCATCTCCATCCGGAGGTGGTGCATGGTCTTTTTCAGCAGTGGGGAGAGCCTTGGTTAGATCTGTTCATCTGAATGAAAGAGGTATGGAGAATCTCCGTACCGGTCACTCAGCGCACTATTTTTTAAAGTCCCTAGGGCTTCTGCTGTGTTATTTAAACGTTCAAAAAGTTTAGAATTCAATACCTTCAAATCACACAATTCAACATGTAATACAAAACATTGTGATTAATTTTTAATTTACTGGTTTGTATTTCATTATGCATTATCTTTGTTTCAAAAATCATTCCATGTAATCACCATATTTACATTTCATTTAAAAAATGTTGGGCCTGTTAAAGAATACACAGAACCCAGTTAACAGAAAATCACATAA
This sequence comes from Calotriton arnoldi, assembly GCA_963921515.1. Classification (NCBI taxonomy): domain Eukaryota; kingdom Metazoa; phylum Chordata; class Amphibia; order Caudata; family Salamandridae; genus Calotriton; species Calotriton arnoldi. Next base: position 763,547 of record CAWUFW010000116.1, read on the forward strand.
ACAAATGGATAAACAAAACCCAATGCATTTCGGGTATAACCCTTCATCAGGGGCATGATGGTGTTCAAACAAAAGTTTTTTGCTTTAGTTCTGTCTTGTAACCACCAACTGGAACAAGAAAAGCAGATCAACAATCTTGGTTAAAAAAATCAACAATATAAGAACGATATGCAGCAGTACAAAAAATCCGTTCTTGCCACCACTATCACCAGTGTGTAATAGAACAGAAAAAACAAGTGAGCCACAAGGTGAAAAGCACAAGGTTTAAACCACGCCAACGAACTAGCATCCCGAGATCGTGCTGTGATGGAGACAAAAGGAAACAAGTGTTCTCAACCACCTGAAAGTGAATAGTGAAATGTGACCTAAAATAACAACAAACTGCCTACTCATAACCCAAACGGAAGGGAGCCGCATGCTCCTAAACGCATGAAGTACATCCCACAAAACACATCGTGACAAAAAGAATCCTACCTCTAGCTATCCAAATGAAACCAAGCAAAGAGTCGTCGTGATAAAGTTTGACCTTCCAAAATACAGATAAAGATGAATGAAAAAATGAAGTCAGAAACCCATGAGAAAACGTAACTTTTTTCATACAATCAAAAATACATCCCTCTAGAGTGAGAAGCTGTTGATACCTGTAGCGCAATCTCCAAAAACAGTGAATCAGAATCGACTCAGTAGAATGCAAGTACTCTGTGAGTGAAAACACGTACTCTGTGAATGAAAACAAACCGAAATGAAGTGCTCAACTCCGTAAATAAACTCTGCAACTGCTGGCTATTAACTGATTTCTCCTTACCAGCTACACGACTGAATGTGGTTCCAGATTTAAATGGAGTGAAGTGCTGTAAAAAATGAAAAAATGCTATCGGTCAAGAACCTACTTATCCAAAAGAAATGCTAGAATAACATCGCGATGAACGTCGTGCCTTGTTTCCCGCTTACCTTGAATGTAAACGCTCTGCCTAACCGCTACTCTCTGTGGCTTGACGTGAACCTCAAACGTCTCGCTAATGATGTATGGATGCGTACGTGACATATATGACGTCATCTGTTCTGCGCGTTTCCTCGCGAAATTAAAGGGAAATATCCCTAAGACACCAAGTTTTGAATAACTTTATAGAAAACCCCGTGAATATTTGATCACCAATATTCAACTCGGCAAAGAATCCCGCTTAACCAGTAATGATATGTGAATGCGTACGTGGCGTATATGGTGTATGTGACGTCTTCTGTTCTGCACGTTTCCTCGCGAAATTAAAAGAAAATCTCCCTGAGATACCATGTTATGAATAGCTTAATAGAGAACCCTGTGAATATTTGAACACTAATACTCAACTCGACCAAGAACAAAGTAAAGCGAAACAAATATCCATCTGAGGACAACATTAAAACTGATGCTAAATGCGAAAAAGGTGAAAAAGTGACTCAACCGACATTATATGTGAATTGAACGTAAACCATGACGAGTTTATCACATCTAGCTGACAGTGTAAAAGAAATAAAAATAGGTGAAAAGTAGAAAAAAGTAAAATAAGGATGATAGTGAGAGCAAGTTCGGATGTACAGGAAAATACATAAATTCTAGCAACCATATGAAAACACTCAAGAAATTACACATGAAGATTCCTCATGACTTATAAAAAACATAACATCTCATAATGATCATTAAGACCTCTTGGAACAATGGTATCTAAATGTTTTATCCAAAAAGGTTCGCGTTGAGCCAACTTGGTATTTGTGTCAATCCTGCTTCTTTGTGTTAAATATTCCAAGATGGTAAATCTGATTTGGGGAATAGTGTGTGACATGTCTAACCAATGCGCTGCTAAGCACGAGTGTCTATTCTTGTTACTTATCATGCTTTTGTGTTCTATGATACGGGTCTTTATTTTGCGTGATGTTCTGCCCACATAGATAAGTCCACATGGACAACGTATGGCGTATATTACACCTGTATTGCAGTCTGAGGTGTGTCTGAGTTTAATGGGTTTCCCCGTGTGCGGGTGATTAAAGAGGTTTCCTGTAATGACGTTTCCACACTGGCCGCAGTTAAAACACTTTTTCATTCCTTTAAATGTCGCAATGACATGTTTAGGTTGAGGTTTCAAGAGTTCTCTGAAATTCCTGGAGCGAGTGTGCGCAAAAAGTGGTTCATCCGTGAAAATTCCATGAAAGTCCGGCTCTTGTGCGACTATTTCCCATCGTTTTCTGATGATCGTCTTGATCTTGGTTGCTTCCACGGAATGTTTCAACACAAATACATCACCACCGAGTTCGTGCGATTTCCGCAGTTTGGCGCGCTGGAGTTTCCAAGGCGGCCCTCGCTCGGAGACGCTTTTTGTCTCGAGTGGAGCTCAGGCCTCCTGTATGCCTTTCCTCCCATACCACTCCTAGCCAGTGTTCTAAAGAAGATCAAGAATGACTGGGCCCCAAGTCATCCTTGCGGCTCCAGAATGAGCATGCAGAGTCTGGTATCCCGAGCTTCTGAGGATGGTCATCCGTGCCTCCGATCAGGCTGCCTCTTCGGGAGCATCTTCTGTCGCAGCAGCAAAGGAGGGTTCTCCACCCAAAACTATCCACTCTCTGCCTTCTTTCTTGAAGATTGAGCGGCGACAGTTGACCGCTTTCGAACTTTCTCCAGAAGTCTGTAATCTTGGCAGCCAGGCGTCTCTCTCCACCAAGATGGTGTACGCCTGCCATTGGAAAAACTTTGTCTAATGGCTGCCCCTCTTTCTGAGGTTCTGAGGTTCTGCTTTTCATTCTTTCTCTTGCCCAGCAGGGCTCTGCTCTAGGCACTATTAAGAGCTATCTATCTTCCATTTCTGCTTTCATCCGGTTGCCTTATCAACCCTCTTTGTTCAAGTCCCCTATTATACATAGGTTCCTCAAGGGTCTTACTCATCTCTTCCCTCCTTCACCATTCATTGTGCATAATGGGACCTTAATATGGTTTTACATTTTTTGATGTGCGCTCCTTTCGAGCCTCTACACAATTGTCTCCTCAGGCTTCTCACCTTGAAAACAGCTGTGGCAATTCCTTCTGCTGCAGAGTAAGTGAGCTGCAGGCCTGATCATCTACACCGCCTTATCTCTTAGTCTATCCTGACAAAGAGGTGCTTCGCACAAAGGTTTCCTTTCTAACTAAAGTGGTCACCCCTTTTCATGTAGGCCCATCTATCACCTTGCCTACCTTTTGATACTCTACACCCCTCTGAGTAAAAGGAGCGGACCCACCGTCTGGACCCAAATCCTTTATCGCACACGATAGTTTCGGGTGGACAGCCAACTCTTCATGGGGTATGTTGGTGCAAAGAAAGGATGGGATGTGCAGAAGTGGGCCTTCTCCAGATGGGTCGTGCTCTTGTTCAAAATCTGCTACACACTGGCCAAGAAGCAACCTCCTGAAGGTTTTCTCCCTCAATCAAACAGAGCTAAAGCGGCCACCACTACATTAGCGTGCGGAGTTCCGGTCCTAATATCTGCCACGCAGCAATGTGGGATTCGCTGCACACGTTCACCAAACATTACTATCTGGACAGTTGGGTTATAGGGATTGGCGCTTTGCCTCTTCAGTCGTGCAGGACTTTCTCATTTGAAATTAGTTCGCAGACCCTCCTACGGGGATGATATTGCTTGGGTATCTATTCTAAGGTAAGGAATCTGCGACTAAAAGTCTCTATCAGATGAACAAATTACTTACCTTTGGTAATACCTACTCTGGTAGAGACTATATCTAGCTGCAGATTCCTAACTGACCCACCCATCGTCCCTGCTCTGCAAACGGATTTCTGTGGACAGGGATGACCCCTTCCAGGGCCCTAGTTTTGACACACCAGTGGTCCGTGTTCTTCATGGCTCCACGCTTCTGGCATGGAAAGTCCCGAAAAGTAACTGACGTCAGCCCGCCAGGGTGGTGCCTATATAGGTACCGCAACATTACTTCCAGCACAGATGACAGACGCAGAGCGAATGGACGTCACCTACCGGATTCCAGGGGCACTGCTCAGGAAACATCTTCCAGATCCAGTCTGATGGCTGAGGAAATTCTAAGCTAAGGAATCTGCGGCTCAATATAATCTCTACCAGATACGGTGTTACCGAAGGTAAGTAACTTGTTCTTTACTGCCAGAACATATAAACTGCATGTTCTGTCCCTGAAATATCTGCACCCTGCCCTAGGGCTCAATAGGTCTGCCATGAAGATGACTTGGACATATTGCAGAGGGAAGCTTAGCTTTGCTATTGCTTTATATGGCAAGTTGGGTGGTCAGTTTAAAACTACTCTTCGTCTGCAGTGGTGTACTGGGAGTCTCTTTTTATCTATGTCACACCCAGTGTGGCACTACCAGTGCTGCAATCCCAGGGTGACTCTAACTTACATACCCTGGTGACCATATACTTGGCACTTAAGGTGCGTTTGCCTATACCAATTGGGTATAAACCAATGTAACATACACATTTTAGGGTCAGGGCACTGGCACTGAAGTCTGATTTAGCAGTTGAAAAACCAGCAGCATCAGTCCAAAAACTTGGGGGTGACCATTACGAAAGAGCCCATTTCCTTACAAGAAGCCCCACCCATTCTTTGTACTGAGGCCCAGTTGGTCCAGAATTGCAAACATAGTTATCCAGTATTGGGGTATCTTTCATAGATTCACATGCCTGAATCATTCCCCGTCGTCGAGATGGGAGCCCCACGGTAAAATACAAAAGTAGTGCCATAGATAATAAATAGGCTAACAGAGGCCAATGGCCCAACATTAGTAGCCTATCTGCGTCCTTATAGAAAAAAGGACTAAAAATGAACTCCAACCAATCCGCTACCAGCACCCTCTAGAACACTCCCAGCAGAGGCAAGTTCTCCTCAGATTTTCACCGCACGTCGTGTGGAAGGGAGTCTCCCTGAGTGCTACTCAGTTTTCTCTTCAGCTTTTCTGGAAAGTCATGTCTGACTATAAAGGCCTCTTCCGCCCCTGCAGGACCTGTGAGAAGAAGAGGGTCCATGTAGACGACCTACATAAAGATTGTCTTTACTGCCTCTACCCTAAACATGAGGCAAAAGACTGTAAGATCTGCCGTACCTTTCCCAGCAAGACTCTCAGGGATAGAGAGGCAAGATTATTATTATGGCTCAAATCTTCCAAAGAAAGACCTCCTCCTTCGGCTGAGGAAGAGGACCGAGCTTCCACTTCTAGTAAGAGAGCTAGATCACAGGAACGCTCTTCAGGTGAGGGAAGGAAGCATATCAAAATTTCCCATGATAAACCTGTTCATAAGGAGAAAAGCTCTAAGCATTCCTCTGAGCCAGCGTCGTCTCCGCCATCTGCCTTACTCACAGAGAGTCCAAGATCATCTTCTACTAGCTCTGTAAGTAGAAAACACAAAAAATCTGTGTCGACGACGACTGTTTCTTCAACGTCGACGATATCTGTCACATCGTCGACGCCATCGTCTACGGCAACGGTAACAACAACAGCTATCTCTTCTCCTATTTTCTCTACTAAGATAACCATTATTAAAAGACAGTCGTCGACGGCCTTCGACGACTCATCGGCGATGAAGAAATCGTCAGTGAAACCACCGTCGACACCGTCAACGACCGTACCATCGACGACCGTACCGTCGACGAATGCAACGGCGACGACGACAGCACCGTCGACGAAGAGCCCGACGACGACGACACCGTCGACGACAGCACCGTCGACGAAGAGTTTTCCTGTGATATCAGTATCTACATCGTCGACGCCTCCGTCGACGAGGGTGGCCCAGCTCAAAACATTTCAAAGACAGACTTCAATGGATTATACCAAAATATCACCTCTAATGCCATCGCATCTTTTGGAGCGTTTTGCGGAGGAAGAAGATTACGATGAGGAGGACGATGAAGGTCCTTATGGTGAAGCTCACAGTGTGTCCGAGCTCAATATCAAATGCCAAGAGGATGATGACGATGATGATTTCCAGGAAGGACATTACTATCACGAGCAGTTTTTGGCTCCACGTCATACTTACCAGTTCCATCATAGGCAAGAACCTCGCCATAGAGAGATGGCGCATCTTCCTCCACAACTCATACAGGATTTACAGGCTATGTTGGCTGATTATCGCCAAAGGTTTCCTCCTCAGCAAGTTCCGACTGAGAACCCACTCCCTCAGGTGGTGGTTCCTTCTCCAGTACCAGAGCCTGCTATGCCCAGTACACCGGCGCCAGTGGGAAGTCCACCTAACCCTAATCAGCAGGACGATTCCTCTTCGTACGAAGAGGTAGAGGAGGGTGAGTTGCCGGATCACACAACTCCGGATCCCTGGGATGATTATATAATCCCGACACCATCTCCACCTCCGCATTTGCCCTCCGATTCTCCTCCTGAGGACATTGGAGGATTCCATAATTTAATGCAGCGGGCAGCTACTAGATTCCAACTGCCCATTGCGGTCAAGCAGACAGACTGCTTCTTACATGATTTTAAAGAGGATACTAGGAAAATCGTACGTACTATTCCCATTATTGATTACATCTGGCAGGACGGTCTGAAGATCATGAAGACACCAGCATCCATACCGGCTGTGCTACCTCGTGTGGAGAAAAAATATCGCGCTCCAGAGGACAGCCCATCGTGTCTCGTAGGGCACCCAAGACCGGATTCGGTCATTTCTCAGGCCGCACAAAGGCGGTCAAAGAATCCTGCAACGCCCATTACCACACCTCCAGACAGAGAGGGACGTCGTATGGACCTTATGGGGAAAAAAAATTCTGCGATGGCAGCGGCGACAATTAGAGCAGCTAATGCCTTGGCAATCGTTGGCCGCTATGACCGTCAGATATGGCGGCATTGATAAATCTCATTCCTGAGGAGCAAAGGAATGAGGCCCGGAAGATTTTGTTAGAGGGCGAACGACCTGCCTCTGAAACAATCGACTGTGCACTAGACATTGCTAATACAAGTTTTAGACAACTGGCTGGTGCAGCTGTTCTTCGACGCCAGGGGTGGCTTAAAGCTACTACCTTTAGACCTGAGGTCCAGACAAAAATCCTGGACATGGCATATGATGGGCATTCGCTATTCGGTAAGCATATTGATGAGGCTCTGTTAGCGATAAAAAAATGATACGGACACTGCTAAGTCCCTGGGGGCTCGGCAATACAGACGTGTTCCTTTCAGAGGCGCCAGAGGGAGAGGCTTCACAACTTACCGAGGTGGATATCAGTCGAATCAGCAGTATCGGCAGTATCAGCCTCAATATCGTCAGCCTTTCAATCAATCCTCGTACCATCAGTCTTCGACGGCGGGTTTCTCTCGCCATGGCGGCCGCAGGCGAACACAGCAACAAGGCCGTGACTCAGCCAGAAAACAATGAGCCTACCAGGGTGCCAGTTAAAAATTCCCTCCCTACCCGTGGGTGCGAAAATTTCTCTTTATGCACAGCAGTGGCACAAGATCACCTCAGACCGCTGGGTGCTGGACCTGGTCACCAAAGGTCACACACTGGAATTTGTCAAGAAACCACCTACTACTCCGCCCAGGGGTCCCCCTCGTCTTCACTTACTGCGCAAAGAAATCTTGATCATGCTCCTCAAGAAAGCTATAGAAGAGGTACCATCGGCACAGAAAGGAAAAGGTTTCTATTCTCATTTCTTCCTAATCAGAAAGAAGTCAGGAGAATGGCGTCCAATTCTGGACCTCCGCAAACTCAACAAGTTTCTCAAAAGAAAACTTTTCGGATGGTAACACTTGCCGATATTCTGGGATGCCTCAACGAAGGGGATTTCATGACTTCTCTGGACATGGAAGACGCATACTTTCATATCCCTATCCATCCAGGACACCGAAAATTTCTACGGTTCACAGTGGCTGGCACCCACTATCAGTTCAAGGTGCTTCCGTTTGGCCTAAAGTCAGCGCCACGGATATTCACCAAATGCTTAGCACCAGTAGCAGCGGAGTTACGATCTCGAGGAATCCAAGTTTTTCCATACCTCGACGATTGGCTGCTCAAAGCTCCTTTGAAACAGGAGGCCAATCTCGCCACGACATCTTGTCTCCGTCTATTCACTTCTCTGGGACTCACTTTAAACGAGGGCAAATCGCACCTGCATCCAACTCAGATCATTTCGTTTCTAGGAGCTTCCCTGGACACCATCCAGTGCAAAGCATTCTTATCTCAAGACCGGCAAGTGGGCCTTAAAAAGTTGGCTTTGACCATCGCAAGAAGGTCAGTTTCTGTTCGAACATTCAAGTCACTCCTAGGAATGTGTTCTTCTGCAATCAATTTAATTCCTTTGGCATGGCTCAAAATGAGACCTCTACAAGAGGAATTACAGAAACAATGGCAACAAGCTCTGGGGTCTTTCGAGGATGTTATCCTGATTACTGCACGAATGGTGAACACTCTCCGTTGGTGGTCTCAAACAGCCAATCTTGCCCAAGGTCTTACCTTTCTCCAGGCCATCCCGGATTTTGTTTTGACGACAGACGCATCCATGGAAGGATGGGGAGGCCATCTGCAGGATTTTCAAATCAAAGGAAGATGGTCTCAGATGCAGAAACTGCAACACATCAACAGTTTAGAGCTCCAAGCCATATTCCTGTCTCTGCAGTCTTTCCTTCCAAGGATAGCAGGTTCCTCAGTACTGGTCCGAACCGACAACACGACCAGCATGTACTATGTGAACAAACAAGGAGGAACAAGATCCATGTCTCTCTCCCAACAAGCGCAAGAGTTGTGGGAATGGACAACGTTGCACGGAATATCTCTGAAGGCCGAGCATGTCAGGGTCCTACACAATACTCTGGCAGATACACTGAGCAGATCTCAATCATGCTGCCACGAGTGGGAGTTAGAACAAACCCAAACGAACAGGATCTTTCAGACATGGTGCAAACCAGCTCTGGATCTATTTGCGTCCCAGGAGAACAAGAAATGCTGATATTATGCCAGCAGGTTCCCTCAACCGGGGTCAAGGGGAAATGCCCTTTCAATGAGATGGTCCGGGATTTATGCCTACGCTTTCCCCCCCATTCCATTATTCCCCAAAGTGATCAACAAGATGAAGCTGGAGGGCTGCCGCCTAATTCTGATTGCACCCTGTTGGCCCAGACAGTACTGGTTCCAGGAACTTCTTCTATTGTCACAGGAAATCCCCATTCGCCTTCTTCCGACACCAACAATGTTATCACAGAACAAGGGCCAGGTGATTCATCCGGATCCCAAATACTTGCACGCATGGCTCCTGAGTTCCTAGAGTTCAAAGACCTCAATATTTCACAGGACTGTCGCGACATTCTGGCTAAATCCCGTGCTGAAAGCACTCAAAACATATCGTCTCAAATGGAAGAGATTCTGCTGTTGGTGTGAAGCCAATAAACTTCATCCATTACAAGCCCCGGCTGAACAAATCTTGCCTTACTTGCTCTCACTGGCCAAGTCTGGCCTCACCTTTTCGTCAGTCAAGGTTCACCTGGCTGCTATTTCCAGATACAGGAAGTCACCTCATACTCTGTCTTTATGTTCATCTTCTCTGATAAAACAATTCTTAAAAGGGCTCTTTCGCGCTTTTCCTCCAGTGCGCGCACCCCCACCAGAGTGGGAACTCAATGTAGTTCTAGCGCAACTTATGAGACAACCATTTGAACCAATACATAACAGAGCTGAAATTTCTCACTTGGAAGGTGGCCCTCTTGCTAGCTCTCACTTCCGCAAGGAGGGTCAGCGAGATCCAGGCTTTTACTATCAAAGAGCCTTTCTTACACTTTACGCAGAATTATGTGTCACTTCGGACAAATCCCAGGTTCATTCCCCAAGTACCGACGCAATTTCACCTGAATGAGCCGGTGATGCTACAAACTTTTTTTCCAAATCCATCCAGCCCTGCTGAACGGGCTTTGCATTCTTTAGATGTAAAAAGATGCTTAAAATGTTATCTTCAGAGGACAAAAACTATCAGAAAATCAGACCAATTGTTGGTGGCCTATGGTCAAGGAAAACAAGGAACCGCAGTGACAAAGGCCACAATAGCCAGATGGGTCGCATCGGCCATTCAATTCTGTCACGAAAAGCCAATAAACCTCTGACAGTGAGGGCTAAGGCGCATTCCACCAGAACTGTTGCTGCATCCACTGCACTATTTGCTGGTGTTACACTGGACAAAATATGCCGTGCCGTGACATGGAAAAATGTCCACACGTTTACAAGACATTACTGCCTCCAATCTGCACAGAGGGAGGATGCAGCGGTTGGCCAAGCTGTGTTACGCCACCTTTTTCAATAAGGTCAGAGTTTTCTCATTGAGATTTTTATATGCAATTGATATACTGTTTGTTTTTCTCTCTTTAATTATGTTGCATTTATTACTAATGTATTTTATATGCATATATATATATATGTATATATATATATGTATATAGGGACATAAGTCATACTTTGTATATCTTTTAGTTGTACAATTTGCTTTATGTTTATAGCAACAACTTATTAGACCTTTATAAGTTTGCTATGTGGTCATAACAATGTTTGAAACCTCGAAGGTATACTGGGAGTTTACGATTATGTCTCCCGCCATCCGCAAACGACAGTACAGTAATGGTACTGCTTGCTACTCTGATTCAGGCATGTGAATCTATGAAAGATACCCCAATACTGGATAAGAAAACAAGTTACTTACCTGTAACTACAGTTATCCAGTATTGGTATCTTTCATAGATTCACATGCACTCACCCTCCTCCTCGTAGAGTTAGTTCTCTGTGATTTATGTTACTTCTCACTTGTGCTCGGAAAATCTGAGGAGAACTTGTCTCTGCTGGGAGTGTTCTAGAGGGTGCTGGTAGCTGATTGGTTGGAGTTCATTTTTAGTCCTTTTTCCTATAAGGACACAGATAGGCTACTAATGTTGGGCCATTGGCCTCCGTTAGCCTATTTATTATCTATGGCACTACTTTTGTATTTTACCGTGGGGCTCCCATCTCGACGACGGGGAATGATTCAGGCATGTGAATCTATGAAAGATACCAATACTGGATAACTGTAGTTACAGGTAAGTAACTTGTTTTCTTCTATTTGAGAGTGCTGAATGGCATTGTGGCATCCAGTGACATTACTAACGTTTTGCCCTTGTGCATTTCCAGCACACTCTAGTACCCCAAATAGCCATTTGAGGTTGAAATTAGTTCCCCTGTTTGGAATGACTGATTGGGGTTGACTAGGGTCACATAACTTGTTTTAGGCTGGTTGCCTGTAGTTTGGCTAGTTTTTTGGTCTCTGCATTTAACAATGAGATGGGCCTTTGTGAGACATACTTACTAGGTGGCCTACCCTCTTTCAGTATGACCAATATAGTGGCCAGTCTCTGATCTGGTGTACAAGCGAAGCATGTGTGGTGACAGCTTCATGACCTTTGTCTTATAGACCTCTATGAGGATCCCACTAGTTCCCATGGCCTTCCCGGATTATATGTCCCTAATTACTGCCGCTATTTCGCCGGGTTCTATCTCTTCCTTAAGCTCCAGTCTGTGTTCTGTAGAAGGTAGGGGTAGTTGCATGTCTTTCAGGACATTGCAAATCTCTGCAGTGGATTTGTTAGTTGTAAGTGATTATATTTTCTCGCTATATCTCGAAAATTCTTCTGATATCTCGGAGTTCCCCCTGACTAAATCCCCTTTAGGGTTTTTGATCTCCAGGATCCAGTTTCTCTGCTGATCTCTATAGTCCAGCCAAGTTAATATCTTTACTAACTTATTTCCAACATCGCACAGGTAACGCTGGGAGGCAACAAAAGTGGCATGAGTGCCGCCTTCTGCTACGTCCCAATAGTCCTTCTGATTCAGGATCTGGTCTATCAGAGGGGTGATAAGGTGCTCTATATCTAGAATGCCCTCTCCAGCTTTTCCATTCTCCTCTGCATTTTCTTCTTCTCACCTGTTGCCAGAGACAACGACTGCCCCCTCACACAGTCTTATTTGCTTCCCAGAGCGTAAGAGCTGAATCTACAGTCCCTTCATTCGCCGCAAAGTAGTAGTTGGTTCCTAGACGAGGCCCCATCAGTATCTCTTTGTTTTTAAGGTGCCAAGAATTGATTATCCAGTCCCTCTCACCTCCCCCCCACTCTGCCCCTGAGAACCAACCAAGTGAGCAAGTGATTAGAAATTCCCCCTAGCGAGTTCTCTGTCCCCAGAGAAATTGCCTACTTGAAGTTGTAGTGTGAAGAGGTAATCTATATGATAAAAACTGCCAAGAGAGTGGTAAGTATATTGCATCCTCCAAAGATCAATGAATCCCATTGTATTCAGGAAGGTTGGTAGAGGTTCCGGTAGTACCCTCATCTCACTTGTGTTCTCCTTATCTTGCTCTCCTGAGGTCACTGTGTTCAAATTACTGCCCAGTATTAGTATGCGTATTGCGAGTTGGAGTAATAGGCAACCTATTTCTGTAAGGATGGATGCATGCAGTTTAGGTGGAATACATGCTGTGCAGAGATTTACCTTCTACCTGTCCTACTGCCACGTTTGTGCAATATATTTTCCTTGTGGGTCTGTCCATGTCCTGCGAGGGACATAGAGTGCAGATTTCTTTATTAGGAGCCCCACTCCCGCTGGCAACCGACGTATAGCCACAGTGGGCGAGCATCTTGTAGTCCTATCTTTCTAGGACTTTACAGCAATTTTCCTTTCTCCTACAACGTAACAACATTAGGGGCTTGTTTGTTAATATACTGCAGTTTGACCCCTCCCCCTTTTTTATTCTGCTGACTAGACCATTGATGTTCCAGGGCAATCTCTTTAGTGGTTTCCGCATAGCCATTTGCTGCCTGGCAGTTTCCAATATAACAGCTTTTCGCATAGAGTAACTACTTCGGAGCAGTTATCCTCTGATTTCATGCGTATCCCTCCCTTTGTATTTTCTGGTGGCTGCACAAAGCACAAGTAAAGCAAACATTAAACATCCCCCTGATTAACTCCCCCCTCACTGCTTCCCTGAGTGGTCTGTTAAAAATTACCCACCTCCCCGACATTCCAGAGTGTCTGTTGTCCCAAACAGTTCAAGTATCATACAGTTGGCTTAGCCAAGGCTGTGTTCTGTTACAGTCCTCCAGTATCACCCACTAGTTATCGGAGTGTGTTGCCAGGTGCAAGTGTCCTGTGGTCATTTCTCCCCCTATGCTAGGTGGAAGTCTCCAGATATATAAAGGCCCACATCTGAAAGAGACTATTAGTTATGGATTCCTCACCTTAGAATTACCCCCAGGCGTCAGACTGGATCCGGAGAATTTTTCTTCAGCAGTACCCCTGCGCGTCGGTAGGTGGCGTCCTGATTGCCGGAATGACGTCGCGGTATCTACTTAGACGTTGCCCCTGCGCGCTGACGTCAGTTCTTTCTTTTTCCCCGCCAGCCAGCGCAGATCCGGAGAGAGCGGTACCTCGAGTCACTTTTTGACTCTCTTTTTGCGACTTTTTATCGACTTCTTTTCGAGTCGTCCGACTCCTGGTGCACAGGGATGTCATCTCGACGGACCGGCTTCAAGCCTTGTGGCTCCTGCCACAAGCTGATGTCGGTGACGGACCCCCATCTCGTGTGCCTATGGTGCCTGGAGCGCGACCACGACCCGAAGTCGTGCTCAGACTGCCGGGCCATTGCCCCGAAGTCTTTGCAGGAGTGGTCCCGAAAGCTTCTGGAGGCCCGGCAGTCGGCTCCGCGCTGTTCGAAGTCCCAGTCGAGAGGGAGGTCGCGGGACCGGTTGCAGAGCCAACACCACCACTCCTCGTCGAAGTCTTGGCCTTCGGGTAAGTGGAAGCACAAAAAGAAGGCAAAGAAGCATTGTCACTCTTCGCGTTCTCCCCGTCCGTCAGCCGACGCGACGTGGGTTGCGACGGTAGTCGCCCGGCTCCACCCGCGGAGCCTGTTGGGTCGGCTCCAAGCCTCCCTCCCTTTCCGGGAGCCGGAGCGACCCCTGCCCAACTTCGTATCTTTTCCGAAGCCCTCCACTCCATCTTTGGGCAGCCCGACTCCGCCGGCGCACCTTCTGGCCCCGCAGACTCGGCTGGGGATTCTAGGCCTTCGATGCAGGCGGCTTTGGCGCCGCAGGGCCCCCCAAGGATCCAGGCCTGGATCCGGATCAGCGGCGGTCGGCCTAACGACACCTCTTCCGGGGCCAAATCCATTGGCGACACCTCTGCCCCCGGTTGTGTCCCCAACCAACGTCGACCCCAGCCTCCCCCTCGATGTGGACACGGAGCCGGACCGGCGTTGACCGACATCGGGACCGGCGCCGACCGGTACTTTCGAACCCCTGTTCTCCTATGGTGTTCCCTATCGCCCTGCGTGGCTACCAGAGGAGGGTGAGGACGACTGGGAGGGGTCTGTGGACCCTCTCACAGACCAGTTAGAAGAACCGGACTGGAGAGAGGAGTTGGGTGAGGCCAGTGGTCTGGACACCTCTCCAGACTTTGCATGGTTACTCCCCCTACCGTGGCTATGGAGGAGGGTGCATCATACGCAGTGGTGTTGCGTAGGGCGGCTGAGGCCTTAAACCTTGAGCTTCCTATGGTGACGGTCAGGACTAACCTCCTGACCGAGGTGCTTTATCCGGCAGCGGCCTCTTCGGAGCCCCTGCTGCCGTTCAATGAGGCCCTCACGGACATCCTTCTGGGCACTTGGTCCAAGCCAAACACAGGGGCTCCTGTTGATAGGATGATTGCTCAACGCCACTGCCCTGCCCCGGGCGACCCCATTTTCCTCTCCCAACACCCCACCCCGAGAGCTTGGTGGTCCAAGCCTCGACTTCCAAGGGTGCTTTCCCTACCGCTCCACCTGGTAGGGAATCCAAGAAGGTGGAGCATCTTTGGGAAGAAAATGTTTTCTTCCTCCAGCTTAGGACTGCGGTCGGTGAACACCGCATGTCTCTTGGGCCGTTACACGGTCGCGCAGGTGCTGCCACAGTGCCCGGAGGAGGCCCGGACCGTGCTCTCCCGTGCAGTTGCCGAAGGGAGAGACGCAGCGAAGTTCGCCATACAATGTGGGCTGGACACCGCCGACTCGCTGGGCAGGACGATTTCAACGTCAGTAGCCCCGAGACGCTACGCCTGGCTGAGGTCCACTGGCTTTTCAGGTTATGTCCAAGCTACACTTTTGGACATGCCCTTTGATGGCCGTCGCTTGTTTGGCGACAAAGCAGACAACGCGCTCGAGCGCTTTAAGGACTCCAGGGCTACGGCCAGGTTCTTGGGTCTCGCTTCTACCTCTCGCCCGCGCAGTCTGCTTTTCGCCCCTTTCGTGGCTACGGAAGGGGTGCCCTGCCACGTTCCGTCCAGAGCCACAGGCCTGCGCAAGCTGTCCAGCCTCTGCGCGGCCGGGGACATGGGACCCACCGTCGTGGATCTGGGGGCCAGCGGGCGGGCCAGACCACCAGCGCCCCCTCTGCAGCAGCCTCCAAGCCCTCCTAGTCCGACCTTTCAGGGCCACCATTCGCCAGTGCGCGGCAGGATTCGCCATCACCTCCCCCACTGGCACAACATCACGTCAGACAGGTGGGTTTTGCAGATAGTCCGAAGGGGCTACTCCCTCCCCTTGGAGACTACCCCTCCATCCATGCCACCTCAATTCCATCGCATGTCGGAGGATCACTTGGCCCTTCTCCACCAGGAAGTTATGGCTCTCTTGGCCAAGGGAGCCATCGAGCATGTTCCTGCCCCAGAAGTAGGTCGTGGTTGTTATTCCCACTACTTTCTGGTGCCCAAGAAGGACAAGGGTCTGCGTCCTATCTTGGATCTCAGGAACGTCAACTGCTTCCTCTGGAAGGAGAAGTTCAAAATGTTGACATTGGCTCAAGTCCTGTCTGCCCTCGACCCTGGAGACTGGATGGTAGCGTTGGACTTGCAGGATGCTTATTTTCACATCCCCGTCCACCGGCTCACTGGCGTTACCTACGGTTCACGGTAGGCTACGAGCACTTTGAGTTTACCATGCTCCACTTTGGCCTTACCAGCGCCCCTTGGGTGTTCACGAAGGTGATGGCGGTGGTCGCAGCTCATCTGCGCAGATCAGGGGTTCCAGGCTTCCCCTATCTCGACGACTGGCTGTTGAAGACAATGACATCGCACAACATTTTTTGCAGAAAATAGAGCTTATCTATGATAAGATTGTCTCGTTAGGGAGCCAGCCACCGGTCGCCATGGCATCCGACCCACCAGAACATGCAAACCCTCAGCTATTCGAGAGTTTCCCCCCTCTGACCTCGGTAGACGTTGAAGCATTGCTTCGTACAGTAAAATCTGGCTCCCCCCTAGATATTATCCCGGCCAAAATCACAGCCTCCCTGTCCTGTCAACTGTCTCCATCCATAGTTTCTTCTCAATCTCTCCATGAGAGAGGGTCGTCTTCCTTTGGAATGGAAAGCAGCACAAGTTATGCCTGTCCCCAAGAACACCAAAGCTCCCCTGACTGATCTCTCCAATCTCCGTCCCATCTCATTGCTCCCTCTCCTGAGCAAACTACTAGAAAAGCACATTAACAAACATCTGTCTGACCATGTCGAACTTACTGGCAGCCTAGATTCTTCCCAGTCAGGCTTTAGGCCCAAATACAGCACAGAATCAGCCCTGCTAGCGGTCACAGATAACATCAGGATGACCTTAGACAGGGGCCAATCTACGATTCTGGTGCTGTTGGACCTCTCTGCCGCGTTCGACACAGTCTCACATCAGATATTGCTCAGGAGACTGGAGGAGATTGGACTCAGAGACTCCGCCCTCCAGTGGATGTCGAGCTTTCTATCCTCCCGTTCCCAGACCATCAATCTCGGCCCTTATCGTTCGGCATCCATGGAACTGACCAAGGGAGCACCTCAGGGCTCCTGTTTGAGCCCCACCTTGTTTACTATCTATGTTGCTCCCTTGGCCAATCTCCTTAGGACCTGTGGCTTCATTCCTATTTCATACGCCGACGATACGCAACTGCTATTTCCTTTTAGCAAATTCACTTCATCTGTTCAGTCGGCCTTCTCTGCTGGTATGAGGGCTATTTCCAATTGGATGAGATATAATTTCCTCCAATTCAATGTCGGGAAGACTGAGATCTTGCTCTTCAGAGAGGCCCCTGAATGGTGGCCGGTGGACCTTGGTGCTCCCCCCGCCCCCAAGTCCCTTGTTAAGAACCTAGAAGGAGCACGCTGCTCAGACAGCTGGCTCCTGCTTTCATACACTGGACCTATTACGCCAAGTTTTCCCCCTGCTTCCTGATTCAACTCGGAAAACCCTGACACAGGCACTT
The DNA here is from genome assembly GCA_963921515.1 of Calotriton arnoldi. Classification (NCBI taxonomy): domain Eukaryota; kingdom Metazoa; phylum Chordata; class Amphibia; order Caudata; family Salamandridae; genus Calotriton; species Calotriton arnoldi. Next base: position 780,816 of record CAWUFW010000116.1, read on the forward strand.
GTACTGAGCCGCCTGGATTACTGCAATAGCCTCTTGGTCTCAGCGAACGAGTCCTCGCTCTGTAGATTGCAGGTGGTCCAGAACACCGCGGCGCGACTGGTCTTGAACGCTCCCCCAGGACCGCTTCCCACTCACTTCTTCGCCAGCTCCATTGGCTCACAGTACGCGAGCGGGTTAAGTTTAAAGTTTGCTGCACTGTTCACAAAGCCTTCTACAACCTCGGCCCGCCTATCTTACCGAGACATTAACGCCTTACACGCCCTCCAGGTCCCTCCGCTCAGGAACCAAATCCCGTCTTGTGGTCCCCCGAGTCAGGAAAGCCAGGCTGGGTGGGAAGGCATTTACTGGAATCAGCTCCCCATTCACTTGAGACAATGCCCTGACCATCTCCAATTCAGAAAGCACCTTAAGACCATCCTTTTCCGTTTCTGATTCTGTTCCTGTTCATCAGCTTTTCTTGTTGCTTGTCTGAAGCGCAGATACCCCTCCGGGGGTCGATTCAGGCGCTATATAAATAAATAAATACATAAAGGCGGGCTCGCCCCAGGCTGTCGTCTCCCACCTCCAGACTACGGCCGATCTCCTGCATTCGCTGGGGTTCACCATCAATGTGCCGAAGTCACACATGATTCCCTCTCAGAAGCTCCTTTTCATCGGAGCGGTTCTGGACACAGCGCAGTTTTGGGCTTATCCTCCCGAGCAGCGAGTCTGGGATATTCGGGCTATGATTTCGATCTTTCAGCCTCTATCCCGGGTTTCAGTCAGAATGACCTTGAGGCTACTGGGCCTCATGGCCTCCTGCATCCTGCTGGTGGACTCTGCAGTGGGACCTGAAGTTCTAGTGGGCACAGCATCAGGGGAATCTTTCCGATTGCGTCCAGATCTCGGAGGGCACTGCACACCAATTGCAGTGGTGGCTAACGAACCAGGATTGGGTCAACAGCAGGTCCCTCTCCCTTCCCTAGCCAGAGTTCACAGTGGTGACAGATGCATGGCTTCTGGGGTGGGGAGGCCACATGGGAGAGGCGGAGATCAGTGGCCTCTGGTCTCCGGCGGAGTCCGGGCTCCACATCAACCTTCTGGAGCTTCGGGCGATCCGTCTTGCACTGAAGGCATTCCTTCCTTCTGTCAAAGGGAGAGTAGTGCAGGTGTTCATGGACAAAACCACCGCCATGTGGTACTGCAACAAACAGGGCGGGGTGGGGTCGTGGACCCTATGTCAGGAGGCACTTCGTCTCTGGAAGTGGCTGGCACATCAGGGCATGTCCCTGGTGGTTCAGCACCTGGCAGGTTCTCTGAACACCAGGGCGGACGAACTCAGCCGCCGGTGCATGATGGATCACGAATGGCGTCTTCATTTGGAGGTCGTACAAGGTCTCTTTCAGCAGTGGGGAGAGCCTTGGTTAGATCTATTCGCCACCGAAGAGAACGCGCAATATGAGCAGTTCTGCGCATTGGCATTTCCAAGGCGGCACTCGCTAGGCAACGCTTTTCGTCGCGAGTGGAGTTGCGGTCTTTTATCCGCCTTTCCGCCTATACCACTTCTACCCAGAGTGCTGAAGAAGATCAAGCGCGACCGGGCCCAAGTCATTCTTGTGGCCCATGACTGGGCAGGAAGAGTCCGGTATCCTGAGCTTCTGCACATGGCCATCAATCCTCCGATCATATTGCCCCTTCGAGAGGATCATCTCTCGCAGTAGCAGGGGACGGTCCTCCACCCGAACCTGTCCAGCCTCCACCTCCTTGCGTGGAGATTGAGCGGCGACAGTTGACAGCTTTCGACCTTCCCCCCGAAGTCTGTAACGTTATCTTGGCAGCCAGGCGTCCCTCCACCAAAACGGTATACGCCTGTAGATGGAACAAATTTGTGGCATGGTGCACAGCAAAGGCTGTGGATCCCCTTTCTGCCCCCCTTTCAGAGGTTCTCCTCTTAATTCTTTCTTTGGCCCAGCAAGGCTCTGCTCTGGGCACTCTAAAAGGCCATCTCTCGGCCATTTTGGCCTTTCTTCGGCTTCCTGATCAGCCTTCTCTTTTCAAGTCCCCTATTGTAAATCGCTTCCTTAAGGGCATTACTCACTTGTTTCCTCCAATTCCTTTCGTAATGCCCCAGTGGGACTTGAACCTGGTTCTGATCTACCTTATGTGCGCTCCTTTCGAGCCGCTACATAACTGTCCTCTCAGACTTCTGACACTTAAAACTGCCTTTTTGGTTGCCATCACCTCTGCTCGCAGGGCGAGTGAGTTTCAGGCTCTTTCTTCCAAACCTCCTTTCCTGGCTGTTCATGCGGACAAAGTTGTCCTTCGTACTAGGCCTTCTTTACTTCCTAAAGTGGTTACCTCTTTCCACATAGGACAGACCCTCACTTTGCCCCCCTTCTTCCCGCCCCCGCATCCTTCTAAAGAGGAGGAGAGGCTCCACCGTCTGGATCCAAAACGTGCGCTTTCTTTCTATCTGGATCGCACAAAGCAATTCCGGGTGGATGACCAGCTCTTTGTTGGCTATGTGGGCGCCAAGAAAGGTTGGGCCATGCAAAAGCGGACCATCTCTCAATGGGTCGTTCTTTGCATCAAAATCTGTTATTCCTTAGCGAAAAAGGAACCTCCTGTAGGGCTGCGCGCCCATTCCACCAGGGCGACGGGGCAGCCACTACTGCTTTGGGACGTGGAGTCCCCCTTCATGACATCTGCGAGGCAGCTACGTGGGCTTCATTGCACACGTTTACTAAACACTACTGCCTGGACAGCCAAGTTCGGAGAGACGGCTTCTTTGGCCGTTCAGTTCTCCAGGACTTTCTGGTGTGAACTTAGTTCGCAGACCCACCTCCGGGGTTGGTATTGCTGGGGTATCTATTCTAAGGTGAGGAATCCATAACTAATAGTCTCTTTCAGATGAACAAGTTACTTGCCTTCGGTAACGATATATCTGTAAGAGACATATATTAGTTATGGATTCCTCATCGCCCCACCCATCCTCCCTGTTCTGAGAACTGACTTCCAGGGTAAGGGACTCCCTTTCAGGGCCCTAGTTTTGTGCACCAGTGGTCAGTGTCTTGCATGGCTCTGCGCTTCTGGCGTGGAATGTTGTGTAAAGAGCTGACGTCAGCGCACAGGGGCGGCGTCTAAGTAGATACCGCGATGTCATTCCGGCGATCAAGACACCAACAACGAACGTGGAGTCGACCGACGCCACCTACCGACGCGCAGGGGTACTGCTGAAGAAAAATTCTCCGGATCCAGTCTAACGCCTTGGGGTAATTCTAAGGTGAGGAATCCATAACTAATATATGTCTCTTACAGATATATCGTTACTGAAGGCAAGTAGCTTGTTCATCACCAGCTGTGGGCTTTCCGGTACCATTTTCACTCAGTCTTTGCACCTGCTCTTTCTCTTGATGCTTTTGTTAGGGAACCCCAAGGTTTCCGAGTTCTGTTTGCTTGAATCGGTTGTCTCCTTGTGGCTTCTGCCAATTATTTGCTGGATGCCCACTCTACAACCAGTCCCACGCCTCCGCCTGTGTTCCGAAATGCCAGGTCTTTACTCTCTGCCACCCTTCATAGCTTTGCAATATATAACATCATATATTTAAGCTCTCTTGCTCTTAACACTTTCTCGACTCCTTCAAAGCCTTGTTGCTGCTGTTGGACTTGAAAATGCAGACTAAAATCTAAAAGCAAATATATAGTGGCGTTTTCAAATTGTAAGTTATTACTTTGCCTAGCGGCCTGCAGAATAGCGTTGCTGTCAAGGTGTCTGAATAGGCGTGCAATTATGCCACTCACTCATCGCCACTACTCAAAGGTTAGTTCCGTAAGTCGGAGAGCATCAGCACCCCCGCTTCGGCGCTTTTATGATTCCCTCAGCACGTCCAATCAGTCCGCAAATTCACAGGGTATTAGGCCTCCACAGGCAGGTGAGGGGGGTCGCAGTACTCCTACCTCCTGGGCTCACGACGCTTATGGTGTGGGCAAAACTAGATCGCCTACGACCTCAACATCGGCCCGCGGATGCTCAGGAAACCATTGCTCCCAGAGTCATCCATCCCCGCTGCCCCTCCCACCGGTGATTCTCTCTTTCCATGTCCAGTAGGTGGCGCCTACCCCTCTACTCGAGGCTGGGAATCAGTGTGTGGACGCAGGCCTCTCCATGCCCGTTGTCTTCATCAGCGTTCACCTCGATAACACGCCACTTTAACTGCAGCTCCGCTGTGCGCTTCAATAAGGGACACCGATGAAGCGATGGGACGTCGATGACAATGCAGGGTGGATTCTAGGGCGGATGTTGAGGGGTTTATAGGTAGCAAGATCGGAGCCGCACTAGCTTGCAGGCATCTCCTTTGCCTGTTGGCCACGCCCCGTATCCCTGCTTCTGAAGAATCTTGGTGTTGATACCAGTAATTTTAGCTAATTTGAAAAAAACCTTCTGCAGCAGAGTATGGTGTGAGGCCTCATATCCATTTTTGTTAAAACAATATCTTATGGTGCATTTTGGACTCCATATATGTGTATTTTACAGTTTTATACAGAGTGACCACGGCCCAAGGGCATGGGAGCGCTTTACACGAGCACTATATTACATTACACAAGGTTAGTGTTGGGACGGAAAAGCCCTCTACATGGTAATAGATGTGCACCCCTGCCCTGAGTGTCCAATTGTACTGATGCCTGGATCTCTAATGCTGATTTTGGTTGTCTTAGGCAAGCACGGATCATGCATGGATACCATGGCATAGGCCTGTCTCACAGATTGCGGTTTTGTTTGACTGGGAGGGGCATCCAAAGCACTTCCCTCATAGTGGTGGAAGGCTACTGCCTTCACCGGGATTTAAGCAGCACAAGTGTGTTGGTGGCATTATACTATGTAGTAATCAGTAGGATTTTGTCACTGGAGTGAGTCTTACAGGCTCACTCATTTTTAAAGTTGCGCTGCTGTGTGCTTAATTTACCATTGGCCTACATCGGTTTACTGTGAAGTGCTGAGCAGCGCTGAAGCGGGGTATCTGCGCTGGGTGTATGTGCGCTTGGGAAGGGTACAATACAGGGATAATACAGTACTGAGCAATGCGTGCATTGTGAATGCATGTGCTAGGTGTATATGTGCCTATGACTGGTACAGTGCCTGAAGGATGCTGTGCAGTGCATGCAGGATAAATGCATGTGCTTGGGTGTATGTGTATCTGTGAGTGGTACAATACATGAAGGATGCAGTGCGTGCATGTTAAATGCATATGCTTGGATGTATGTGTGCCTATGATTGGTACAGTGCATAAAAGACCGTGCTGGGCTATGTGTGCATGTTAGGTGCATATGCTGAATGTATGTGTGCCTATGAGTATTACAGTACATGAAGGATGCAGTACTGTGCAGTGTGTGTATGCTGTATACATGCACTGGATATATGTGTACCTGTGAATAGTAAAATACATGCATGGCCCTGGGTTCTATTTTGGGAGACACAGGACTACATGGTGAAACATGGAGAGGTGGTAGAGAGATCTTCCCAGATAGATTTGTGTATTGCTACATTCCTGTAAGCTGAGTGGGGGACTGTTGGACTTGGCCCTGCTCGCAGGGTCATCCCGGAACTTTTTGCCTTCCACCTAGCCTTTTTGCTGCTGTGGTAGTGGTGGTTTATGTACTCTGAGCACTTTGGCACGGGAGTTTGGTGTAAAGTGCCTGTGCTCTCTGCCCTCCATAGGCTAGCATTGAGAACTTACCCCCTATGGATAACCCCTAAATGAAACACAATGAATATGTATGTTTGGTGTGGTTGAACTGGAAATAATAAATGTTGCACAATGGTGTACGCAGGGTTATTTTCACCATTGTAGAAATGTCACTTTTAAACCGTCACCCTGTCTGTGTGCTTGTGCCTGCCTGAGGTGGGTTGGCGGTATAGTGCTCGAAGTGACAAAAGCTGGCTCCACCCCCTGGGGTGTGTCCGTCTCACACACCCCCAGCTTTTTGGAGGGAAGCCTGCAGACAGGGTGCCCTACACCTCCCCCAAAACCAGTTGGGACCGGTTTCCCCAGGGAGCCTTCCAGAAGCTTCTGGCCCTTTCTGGTAGGTGGGGTGAGGGGCGTATAAATAGCGGAGCTGTGACTCAATGTGCTGGTGCTGTTCGTGGACTTTGAGAGGGGACCCTCTGCCAGGAGGTACCGCCGCAAGGGCCTGCGTGCTGGCCCCTGAGCCCATCTGTACCCCTCTGCTGTCCCCAGGGCCAGTGAGAGCCCTTTGCTGGAGTGAAGACTGCTATGCCAGGAGGAGTGCCACATTATGGGGGTTGACTGTTCCTAGGAACTGCTGTCCTGTTTTGATGAGTGCCCATTGCCTGCTGATCTTGCCCAGTATTGCCTGCCTGCTTTCCAGCCCTAGCGCCTCGGGAGCGCTGTAAATTGCTTGCCTGCACTCCAAGGAGGTGAGGAGCGTGGGCGCTACTGTCTCGTGTGGGACCCTGGAACTGTGAGCCATCCAGCGCCTCGTGAGCGTGCCCCCAGCACCTGCCCAGGAGAAGAAGGTGCGTGAATCCCGCAGCGCTGTGCTGCCAGCATGCTGTGAGGGGATCTCGGCGTGTGGGATTCCCCCCCCTGGGGCCGCCTGCAGAGGAGCGGGTGCCCAACCCGCATTTGGCATATCGCTATTAGCGGGTGCCCACCCCGCGTTGCCCCGTCGAGGAAGAGGAGGCTGCCGGAATGCGCTGTGTAGCGCTGAGAAGTGGAGCGCTGCCCGGGAGAACTGCCTAATTCAAAATACAGCGGGAGCCTACCCCACGTATTTGCAGCCGGTCGCGGGTGCCCACCCCGCCTTGGCGTGGTTTTGAACGGCGGGAGCCCACCCCGTAGTGTACTTCAACTTAGGAGGGAGCCTACCCCTCATTGCGCAGAGGAATCGCCGGAGATCACCGCTGCCGGCCCGGGAGTCCCAGAAGGCCGTGCGGGCTCCCCCGCTGACATCAGGGGAGCCGCGCTGCGATTGGCGCCGGCGGGAGCGCCTTGCGGAAGTCCCGCCCCGCAACAGAGGAAGCGGGAAGTCTGGAGCCTCGCGGGCTCCGCATCGAAGCCCCGGGTCCCAGGAGGGGGCCCGGATGAAGCCCCGCGAGTAGCGAGCAGTACCGGAGGAAGTCCGGTGGCAAGGCGGGAGTCAGGCGAGTTCGCGCCTGTTCGTCGGCGGGGCTCTCGTGATTGGAGAGAGAGCCCCGCAAGCGGACTACCTGGACCCCCGCAGCACCAGCGAGCCCGGCTGTGACCACACCGGCCCAGCCCCCGAGAAGTGGTGAGTGGGGCTGGGCTCTGGCTGTCGGGAGGTGGGGGCCTCCTGCCAAGTGTTGCGGTGCCAGGACTGTTGAGTCTGCACAGCGGCGCCGCCGTTGCGGGCTGCTGCACCGTGTTGGGGACAATTTTACTTCAAAGCCCGGTGAGTGGGGCTCAATTTTCCAGTGGTTGGGGGGGGGGGGTGGTGTTGGGGCACATGGTCGGTGCTCGCCTCCCCCCGGTGTCGCTCTGAGGGCACCGGGGTGCCCGTGCTGATATTACAGCTGCCCCGTCTGACAGCGGGCAGCTGCAACGGTGAGGGGCCTACTCCTAATTTCAGAGTCCCAGAGAGGGGGCTCCAACGGACCGGGGTTGACCTTGGGCACCGTGGTGCCGGTACTTTTTTCTTTTGGGCATTTTGACCTCCAGAGTCCCGGAGTGGGGCTCTCCAGGCGCAGTGGCGCCACAGGATATCCTAGTGTCGGGGACATTTATAATGTGCACAGTTTTTCCCTAATGGTTCCCCGGATGATTGATGCAGAGTGTATTTGATTAGGCCACAGGTTATGTAGAACATGTTTTATACCCTATGCTTACTGGTTCCCTGCCTAACGCATTTATGCTAATGTGAATACGCCTAATGCAGGAGGTGATTGATGCCCGTGAGGATGCCCAACGTCAGGGTATGATGTTCTAGGTGCTCCCATGTTAGGCCCATGCTGGTTATGCATAATGGTTACCTGCTGACTCATAATGATGACGACATGCCCATGTGATTGGGCCCTATGCTAATGTGATGAGGCCTTATGCTAATGTGATGAGGCCTTAGGTTTATGCCCAATGCGACCTACGCCTATTTTGATGCATAGTGTAATTGTACGCCTAATGTTGCATTTTATGCCAATGCTAATATGATTATGCCTTTTGCATTTCTATGCCTAACCTGATGTTTTCGTTCCAGGCCTACGGCAAAGGTGATTTATGCCTGATTCTAAAGTTATGATACTGTATGTTCCTGCCTCGTGCTAATAGGATGTTACTAGGTGCATAGACTTGCCAGTAGCTACTGGCCGTGACACCTTTATGGATGCTCTTACATTTACCCCTTGTGCGCTATGATAGTTCTGGCAGCGGCCCGATTGGCCCTGCCCTGTAAATAATTCCCCTGTAGAAGTGCTGCCTGGTGGCACCATGTTATATGTGACTGTGATTACGAGTCTAAAGTGTTTTCTTAATACAAAAAGCTACTTTTACACAACCTGGTGTGGAGTCTCTTTTGTAGTGTGCTTAGTGTGTCGCCTGTGAGTGTGTGCTGCGCAGATGCTTTACACAATCCTCCGGAGTTTAGCCTACCCACTCTGCACCACGCTACCCCGTTTCTAACAGGGACACACTTGGGGCTTCCCCTGTAAACTTCAAAAAGGTGCTCTTTGATTTGGTAAGTGGTCACAAGGGACTGGCTTGGGCACATCTCAGGAGGGAAATGGGGCTGATAAGAGCATCATCAACTGTAGGGCTGGGGCCCTGGGATAACCTTTTGATGCACATATCACTGTCCAGATGTGAACTCTAGTCACTCCCATGGCCTGTGTTGTTGGACTATCTGCCTTTGATAGAGACACTCCTGCTGTGACAGACCTGCTTTTCAAGAGGAAGAGGGAGCAGAGGAGTGGAAGAAACAGAACCCCCAATATAAAACGTCTGTCTCAGACCCTAAATCACATTTGGTGTCTGGAAATGGAGTAGAAGGATAGGAGTTTGAAACCACAAAAAGTGTCATATGCCAAGCAGCCAGCTGGGCTATGGAAGCTCTGCAAGACTTCTGCCTGTGACCAGGACTGGGGGCTAAGGTCTGCTAGTCTCCCTGCTAGGTGAGGGAACATCATCCAGGGAATCCATGACCACCTGCCCTGTAGCTTGGAGCACCAGTGCCTGCCTGCTTGTGAAGACCAGTGTGACCTGTGAGGAATAGGAGAGCATTGGAAGGAGCGAGATCCAGTCGGGAGCCCTGTGTAGTGGACTTCCTGTTCAAGGTGTGAAGAACCGTCTGCTACACAGATTGGGTCATTGCCCATGTGCAGGACAAAGTCGGCGACCCTTATGTGCCAGGAGAGGACCACCATGATTTGAGTCGTGTATGGCACTGCACTGATCGGGCCGGAGCCCGTGCGTAGTGCCGAACCATAGCCTTGTGCAATAGCAGACAGCGACACCATATGCCAGGAGAGACCGCTGCAAAGGATTGCATGTGCCAATCTGACAAGAGCCTGTGTGCTGTGAGAGACAGTGACCCCATATGCCAGAGGGGAGTCACCGTGAGCATCAAGTACTTTGACCTGATATGCAATTGCCCACCGGAGAAGTGAGGATGCTGTGGAAGAACCTGCACACCATCATCTAGGCGACGGATCCAAGACAGGTCATCACAACCAACCCTCACTGGGAGAGGGGAACCGAGCACTTATCCTGCAGTAGTGTAGCCGCATGTGGCCGGCTCACCTGAACTCCGCTCCATCCTCTGCGAGTGTGAAAGTCATGCACAAGTGGAATGATTGTGTATGATCACTGATAGTGAGCACATTCGTTGTTCAAATGGTTTTGTGATGTAAAAACCAGTAGCAACAAATACTTTAAGATTCACCTGGAGTCTTGGTTGGGAATCATTGCAAGGGTTTTTCAGGTTGGGGATGCTGTTATATGACTGATGTCATAGGGATTGTAAAAAAATAAAAATTAGCAACAACAAACAAAGAAAAAGTCTTGCAAATGTATTCAGCAGGAAAGTGGTAAGTGTGTAGTATGTAGCATGTAGCTGGTGGTGCATTTTGTGGCACACAGTCGCAAATCTATTATTAAAGCATCATGTGGTATCACACTGTCATTTACAGACCTCACATTTTCTATTCAAATGGCCACTAAACTTGCACCGACATACAGTTTTACTGATAATCTCTATAGTACAAAAATGTGTGGAAATCGGATTTCAATGAATATTTATAATTTACGCATCACCAAGTAAAGTGTCTTGTTTTGAATCGATTAAAATCTTTGTTTCCATCACACTTCAGAATTACCAAAAAAAAGTGCTTCATTTTTGCCACCTTGACATTCCCTGCCTCAAGGTAAATCCTTCACAGAGCGGGAGCTTGTTGACATCACTCTGCCTTAGGAGTCAACTCCGGTGGTGCCGCTAACTCCAGCGTCCTCCACAGGGCTAGTTCTGGGCCCGCAGCCTCCTTTACCATTCGCAGCCCCAACACCAGTGCTGGCCTATATGGAATTCATGCTCCTGGTGCCGACCAGGCTCAAGATGCTGTCACCTCTGGTGTGCATCTGTTCCCCATGGATCCTTTTGTGGCTCTGTATGGTTCTCAACCAATGGGCCCGTCCTCTGCGCCAGTTGAACCCAGGGAAGCCCCTCAAAGAATGCATCTGGCACTGGCTGGAATCTTCCAGGCAGGGAGTCCCTCGCCAGTGGTCTGTCTGCCAGCACCGTTATCAATGCTCCCTCATGCTCAATCTGTTCCTCCACAGGACCAGACATCAAAGACCAAGGCAGTTCTTATGCAGTTTAGAACAGAGGATCAAAGAATAGTCAGATGCCAGTTGCAGAGAACAATCCCAGTCTGAGCCCATGCCGTGCCACAGTTATTAGCCAACTTTAGATGACATCTTTGTATCAGGTTCAGACCACATTCAAATGTCTCTGGTGGTAGTAAATGTTGATGAACACCGTAGTGAAGTGGCTTTATTGCTGCCTCCCCGGGTCCTGGACACTGCAAATTCGTGGTACTGATACCGTGCAGCTTATAAAAGGGATGTCCTTTTACCCCCTCCAGCATTGACAACAGTAGTGACAAAGGCATACACCTTTGGCTGTGGTGCAATTCTGGAGGAAATGGAGGTAACAGGCCTTTGGCCTCCAGAGGACCAAGTTCTTCATATCAACCTGTACTAAGTGCATCAGTTTGCCTAGCCCTAAAACCTTCCGCCCTCCCTTTGTGGTAAGTTCAGATCTTGATGAACTATGCAACCTCAGTGTGGCATGTCAGCAAGCAGAGAGTAGCAAGGTGATTTCACTTTCTCTGCTGGGAAGCTCTGAGACTCTTGACCTGGGCCTACGAGCATGGGAGTCTCTCTGCACTACAGAGCTAACACCCAGAGTCCGTGTCCTCTCGCAGACCACAAGTGAACTCCACCTGCATGTAGTCCAGGATATCTTTGTCCTGTGGAAAATCCCTAATGTGGACCTCCTTACCACTAACAAAAACAGGCCTCCAGTTCTCTGCTCTCCAGCTCCTGTTGCAAGGAGCCTTTGGGCACACAGGTTGATTGAGGTGGAGTTTTTCTTTTCCTTACTATTTTACTCTCATGCCCTTGATTCCTCTGGCTTGAGATAGGTATGCCAGGATTAGGCCCAAGCCTTCTGGTCACCCTGTACTGGCCAAGGAGGGTGTGAAATGCAGACCTCTTGTGACTCTCACTGGGTGCCCTGCTCAGTCTGCTTCTTAGAGCGAACTTCCTTTCCCAGACAGAGAAGAAGTTTCTGCACCTCCTTAGCCTCCAGAGCATCCATCTTCATGCATGGAGATGAGTGGGAACATTTGAGCTTTGTTCAACTGTTGCCAGAGGTGGTCGACATCATACTGTCAGCTTGTGGCCCCTCCACAAACTTTGTGTATTCAGGAAGTTGGCATCGATATGTCACATGCTGTGGGAAGCAAAATGTATATCAACTGAAAGCACACTTCTCAGAAGTGTACTGCATTGCTGTGTCACTGGCCCATCAGGGTTGTTGTGCAATGGGCACTGTTAATGGACATTGCTGTGCTTTCAGCAGTTAAATGATTTCCTGATCATAGGTTTTTGTTCTAATCCCAGATTGTTGCAGAATTTTTAAAGTTATCATTCATAGTTTTTCTTCAACCCCCCCTAACATTTAAAACTGTTTTTCTTGTGGCCATTACTTTGATGAGATGTCTGCGAGTTGCAGGTTCAGTGTGTTCATCCAATTTTCACATATTTCTCTCCCAAAAATCTGGTCTTGAGGACTGAATTTTCTTTTCTGCCTAAGATGGTGATCCCTTTCCATCTAGGGAAGCCCATTACCCTTCCTACCCTTTTTCCTCCTTCTCACCCTACCAAAGAGTAAGGGAGACTACTCCACCTGGACCCGTGACATTCAGTTAATTCCTGCCTGTAGGAGGCTGGCTTAGTATATGGTGCTCACTTATGTTAGTTTAGCACCCTGCACTAATCCAGACAACCCTTATGGTGATTTTAATGGACTTAGACAACCTTAGAAAGCTCTCTAAGTGGTAGGAGAGCAGCCTTCAGGCTTTGTCCAGAAGAAGTGTAAAGCAGCTTGTTTTTACGAGATCTTAATCTTATTGGTATAGGTTAAGTGAAAAAGAACCACACAGTGTATTTATAAGAATATGTATTTATTATAAGACACTCACTAACACATAATATCTCCTATCCGGAGATATAACACAATGCATACAATACTTTTCAATAAAAACAGGTAAGTAGCACGTAATACACAGTGGTCGCCAGGGGAGACCAAACCATATACTAAAATAGAGGGATGCAAAAAGTGACTCGAGTCAAGACTGTACCCAGAAGACGTAGAGGTTCTGAGGACCCAAGCAACCACCCGAGGTAAGTACCCAGGAACCCCACGGAGGCCGTGTTAGTGTGGGAACACGACCGTGTACACAATTCAAGTCAATGGGTAAGTTGCGGTTGCAATTTTAAAGATGGACCCTTCCCAGTGGACTCTGAAGAAACCCTGTTTAAGACAGAAGGTTGGAGAGCCACCCCACCTGTGGATACCCTAGGAACCAGGATACCTACACCAGGGAAGCCGGGTGCATCAGAAACCGCTGTCGAACTCAATGGAGGACTTCAGGAAGATGCCACTGTTGAAGAAGGTGAAAGTGTCCCGTGGAGCCCAAAGATGGATTCAAGTTGAGAAGTACCTGCAAGCAGAGGGGACAGTCTCTATGCCACTCAGGAATGACCAGGAGGCACAGGAGACGAATGTCCACCGATGTCGGGAGATGCAGGAGAGTTGACGATGACCTTGGAGCTCCAGCTGTGAGGACCAGGCAACTCTGTGGAAGACCAGGAGCCGTTCACGAGCTGTCCCATGTCGGATGACGAGAGCTGAAGCGTCGGTGTCCGTCGGGCGCACCAACAAGCCTTGGCAACAGCAAAGAACGTGGCAAGCGAAAAAGGTGCAGAGTTAGGACCAGCAAGGGCCAAGTGACTCCCCACAAGCAGGGAGTCGGAGTAGGCCCGAGCAATCGGGGGAGCCCACTGGAGTCAAAGAAGACCCTTGAAAGGACCCATAGGCCGGCGGCACAGGAGTCGCCTGAGGACCTAGAGTAGCTCACCAAAGTTGCAGGCCCACGGTGCAAGAGATGCAGTGAGGATGAAGATCTTGGTCGTAGGAGATGCTTGAAACTGGAGCTTCTTGGAGTCCAAAGATCTCTGGTGAAGAGGGCCAACAAGCCTTGGCAGCGGCAAGTTGACGCGGTGTACAGGGGTTCGGTTCCGGCGGTTTCGACGAGGGATACTGGCCTCAAACTTGGTGAGAAGACAGTGCAGGCCTCGAGGGAGTTGCACAACCACCACCGGTGTTGCTGAGCCTTTCAGAGTCCATGGTAGACGAGGATCAGCAGACCGGTCAGTTTTGTTGCGGTGCCTGCAGATACAGGGAAGTGAATCCTTCACTTCAAGGGAAATTCCTTCAGGTGTCTTGGATATCCACAGGCCTTGGAAGGATCCTGTATGGAGCACAGGCACAGACGTTGCAGCAGACGAGTGGGACCACAAGACCAGTAGCAGCAGGAGTCTTCCCAGTTGGAGTCTCGGTGCCCAGAGGAAAGTCCAGCAAAGGCCAGAGTGCCCAGACTGTTGAAGTGGTGTCTTGTCCCACTCCGAATCTAGGGACCCAACCACAGGTAAGCCCTTAAGTACCCTAAGGAAAGGGTTGGGACGATTCAGGGGTCCCACCCACAGGACCGGCCGGACAGTGGGGAGGATACTCCCATGTCCTTTGTCCAGTTTCACCCCAGAGCTGGAGCCAACGGCTCCCTGAACTAGTTTGAACTGGAGTATGCAAGGAGAGCACCAAACGTGCCGTTCAAGCAGTCTGTGGCGCTGGCAAGCACCCCCACCCTGCACCAATACAGTAAACCCTATCTGGGAAGTGGTCACACCTCCCTGTGACAGGATATCTATTGTTCTGCCTTCCCCTGCTCGAGTTTGGCTCAGCAGCAGGAGGGCAGAAACATGTCTCGGGTCGGCAGCAGCCCTAGTTTGCTGTCAGGTTCTGGAACACTGGTACCGGGAGCATTGAGGGTCTCCCGAAGGAGCTTTACAGTGCATGGAATCATACCTCCCACACCGTTTACGGTGTGGGGGTATTATTCCAACATGTTTGATACCAAACATGACTGGGTTTTTTACAGCCAGTTTAGAGATGGTAATTGCTTAATGACACATGGCCACTCTATATGTTGTAATGGCTGATGCACTTACAACCCGGGAGAATGGACTCTTAAGGTTGTAGGGGTGCCCTGCTCATGCATTAGCCCATGGGAGACCCCTGGTGTACCTATGCCCTGGGTACCTTGGTACCATATACTAGGGACTTATGAAAGTATTCCAGTAGCCAATCTGGGGTGTATCTAAGTACTCACCATACATAGCCAATTTAGGGGAGAAAGTACAGAGACTGGCGTCCTGATTAGCAGGATCCCAGTCAGACTAGTTATAAACAGCATAACACCAGGCAAAAAATGGGGGTAACCATAAAAGCAGATCCTACTTTCCTACACAGCCGATGATGGGATACTGGGTCCCTTGACCAGTTATTTTGTTGGGTATGTAGGCAGCAATACTGCCAACACACTCAAGAAGAGGACCTTATCACTATGGCTAATCTTGTGCATCAAAATGTGAATGCCCTTTCCAAAAGGAACCATCTGAGGCATTCAGTGCTCATTCCACCAATGTGAAGTCTTCAACCTCAGCACTTACTGGGGGAACTCCATGTGGCTGAGATCTGTTGCGCTGCAACATGGGCATCTCGTCATACTTTCGCTAAGCCTTTTTGCTTGGATTCGGAAGTGAGAAGGGATGTCCTTTTCACTGTTTCAGTGTACCAGGATTTCATTGTCTAATCTTTTCTTCAGACCCACCAACTGGGATGAGGTACTGCTTTATTTAATCAAAAGTGGGGAATCTGCAAGTAGACGCCTTCAACAGAAGAAGTTACCTACCTTCTTTAATGCTCTTTCTGATGTGTACTATATATATGTAAATATTCCTCACCTTTTAAATGCACTCCAGGCTATTTTTTTTATTGAAAACCTGGCTGGGACTTAATGGCGTTCTGAAACATTGGGAAATGCCAGTATTGATACTTAGACCAGAAATGCTGCAAAATGATGCATCAGTACAGATTTGGAGACCGCACTGAGTGTGTACTTTAAATTAAGTCACAGAACCGCTAATCGGAGAAGGATGGAATGGTGCCTGCTGAAAGTAGTGGGCAATGCATTGGGGAGGTTCATGGATTCCAGCAAGAGATGCTACTGGAGATAAACCCATTGTGGTTTAAATCTTTTATTAAGTTTCTCAGATATAACATTAGCCACCACCTACATCCAGAGGCCGGTGGGGAGAGTCAATATAGTGATAGTCAAATGAAGACAGAGTAGAGAATAGTAGTGAGGGAAGGAGGAAAGATAAGAGGTGGGTCTTGGTAGCTAATGGAGGCAGTTGTTCCAGTGAGGGAAACATGTCATCTCGGCAGATTGAATTTATCTCGGTGGAGTGAGTCTATCTATGGTGGGGAGTGACCTGGTGAGTCGAAGTACACGTAGGTATCTCGGGCAAGTGAGTTCCGTGAATTCCGCTGATAAAAATTCTGTAGTGGAGCGTCATGTTTTGTCGAAATGGGGGAGTTTATGCGTGATGCTTGCCGTTAGTTTCTCCATGCCAATCACTTCCCACAGCTTATATAGCCAATCCAGTCTAGTTGGGACCCCATCCGTTTCCCATTTAGAAAGCAACATCTGTTTGGCAGCCACCGGTGCCAGGGTGATGGCCCTTCCCTGGCACGACCTGAGGGGGTAGGTTGAAGTGTTGGGTAGACCCAAGAGTATGTAGCTAGGGAATCTGGGTATATCTGTATGATAGGTGGCATTTATATTGGGTAGTATTGAGTCCCAGAAGGGTTGTATCTGCGGACGATGCCACAACACGTGTAAGACTGCCTACTTGGACACATCTGCACCAGCAGACGTTGTCACCTCACCCCCTCCCCCCCCCCCCGGCTTCCAACGTGCTACCCTAGCTGGAGTATAGTACCAGTAGTGTGCTATTTTGAGGAACATTTCTTTCCCAGCGGTACTGCAGGAGAAGGCTCTAGCTCTATGTATTATGTCTTGCCATTCTTTGGGGGAGAATTATCGTTCACATGCAGATTCCCATCTACGCGGCGCAATGGATTTAGCTCGCTGTGTGGGTGTAAGGAGGAAGGAATATATATCGGATTGTCGAGTTATATGCCATTTCTCAAATTTTGTAAGGGGGCGACTTGCATGTGGACGAGTATGAGCTTGCGTGACCCAAAGCCGCAAGGCAAGATAGTGGCAGTAGGTTTCTCTGGGCAAGCCAAAGTCCGAACAGAGTTGGGGAAAATCCATTAACCCTTTTACATCAAAGAGGTCGCTGATTCTCTTGCATCCCCTTTTGTATCGCTTTGTTCGCCCTAAGTTGGCGGGGGTATGCCCAGACGTGGGTCCCTTGCTCACTTTGCCACTGGATTCAAGCAAGCCTGGCTGATGACGGCTGGAATGCCAGAAACCGGTCCTAGGATGCTTGTTTCCGGTCCAGGGAAGACATGGCTTGGCAGTTCGGGCTGGACTGTTCCCATGAGGCACAGGGTCAGACTGATTTGCATATGGCCATGTCTGAACTGGGGTGGTGGAGTGAGCTAAAGAATGATGATGGATTAAACCCAGATCAGTTGACTGGGGGGAGTGTTTGATTGGCTCAAACGTTCCGTCCATCATCCCCTTTTGTATCGCTTTGTTCGCCCTTAGTTGGCGGGGGTATGCCCAGATGTGGGTCCCTTGCTCACTTTGCCACTGGATTCAAGCAAGCCTGGCTGATGACGGCTGGAATGCCAGAAACCGGTCCTAGGATGCTTGTTTCCGGTCCAGGGAAGACATGGCTTGGCAGTTCGGGCTGGACTGTTCCCATGAGGCACAGGGTCAGACTGATTTGCATATGGCCATGTCTGAACTGGGGTGGTGGAGTGAGCTAAAGAATGATGATGGATTAAACCCAGATCAGTTGACTGGGGGTGAGTGTTTGATTGGCTCAAACGTTCCGTCCATCATCCCCTTTTGTATCGCTTTGTTCGCCCTAAGTTGGCGGGGGTATGCCCAGATGTGGGTCCCTTGCTCACTTTGCCACTGGATTCAAGCAAGCCTGGCTGATGACGGCTGGAATGCCAGAAACCGGTCCTAGGATGCTTGTTTCCGGTCCAGGGAAGACATGGCTTGGCAGTTCGGGCTGGACTGTTCCCATGAGGCACAGGGTCAGACTGATTTGCATATGGCCATGTCTGAACTGGGGTGGTGGAGTGAGCTAAAGAATGATGATGGATTAAACCCAGATCAGTTGACTGGGGGTGAGTGTTTGATTGGCTCAAACGTTCCGTCCATCATCCCCTTTTGTATCGATTCTCTTGCAGTTGGCTTCCTGCCATTTGATGTAGCGATTTCCTTCCCTCGCCGGGGGGAATTCCAGATTTTATAAAGGGGTCAGTGGGGATATGGGGGTAGACAGGCCACGTGGTTCTTGTACTTTGTGCCACGCGTTCAGTGTGGCCCTCATAACTGATGAGATGTAGACCTCGATTGGGCAATATCATTTAGGTAGCCAAGGTATTTCCCAAACATGGATGCCCGCGATTGCGCGGTCGATAAAACACCAGTGTTTCTCCGATGTAGGTCTGTAACATTCGATCATATAGCACAGTTGGACTGCCTGAAAGTATTGTTCTAGGTGTGGAACACCCAGTCCTCCGTCCTCCTGTTTCAAATAGGTCTGGTGACGTACTATACGGGCCTTCGTCCCATCCCAGACGAAGTCCACCAGGAGATGCTGCAATTTGGCCAGGACCTGAGGCGGAGGCTGCAGCAGTAGGGTCTGCATCACATACAGGATGCATGGGAGTAAAGTCATTTTGATGGCGGCCAGCCTACCTAGCCATGACATCATAAGTCTCTTCCTGGCCAGGAGTTCTGCTCGAGTATTGGACAGAAGGGCAGCATAATTTTCCTGGGCCGTCCTATCAATTGTAGGAAATATTTGCAACCCTAGATAGGAGACACCATCTGGGGCCCATATAAATGGAAATTTCGTCACTAGGCGCATGTGTTCAATTTTGGGGATAGTTAAGCTGAGAGCTTGCATTTTTTTAATGTTAATTTTGAAGACACACACTAGGCCAAACTCTTCTATTTCCCATATAAGGGGGAGGAGGGGTAGAGAGGTGAACGGCTGTGTAAGGAAGAGCACAACACCATCAGCATAGAGAGAAATCTTATGTTCCCTGTCGCCCATTTTGATCACAGTTATTGCGCTGTGTTGGCAGATGCGTTCCGCAAAAGGCTCCACCTATCATCAAATAGCAAGGGCGACAGCGGGTACCCCTGCCGGGTACCTCTCGAGATCTGAAAGGGGCGAGAGGTAACGCCGTTCACCGTGATCTGTAACTCCAGATTATTAAATATGCAATCTACCCACTTCAAGAACCTCGTACTTAGACCAAACATGGCCAACGCCAGTTGCATGTAGGGCCTGTGGACCTGATCGAATGCCTTCTGGGAATCCACTTACAGCAGCAATGCCGGCGTCTGG
This sequence comes from Calotriton arnoldi, assembly GCA_963921515.1. Taxonomy (NCBI): domain Eukaryota; kingdom Metazoa; phylum Chordata; class Amphibia; order Caudata; family Salamandridae; genus Calotriton; species Calotriton arnoldi. The sequence goes on from CAWUFW010000116.1 coordinate 800,015, forward strand.
GAGTGTTGCATTTTGTCAAGAAGATGACACATTCGCCTAGTCCCGTAACTGCAACTTTGCTCCGATATAAAGCCGGACTGGTCCGGGTCCACCAGGCCCTGCATATATGGCGCTATTCGAGCAGCCAGGATGCTAGTGTATATTTTTAAGTCAACATTTAGCAAGGATATGGGGCGGTATGAGGCGCATCGCAACGGGTCTTTACCCAGCCTAGGTATCACCACAACCATGCGCATGGAGGGAGCAAGAGTTCCAGTGCCACTGATTAATTAAAGAGACGTGTGAGCAGTGGGTTAAGACTAGGTGCAAAGATTTTATAGAAATCAGAAGAAAAGCCATCCTCCCCGGGCGCTTTGTCAGAGGAGAGGGCCCCTGTATGGCTTGCATTACTTCATCTGGGTGAATATCTGTGTCCATTTTAGCTGCCTCTGAGACCGGTAGGGAAGCCACTGGCACTTGATTCACATAGTCTGCTGCCCCCACCTCGTCCAAAGAGTTGGCAGAGTAGAGAATAGTGTGGAAATTTTCTAATTCGTTAGCTATGAGATTGTCCGTTCATATTCTCTCCCCCTGGGACCTTTTAATCTCTGGGATGTGACGTTTAGCTATTTGGACTTGGATTTGATGTGCCAGTAGTGTCCCAGCTTTGTTCCCCCCTTTATAATAGCGCTGTTTAGTGCGCAAGAGGGCGTATTCTGCCCGGTTGAAATCCAATGCTTTCAATTGCTTTCGTGCAGTGGTAAGTTGACGTCTTGATTGTACCCATCCCGTACGCCGGTGCACCCCCTCCAGTTCCCTGATTTGACTTTCCAATTGATCCCGTTTGTCTCTCCTGTCTTTATTCAGCCTAGCTGCTATCGCTATAACCTGACCCCGGATCATCACTTTCAAAGTGTCCCACAAGGGGGCATGGGTAAGGACATCATCATTGGCTTCTAAATAGGTTTGTATAGCCCCCTGTATCTCCTTAATATTTGTATTGTATGTGAGCATTTTGTGATTTAACCTTCATGTTCTCTGGCAAGTGTGATCTTTAGTCAACTGCAGCGTGAGGGTAATGGGAGAGTGGTCCGCAAGTTCCGCCACCCCTTTTTCAGTGTCTCGTGTCACCAGTTTGGCACGGTAACGTCAGAAAGAGATCTCTACGGGCATAAGTTTGGTGAACTGCTGAGAAGAAGGTGAGTTACACGCTGACCCTCTCAGCTGTGCTAACTCTGGAACGGCGCAACCAAAGTGGGTCATCCAAAGTATCAAACAAATCGTTACCTTAAGCCCGACTTGATTCTCAAGTTGAAGTTGAAATTAATATAACAAGTTGCAATGCGCAACTTTTTGTTTTTGTTTTATGCAATCTTTTTATTAAAGTTTTTCTACACCGCTTTTTTGTGACCATTGCATTACAATGTCAAGTGATATGTACCCATCTGTGCATCACTTTTCTCCTATAAAGGCTTTAATTGTATAATCATATACACAAAACAGAAAGAAAAAAACAGGGCAAACTTCATCCCAACCTTAAGTACAGTGCAGTCACAATCCCCCAACGGGCTTCCTTCCAATCCTTTTGGAAGCCATATAATTTCCTAAGTGACCCTAGCGTCTGGTCCATTACGACTAATTCCCAACCCACCATGATTTTGAACCCATTTGTGATCAATGCGCCATTCGTAAGATACAAGTCAGCTTTACCTATTTCATGCCCCTTTCCTGTGAGCTTTCAACCCCCTCAGCTGCAGCTCCATTCTCCCCGCCGTCTTGAGACATACTACCCATGAGAGCTGCCCACTCTGGCAAATCCTCCTCCAGTCTATCATCTCTACGGGTCCTCTTCATATACACTTCCTCCGCCTGGGCCCATTCCATCGTATCTTTGTGCCATAGTTCTATGGAGGGCGTTCTCGGGCTTATCCATCCCATGGCCAAATTCTGCTTTGCCAATGTGCTTTAACAAAATCTCCTGTGTCCATACCAGTTCCACACTGGGTCCTGTCGCAGAGACAGTTTTCTGCCCCTTTGGGTAGATGTGATAACGGCTCACAGAAAAGGATATAATAGAAGCCTGCTCTGGAAGGTGGTGTCACCTCCTTCCTGCAGGAAGCCACACAAGTGCTGGCCCAAATGCAAAGCCTCAAAGGAGAAGTCGCCTTTGAAGGGCAAATGGGTAACACTTGGGAGAGGGGCTGCTCCAATGTTCAGATAGACAGACAGGCACTAGGGACAGGAGAGGGTAAATCAGTTGCCAAACCAGTTTTCTAGGAGCGTGTAGCCCCCTTGGTAGCCACACCTCTGGGTTGGGCTAGGGAGCTCCACTTGCTGGCAGAGGGGTCCTTTCATATTGAAAGTGGGCAGAATGGTGGATCCTGGGATGCTCAGATGCCACACTTCAAAGGAAGTGATAATCAGGTGGGAGAGAACCTGGTAGCCCATTGGCTACTAACCGCGTCCTGCCCTGAGGGCATTTTCTGAGCATAAGTAGGGCACCCCTGGCTCCCCGAACTGAGAGATCTCGACTGGATTGGAAAAAAGGATAGAGGAAGAACTGCCCTGCTGCACCGTGGAACTAGCAAAGAGAGGCTACACAGTTATAGACTGCACCTGCTGCGCCTGGTCACTAGCAAAGGAGGCGGACTGTGCCTGCCGTGTCCTGCTCAAAGAGAAGTCCTCTCCAGAACCCAGCCAAAGCCAAGAGACTTCAAGGGCCAGTTGACTGGACACCTGTACCTGAAAGAGACTATTCTAGATTCCTTACCTTAGAATTACCCCCAGGCGTCAGACTGGATCCGGAGAATTTTTTTCCTAGCAGTACCCCTGCACGTCGGTAGGTGGCGTTGGTCGACTCCGCGTCCGTCGTAGGCGTCGTGGTCGCCGGGATGATGTAACGGTGTCTACTTAGACGCCGCCCCTGCGTGCTGATGTCAGTTCTTTCTTTTTCCGTGCCAGCCAGCGTTGATCCGGAGAGAGCTTGCCCCTTAGTCGCTTTTTGACTAAACCTTTTTCAACTTTTATCGACATCTTTTTGAGTCTTCGACTCCTGGTGCATGAGGGATGTCCAATCATCGGCCCGGTTTCAAGCCCTGTGACTCCTGTCACAAGTTGATGTCAGTCATCTATCCGCACCTCGTGTGTCTCTGGTGCCTGGAGCGCGCCCACGGCCCAAAGTCGTGCTTCGACTGCCGGGCCCTGAATCCGAAGTCTTTGCGGGAGCGGTCCCAAAAGTTTTTGGAGGCCCGGCAGTCCGCTCCGTTCGAGGTCCCGGTCAAGGGGAAGGTCGCAGGACCAGTCGCGGAGTCACCACCATTCGTCCTCGAAGTCTTTGCTCTCGGTACGTCGAAGCACAAGAAGAAGGCGAAGAAGCATCATCGCTCTTCGCCTTCTCCCTGTCCGTCGGCCGACGCGACGCGGGACCCGGAACATCGTCGCTCTCCGGCTCCTTCTTTGAGCCCAGTGGGACGGCTCTGCGCTTCCCGCCTAATGCCGGAGCATCCCTTGCCTAGCTTCGTGCATTTTACGAAGCGCTGCACAGCTTCTTTGGGCAGCCTGGACTCGGCTGGGCTCCCTGGGCCTTCGATGCCTGGATCCGGATCGACGCCGGTCGACCTCGCGGTACCTTCCCTGGCGCCGATTCCAGTGACGGCGCCCCCGACGTCGGTTGCACCCCCAACCGACGTCCACCCCAGCCTCACCCCTGACTTGGACACGGTGCCGGACCGACGTTGGTACCGGCGCCGGAGGGTACTTTTGTACCGCTGATCAATTCTGGCGTTCCCTACCGCTCTGAGTGGCAGCCAGGGGAGGGTGAGGGTGTTGGGAGGGGTCTGTTGACCCTCTAGCAGACCAACTTGAGGAGCCAGACTGTCGAGAGGAGTTGGGTGACGCCAGTGGTCCGGATACCTCCCCAGACCTTGGTATGCTTTCTCCCCCTACCGTGGCTACGGAGGAGGTAGCTTCCTACGCTGTGGTGTTGCGTAGGGCGGCTAAGGCCTTGGGCCTCGAGCTTCCTACGGTGGCAGTCAGGACTAACCTCCAGACTGAGGTGCTTCAGCCGGCAGCAGCCTCTTCGGAGCCCTTGCTCCCTTTTAATGAGGCCCTCACTGGCATCCTTCTGGGCACTTGGTCCAAGCCCAGCACAGGGGCTCCTGTGGACAGGATGAATGCCCGACGCCACCGCCCGGCCCAGGGCGACCCACTTTTCCTCTCCCAACAGCCTACCCCTGAGAGCTAGGTGGTCCAAGCCTCATCCTCAAAAGGCGCATTTGTAGGAAGCTGCCTCTGTATATACTACACCAAAGTGAGGTATAGTGTGCACAGAGTCCAGTGGAACCCCAAAGGTAGGCAGAGGTAAAGTTAGATAGCACCTCACTCTCTATTAGTTGTAGTGTGGTCGAGCAGTAAGGCAGTATCAGAGGACAGTGTTAAGCATTTGTTGTACACACTCAGTCAGCAAATGAATTCAACACTCAAAGACTGAACTTCAGACCAATTGTTTTTGTATGAAAAATATTCTTTTAGTTATTTTATTTTCTAGAACCAAGCAAGCCTGGCACAGGTAAGCAATACATACTTTACAGTGGTAATGCAGTTTGTAAACAGTTTGAATTGAAATTGTATATGCACTTTGTTTTGACTTACAGAATGCTTGCAGAGAAATGCAATACTTTGTAAATACAGTACATAGACTTGAATGGGCTTTTCAGTAAAATACCAGGTAAGTTACTTTTTAGATTACTTTTCTTACTCAGAGTAGTATACCTGGATACTACTCTGGGACATTTCCTGTAAACAGGTAGGTAAAATCGTTTTGGTTAAATAGTACAATTTTAAGGAATTTCTTTAGATTTTCAAACTCCACACTTTGAAACTTTTCCAAGAAAAACAGTCAATGTTATCCTATGGACTGGGACATCTTAAGGATTTTGGGGGCCCTGGGCCAAACTTATTTTGGCGGCCCCTGTTTGGAACAGCTTTGGATTTATGATCCGTTTTCAGCTCTTTCATTCCCAATTTGGCCTAGTTGCTGACAGTGCACAGGTAAATTCTAGATGTGTTTACATCTAATATTTAGAGATAGTGAGGTGTGTTTTCAATACTGTAACACAGCAGCATCTCACTAATATTACTGCAAACAATCTCAGTGGCACACTCCTATTTCTCATATGTGAGGTCCCGTTTAGGTCTAAAAGAAACCTTTTTTAGGAATGTTCCATGAAACATAGACACAACATTTCTCTGCAGAAGCACCCACGTTAAAAATAAATTAAAGGGCAACGGTATTTAAAAGAATCTGTTTAAGAATTATTCAAGGTGATCAGGGCAAGACTCTATCTTGGGCTGGGGCCCAGGGCGAGAGCCCACTTTGCCCATGACTTAAAACGTCTCTGCCTATGGAGGAAAATAGTGTTATCGGTTTTGAGGTAAGTATTTGGTAGTGGGATTAGAGGTTCTGGGGATAGACTCAGGGGTCCCCCAGGGTCAGGGATGCACTCTTGTTACACCCTCTGCGGCACTAGGGCGGCCGGGTGCAGAGTGCTGAGGCCCAATGTTATCCAATGGGGGTTAGGGGGCCTCCGGTTGGTGGCTGCTGACGAGCAGGCCACTTGGTTGCGGGAGCAAAGCTCCTGGACTTTAGCTCAGGGCAAATGGGGAAACAAAGTAGCACCAAAGGTGCACCCTCAGCGGCACTAGTGTGCAGGGTGCTGTTTCGACGTCGGGCGCCCTGTTGTTTGCAATGAGGAACCTCCGGTTTGTAAAGGCACTGCAGGCTTGAGGACGAAGGTCTTCTGGGTGCGACCACCACTTCGAGAGGTAAATTGGGAAGTTAGGGGTTGGTTAGGCATCGTCGGTTTGGCCACGCAAGGCCGTGGGGCGTCGGGTGCAGGGGTGCCTTTTGGGGTCGGATCTTCTTACCAGCTCCTGGTCGTGGTTGTGGGGACCTTCTGGATTTCGGCTGGAGGCTTGAGGCAGGTCAGGGGTCGCCGGATCTTGGGTTAGGATCGCCGGGGGGACCTCCTCGTGGTGTTTGCCCACTCGAGCTCGGACCGTGGACAGCGGATGCAGAGTGGGGCGAATCCGCGATGTCCAGCCGGAACCAGAGGTTGCAGATGAACAAATCCGGTGTTCACGTGAGACAGTCTTTGTGGTTGAAGGGAGGCAGGTCCTATGGGGTTTTCGAGGTTGCTGGCTGCAGGACACACCGGGATTTCGCAGGAGCAGGTTCAAGGTGGAGACAGGCCGGTAGGGCTGGGGCCAAGTGAGTGGGCATCTTCCTCTTGTTAGCTTCTGCACGGCTGTTCGGTCCTCCATCTTCTTGTAGTTTCTTCTTGTCTGAGGAAGCAAGGTTCAGGGGTGCCCCTAAATACAAGATTTAGGGGTGTTACAGGTAAGTAAAAGGTAGGGACCAATTGGTCCCTTCCCTGGGGTGGGTACACCCCCTATTATGCCACCCTCCAGTGGGAGGGGGGCATGAGCGCCTGTCCCTGGTTGGCTGAGTGCCCCCATCTGGAAGATGGCGGGGACTGAGAGTTGTGCTTCACCTCGCCTCCCCCACCTGAGGGGTGGAGTTGGTAGAGGTGGGCACACCTCTCTTCCGCACTTGTTTTTCCCGCCGGTTCTCCCACCCAAAGTGGGGGTGAGAACCAATGGGGACCAGTTGCTGAAAGCAGCAGGTGGCCTGGGGAAGCTCACAAAGGCGGCAATCCTTTGAAGCTTCCCCTTCGTGAACCCTGCCCATCCTGGGGGAGGAGGCTTGGCACCTCGTCCCAGGATGTGCATTGTTTCAGGCCCCAGAGAGCAGCAGGCTCTCCACCCAGGGGTCCAGAAACATGTCTGTTGGTGGCAGCTGAAAGCAGCCACTCAGCTTGGACACTAGTGGTGGGTTAGTTTCCAGCGGGCATCTCTAAAATGCCCTCTGTGAGCATTTTTCATTAAATCCCACACTGGCATCAGTGTGGGTTTAATGTGCTGAGAAGTTTGATACCAAACTTCTCAGTTTTCAGTGTAGCCATTATGGTGCTGTGGAGTTCGTAATGACAAACTCCCAGCACCATATACTCTTAATGGCAGCACTGCAATTACAATGTCTAAGAATGGACTTGGACACTGTAGGGGTACAGGGCTCATGCACCTGTACCCTCACCACTGGTATAGTGCACCCAGCTATAGGGGTGACTGATCTATGCCAGGGCAGTGGGTTGTAAGCATAGCACACAGAGATGTGTGCCATGTCGACTCTTCACTTTGTTCTGCACCAAAACACACAGCCTGCAAATGCAGTGTGTGAGTGTAATAGTACAGGACCTCTAAGGGTGGCACCTGAGAAATCTGTGATCAGTTTGAACTAGGAAGTGAGTACCAAACAAGTATGGTCTCAGCTTCTTCAGGGACCAAACCACAGCAAAGGCCTACCTATCAATGGCACTCCAACGCTGCTCCCTGGGGAGAAGCCTTCTGCTTATAAAAGCAAAAGTTTGGTCTTGGCCTTCATCATTGGTCTGGGATAGGACTGCTCCTATCCCTAGCTCAGAGGCATCAGTCTGCACAATGAACTGCTTGGCATAGTCTGGAGCTTTGATAATTGGTGCTGAGCACATTGCTTCTTTCAGGGTGTCAAAAGCCTTTTGACAACTAACTGTCCAGTTTACCTTTTTGGGCATCTTCTTGGAGGTGAGGTCTGTGAGGGGAGCCACAATGGACCCATATCCCTTAACAAACCTTCCTGTAGTACCCAGTCAAGCCAAGGAATGCCCTGACTTGGGTCTGGGTTGTTGGAGCTGCCCAGTCTAGGATGGCCTGGATCTTGGGCTGTAAGGGTTGTACCTGGCCTCCACCAACAAGGTGGCCCAAGTACACCACAGTTCCCTGCCCTATCTGGCATTAGGATGCCTTGATAGTTAGGGCATTTAAAACCTTCCCAAGGTGGATCAGGTGATCCTGCCAGGTGGAGTTAAAGACAGCAATATCATCTAGATAAGCTGCACTAAAGGACTCCAATCCAGCAAGGACTTTGTTCACCAACCTCTGGAAGGTGGCAGGGGAATTCTTTAAACCAAAGGGCATAACAGTAAACTGATAATGCCCATCAGGTGTGGAGAATGCCGTCTTTTCTTTTGCTCCTGGGGCCATGGCAATTTGCCAGTACCCTGCAGTTAAGTCAAAGGTACTTAGAAATTTGGCTGCACCCAATTTGTCTAGCAACTCATCTGCTCTTGGGATAGGGTGAGCATCTGTCTTGGTGACAGAGTTGAGCCCTCTATAGTCCACACAGAACCTCATTTCTCTCTTTCCACCCTGTGGATGAGGTTTGGGGACTAGTACCACTGGGCTGGCCCAGGGGCTCTCAGAGGGTTCAATAACCCCTAACTCCAGCATCTTACTGACTTCAGCTCTGATGCTTTCCTTGACTTGATCAGACTGTCGATAAATTATTTTTTTGACAGGTGAACGTTCACCAGTGTCCACATCATGGGTACACCAGTTTGTCTGACCAGGGGTCAAGGAAAAGAGCTTTGCATACTGCTGCAAGACTTTCTTGCAATCAGTCTGCTGTTGGGCAGAGAGGGTGTCTGAAAAGACAACTCCATCCACTGACCCATCTTTTGGGCTGTATGAGAGGAGGTCAGGGAGAGGTTCACTCTCTGTCTCCTGATCCTCATCAGTCACCATCAGCATGGTGATGTCAGCCCTGTCATTAAAGAGCTTCAGGCGGTTCACATGGATAACCCTTTTGGATGTCCTGCTTGTGCCCAGGTCAACCAAGTAGGTGACATCACTCTTTTTCTCTAGGATAGGATAAGGGCCACTCCATCTGTCCTGGAGTGCCCTTGGTGCCACTGGCTCCAAAACCCACACCTTTTGCCCAGGTTGAAATTCAACCAGTGCAGCTTTTTGGTCATACCAGTGCTTCTGAAGCTCCTGGCTGGCCTCAAGATTTTTGGATGCCTTTTCCATGTACTCCGCCATTCTGGCCCTTAGGCCAAGCACATTATCCACAGTATCTTGTTTGGGTTCTTGGAGAGGCTTCTCCCAACCCTCTTTTACAAGACAGAGTGGTCCCCTCACAGGATGGCCAAACAGAAGTTCAAAGGGGAAAACCCTACTCCCTTCTGTGGCACTTCTCTGTAAGCGAAAAGCAGGCATGGTAAGAGGACATCTCATCTCCTTTTGAGTTTTTCAGAGAGACCCATAACCATGCCTTTCAATGTCTTGTTGACTCTCTCAACAAGGCCATTGTTTTGTGGGTGATAGGGTGTAGTAAACTTGTACTGCACTCCACACTCTTTCCACATGTGTTTTAGGTAAGCAGACATGAAGTTGGAACCTCTGTCTGAAACCACTTCCTTTAGAAACCCTACTCTGGTGAAGGCACCAATGAGGGCCTTGGCTACTGCAGGAGCTGTAGTAGTCCTAAGGGGAATTGCCTCAGGTTACCTAGTGGCATGATCCACTACCACTAGAATGAATTTGTTTCCTGATGCTGTGGGAATTTCAAGTGGACCCACTATGTCCACACCTACCCTTTCAAAGGGAACCACAACCACTGGTAGTGGAATCAAGGGGGCCTTTGGGTGGTTACCTGTCTTGCCACTGGCTTGAGAGGTTACACAGGAGCTGACAAACTCCTTCACCTTCTTAGTCATCTGGGGCCAGTAAAAGTGGCTAACTAGCCTTTCCCAGGTTTTGGTTTGGCCCAGATGCCCAGCCAGAGGGATGTCATGAGCTAAAGTTAGGAGGAACTCCCTGTACCTCTGAGGCACTACCACTCTCCTGGTGGCTCCAAGATTGGGGTCTCTTGCCTCAGTGTACAGTAATCCCTCTTCCCAATAAACTCTGTGGGTACCACTGACATCTCCCTTCTCCTGTGCAGCAGCTTGCTGCCTTAGGCTTTCAAGAGTTGGACAGTCCTGCTGTCCAAGGCACAGCTCTTCCCTAGAGGGCCCCCCTGGGTTTAAGAGTTCAACCTGGTAAGGGTCAAGCTCCATGGGCTCAGTTCCCTCTGGGGTGTCCAAGCCCTCTCCCTGAAGAGAGGGGTCCTGATCCTTTTGCTGTACAGAAGCTGGTTCCCCCGTCTTCTTACCATTTCTCTTGGAAGGTTGAGCCATACTTTCAGGTTCCAACACTTCTTTTTCACCCTGTTTTCTGCTCTGTGCTCTTGTTTTTACACACACTAATTCAGGGATATCCAGCATTGCTGCATGGGTTTTTAGTTCAACCTCAGCCCATGTTGAGGTTTCCAGGTCGTTGCCAAACAGACATGCAGCTGGTATCTTTGGAGAGACCACTACCTGTTTCAGGCCAGTAACCCCCTCCAGTCTAATGTCACCATAGCCATTGCATGATTAGTGGTAACACTGTCAGCATTGGTGACTGGGTAAGTTCTCCCAATCAAGTATTGCTCAGGGGAAACCAGTGTATTTCTCACCATAGTGACACTGGCACCTGTATCCCTCAGAGCTTCTATCCTAGTTCCATTAATCCAAGGGTATTGTAAGTACTTTTTTAAGTTGGGTGGCCACACAGCTACAGTGGCAAACTCAACTTCTTCTTCTGAAACTAGAACTGCTTCAGTGTGCAGCCCAATTTGCTCTTGGCACACTGCTGATCCCATCTGGAGACTTGCTACACCAGGAGTAGCTGTAGAAGGACTAGGGGCCTTCTTCTTTGGGCAAGCAGCATCTCCAGTTAAGTGTCCCAACTTCTTACAGCTGTTACACCAGGCCTTTAAAGGATCAAAGTTCTTTCCCCTGTACCTATTATTGGACTGGGAAGAGTTTTGGGACCCACCCCCTGTGAGAAAGTGCCCTCTTTCTGCATGGTATGCCCCCTCTTTTTGCTGAATTGCTGATGTTCTTTGACTGTGTGTGTCCTGGGCTCCTGCTAATCATGTACCCAGGGCCTATGTTCCTTCCCTAAAAACTGCATTGAAGCCTAAACCCAATTGGCATCCCTGGCCACAGGTAGGCCCCTGGTAAAAGGTACCACAGGTACCCAGGGCACTGTGACCAGGGAAGGCCCCTACGGGCTGCAGCACTTATTGTGCCACCCTTAGAGGCCCTGCACCTTTTTTCACACACACACACTGCCTTTGCAGGCTGCGTGTCTTGGTGCAGAACAAAGTGAAGAGTCGACATGGCACTCATCCCTGTGTGCCATGCCTACAAACCACTGCCCTGGCCTAGGTCAGTCACTCCTCTAGCTGGGTGCACTATGCCAGTGGTGAGGGTACCGGTGCATGAGACCTGTACCCCTACAGTGCCCAAGTCCATTCCTGGGCACTGTAAGTGCAGTGCTGCCATTAAGAGTTTATGGTGCTGGGAGTTTGTCATTACAAACTCCACAGCACCATAATGGCTACACTGAAAACTGGGAAGTTTCGTATCAAACTTCTCAGCATATTAAACCCACACTGATGCCAGTGTGGGATTTAATGTAAAATGCACAACCGAGGGCATCTTGGAGATGCCCCCTGAAACTTGACCAACTTCTAGTGACCTGACTGAGTGGCTGCTTAGGCTGCCACCAACAGACATGTTTCTGGACTCCTGGGTCGAGAGCCTGCTGCTCTCGGGGGCCTGAAACAATGCACATCCTGGGACGAGGTGCCAAGCCTCCTCCCCCAGGATGGGCAGGGTTCACGAAGGGGAAGCTTCAAAGGCATGCCGCCTTTGTGAGCCTCCCCAGACCATTCGCTGTTTTCAGCAACTGGTCCCCACTGGTTCTACCCCCCACTTTGGGCGGGAGAACCGGCGTGAAAAACAAGTGAGGGAAAGAGGTGTGCCCACCTCTGCCAACTCCACCCCTCAGGTGGGGAGGCGAGGTGAAGCACAACTCCGAGTCCCCGCCATCTTGAGGATGGGGGACCCAACCAACCAGGGACAGGCTCCTGCCCCCTCCCACTGGATGGTGGCACGATAGGGGGTGTACCCAACCCAGGGAAGGGACCCATTGGTCCCCTGCCCTTTACCTACCTGTAACGCCCCTAAATCTAGTATTTAGGGGGCACCCTGAACCTTGCTTCCGGAGATCCAGCACCGACCAGAAGAAGGACCGAACAGCCGTGCAGCCAGCTAACAAGAGGAAGACGCCCACTGACTTGGCCCCAGCCCCACAGGCCTGTCTCGCCTCGAACCTGCTCCTGCGAAATCCCAGTGTGTCCTGCAGCCAGCAACCTCAAAAACCCCGGAGGACCTGCCTGCCTTCACTTCCAAAGACTGCTTCTCCCGTGAACACCGGATTTGTTCAACTGCAACTTCTGGCAGCAGCCAGAGACCGCGAATCCAGCCCAATCTGCACCCGCCGAACCCGGCCCGAGCTCGAGTGGAAAAACACCACGAGGAGGTCACCCCGGCGATCCTGACCCGAGATCCGGCGACCCCTGACCTGCCTCCAGCCGACGCCTGCAGCCTAAATCCAGAAGGCCCCCTTGACCGCGACCCAGAGCTAGTAAGAAGATCCGACCCCAAAAGGCACCCCTGCATCCGACGCCCCACGGCCTTGGGTGCCAAAACCGACGGTGCCTAACCAACCCTTACCTTCCCAACTTACCTCTCGAAGTGGTGGTCGCACCCAGATGTCCTTTGTCTCCTTGCCTGCAGTGCTACTTCAAACCGGAGGTTCTCCATTGAAAACAACAGGGCGCCCGACGTCGAAACAGCACTCTGCACCCGGCCACCTCAGTGCCGCTGAGGGTGCACCTTTTGTGCTACTTTGTTTCCCCATTTGCCCTGACCTAAACCCTAGGAGCTTTGATCCCACAACCCAGTGGCCTGCTTGCCAGCAGCCACCAACCGGAGGCCCCCTATCCCCCATTGGATAACATTGGGCCTCAACACTCTGCACCCGGCCTCCCTAGTGCCGCTGAGGGTGCAACAAGAGTGCATCACTGACCCTGGGGGACCCCCGAGTCTACCCCCAGAACCTTAACTCCCACAGTCGATAACTTACCTGTGAACCGATAACCTGTTTTTCCTCCATAGGATAACATTGACAATTTTCTTCCAAAAAGTTTCTAAGTGTGGAGTTTTGAAATCTAAAAATGTTCTTTAAAAATCACACAAATAACCAAAACGTATTTACTTACCTGTTTGCAGGAAATGTCCCAGTGCTGAATCCAGGTATCCAGCACTGAGTTAGAAAAGTAACATAAAAAGTAACTTACCTGTAATTTACTGGAAAAAGCCTATTCATTTCAATGTACTGTATTTGCTAAGTGTTGGAACCTACTGCATCCCCTGTAAATCAAACAAAGTACAATTTCTATTGCATTTTCAAACTGTTCTATATTCAGCAACTTATTACTGAAAAGTATTTAATGCTTACCTGTGCTAGGCTTGCTTGGTTCTAAAAATAAAACAGTATATTTTTTATACAAAAACATTTGGCCTAGAGTTCAGTTCTTGAGTGTGTGAATTAATTTGCTGACTGAGTGTATACATCAAATGCTTAACACTGTCCTCTGATACTGCCTTACTGCTCGACCACTCTACCACAAATAGAGAGTAAGGTTCTATCTAACTTTAACCTCTGCCTACCTCTGGGGTCACTTGGACTCTATACACACTATACCTCATTTTGGTGTAGTATATATAGAGCCAGTTTCCTACATTTGTGGCAGCGGTGGGATACACAACTTGCATTTGTTGGACTACTTGGTTACCACCTGATCACACAACAGAACTCTTAAATTGCCTTTAGAATTCTGATTTTTTCAAATTGGCATTTTTACCAAACTATTAAAAGTCTTGTTAGGGCCTTGCTTAAGTCCCTTTAGAATTTTAGAAAATAAAAAGTCACTGTAGTCCAGGGTAGAGGGGTTAGAACTTTTTTTGTTAGAATGTCTCAAAAACAGAATTCAGCTATTAGTGAAGATAATAATGACATACAGGACATGGTTGAGGAGCTTGACCTCACCCCTTACCTTCACTTGTCTTTCAAGGAAGTAAGGTCCTTATGTAAATTTAAAAATATACCAATGGGCCCTCATCCAACCAAACAAAAGCTCCAGGAGCTATTGGCTGAGTACTCAAAGGCCCACCCCTCTGAAAATGGTGATGACCAGTCAGAGGGAGAAGGAGGTGACGAGGATGGAGAAAGGTGCCCACCTCCACCACTTCCTAGGGAAGAAAGGAACCCTGTTCCCTTAGTTCCAAGAATCAACCTCTGGGAACCTAGAGGCCACACAGGTGGGTCAGGTTCTGGTGAGGACATTGAGGACAGCCTCAATGAGGAGGACAGCCTTTTAGCAAGGCTGACCAAAAGACTGGACCTAGAGACCAGACTCCTGGCTCTAGAGAAAGAAAGAATGGAGATGGGTTTAGCACCCATCAATGGTGGCAGCAATCAAAATAAGGATAAAGAGCAATCTTATTATCCTAAAATCCCCAAAGGGATTGTCCCTAAATTTGAGGAGGGTGATGACATCACTAAATGGTTCACAGCCTTTGAGAGGGCTTGTGAAATGAGAAAAGTGAATAAGTCACACTGGGGGGCACTCCTTTGGGAACTGTTATCTGGTAACTGCAGAGACAGACTCATGACCCTTTCTGGGGCAGATGCTGGGTCTTATGACCTCATGAAGAGAACTCTGATTGAGGGATTTGGACTGTCAACTGAGGAATATAGAATTAAATTCAGGGGGGCTCACAAAACCCAAACCAATCCTAGATTGACTTTGTAGACTACTCAGTTAAAACACTGGATGGTTGGTTGACTGGACACAATGTGCATGATTTCAATGGACTTTACAATCTGTTTATGAAAGAACATATTTTAAGTAATTGCACAAATGAAAAGTTACATCAGCATTTGGTAGACCTAGGTCTAATTTCTCCACAAGAATTGGGAAAGAAGGCAGACCATTGGGTCAAGACAAGGGTGACAAAAACAACCACTGGGGGTGACCAAAAGAAAGGGGTTACAAAACCTCCCCAGGGGAAAGGTGGTGAGAATCCCCAAGATAAAAAGCCCGAGTCTTCAAAAGGGCCCCAAAAACCTGCACCGGGGGGTGTAGGAAACTGGCTCTATATATACTACACCAAAATGAGGTATAGTGTGTATAGAGTCCAAGTGACCCCAGAGGTAGGCAGAGGTTAAAGTTAGATAGAACCTTACTCTCTATTTGTGGTAGAGTGGTCGAGCAGTAAGGCAGTATCAGAGGACAGTGTTAAGCATTTGATGTATACACTCAGTCAGCAAATGAATTCACACACTCAAGAACTGAACTCTAGGCCAATTGTTTTTGTATAAAAAATATACTGTTGTTTTATTTTTAGAACCAAGCAAGCCTGGCACAGGTAAGCATTAAATACTTTTCAGTAATAAGTTGCTGAATATAGAACAGTTTGAAAATGCAATAGAAATTGTACTTTGTTTGATTTACAGGGGATGCAGTAGGTTGCAACACTTAGCAAATACAGTACATTGAAATGAATAGGCTTTTTTCAGCAAATTACAGGTAAGCTACTTTTTTACTTTACTTTTCTAACTCGGTGCTGGATACCTGGATTCAGCACTGGGACATTTCCTGCAAACAGGTAAGTAAATACGTTTTGGTTATTTGTGCGATTTTTAAAGAATATTTTTAGATTTCAAACTCCACACTTAGAAACTTTTGGAAGAAAATTGTCAATGTTATCCTATGGAAGAAAAACAGGTTATCGGTTCACAGGTAAGTTATCGACTGTGGGAGTTAAGGTTCTGGGGGTAGACTCAGGGGTCCCCAGGGTCAGTGATGCACTCTTGCTGCACCCTCAGCGGCACTAGGGCGGCCGGGTGCAGAGTGTTGAGGCCCAATGTTATCCAATGGGGGATAGGGGGCCTCCGGTTGGTGGCTGCTGGCAAGCAGGCCACTGGGTTGTGGGAGCAAAGCTCCTAGGGTTTAGGTCAGGGCAAATGGGGAAACAAAGTAGCACAAAAGGTGCACCCTCAGCGGCACTGAGGCGGCCGGGTGCCGAGTGCTGTTTCGACGTCGGGCGCCCTGTTGTTTTCAATGGAGAACCTCCGGTTCCTGAATTTAATTCTATATTCCTCAGTTGACAGTCCAAATCCCTCAATCAGAGTTCTCTTCATGAGGTCATAAGACCCAGCATCTGCCCCAGAAAGGGTCATGAGTCTGTCTCTGCAGTTACCAGATAACAGTTCCCAAAGGAGTGCCCCCCAGTGTGACTTATTCACTTTTCTCATTTCACAAGCCCTCTCAAAGGCTGTGAACCATTTTGTGATATTATAACTCTCTTCATATTTAGGGACAATCCCTTTGGGGATTTTAGGATCATAAGATTGCTCTCTATCCTTATTGAGTAAATTGCTGCCACCATTGATGGGTGCTAGGCCCATCTCTGCTCTCTCTCTCTCTCTCTCTCTCTCTCTCTCTCTCTCTCTCTCTCTCTCTCTCTCTAGAGCCAGCAACCTGGTCTCTAGATCCAGTCTTTTGGTCAACCTTGCTAAAAGGCTGTCCTCCTCATTGAGGCTGTCCTCAATGTCCTCAGTAGTGCCTGCCCCACCTGTGTGGGATCTAGGTACTGAGAGGGTGATTCTTGGAGTTAGGGACACTGGGGCCCTTTTCTCCCGAAGAAGTGGGGGAGGTTGATCTACCTGGTCATCCTCCTCCTCTTCTTCCTCATCTGTCTGGTCTTCACCAGTTTCCGATGGGTGGTCCTTAGCTTTTGTTTGGTGGGATGGGACCCTATGGCTATGTGTTAGATTTTGCATAGGGACCTTACCTCCTTGAAAGACAAGTGAAGGTAAGGGTTGATGTCAAACTCCTCAACCAGGTCCCTGTTAGAAATGGGATCTCTAGTTGGCAAGGGCTTGCACCTTTGTCCAAGTAGGGACCCTTCTTCCTAGTCAGGGTAAGGGGGTTACACTCCTAAAATAACCCCTGCTCTCACCCCCTTGGTAGCTTGGCACGAGCAGTCAGGCTTATTCTAGAGGCAGTGTGTAAAGCATTTGCACATAACCAACAGTAATACAGTGTAAGCACTACAAACGGGCACCACACCAGTTTAGAAAAATAACCAATATTTTTATATATTCAAGACAAAACCAATTACGACAAAAATCCACAATACTATACTTTAAAAATGAATGCTTGATAAGGTAACTTCTTCTTTGCAGGAATAACACAAAAGCAAAGTACGTACGAGTCGGTAGCCCCGTCTGGGTCTACCGCGATGCTGAATTACACAGAGTCCAACAGTTCCAGCCGACCGCGTCGCTGCGGGCCAGCAGAGTCGTGAACAGACTCGGTCACAGTACCTAAACTGGTGTGGTGCCCGTTTGTAGTGCTTACACTTTCTCGTGGTGGCTGGTACGGAGTGTACGAGCCGGTCGGCGTTCGTCGCGGTTGCAGTGCAAGACGGAGCGATGCAAGGTGCGGTGTCCCTCGATGCGGTGCAGGCAGTGGCTTGATGAGCGTCGTGCAGACGGAGTCGGTGAGTCCAAGGCGTGCGGTGCAGGGCGAGACGGTGTACGATGCGGTGCTGACAGGTTGCGATGCAGGCGACCAAGCCGGAGTGCGGGAGCTGGCGTCGGACAGTGGTGCGAGTCGGAGCGTTGCGTCGCAAACGTGCGAGCGGTGCCCCAAATGCGATGCGGTTTCGACTGTTGAGCCAGTTGCAGCGTCCGCGTCGGTCGGGTCCGGCTGGTTCAGTGAAGCGATGCGATGCGAACTGCGGGGCCCACAGGTCACGGTGCAAGCAGCGGCTCGGTGTTGACGGCGTCGGACGTCGCCTACGGTGAGACCAGGGTTGCGATGCGGTCTGCGGTGCAAACAGGTCACCGGCCAGGGATGGATTCGGTTGACGGAGTCGGTTGCGGTTCCCTTCCTCTGTGGCAACTGAAACGGTGTTCCAGAAGCGGTACCCAGAGGCTTGTGAAGTCTTTGTAGTCCCTGAGACTTCTTAACAGGAGGCCAGCTCGGTTCCAGGCCCTTGGAGATACTCAGCACAAGTTTGTAGAAAGTTCAGTCTAGTCCTTTCACTGCCCAAGGCAGAAGCAGCAGCTGCAGGCCAACCCAACAAAGCAACAACACAGCAAAGGGGCAGTACTCCTCCTGGCAGCTCTTCCAGCTCTTCGTCTTGGCAGGTTCCTTGATTCCAGCGAGATCTAAATTCATGGGGTCAGGGCCCCAATATGTATATCCCAAATTCCTTTGTTCTCTGAAGGCAGAGAGGCCTTTGCCTAGTCCAAACCAGTTCTGGAGCACTTTGTTGACAAGTCTCCGTCCCTTCTTTCAGAGAGTAGGCCAGGGACATCAGACGCACCACAGGAGGTGGAGCCAGCATTGTGGAGGGAAGGCACTGTCCTATTCAGGGCCCAGGTGCAACTCCTCCCACCCATCTACATGTAGGTCTTGCTATTCAGCCCTGTGCTGACTCACCCTGTCTCCTGGCATCCCCCAGCCCCTGTCACTCACACTCCAGACAAGGAATACACAACCTCGCAGAGGCAGGCTTGGATGGTTAGACAAGAAAATACCCACTTTCTAAAAGTGGTATTTTCAAACCCAGAATGTTAAAACCAACTTCACTAAAAGATGCATTTTATCATTCTGAGTCCAGGCATACTAAACTCGAATTTCTACCATGTTCCCGGGGTCAGTTAGGATTATAAGCTGTAATAATCAAAACTGCCCGTTCTGGCCTATGGGGAACAGGTAGCCTTGCAATAGTGAAAAACGAACTAGGCTGTAATTCACTATCAGGACATGCCACACACACCAGGGCATGTCCTACCTTTCGCATACAACGCACCCTGCCCACAGGGGTACCTTGGGCCTACCTTAGGGGTGACTAACATGTAGAAAAGGGAAGGTTTAGGGACTTGCAAGTGTGCGCACTTGCCAAGTCGACATGGCAGCCCCAGGCTGCGCACAGGCTCTGCAATGGCAGGCCAGAGTTACACTTTACAGGCTGTTTGCGTGGGTGGCACAATCCAGTGCTGCAGCCCACCAACAGCATTTGGTCTATAGGCCCTGGCACTCACAGTGCACTTTACAAGGGACTGACACATAAACCAAATAGGCCAATCATGGAAACGCCAATCCATATCACATTTTATACAGGAGCACTTGCACTTTCCCACTGGACAGCAGTGAGGAAAGTGCGCAGAATCATTACACCAGCAAAAACAGAGTCAAAACCGGGAGGTCAGAAAGCAAAAAGTCAGGGGAAACACACTAAAAGATGCCAAGTCTAACACATGTCCCCTCCAGCTGAAAGTAGGGAGAACTACCCAACCCCATTGGAGTTCTCTTCACTAAGGCGGAAGAACCTGGACAGACCATCTGCGTTGGCGTGTTCTGTACCAGGACGGTGTTCCACCGTAAAGTCCATTCCCTGTAGGGAGATGGACCACCTCAGCAGTTTTGGATTCTCACCCCTCATTTGCATCAACCATCTGAGGGGCCTGTGGTCTGTCTGAACCCAGAAGTGAGTCCCAAACAGGTATGGTCTCAACTTCTTCAGCGCCCAGACCACAGCAAAAGCTTCCCTTTCTATGGCACTCCACCTCTGTTCCCTGGGGAGTAGTCTCCGGCTAAGGAAGACTACAGGCTGATCCAGGCCCTCTTCGTTCAGTTGTGAGAGCACCGCTCCCACAGCACCGCTCCCACACCATGCTCTGAAGCGTCAGTCTGCACGACGAATTCCTTGGAGAAGTCAGGTGCCTTGAGCACGGGCGCCGTGCACATGGCTGCCTTCAGGGCATCAAAAGCTTTCTGGCAGGACTCAGTCCAGATCACTTTCCTGGGCTGCTTCTTAGAAGTCAGCTCTGTTAAGGGGGCAACGATGGTGCCATAGCCCTTAACAAATCTCCTATAGTAGCCGGTGAGACCTAAGAAGGCTCTCACCTCTGTCTGGGTCTTGGGGGCTCCCAAGCCAGAATGGTGTCAATCTTGGGTTGTAGGGCGCCACCTGGCCGCTTCCTACCTGGTGTCCCAAGTACACCACAGAACCCTGCCCGATCTGGCACTTACTGGCCTTGATCGTGAGGCCTGCACCTTGCAGAGCCTTCAACACTTTCTCAAGGTGCTGCAAATGTTCTTCCCAGCTGGAACTGAACACAGCAATGTCATCCAGGTAGGCGGCACTGAAATCCTCCAGCCCAGCCAACACCTGATTGACCAACCTCTGAAAGGTGGCAGGGGCATTCTTCAACCCAAAGGGCATCACCCGGAATTGGTAATGACCTTCTGGGGTTGAGAATGCTGATCTCTCCTTGGCCCCATCGGTTAAGGCAATCTGCCAGTACCCAGACGTCAAATCAAACGTGCTGAGGAACCGGGCAGCTCCCAACCGATCAATGAGCTCATCAGCTCTGGGGATGGGGTGCGCGTCAGTCCTGGTGACTGCATTGAGCCCACGGTAGTCCACACAAAACCGGAGTTCTGGAGTGGCACCGGGCGCAGCAGCCTTTGGGACCAAGACCACTGGGCTGGCCCAAGGACTGTGGGAGGGCTCAATCACCCCCAACGCCAACATCTTAGAGACCTCCTCCTTGATGCTGGCTCTGACCCGGTCAGTCAACCTGTAAATCTTGTGCTTCACAGGAGGGCTGTCACCAGTGTCCACGTCATGGGTACACCAGTGAGTAACACCGGGGTCAGAGAGAACAGTGGGGCGAACTGTCCCAACAACTGGTGACAGTCCCCTGCTGCTCCTGAGTCAGAGTAGGGGAGAGGATCACACCTTCTACTGACCCATCATGCTCCTTGGTAGACAGGAGGTCAGGGAGAGGCTCACTCTCCTCTTCCACCCCATCATCTGTCGCCAAGAGCATACTCACTTCGGACCTCTCGAAGTGGGGCTTGAGGCGGTTCACGTGAAGGACCCTCAAAGGGTTCCTTGGAGCTTGCAAATCCACCAGGTAGGTGACGTCACTTTTGCGCTCCACCACCTCATATGGCCCAGTCCACTTGTCCTGCAAGGCACAAGGTGCCACTGGGGCCATGACCCACACTTTTTGCCCAGGTTGAAATTCGACCAGAGTGGCATTCTGGTCATACCATCTCTTCATTTCTTCCTGGCTTGCTTCTAGGTTCGCCTGAGCGAGTTTCCTGAAGCGGGCAGTTTGGTTTCTAAAGGCCAGCATGTAGCTAAACACATCCTGGGGAGTTTTCCTGGGAGCTGCCTCCCAGCCTTCCTTTACCAAACTCAGAGGTCCTCTGACAGGGTGGCCATACAGGAGCTCAAAGGGGATGTACCCAAGAGACTTCTGAGGCACCTCCCTGTAAGCAAAGAGTAGGCATGGCAAGAGGACGTCCCACTTACGCCTCATGGGTTCTGTTAGACCCTTGATCATGCCTTTCAAGGTCTGGTTGAATCTCTCCACCAGACCGTTTCCTTGTGGGTGGTAAGGAGTGGTGAACTTGTAGGTTACACCACACTCCTTCCACAGGGATGTCATATACTTGGATATGAAATTGGTCCCCCTATCAGAAACCACCTCTCTGGGGAATCCCACACGGGAAAAGATCCCCATTAACGCCCGGCCCGCCACTGGTGCCGTCGTTGTCCTGAGAGGGATTGCCTCCGGGTACCGGGTGGCATGGTCCACCAAGACCAGGATGTACCTGTTGCCCATGGCTGTCTTGGGATCCAGTGGCCCCACAATATCCATCCCTACCCTTTCAAAGGGTGTACCAACAACAGGAAAAGGTTGGAGAGGAGCTTTGACCTTCCTCCCACTCTTACCACTTGCCTGGCAAGTTTGGCAAGACCTCCAGTGTGCATCTGACTGCCTTCGCATTTGGGACCAAAAGAAGTGGGTGACAAGCCTGTCAAAGGTCTTGTCCTGCCCCAAATGTCCTGCCAAAGGCACGTCATGAGCCAGACCCAGTAGGAAGGTCCTGATGCGCTGGGGTACCACCAGCACACGGGCTGACCCAGGCTCAGCAACCCTAGGCTCACTGTATAGGAGACCACTCTCCCAGTAGATCAGATGTGACCCGGACTGATTACCAGCTGCCTGGTCTGCAGCCTGCCGCCGCAGACCCTCCAGAGTAGGGCACTCGTTCTGCTCCCTGCAGAACTCCTCCCTGGTGGGACCCCCTTCTTGCTGCCAATGGGTCAGCTCAGAGATGTCTCCCAGTTCGGCTACCTGCTCCCCTGTAGGCACCGGGCGTCCCCTCGAGGTCCGCCTCCTCCCGGTCCGTGGGAACCTCGGGGGCCGGTTTCCGCGCCCCTGCCCTTTCTCTTGGCAGGGACTTGGGCCACTGTTCCAGGCTCCAAGTCCTCTTGATCACCCTTTCTGGCTGCCATTGACCGAGTAGACACGCATGCCCACTCTGGCAGCCCAAGCATCTCCAAGTGAGACCTGAGCTCAACCTCCTTCCATAAGGACTGCTCCAGGTCGTTTCCTAGCAGACAATCTACAGGCATGGTAGGGCTCACAACCACCCTCAAGGCACCTGAGACCCCCCCCCCCCATTCAAAGGGAACCTGCGCCACCATACACTGGCGCTCAGAGTTGTCTACAGCAACTACTTGGTGGAATGCCCCTGGGACTACCTGCTTCTCGGAGACCAGGTGACACCGGACTGAGGTCACACTGGCTCCAGTATCTCTGAGAGCCTCTACCCTGTTCCCATTGATGGTCACCCAGGTGCTATATTTCTTTGTGTTAGGGGGCACCTGGTTTCCTGGGACCATCTCACTGTCCCCTAGTGAGACAAGGGTCATTTCTGCGGGATCCCCACCCTCCTGTGGGCACCCCTCCTCCCCAAGCGCTACAATAGCCAACACTTTGGACTGTCCGTCGGTGGGTGGCTGTGTCCCCTTTGAGCACTTGGGGTCCCCCTTAAAGTGACCTACCTGGTCACATGCATAACACTTACGGGGGCCGGTCTCAACAGGCTTCCCTGTAGAGACCCCTTTCTTCTTATCACCGGGGGGCTGGGAACCCTTACCCTGGGTACTAGTTTGGGGCCCTTTAGAGAACTCCTGTGTTTTACCCTTGTCCCCCCCCACTCTTCTGCTGGGGACCCTGCCCACCTTTGGCTGAGTCTCCCCCAAACGCTTTCTTGTGGACCCTGGTACTCACCCAGCGGTCCGCCTCCATAGCAAGCTTCCTGGGGTCAGTTAGCTTACTATCCACTAGGTGCTGGCACAGATCTGCAAAACATAGACTAGACAAGTGCTCCCATGCAATCAAGTTGTAGAGCCCCTGAAAATCTGTTACACTACTGCCCTTCACCCAACCTTCCAGCGACCTGCAGAACACATCCACACATTCCAACCAAGTGTTGGCATCAGACTTCTTACTGGACCTGAACTGATCCCTGTACTTTTCAGGAGTAAGACCATACTTAGTGAGAAGGGCATCCTTCATGTCAGCATAGGTGAGGTGATACCCCTTACCCAAAGCTATCAGAGCATCCCTTGCTTCTTCAGGGAAAAGTGGCCACAATCCTGCTCCCCAATTTTCCTCAGGGACCCCATTCATGTGTATGGCTGCCTCATAACCCTGAAACCACCTTTGTATGTCATCCCCCTTCTTGAACTCCTTGCCTACATTCTTGGGAATGTGCACAATCCTGTCTGCCTTTCTGGACGAATTGCTGCCACCATCTGAGCCTGACTTACTCCTAAGTTCTAGCTCCTTCAGTTCTCTCTCATGCTCTAAGAGCATCTTCTTCTCCTCCATGGCCAATCTCTTTCCTCCCGCTCACTCTCCAGCCTGAGCTTCTGCAGCTCAAACTGCCTTGCCTCCCGCATGTCCTCCAGCTACTCTGGGGACAGACTGCTGCTGCCTGACCTGGCGGGTTCCCCCCCACCCAAAAGCACATCCACCCTGGAAATAGGCTCCTCCACCTCCTCACTGAGATTACCAGGCTGCCCACTGGCATGTCTGGCTGCTACCCAGGCCCTCAGCGCCTTCTGTAGCTCCTCCTTCCTTGTGAGGCCTTTAATTTGGACTTTCAGGTTTTTACAAATCGCTCGTAGCTCCTTTACGGCGTAGGACTCCAACCTATCCTCCTCAAAGATAACTTCCAGAGATGCAACGGATGATGCAGTTGATTCAGGCATGATGAAAGTAGTGAGTTGAAAACTGGCAAGATCAAAAATAGGCCAAAAGAAAAAGAACCAGTATGTGGTACGTAATGGTCTGCGATATGGTAGTAGTGCACACCAATCACTGAAAGTCAAGTGCAAACACAAGTCCTATCCTCACCGCTGACAACCAATGTTAGAAATGGGATCTCTAGTTGGCAAGGGCTTGCACCTTTGTCCAAGTAGGGACCCTTCTTCCTAGTCAGGGTAAGGGAGTTACACTCCTAAAATAACCCCTGCTCACCCCCTTGGTAGCTTGGCACGAGCAGTCAGGCTTATTCTAGAGGCAGTGTGTAAAGCATTTGCACATAACCAACAGTAATACAGTGTAAGCACTACAAACGGACACCACACCAGTTTAGAAAAATAACCAATATTTTTATATATTCAAGACAAGACCAATTACGACAAAAATCCACAATACTAT
Source organism: Calotriton arnoldi (assembly GCA_963921515.1). Lineage (NCBI taxonomy): Eukaryota > Metazoa > Chordata > Amphibia > Caudata > Salamandridae > Calotriton > Calotriton arnoldi. The sequence goes on from CAWUFW010000116.1 coordinate 824,483, forward strand.
ACTTTAAAAATGAATGCTTGATAAGGTAACTTCTTCTGTGCAGGAATAACACAAAAGCAAAGTTCGATGCAGTCGGTAGCCCCGTCCGGGTCTACCGCGATGCTGAATTACACAGAGTCCAACAGTTCCAGCCGACCGCGTCGCTGCGGGCCAGCAGAGTCGTGAACAGACTCGGTCACAGTACCTTTCTCGTGGTGGCTGGTACGGAGTGTACGAGCCGGTCGGCGTTCGTCGCGGTTGCGGTGCAAGACGGAGCGATGCAAGGTGCGGTGTCCCTCGATGCGGTGCAGGCAGCGGCTCGATGAGCGTCGTGCAGACGGAGTCGGTGAGTCCAAGGCGTGCGGTGCAGGGCGAGACGGTGTACGATGCGGTGCTGACAAGTTGCGATGCCGGCGACCAAGCCGGAGTGCGGGAGCTGGCGTCCGACAGCGGTGCTAGTCGGAGCGGTGCGTCGCAAACGTGCGAGCGGTGCCCCAAATGCGATGCGGTTTCGACTGTTGAGCCAGTTGCAGCGTCCGCGTCGGTCGGGTCCGGCTGGTTCAGTGAAGCGATGCGATGCGAACTGCGGGGCCCACAGGTCACGGTGCAAGCAGCGGCTCGGTGTTCACGGCGTCGGACGTCGCCTACGGTGAGACCAGGGTTGCGATGCGGGGCGATGCGGTCTGCGGTGCAAACAGGTCACCGGCCAGGGATGGATTCGGTTGACGGAGTCGGTTGCGGTTCCCTTCCTCTGTGGCAACTGAAACGGCGTTCCAGAAGCGGTACCCAGAGGCTTGTGAAGTCTTTGTAGTCCCTGAGACTTCTTAACAGGAGGCCAGCTCGGTTCCAGGCCCTTGGAGATACTCAGCACAAGTTTGTAGAAAGTTCAGTCTAGTCCTTTCACTGCCCAAGGCAGAAGCAGCAGCTGCAGGCCAACCCAACAAAGCAACAACACAGCAAAGGGGCAGTACTCCTCCTGGCAGCTCTTCCAGCTCTTCGTCTTGGCAGGTTCCTTGATTCCAGCTAGATCTAAATTCATGGGGTCAGGGCCCCAATATTTATATCCCAAATTCCTTTGTTCTCTGAAGGCAGAGAGGCCTTTGCCTAGTCCAAACCAGTACTGGAGCACTTTGTTGACAAGTGTCCGTCCCTTCTTTCAGAGAGTAGGCCAGGGACATCAGACGCACCACAGGAGGTGGAGCCAGCATTGTGGAGGGAAGGCACTGTCCTATTCAGGGCCCAGGTGCAACTCCTCCCACCCATCTACATGTAGATCTTGCTATTCAGCCCTGTGCTGACTCACCCTGTCTCCTGGCATCCCCCAGCCCCTGTCACTCACACTCCAGACAAGGAATACACAACCTCGCAGAGGCAGGCTTGGATGGTTAGACAAGAAAATACCCACTTTCTAAAAGTGGTATTTTCAAACCCAGAATGTTAAAACCAACTTCACTAAAAGATGCATTTTATCATTCTGAGTCCAGGCATACTAAACTCGAATTTCTACCATGTTCCCGGGGTCAGTTAGGATTATAAGCTGTAATAATCAAAACTGCCCGTTCTGGCCTATGGGGAACAGGTAGCCTTGCAATAGTGAAAAACGAACTAGGCTGTAATTCACGATCAGGACATGCCACACACACCAGGGCATGTCCTACCTTTCGCATACAACGCACCCTGCCCACAGGGGTACCTTGGGCCTACCTTAGGGGTGACTAACATGTAGAAAAGGGAAGGTTTAGGGACTTGCAAGTGTGCGCACTTGCCAAGTCGACATTGCAGCCCCAGGCTGCGCACAGGCTCTGCAATGGCAGGCCCGAGTTACACTTTACGGGCTGTTTGCGTGGGTGGCACAATCCAGTGCTGCAGCCCACCAACAGCATTTGGTCTATAGGCCCTGGCACTCACAGTGCACTTTACAAGGGACTGACACATAAACCAAATAGGCCAATCATGGAAACGCCAATCCATATCACATTTTATACAGGAGCACTTGCACTTTCCCACTGGACAGCAGTGAGGAAAGTGCGCAGAATCATTACACCAGCAAAAACAGAGTCAAAACCGGGAGGTCAGAAAGCAAAAAGTCAGGGGAAACACGCCAAAAGATGCCAAGTCTAACAGTCCCCTATGGCATTGTGGTTATTTTCATTAACAGCTGGGTTCTTGTTTTGAGACATTGTTAAAAAAACTTCTAACCCTAGCTACAGTGACTTTATTTTTCTAAAATTCTACAGGGACTTAACCAAGGCCCTAGCAAGACTTTTACTAATTTCGCAAAAATGGCAATTTGAAAAAAAACAGAATTCTAAAGACAATTTAACAGTTCTGTCGTGTGATCAGGAGGTAACTAAGTAGTCCAACAAATGCAAAGTTGTATATCCCACCGCTGATCCACCAATGTAGGAAGCTGGCTCTGTATATACTACAGCAAAGTGAGGTATAGTGTGCAGAGTCCAGTGGAACCCCAAAGGTAGGCAGAGGTGAAGTTAGATAGCACCTCACTCTCTATTTGTGGAAGTGTGGTCGAGCAGTAAGGCAGTATCAGAGGACAGTGTTAAGCATTTGTTGTACACACTCAGTCAGCAAATGAATTCAACACTCAAAGACTGAACTTCAGACCAATTGTTTTGTATGAAAAATATTATTTTAGTTATTTTATTTTCTAGAACCAAGCAAGCCTGGCACAGGTAAGCAATAAATACTTTACAGTAGTAATGCAGTTTGTAAACAGTTTAAATTGAAATTGTACATGCACTTTGTTTTGACTTACGGGATGCTTGCAGAGAAATGCAATACTTTGTAAATACAGTACATAGACTTGAATGGGCTTTTCAGTAAAATACCAGGGAAGTTACTTTTAGATTACTTTTCTTACTCAGAGTAGTATACCTGGATACTACTCTGGGACATTTCCTGTAAACAGGTAAGTAAAATCGTTTTGGTTAAATAGTACAATCTTAAGGAATTTCTCTAGGTTTTCAAACTCCACACTTCGAAAGTTTTCCAAGAAAAACAGTCAATGTTATCCTATGGAGGAAAATAGTGTTATCGGTTTTGAGGTAAGTATTTGGTAGTGGGAGTTGAGATTCTGGGGGTAGACTCAGGGGTCCCCCAGGGTCAGAGATGCACTTTTGTTACACCCTCAGCGGCACTAAGGCGGCTGGGTGCAGAGTGCTGAGGCCCAATGTTATCCAATGGGGGATAGGGGGCCTCCGGTTGGTGGCTGCTGACGAGCAGGCCACTTGGCAGCGGGAGCAAAGCTCCTGGACTTTAGCTCAGGGCAAATGGGGAAACAAAGTAGCACCAAAGGTGCATCCTCAGCGGCACTAGGGCGGCCCGGTGCAGGGTGCTGTTTCAACGTCGGGCGCCCTGTTTGCAATGGGGAACCTCCGGTTTGCAAAGGCACTGCAGGCTTAAGGACGAAGGTCTTCTGGGTGCGACCACCAATGCGAGAGGTAAGTTGGGAAGTTAGGGGTTGGTTAGGCACCGTCGGTTTGGCCTCCCAAGACCGTGGGGCGTCGGATGCAGGGATGCCTTTTGGGGTCAGATCTTTTTACCAGCTCCTGGTCGCGGTCGGGGGGACCTTCCGGATTTAGGCTGCAGGCGTCTGCTTGAGGCAGGTCAGGGGTGGCCGGATCTCGGGTTAGGATCGCCGGGGGGACCTCCTCGAGGTGCTTGCCCACTCGAGCTCAGGCCGTGGACGGCGGGTGCAGAGTGGGGCGGATCCGCGGTGTCCGGCCGGAACCAGAGGTTGCAGATGAACAAATCCGGTGTTAACGGGAGACAGTCTTTGTGGTTGAAGGGAGGCAAGTCCTCCGGGGTTTTCGAGGTTGCTGGCTTCAGGACACACCGGGATTTCGCAGGAGCAGGTTCAAGGTGGAGACAGGCCGGTAGGGCTGGGGCCAAGTCAGGGGGTTTCTTTCTCTTGTTAGCTTCTGCATGGCTGTTTGGTCCTTCTTCTTCTTGTAGTTTCTTCTTTTCTGAGGAAGCAAGGTTCAGGGGTGCCCTATATACTAGATTTAGGGCGTTACAGGTAGGTAAAGGTAGGGACCAATGGGTCCCTTCCCTGGGGTGGGTACACCCCCTAATATGCCACCCTCCAGTGGTAGGGGGGCATGAGCCTGTCCCTGGTTTGTTGAGTCCCCCCCCCATCTGCAAGATGGCGTGGATTGAGAGTTGTGCTTCACCTCGCCTCCCCCACCTGAGGGGTGGAGTTGGTAGAGGTGGACACACCTCTCTTCCTCACTTGTTTTTCCCGCCGGTTCCGCCGCCCAAAGTGGGGGTCAGAACCAGTGGGGACTAGTTGCTGAAAGCAGCAAGTGGCCTGTGGAAGCTCACAAAGGCGGCAAGCCTTTGAAGCTTCCCCTTCGTGAACCCTGCCCATCCTGGGGGAGGAGGCCTGGCACCTCGTCCCAGGATGTGCATTGTTTCAGGCCCCAGAGAGCAGCAGGCTCTCGACCCAGGGGTCCAGAAACATGTCTGGTGGTGGCAGCTGAAAGCAGCCACTCAGCCTGGACACTAGTGGTGGGTTAGTTTTCAGGGGGCATCTCTAAGATGTCCTCTTTGTGCATTTTTCATTAAATCCCACACTGGCATCAGTGTGGGTTTAATGTGCTGAGAAGTTTGATACCAAACTTCTCAGTTTTCAGTGTAGCCATTATGGTGCTGTGGAGTTCGTAATGACAAACTCCCAGAACCATATACTCTTAATGGCAGCACTGCACTTATAATGTCTATGAATGGACTTAGACACTGTAGGGGTACAGGGCTCATTCACCTGTACCCTCACCACCGGTGTAGTGCACCCAGCTATAGGGGTGACTGATCTATGCCACGGCAGGGGGTTGTAAGCATGGCACACAGAGATGTGTGCCATGTCGACTCTTCACTTTGTTCTGTACCAAAACAACCAGCCTGCAAAGGCAGTGTGTGAGTGTAATGGTACAGGACCTCTAAGGGTGGCACAATAAGTGCTGCAGCCCTTAGAGGCCTACTCTGGTCACAGTGCCGTGGGTACCTGTGGTACCATTTACCAGGGGCTGACCTGTGGCCAGAGATGCCAATTGGGTTTAGGCTTCAATGCAGTTTTAGGGAAAGAACATAGGCCTTGGGGACCTGATTAGCAGGAGCCCAGGGCACACTCAGTCAAAGCACTTCAGCAATTCAGCAAAAAGTGGGGACAACCATGCAGAAAGAGGGCACTTTCTCCCAGCATTCCCTACTGCTCCCCCGGATAGGGAATCCAAGAAGCTGGACCATCTTGGGAAGATGTTTTCTTCCGCAGGCTTGGGGCTGCGGTCGGTTAACACCGCATGTCTCTTGGGCAGTTATACACACACGGTGTGGGTTACGGTCACGCAAGTGCTGCCACAGTGCCCGGAGGAGGCCTGAGCTGTGCTCACCCGCGCTGTGGCTGAGGGTCGAGACGCAGCTAAGTTCACCATTCGTTGTGAGCTGGATACCGCCGACTCTCTGGGTAGGAGGGTTTCCAGGTCGGTAGCCCTGAGGCACTACGCCTGGCTGAGGACGTATGGCTTCTCTGGGGATGTGCAATCCACACTTTTGGACATGCCCTTTGATGGCCGTCGCCTGTTTGGTGACAAGGCGGACAACACGCTTGAGTGCTTCAAGGACTGTAGAGCTACGGCCAGATCCTTGGCCTCGCACCGCCCCATGCAGTCTGCCTTTCGCCTCTTTCGTGGCTACGGAAGGGGTGTCCCACCACGTTCCACAGGTCCGCGCAAGCTACCCAGCCTATCAGGGGACATGGGACCCAGCATCGCGCATCTGAGGGCCAGCAGGCAGGCCAGTCTACCACTACCCCCCACCCCCTGCAGCAGCCTCCAAACCTTCCTAGTCCGACCTTTCAGGGCCACCAGTTGCCAGTGGGCAGCAGGGTCCACCATCGCCTCCCCCACTGGCACAACATCACGTTGGACAGGTGGGTTTTGCAGATAGTCTGAAGGGGCTAATCCCTCCCTTTCAAGACTACCCCTCCCTCCATGCCACCATCCTTCCATCGCATGTCGGAGGATCACTTGGCCATTCTCCGCCAGGAAGTTACGGCTCTCTTGGCCAAAGGAGCTATCGAATGAGTCCCTGTGCCAGAAGTAGGTCGTGGTTGCTACTCCCACTACTTCCTGGTACCCAAGGAGGACAAAGGCCTGCATCCTATCTTAGACCTCAGGGATGTCAACCGCTTCCTTCGGAAGGAGAAGTTCAAAATGTTAACCTTGGCTCAGGTCTTGTCTGGCTTCGACCCTGGAGACTGGATGGTAGCGTTGGACTTGCAGGAGGCTTATTTTCACATCCCCGTCTTGCCTGCCCACCGGCGTTACCTACGGGTCACGGTAGGCCACGATCATTTTCACTTTACCATGCTCCCCTTTGGCCTTACCAGCGCCCCTTGGGTGTTCACGAAAGGGATGGCGGTGGTCGCAGCTCATCTGCACAGATCAGGGGTTCCAGTCTTCCCCTATCTCGACGACTGGCTGTTGAAGGCGGGCTCGCCCCAGGCTGTCGTCTCCCACCTCCAGACTATGGCGGACCTCTTGCATTCGCTGGGGTTCATAGTCAACGTGCTGATGTCGCACCTGATTCCCTCTCAGAAGCTCCTTTTCATCGGAGCAGTTCTGGATACAGCGCAGTTTCGGGCCTATGTTCCCGAGCAACATGTGCGGGATATTCGGGCTATGATACCGATGTTTCAGCCTCTATCCCGGATTTTGGTGAGAATGACCCTGAGGCTGCTGGGCCTCATGGCCTCCTGCATCCTGCCGGTGGATCATGCCAGATGGCATATGCGGGCTCTGCAGTGGGACCTGAAGTTCCAGTGGGCGCAGCATCCGGTAAATCTTTCCGATGTCGTCCAGATCTCGGAGGGGGCTGCAAGTCAGTTGCAGTGGTGGCTTACGTACCAGGATTGGACAACGGCAGATCCCTCTCCCTTACCCGACCAGAGTTCACAGTGGTGACGGATGCATCACTCCTGGGATGGGGCGGCCACATGGGAGAGGCAGAGATCGGAGGCCTCTGGTCTCTGGCAGAGTCCAGGCTCCACATCAACCTTCTGGAGCTCCGGTTGATTCACTTGCACTGAAGGCCTTCCTTCCTTCCTTCTGTCAAAGGAAGAGTAGAGCAGGTGTTCACGGACAACACCACCGCTATGTGGTACTGCAACAAACAGGGCGGGGTGGGGTCATGGACCCTATGTCAAGAGGCTCTTCGCCTTTGGACATGGCTGGAACATCAGGGCATATCCCTGGTGGTTCAACACCTGGCAGGTTCTTCTTACACACAGCACAAGTAGGAGGCAGAATAAAAAACTTCCTTCAGGAGTGGAGGAAGATAACGTCATACAATTGGATATTAAACATCTTAAAAGTTGGATATTGCATAGAACTTGCTAAGATACCACCAGCAAAAGGACCAAAGAAAAAGGTTCATTCAAACGAGGTAACCTCACGTCTACTCAAGGAAGTAGAGGAGTTGTTAGAAAAGAGGGCAATAGAAAGGTTGCCCAGAGAAGAGATCAAAAAAGGAAAATACCCAACATATTTTCTAATCCTAAAAGTAGGTGGATCTCTTCGCCCTATTCTAGACCTCAGATCTATAAAGAAGTTTATTAAGACACAAACATTCAAAATGATAACATTACAGGAGGTCATACCCCAGTTGCAACAAGCATTTCCAATGCAATAGGTCTCCCATTTACGAGAGTTTGAGCTATTGGCAATGTAATAGCTTAAACTCACGCAAATGCGAGACCTATTGCATTGCAAATATTCGTTTTTTTACTAGCGCCCATGCAGTGCTTTTACATTCATGGAGGCTGCGTCCCTTTCTTTAGACAAGCCGCGTCTAAAGAAAGGGGCGTGGCCGACATTAAAGTGAAACCGCGGCATGGGGCACTTTGACAAAAAAAGCATCTGTTGGTCAAGTTGACAAACACGTGTTTTTTTAATAAATGCACCCATGCCGCGCTTTCACTGTAATAGCGGCTGCGCACCTTTCTTTAGACGGGGCTTGTCTAAAGAAAGGAGCTCAGCCTCCATGAATGTGAAAGCCGCATGGCCGCTAGTAAACAAACAAACAAAAGTAATAACTACGCGCGCCCGCTACGCTTAAAGCAGACCGCGCTGCTAAGATAAAGAAAGAAAGAAACGCGGCAGTTATAGTTAAAGCGGACCGCCATTAGTAAATAAAATAAAAGCAGGTGGCGTGCTGCGACATTGTGGGTGGAATAGGGGCAAATCATTAAACAAAATAGTGCTCACAACCAAGATAAAGCAGACCGTGTAACAAGACAAGTAACACTGTCCAGTCATTATGGGAGGTAACAAATGCAGACAAGGCAGTACCAAGGAGAGACTAACCATCCTAATACTGACTCGGAAGCCAGCGTTTACGAAGGACAATAACACAAGCCAATTAAAAATATGGGTGGAGAGTGGGCAGGGCTTCAAAGCCATACTCCAATACTGCATGCGCTGCCCAGGCTTGACCTAAAAAGGGGATAACATGGCAACTATAGATCTGAAAGACGCTTACTTGCACATCCCAATGAATCAAAGATAAACAAAATATTTGCGATCGGTAGTGAACAAGACTCACTATCAGTTCAGAGTGCTGGCCTTTGGGATAAAATCAGCTCCAAGAGAGTTTACAAAGTGTCTAGCAGCATTAGCGGCACATTTGAGAAGACACAGGATACATGTTTATTGCTACCTAGACGATTGGTTATTAAGAGCAAACTTCTTCAGCAAATGCAAGGCACACAAACAAGAAGTGATGAGAACTCTCTTCACACTGGGATTCTCTATAAATATAGAAAAATTATTGCCAAGTCCAGAACAAGAAAAACAGTTCCTAGGCGCAAGAATCAATTCAAAAGTAGGGAAGTATATCCCAGCGAAAAGAGGATAGTACTTCAAGAAACTCTCCTTTACAAGAAGAAGCAAGCTCTGAGAGTGAGGACTGTGAGGAAAATGTTGAGGAAGATGGCCTCATGCGTCCGTCTGATTCCATATGTGAGATTCCATATGAGACCAATTCAGGAATGGCTTCTGAACCAATGGTCACATGCTACAGCGAGTTGGTTGTCACTCAAAAACTACAGCAGGAAATGGCGTAGTGGAACGGATCACATATAACAGAAGGCAATTTGCACAACCAATTCCAACAGTAACCATAACTGCAGATGCCTCACATATGGGTTGGGGAGCGCCTATCGGCTAGCTCAAAGTCAGAGGTGTTTGGAAAGAACAAGATGCGGTGCAGCATATCAATGTCCTGGAACTAAAGCCAGTGTTCCTAGCCTTAAAAACCTTTCAGAAAAAGCTGTGGGGAAGAACGATCTTAATTCAAACAAACAATACTACTACAATCTTCTACATAAACAAACAGGGAGGAACTCAATCCTTTGCCCTATCAAGGCTAGCCCGGGAAATCTGGATTCAGACAATTTAGAGACAAATAGATCTAACGGCAATTCATCTACCAGGGAAAGACAAAGTAGAAGTGGGCAAATTGAGCAGACCAGCATCAAGCTCCCACGAATGGGAACTCAATCAAGCAGTACTGAAACAGATATTCATGAGACGGGGAACTCCAAAAGTAGCTCTATTTGTAACTCCAATAACCGCAATTGACGATATTTGCATCCAGACAGCCCCACCGCCAATCCCTGGGAAATTCCCTGTCAATAAACTGGTAAGGGATATTTGCATCCGATTTTCCCCCCCGATACCACTGTTACACAGAGTAATCAACGAATGCAAACAGGCCAAGATGACGCTAATACTGATTGCTCCTCAGTAAGCGAGGCAAACGTGTTTGTCAGAACTAATAGAAATGGCGCAGGGCATCATTTGGAGATTACCGAAACAACAAGATCTGCTTTCACTGGAAGAGAGGAGAGTTCTACACCCAGAACCAGTGTCTTTCAGTTTCACAGCATGGCTTCTGAAGACTTACAATATGGACATCTAGGCCTACCGGAAAACACGATGGTCGTCCTCAGAGAAGCAAGAAGGCCAGCGACAAAGTGTTACTTAGCCAAATGGAAGAGGTACTCATTGTGGTGTCAGAAAAAGGGCTTATTGCAGAAAAACACTAGGGGAGCAACTGTACTAAAATATCTTACACACCTACTTGACTACAAACTAACTTAGGTGTTTAATTTGGGAGCAATTGTGGCTTACACAAGAGGTCATGTAGGAAGAATTTTTCAGAACACCAGTAATAAAATTCCTCTTAGAAGGAGAAAAGAGAATAGCACTACCCAGAAGAGAGCCAGCATCCACATGGAATCTAAATGTAGTGCTAACACAACTAATGAGGAAACCTTTTGAGCCTTTACACAAAGCCATGCTATAGATGCTTGCACTGAAAACAGCTTTTCTGGTGGCTATGACATCACTTCATAGGGTGAGTGAAATGCAGGCACTCACAATTCAAGTATCATATTTCCAAGTCCACAAGGACAGAATAGTCATGAGAACAGGTCCTCAGTTGGTACCCAAGGTAATTTCACACTTCCACATAAATCAAACAATACAAATGCTGCGTTTTTTCCAAGAGCCAAAACATCAAATGAAGAGACGTTACACACGCTAGATGCAAGACAAGCAATCATGTACTATATGGAGAAAATAAAAATAAGCATGAAAACAAAGCAACTATTTGTTTCCTTTTCAGACAATAATTTGGGTAAACCAATGACTAAAGGCACTATTGCTAGGTGAGCCTCACAAACCATTCAACTTTGCCACACGAGTGCAGGAATACAACTGAATTCTGCACCAAAAGCGCACTCAGCACGGAAAAAAGGAGCAACCATTGCCTTTCTTGCAAATATACCGTTACAGGACATCTGCATGGCAGCTACTTGGTCATCAGTCCACATGTTTACTAAACACTATTGCATAGACATTCAAATGAACAAGGAAGCTCAAGTGGGACAAAAAGTGCTCAAACATCTGTTTACAAATGTAAGCTCATCTTAATCCCAACCACCGCAAGATTAGGAAATTGCTACAAAATTAATGAACAGCATTGGAATCCAGAAAAGGTTCATGCTGCAAAATTAAACGGTTTCTTACCTGTAGGAGTAGTTTTGCAGCTTGAAGCATTTTCTGGATTCACAAGCGACCCACCCACCTCCCCTAGAAAATGGGAAAAGAAAAAAAAAGAATCTGAAGATGCCGACCATGAGTTGAAGCTTCCGGGGAGGGTGTATGACGTCAGAGGAGGCAGGATAAGACACCAAATGGTGAAATCGTAAAAAAAAAAAAAAATTAATGAGAAAAAGGGCTACTTCTATATTTGATCATTCTGGACTCAACCACTAGATGACGTAATAACGCACAGCACGAGAATATAGAAAATTCTGCAAGCTGCAAAACTACTCCTACAGGTAAGAAACCATTTCGCTTTTGCTGTTAGAACATATTAAACACGTTCTATTTTTTTTTTTAATATGTTGCCTTAGGACTCGATAGGCCTGCTGTAGGGGTGACTTACACACATTCCAAAAAAAGAGTCTTTGCTTTGCCATTGCTTAAAATGGCAATTTCAAGGTAGCAGTTTTAAGCTGCCCCTCCAGTCTGCAGTGGCGGACTGGGTGCCTACAGTTATGATTTATAATGTACCCCAATATATGCTTGGGTAGTCACCTAACCTTTCACCTACATTTACCGTACCATTGTACTACATAACGGGTTTGTGCTGACCTTTTACCTAGTTAGGTGCTGCATAAATGTCATGTGGTTTTCTCCGAAAACTAGCCTAATTTATTATGCATGAGGATTCTCAGAATCACAGCAGGACTACCATCTTCTGCATCTTCTGTATAATAGCTATGTATAAGGGTCATCCCTTTCGTCATCCTCGGCCCACATGACACAGCAAGGTAGAACCCCTGAGGGTGCCTTCTGGGTATATAAACACCATATCTTTGCTGGGGCGGGCAGAGGAGAAAGACTTCCATGCTGACACAAGACGCTGAAGCTCCTGCACGCAGACACTCCAGCACGCAGTGGATTTGACATCCCTCGCGGAGTGTCCAACTCGAGACCAAGATGGGGTCCTTCATTTTCTCACTTCAGGTAATGGGGTTGGTTTTATCTGAGGGGAATTCTTGGCTCTCCACCTACATACATGCTAGGTACATTTCGATACATCTAGTTAGGGTTAGCATCGTAGGAGTACGTATATTACTCCAGTATTGGAACTTTCATAGATTCACATGCTTGAATCATTCCCCGTCGTCATGATGGGAGTCCCCGGTACTTTAAAATAGTAGTAGTAGTAGTAGATGGGTATAGACTAGAACAGGCCTAGGCCTCGTAGTTTATTAACCTATCACTGTCATTATTAAAAAAGAGACCAAACTTTGCCTTAACCAATCAGCATGGATCACCCTTTAGAACATTCCAGAGAGAATCTCAGTACCTCAGATTTTCTACCGCACGTTGTGCTAGGGAGTCTTGTCTGAGCTGTGCTCAGCTTTTCACACCTAAAGAAGATTTCTGGACTTCATACTTCAGGGAAGTGACTTTATTGATTTATATTTCAAGCAGATATATATATATATTCTACTCTTATACTGTTGGTTGACACCAGCTCTGACTGAGTCATGTCAGGCAAGGCAAGAAAAGCTCTGTTCAGAGAGTGTGCCACCTGTTTGAAGAAGAGGCTATATGTGGAGGACCCTCATAAAGAGTGCATTTACTGAATATATCCAGTCCATAAGGCGTCAGACTGTAAAATTTGTTGCACCTTTTCAAACAAATCTCTCATAGACCGTGAGGGACAGCTTCTAATTTGGCTCCAGAAAATGAAGACCAGGTCTGATCCTGTGTTAGACTCTGAGAGTGAGCAGTCTACCTCCTCAAGAGTTTCCCTCAAAAGGGAAAGGTATTCCTCGCACTCTGATAAGGAACCCCATGCGCTAAGAAATCCTCTCAAGAGGTTTCTTCAGAGAGCAAGAAGGGGTCTCCCAGGAGAGAACAACCTTCAAAGTCTGTATCAGAGCCCAAAACCCCACCTCAAGGGCTAAAATTGACATTCAAGAAGCCTTCTTCAGAGCCGTCGTCTAGGTCTCTGCCATCTAGGAAGGGTCTGTCAACTCCCCCGTCAATGAGGGGATGCACCTCAGGGACATCAACATCGACATCTTTCTCCATGGCCCTCTCATCGTCAACGACTTCTCGATCATCGTCCACTCAGGCCCCGATTTTGTCGACCATCCCTCTGGTATCGTCGACGAGGATTTCGTCGTTGTCGATCAAAATGAAACCACCGACGGAAAAGTCACCGTCGTCGAGACCGTCGTAGTCGTGATCATCGTCGGCAGAGAAATAAGTGACGGCGAAGACGCAACCGCAACGAGAAAGTTGTCGTCGACCAAGACGCCGTCGTCGACGAAGGCCCAGTCACCGACAAAGACTGAGCCATCGACGAAGAAAGTAGTCGACAAAGATCAAGTTGTCGATGAGGACACACTCATCGACGAAGATGGAACTGTCACCGGAGGCGAGCACGTTGCCGTCGAGCCCACCGCTTTCGACAACGACACTGGTTTCAACGGCGGCCACCTCTGTCAAACTCCTTCGTCACCAAAATCGCAGCTGGGGGCCAGATCATTCTCGCCTAAGCCTATGGACATGGACTTAACCCCAGAGCATACTTCCCCTAGTAAGATCACTCCTCTTCTGCCCACGCATCTTCTGGAGGAGGAAGATTCTGAAGATGAGGGCCCATTTGTGGATGCGTATTGTCCTTCGGACTTACATGTCAAATGCCAAGATGAAGAGGAGGAACAGAGTTATTATGGTCAGGCCTACTATGCCCAACCTGAAATGGGACATCAGTAGTATCAGCAAGAAATGGTCACAATGCCGTCTGCCTTGCTCATAGATCTTCAGTTTATGCTGGAGGATTACCGTAGGTGATTCCCACCTGCAGGACCTGTTGCTGAACCTACACCTCCAATGGGGTCACCTGTACAGCGCTCCACTCCTACGAGGTTGTCAATTCCTAATACTCCGCAGTCCATTCCTCGCCAGGAAGTAATCTGTTCGGATGAAGAGAGGGAAGAGGGAGAACTTCCCGACACGGGTATGGAGTGGGATAATTATTCGATTTCCTTGCCTGCTTCACCAACACCTCCACCAGTAGATTCTCCACCAGAGGACATAGGAGGGTTTCATAACCTTCTGGAACGTGCAGCAAAAAGATTCGCGTTGCCAATGCACTCGAAACAGGCTGACTGTTTCCTTTACGACTTTAAAGAACCATTTCGAAAGTCTGTCAGAGCTATACCAATTATTGATTGCATCTGGGAGGTGGGTATTAGAATCATGAAGACCCTAGCTTCTATACCAGCAGTGCTGCCATGTCTTGACAAGAAATACAAGGCTATGGATAATGCACCAGCGTGCCTCACAGGAAACCAAAAATCGGATTCTGTCGTCATGCAAGCTGCTCAGCGCTGCTCGAAGAATCCGGCAGCCCCTCTTTCAGCTCCTCCTGACAAAGATGGCAGGCGCTTAGATTCAATCGGCAAGCGTTTCTCTTCGATGTCAGCGTTAACAGTAAGAGCGGCGAATTCTCTGGCGATCTTAGGGAGCTATGATCGCCAGATGTGGTCGGACATAGCCCCCTATCTGGACCAACTACCAGAGGACACTAAGGAGGAAGCAAATAAGATTCTGCATGAGGGCGAAAGAGCATCTAATAAAATTATAGATTCTCCCATGGATGTCACCATCACTGGTTTCAGGCAGTTGGCAGGTGCGGCAGACCTGAGAAGGCAAGGATGTCTTACAGCCACCTCATTCTGGGCGGAGGTTCAAAACAAGATCTTGGACCTACCGTATGACGAGAGGACCTCTATGGAAGCCAGGTGGAGGAGGCCCTTAAAACAATAAAGGCGGACATGGATACCGCCAAGTCTTTGTGGACGCTACAGTTCAAGAAAACTCCTTTTCGAGGGTAAAATGGCAGCCTTCCTATAGGGGAGGGTATCAACAATACCGTTACCCAGCATACTCCTCAAATACTCAATCTTACCGTTCCCAATTCCAACAACGACAACCTCCTCAGTCTTCATATGTCAGATCAACAGAGGAAAATCAGCACAGGCGGGCAAGGATGTTGGCCGTCGACAATGATATAGTACAGGCTCCGGCTCCAATTCCCACACAGCACTCGCCTCAATTTCTCCCATCAAAAACCTTGTATCTCGCAGGCAAAATTTCCAGTCACCTTCACCAATGGAAAACAATTACCACAGACAAGTGGGTTCTTCGCCTTGTGCAATTTGGACATACACTGGAATTTATCCAGAAACCGCCTTCAAACCCACCACAACCTTTCCACCAAAAGCATCTCAGAGCTCTTCAACAAGAGGTCAAAGCCATGCTCCAGAAAGGGGCAATCGAGAAAGTGCCTGTCGCCCACAGGGGCAGAGGTTTCTACTCCCTTTCTTCTTAATCAGAAAGAAGCTAAAGCAGTGGCGTCCAATTTTGGACCTCAGAAGCCTCAACGTCTACCTGAAAAAAACAATCATTTCGGATGATTAAGTTGCAGGAGGTTTAGAAACTCCTAAACCAGGGAGATTTCATGACCTCATTAGACCTCCAAGACGCTTATTTGCACATACCCATTCACCCAAGGCACAGGAAATACCTGAGGTTTTTGGTTGCCGGACGCCATTTCCAGTTCAAAGTGCTCCCCTTCGGACTCAAATCTGCTCCCAGAATTTTTACAAAGTGCCTTTCTCCAGTCGCAGCGTTCCTCAGGCAACATCAACATCAAGTCTTCCCATATCTGGACGACTAGCTGATAAAGGCACCTTCCAATTCGGCAGCACAAGTGTCTACAAAGGCCTGCACACTTCTCTTCCGACGGCTGGGTCTCACTCTCAATCGGCAGAAATCCAGTCAGAGCCCATCGCAAACGATTGTCTTTCAAGGAGCCAAGTTAGACACAGTGTGCTTAAAGGCTTATCCTGCGGAGGAATGCCAACACCGGCTTCTTATGCTCACAAAGTCTATCAAAAGAAAAAAGTCTTAACGTTAGTCTGTACAAGTCTCTCTTGGGAATGATGTCATCATGCATACCACTGATCCTATTCTGTCGCCTCAAAATGCGACGGATGCAGGAGGAACTGGACAAGCAGTGGACACAGCCGTCAAGTCATCAAGATAACTCCACGCATGCTATAGGCATTGACGTGGTGGGAAGACAAAACTCATCTGTCAGCAGGGTTGTCTGTCCGACACATAGCGGCTTCCTTCGTGATTACCACAGATGCGTCACTGAAGGGATGGGGAGCTTATCTCCAAGAGCTTCAAGTGAGCGGCAAGTGGCATCGAACACAAAGTCAATACCACATAAATCTATTGGAATTAAAAGCAGTACATCTAGCCCTCCAGGTTTTTCTTCCCAGGATTCAGCATTAGTCTGTCCTTGTCAGTACGGACAATACCACAGCGATGCACTATATAAACAAGCAGGACGGCACAAGATCTCGCCAGCTTTCCAGGGAAGCACACAAGTTGTGGGAATGGACTATAGTTCACAGTATCTGCCTCTGAGCGGAATACGTTGTTCCAGGACGTCAGAACACGATTGCAGACACACTGAGCAGGCTCACGACGTTGTGCAACGAATGGGAACTGCACCAGCAAACCCTGCACAACATCTTCCTATACTGGGGCGCACCAGAATTGAACCTGTTCGCAACTCCCCAGAACCGCAAATGGCGGTACTATGCAAGTTGGCATCCCCAACAGGGGTCATGCGGGAATTCCTTTTCAATTGCATGGTCCGGCATTTTTGTTGACGCTTTTCCCCCATTCCTCTTCTCCCAAGAGTCTTGAGGAAGATGAAGTGCCAGCCATGCAAACTGATCCTCATCGCTCCAGCATGGCCACGTCAACACTGGTACACGGAGCTGCTGCTTCTATCGTAGGTCCCGCACTTCCAGCTTCCAGTGTTGCCCAATCTTCTGACTATGAACCAGGGGCAGATCCTGCACCCAGATCCCAGGAACCTACATTTATCAGCATGGCTCCTGAATTCAATGAGTTCCAGCACTTGAACATTTCGGGGAAATGTCGAGATATCTTAGCCAGAGCTAGGGCGGACAGTACCAACAAAACCTACCGTCTCAAAGGGAAACGTTTCTGCATCTGCTACCATCAAGCGTGCATACATCCGCTGTCGTCCTCTCCAGAGCAGATCTTACCTTACCTTTTGCAGCTGGAAAAGTTGGGTTTGGCGCATAATTCAATAAAGGTTCACTTAGTGGCCATCTCCTGTTACAGAAGATCACTTTCCTCTCCACCTTTGTGGTCTTCTAGAATAATCAAGGAGTTCCTCAAAGGGCTGTTTCGAGTTTTTCCTCCTATAAGGCCTCCACCTCCGGCCTGGTAGTTGAATACCATGCTTTCCCAATTGATAAAACCTCTTTTTGAGCCAATTCACTCAGCAGAGATCAATAACCTGTCATGGAAATTGGCTTTACTTCTGGCCTTGACCTCAGCCAGACGGGTCAGTGAGGAACCCTTCTTGCAATTCAAAACAGATTCTCCTCCGCACAAATCCAAAATTCATACCCAAGGTTCCATCTGATTTCCACTTTAATGAACCTGTGGTACTGCAGACTTTCTTCCCGAATCCATCAGTGACCGCAGAGAGGGCTCTGCACTCGTTGGATGTCAAGCTTTGCCTAAAATTGTATCTACACAAGACACAAGCTTTTTGCAAGACTTCTCAATTATTTGTCGCATACAGTGTGCCAAGGAAAGGTTTCCCGCTCTCCAAGCAGAGTATTTCTAGATGGTTCACAAGTGCCATACAATTTTGCCATCACAAAGCAGGCAGACCAAGGTCTTCAAGAGTACGAGCCCACTCCACGAGGGCTGTGTCTATGTCTATAGCATTGTTTGCGGAAGTGTCACTTCCTGAGATTTGCCGTGCAGCAACGTGGAAGAATAGAGACAAATTTACTAGACACTACTGCCTGGATTCAGCAGTTCTGAACGACACGGCCGTGGGTCAAGCAGTACTTCATCTATTCAACTAAGGTGAGCCACCCCTGTCTACCCCCCTACCTCTTCTGCTGTATCACATTTCCATAGAGTAAACCATTCGCTTGTTTAACACTTAAAGGAATGTATTCCTTAATGGTTATTATTATGATTATGGTTATCATTTGTTTAGTGATGTCTTGCAGATATTATTGAAACATATTCCTGATAAGCTGGTCAAGGCTAGGGTAAAATGTGCTACTTAACTGCTTGCTATTCTGATTCAAGCATGTGAATCTATGAAAGTTCCAATACTGGACTAAGAAATAAGTTACTTACCTGTAACTGTAGGTTCGAGGCATGTCTGCTGTAGATACACGTTTTGTATACTCCTGCCATCTAGTGTTGGGTCTGGATGTTTGCAAGTTGTTGTTCTTCGGAGAAGTCTTTCCTAGTCATAAGGTAAGGTGACTTCTCCTTTCGGTGATAGTGCGCATGGGCATCGACTCCATTGTTAGATTGATCTGAAAGAGACACGTTAGTGACAGATTCCTTACCTTAGAATATCCCCAGGCGTCAGGCTGGATCCGGAAAGTTTTTGCGTAGCAGTACCCTTGCGCGTCGGTAGGCGTCGTCGTGCGGCTCCGCGTCCGTCGTCGGCGCCGGGATGACGTCGCGGGCAGTACTTAGACGCCGCCCCTGCGCGCTGACGTCAGTTCTTTATTTTTCCGCGCCAGTAAGCGCAGATCCGGGAAGAGCAGTGCCCTAGTCATTTTTTGACTAACTTTTTGGTGATTTTTTCACTGTTTTTCTCGAAGTCTCTCGACTCCGACGGTGTCAGTAGGGATGCCCGGCTTCAAGCCATGCGACGCCTGTGGTCGAATGATGTCGATCACAGACCCGCATCTAGAGTGTCTTTACTGCCTCGGCCGCGACCACGACACGAAGTCGTGCCCCGACTGCCGGGCCTTGCACCCGAAGGCTTTGCGAGAGCGGTCTCGAAAGCTCCTCGAGGTCCGGCAGTCGACTCCGCGCCACGCCAAGCCCCGGTCACGTGAGAGGTCGAGGGGCCGGTCGCAGAGTCCTCATCGATCGTCGGGATCCAAGTCTTCGCACTCCTCCGGTAAGTCGAAGCATAAGAAGTCTAAGAAGCGTCATCGCTCGACGACTTCACCTCGCCGGTCTCGCGACTCGGCTGAGGGTCCTGTCGGCACCATCCCCGCCCCCGCTGCGCCGGGAGTGCCTATGGAGCCGCCCCCGCATTACGCGTCCTTCCCGGGTTCGGGGGCGACTCCGGCCGAGATACAGGAGTTCCTGTCGGCCATGGCCCGCCTCTTCGGGCCTCAAGGTCCCCCCGGTGCGCCTTCGGGCCCCGCGGGCCCTATTGGGGTTCCTACGGCGCCGCCGGCGACTCCGGTCCCGGCGCCGCCAGCAACACCAGCCCCGGCTCCGGCGCTGCCACAACCCCGATCGACGCTGGTTGACCTGACGACACCTCCACCGGCCTCTCCGGTGCCGTTCACGACGCCGCCCGGGGCTCCGGGCGACGTCGTTCCCCGGTTCTGTCCGGATCCGGACATGGCGCCGGAACGGCGTCACTCGACGCCGGCTCCGACGCCGATGGGACCTTGGGTCCCGCATGTCCCTCCTCCATATTTTGAACCTGAATTGGAGGACGTAGAGGACTGGGAGGGGTCTGATGACCCTCTCACACAGCAGTGTGAGTTTGATCAGGACTGGGCTGAGGAGCTTGGGGATGCCAGTGGTTTGGACACCTCCCCTGACCCTGGCATGCTGTCTCCTCCTTCCGTGGCAACGGAGGAGGGAGCTAACTTTGCAACGGTGATGCGTAGAGCAGCTGGGGCCTTACACCTCCAGTTGCCTACAGTGGCTGTCAGGACTAACATCCTGACGGAAGTGCTTCAGCCGGCGGCTACCTCCTCGGAGCCACTGCTGCCGTTTAACGAGGCGCTTTCCGACGTTCTTTTGGGCACCTGGTCCAAGCCCACCACAGGGGCTCCTGTGGATAGGAACGTGGCCCGACGCCATCGCCCTGCTCCGGGCGACCCCCTGTTCCTCTCCCAACACCCCACCCCTGAGAGCTTGGTGGTCCAAGCCTCTGCTTCCCAAAGCGCCTTCCCTACCGCTCCCCGGATAGGGAATCCAAACGCCTGGATCAATTTGGGAAGAAGGTCTTTTCTTCCTCCAGTGCTGGCTTGCGGTCCGTCAATACCACTTGCCTCTTGGGCCGATATTCCCACTCCTTGTGGGACTCGGTGGCGCAAGTTCTGCCCCAGTGTTCTGAGGAGGTCCAGACACTGCTTACCCGCGTCATTGCTGAGGGTAGAGATGCGGCAAAGTACACCATTAGATGTGGCCTTGATACCGCCGACTCGCTGGGCAGATCGCTTGCGACGACAGTGGCGCTGCGCCGTCACGCCTGGCTGAGAACCACTGGTTTCTCGGGTGATGTCCAAAACACTCTTATGGACATGCCCTTTGATGGGGTCGGTCTTTTTGGGAACAAGGCAGACCATGCGCTGGAGCGTTTTAAGGACTCGCGGGCTACGGCTAAGTCCCTGGGCCTTTCTGCTGTACGCCCTCCGCAGCCATCTGCTTTTCGCCCCTTTCGTGGACACGGAAGGGGCGCCCAGTCACGTCCGCTGCCCGGCCACCGGCCCGCGCAGCAAGTGTCTTCGCGTGGCCGAGGACGTGGCTCCCGCCGTGGCGGGTCAGGCAACCAGCGTGCGGGTCAGGCCACACACCCGCCCCGTCCGCGGCCTCCAAGCCCTCCTAGTCCTTCCTTTCAGGTGCACAGCACGCCAGTAGGGGGCAGGGTCCGCCATCACCTTCACCACTGGCGTGCCATCACCTCGGACAGGTGGGTCTTGGACATTGTCCGAAGGGGCTACTCCCTCCCCTTGGTGACCATCCCCCCAGCCATGCCACCTCAATTCCACCGCATGTCAGGGGATCACTTGGTGCTTCTTCAAAAGGAAGTTGCGGCCCTCTTGGCCAAGGGGGCCATCGAGCGCGTTCCGACCCCAGAAGTAGGACGTGGTTGCTACTCCCACTACTTTCTGGTGCCCAAAAAGGACAAGGAGGACATGCGTCCTATCTTGGACCTCCGGAACGTCAATCGCTTCCTCCGGAAGGAGAAGTTCAAGATGCTCACCCTAGCTCAGGTCTTGACTGCTCTCGACCCTGGAGACTGGATGGTAGCGTTGGACTTGCAGGACGCATATTTCCACATCCCCGTCCTGCCGGCCCACCGGCGTTACCTGCGGTTCACGGTAGGCCTCGAGCATTTTCAGTTCACCGTGCTCCCTTTTGGCCTTACCAGCGCCCCTCGGGTGTTCACGAAAGTGATGGCGGTGGTCGCAGCCCATCTGCGCCGGGCAGGGGGTTCCAGTCTTCCCCTACCTCGACGACTGGCTGCTGAAGGCGGGCTCGTCCAAGGCAGTCGTCTCCCACCTCCAGACAACGGCCGAAGTCCTGCACTCGCTGGGGTTCTCCATCAACGTGCCGAAGTCGCACCTGATTCCTTCTCCACAGCTCCTTTTCATCGGAGCAGTTCTGGACACGACGCAGTTTCGGGTTTATCCTCCCGAGCGGCGAGTCCGGGATATTCAGGCTATGATTCCGATCTTTCGGCCTTTATCCTGGGTTTCGGTACGGATGTCCCTGAGGCTGCTGGGCCTCATGGCCTCCTGCATCCTGCTGGTCGATCATGCCAGATGGCATATGCGGGCTCTGCAGTGGGACCTGAAGTTCCAGTGGGCGCAGCACCAGGGCAACCTGTCCGATCACGTCCAGATCTCGGAGCGGACTGCAAAACAGTTGCAGTGGTGGCTCTCGAACCGGCAATGGGTCATGGGCAGATCCCTCTCCCTTCCCCAGCCAGAGCACACGGTTGTGATGGACGCGTCCCTTCTGGGATGGGGCGGTCACATGGGAGAGGCGTAGATCAGAGGCCTCTGGTCTCCGGCGGAGTCCCGGCTCCATATCAACCTTCTGGAGCTCCGGGCGATCCGACTTGCACTCAAGGCATTCCTTCCCTCTGTCAAAGGGACGGAAGTGCAGGTGTTCACAGACAACACCACCGCCATGTGGTATTGCAACAAACAGGGCGTGGTGGGGTCGTGGACCCTATGCCAGGAGGCTCTGCGCCTCTGGACATGGCTGGAACATCAGGGCATATCCTGATGGTTCAACACCTGGCAGGTTCCCTGAACGCCAGGGCGGACGAACTCAGCCGCAGGTGCATGATGGATCACGAATGGCGTCTTCACTCGGAGGTGGCGCAAGGTCTCTTTCAGCAGTGGGGAGAGCCTTGGTTAGATCTGTTCGCCACCGAAGAGAACGCGCAATGTCAGCAGTTCTGCGCGTTGGAATTTCCAAGGCGGCACTCGCTCGGCGACGCTTTTCGTCGCGAGTGGAGTTGCGGTCTGTTGTACGCCTTTCCGCCTATACCACTTCTACCCAGAGTGTTGAAGAAGATTCGGCGCGACCGGGCCCAAGTCATTCTTGTGGCTGCGTACTGGGCTCGAAGAGTTTGGTATCCCGAGCTACTCAGTATGAGCGTCGATCCCCCGATCCGTCTGCCTCTTCGGGAGGATCTTCTGTCGCAGCAGCAGGGGACGGTCCTCCACCCGAACCTGTCCAGTCTACACCTGCTTGCGTGGAGATTGAGCGGCGGCAGTTGATTCCTTTCGACTTGCCTCCCAAAGTTTGTGATGTGATTCTGGCAGCCAGGCGTCCCTCCACTAAGGTGGTATACGCCTGCAGGTGGAACAAGTTTGTGGCATAGTGCACAGCAAAGGCTGTGAATCCCCTTTCTGCCCCTCTTTCTGAGGTTCTTCTGTTCCTTCTTTCTCTGGCCCAACAGGGTTCTTCCCTGGGTACCATCAAGGGCTATCTTTGTGCGATATCGGCCTTCCTCAGGCTACCTGATCAGCCCTCCCTTTTCAAGTCCCCTGTGGTTAACAGGTTTCTTAAAAGCATTACACACCTCTTTCCTCCTATGAAACCAATCCTATGCACACGAAAAACAACTTAATACAGGGTAATGAAAATCACTATCCCAAAGGTAAAAAAGCCATGAGTTCTTCAGCCGTTAAAGTTCATTTTAATATTCAGAATATTTTCCAAGCCAGCCAACACGTGTTTCGTCAGTGGGTAATGACCCTTGACTTCTTCAGGGCTGGAGAACAACAAAAAGTAGTGATGTCACATTCTATATACACCAACATACATTATACAGTGTTAACACATTCCAAAAAAAAAAAAAAAGAAATTACACCTCACATTAAAACACTTATCTAATACCATATGTATATAAAATGGAAAAAGATTTCTTTCATAGCAGCAATTATTAAGAAAACAGGTCGGCACATGAGTCTCTGTGTTAACAGGACTCCAGTACAGAAAGAGAGAAAGAGGAAGAAAGAGAGAGCCAAGAAGTGCTTAGTCCATACTCAAACCATGTGAATTAAAAAGAAAGATATTTATATCATTAAAACAGCAGAACAGCTGGACATAGGATCCATATGCCCTAATCCAAACGCTGTACCACAAGCCATCTGAGATCATATATTACAATGAATCCATAAAAACACCCTGTGCCCATTATCACCTATGCAACAGTGAAAAAACGCCACCTGATAAAAATGAAGCAACATACCTCAATTATGATCTGACCAACCAATTAGGTTTGAACTCATCACGTTATTAGGTTTAGCGCCATCTTCTCTACCTGTGAGAATTAATAATCACCTCTTTCCTCCTGTTCCGTTTGTAATGCCTCAGTGGGACTTGAACTTGGTTCTTACCTTCTTAATGTGCACTCCCTTTGAGCCTCTACATAATTGTCCTCTTCGTCTTCTTACTCTGAAGACAGCATTCCTGGTGGCCATCACCTCTGCTCGGCGGGTGAGTGAGCTCCAGGCTCTTTCATGCAAACCTCCCTTTCTGTCTGTTCATCCGGACAAGGTTGTTCTTAGGACGCGTCCGTCCTTCTTGCCAAAGGTGGTCACTGCCTTCAATATTTGGCAGACCATCACTTTGCCCACCTTCTTTCCGCCTCCGCATCCTTCCAGAGAGGAAGAGAGGCTCCACCGTCTGGACCCAAAACGTGCGCTTTCTTTTTACATCAACCGCACACACCAGTTCCGGGTGGATGACCAGCTCTTTGTTGGCTACGTGGGCGCCAAAAAAGGTCGGGCGGTACACAAAAGGACCATCTCCCGCTGGGTCACTATGTGTATCAAAGCCTGCTATTCTTTGGCTAAGAAGGAGCCTCCTGTTGGGCTGCGTGCCCATTCCACCAGGGCAACGGCGGCTACCACGGCTTTAGGCCGCGGGGTTCCGTTACAGGATATATGTCAGGCAGCTACGTGGGCCTTGCTGCACACGTTTACCAAACATTACTGCCTTGACAGCCAAGTCCAGAGAGACGGCTTCTTTGGCCGTTCTGTTCTCCGGGACTTCCTCGTCTGATCTTTGTTCGCAGACCCACCACCGGGGTTGGTATTGCTGGCGTATCTATTCTAAGGTAAGGAATCTGTCACTAACGTGTCTCTCTTTCAGATGCACAAGTTACTAACTTGTGTAACGATATATCTGTAAGAGACAGTAGTTAGTGACAGATTCCTACCGCCCACCCATCCTCCCCGTTCTGCGAACTGATTTCTAGGGTTAAGGACATCCCTTTCAGGGCCCTAGTATTTTTCAGACACCTATGTCAGCTTCTTGCATGGCTCTGCGTTCCTGGCGCGGAAAGTCGTGTACAGAACTGACGTCAGCGCGCAGGGGCGGCGTCTAAGTACTGCCCGCGACGTCATCCCGGCGGTCCCGACGACGGACGCGGAGCCACACGACGCCGCTTACCGACGCGCAAGGGTACTGCTACGCAAAAACTTTCCGGATCCAGCCTGACGCCTGGGGATATTCTAAGGTAAGGAATCTGTCACTAACTACTGTCTCTTACAGATATATCGTTACACAAGTTAGTAACTTGTGCTTTTTTTCCGCCATCGGGTTCGGAGGTGTATTGCTGCGCTCCGGTTTGAAACCGTTCTTCAGGTTCCCCTCGACAAGCAATCCTCTCTACCTTCGACGATTTTGTTTCGTACGCGTTTCGCACTTCTCCGTGTATTGTTTTGGCAACGGAATCGACTTTTCGATCGAAAAGCTTCGTAGACGGCCTTCGGGCCTAACTGCACCGGGTCAGCTCTCTGTCGATGGATCGGACTCCGTTTAAATTCTGTCCTCGGTACCACGCGAAGTGTCCCCGCACCGACTCACACCAACTGTGCAACTTGTGCTTGTCTCCCGAGCACAAGGAAGAGACCTGCAACGCTTGCAGATCGTTCTGATCAAAGAAAACTTTCCGCAAGCGTCGGGCTCGACGGATTGATGCAGCGTTAAAGCATCGAAGATACGCCGGACATCTTCGGCCAAGAGTCCGGATAAGAAGACTTTGATGCATCAGCGGCAGAGGAGGAGGAAGCATTCTCTGAACAAGACTCTGAATAGGAGCTCGAGATAGACCTCGATGCCGAAGAACTGCCGCAGGGACAAGGTGACGTGAGTACAGAAGACTCCTTGCCCCCACAAACTCCGAAAAAACACAAAGCTTCGACACCACCTCTGCCTCTGGGCCCAGGTCGGCACCAAGACAACGTTTCTGATGCCCTTACTCCGGGCCCTGCTCCGAAACAGCCAATCAAGCCTTTCGGCTCGGTACCGAGTCATCAAAAGTCCTCCTCGGAACCGAAGCCCTCCGGTTCCAAACACAAGTCCGGCTCGGAGCCAAAATCCTCCATGTCGAAAGCCAAGCAACCTTCGGAGCCGAAACCTTCCGCGCAGAAAGGCCAGCTTCCTCCGGCACCATAGACACCATCGAAACAGAAAGAGACCCCTTTGGATCCAAAAGTGGACTTTATTCCATTAATACCAGATCCTAAGCAAAAGAAGCTATATATTACCCCGGAGACTGGCTATATTCACACACGGCCGCCTCAAAAAAGCAAGCTTCAGGATGAGGACACTTTTGAAAAGGTCCCTTTAAAGAAAAAATCTGTGGCTACAAGTCCTTTTCATCTACCATCACCACCGCCTCCACTCCCTCCTTCTCCACCTGAGAATCCCTTGCAAATGACACCTCAGGATTCCCCACAATCTCACCATGAGGATGACGATGCTGATGATGGAGGGATACATCTCCCAACAGATCAATGGACAGATTATACAATTGATCCCCCAGGTGATAATGATCCAGATCTTTACCCAGCCAAACCATCTCCTCCAGAAGACAATGCATCCCATCAAGAACTCATTGCCAGGGCTGCACAATATCATGGGGTAGCATTGCACAAACAATCACTAGAAGAAGATTTTTTGTTTGAAACTTTAACATCCACACACAGGTCATCACAAACACTTCCCATGCTTAAAGGCATGATGCGACACGCTGATAAGATTTTTAAAGACCCAGTAAGAGCACGCAACTTAACTCCTAGGGTAGACAAAAAAATATAAAGCCTCCCCTACAGACTCTATATTTATCAGAGGTCAGTTGCCATTAGATTCTCTAGTAGTGTCTAATGCTTGTAAGCAGGCGAATTCTGAGACCTCAGGAGATGCTCCTCCGCCAGATAAAGAGACCAAGTTAATTGATGCTTCTGGCACGCGCATAGCTGCTCAAGCTGATAATCAATGACCCATTTCGAATACGCAGGGTCTTTTAGCCAGATACGACAGGGCACACTGGGATGAAATGGAGCAATTGCTTCAATATCTCTCAGATGAGCATAAGGCTAAGGCACAGGACTTAGTAAATGAAGGTGAACTAATTTCTAATTCCTCTATACGATGTGCTCTAGATGCTGCAGACACTGCAGCTAGAGAGGTTAATACCAGCATTCTGCTCAGGAGACACGCTTGGTTAACGATTTCAGGGTTTAAGCCAGAGGTCCAACAATCAGTCCTTAACACACCTTTTGTTAAAGAACATCTGTTTGGTCCTAACGTAGATCAGGCGTTAGAGGAAATAAAAAAGGACACTGAGGCGGCCGAATCTATGGGAGCGCTCCAGTCTCCATCCAACAGAGGCTGTTTTCGTTTTTTTCTTTTACAGAAGAGGGTCCAAAACCCCATCCCCAGATCAAAATACCTGTGCTTATAAAGGTAACAACCAGTCCCCTCCCTCCAGAGGATCTTTTCGAGGAGGTTATAGAGGCAACAACTTCAAGGGTAGGGGTAAGGGTAACACACCCCGTAACTCCCCTTCCCCTAACAAACCGTGACTTGCCCACGCTTCCCCCCCCCGATTACACCACACCTGTCGGGGAAAGACTTCAACAATTTCTCCCCATTTGGCAGTCTATAACAACAGATAAATGGGTGATTGGAATTATCCAACATGATTATAGCCTGGAGCTTACCAGCAATCCCCCAAACATTCCACCTCAATCTCACAAATTGTCTCTAGAACACTTACAATTGCTAGAACAAGAGGTCCAATCTCTCTTACTAAAAGGAGCAATAGAGCCGGTCCCAATACAGTACCAGGGCTCAGAGGTTTACTCTCTGTATTTTCTCATTCCCAATGTCAGTGGAATCAGTCACATGGTCAATTAACCGATCTAGTGTTGATACACAGCCGTACCCATCACTCTCTGCAGTGGTGGAACCCACAAAACGTATCAAAAGGACAGCCTTTCATCGACCCTGTTCCATAGATCGTTATCACAGCAGACGCATCTCTAACAGGTTGGGGTGCTCATCTCCAAGATTACACAATACAAGGCCTGTGGAGCAACAAGCACAAAAGCCTCCACATCAACTATCTGGAGCTTTTAGCAATTTTTCGAGCACTCCAAGCTTTTCAAACTCACCTCATAGGCAAAACTGTCCTAGTCTATACAGACAACATGACAGCAATGTATTATGTGCAGAAACAGGGCGGGACACACACTCTCCAACTGTCAACACTCGCTCAAGCCATTTGGAATTGGGCAATCCATCACAAGATGTATCTTCTGGCAGAACACCTCCCAGGAGTAAACAATCAAATTGCCGACCTTCTCAGCAGAAGGAAACAGCAAATTCACGAGTGGGAACTTCATCCCCAAATTCTCCTTCAAAATCTGCGCCTCACCTCCAGTCTCCTCACACAGAACCATGGAGAAATCAGACATCCAAATCCCAAAGAACTGAACTCCGCGATCTGGCTCCTGAAGTCATAGAGTTTGGTTATTTGAATTTACCACCAGACTGTATGAATATTCTAAAGGAAGCAAGAAGGCCTACAACCAGAGCTTGCTATGCAGCAAAATGGAAAAGATTTGTTATATAATGCAATAACAACAAAATCAATCCTTTAGATACTTATATACAAAACATTATCTGTTATCTGTTACATTTACAGCAAACTGGACTAGCTTACACATCTATTTGCTTGCACCTTGCAGCAGTAGCTGTGTACTTACAGAATAGGCAACATTTCACTATTCAGAGTTCCAGTAATCAAAGCTTTCATGGACAGATTGAAAAGAGTAATACCACCAAGGATTCCTCCTGCCCCAGTATGGAATCTCAACATTGTTCTCACAAGGTTCATGGGTCCACCTTTTGAACCATTGCACAAGTGCCCTTTGCAATTTCTCTCATGGAGGGTTGCTTTCCTCATTACCATCAACATCACTGAGGAGAGTTGGTGAGCTACAGGCATTATTAACCTTTGAAGAACCCTTCTTTCAGCTACACACGCACCAACACTAAATTCCTTCTCAAAGTAGTTTCTGCTTTTCATATAAACCAATCGGTTGAGTTACCAGTCTTTTTTCCTCAACCTGATTCTGTAGCAGAACGCGCTCTTCACACGCTTGACGTTAAAAGAGCTTTACTGTACTACATAGATAGGACAAAAGACTTGCGCAAAACAAAACAACTGTTTGTTGCATTTGCTCCACCTCACAAAGGCAATCCTATCTCTAAATCTGGTATTGGAAGATGGATTGTTAAATGCATTCAAACATGCTATGCTAAAGCTAAAAGAACTTTAACAATACCCCCTAAAGCGCATTCCACTCGCAAATTAGGGGCTTCTGTGGCCTTTTTAGGTAAGATTCTTCTAGCTGACATATGTCAGGCAGCTACATGTTCTACACCACACACATTTACCAAACACTATTGTGTAGATGTGTAAGCACGTCAACAGGCTAATGTAGGCCAAGCAGTACTTAAAACACTGTTCCAAACAACTGCAACATCTACAGGTTAGCCACCGCTTTGGGAGTATACTGCTTTGTAGTCTATGCAAAGCATGTGTATTTACAGCACACATGCCTCTAACGGATAATGTTACTTACCCAGTAAGCATCTGTTTTGGCATGTAGAGCTGTAGATTCACAGGCGCCCACCCGCCTCCCCAGGTACCTGTAGTTGTTGCAGTTCTTCATTATACATTTATACGCATGGACATCTCTATACTACACTTACTTACTCCATTCTCACCCTCTTGCGGGAAAACAATCTAACAATGGAGTCGATGCCCATGCGCACTATCACCGAAAGGAGGAGGCACCTTACCTCGTGACTAGGAAATACTTCTTCGAAGAAAAACAACTTGCAAACATCCGGACACAACACTAAATGGCAGGAGTGTGCAAAGCATGTGAATCTACAGCTCTACATGCCAAGAACAGATGCTTACTGGGTAAGAAACATTATCCTTCTCCAGTATTGGAAGCTTCCATAGATTCACATGCGACCCACCCTCCTCCCCGGGGGAAGCTCACCTTGGTCTATCACAGCATATTAACTTTAGCACTACTGCTCTAAAATCACAGGTACTGAGCTTCTCTCTGGAATGTTCTAGAGGGTGATCCTTGCTGATTGGTTAAGGCAAATTTTGGTCTCTTATTTAATAATAACAGTGATAGGTTAATAAACCAAGAGACCTAGGCCTGTTCTAGTCTATTCCTATCTACTACTACTATTTTAAAGTACCGGGGACTCCCATCATGACGACGGAGAATGATTCAAGCATGTGAATCTATGAAAGCTTCCAATGTCGGAACTGCCCTTACTTTAAAATTAGCAGATTTCGGTATGCCTTAGATGTGAACAGAAGGAAGGGACCCTGATACATACGGTCTGGCACTGCCCTTCCTTGGCGCTGTTCTGGAGTGGGGTGATGTCCTGCCTTTCGGAGGTGTTTGGCTGGGACCTGCCCCGGTCACCGAAGCTGGTATTGCTGCATGTCATGGACGGGATTGGGGGGTAACATCTATAAACGCCATCTTATGTTGTTGGGATTCAAGTTGGCAAAGAGGGATATCGCCAGGGCTTGGAGGTCGCCGGCGCCACCATTAGTGTCCGTATGGAAGAGGGGCCTAGACTTTTGTATGGGCTTAGAACTCCCTATTTTCACAGCCAGAGGTTGCCCGCAGAAACATTTTAAAATTTGGAAGCGGTGGGCAGATTATCGGGGGCTGAAGCTGGAACCGGTTGCTGAGGGGGGTCCCCCTCTGCCAGTTTGATGTTGCCCCGTGGGTGCAGATGGTAATCGATTGTATATATAAGTGTGTGGGTGCGGAAGGTGTGGTGCAATGCCATGTTAAAAATGTGACTAAGAGGTTGTTAGTGCGACGGGGGGTGCGCGGGTAGTTGGGGGTGGGGGTGGGAGGGCTTTCTATAAGGTATTTTTCATCTGTATTGCACTTCTACATCCTTGCTTCATTTTCTTTTCTTTAAAAAAAAAGTCAGTCATGATGTTGTCTATTGATTGTGCAGAGGTCTCTGGGGTACAGAGACCTGCGTTATATGAGTCATTTGATGAATAAAATCTGTTATAAAAAAAAAAATTGCAGATTTCGGAGTTCCAGCCTTAGGTGGGACTGTTACCTTTGTGATTGAGGCACACGAATCATTCAGGACAGAGGAATTCTATTCATGGGTCAAATTCCCACCTGCAGATGCACGCACAAATACATTTCATACTTACACTCTGGATGAAACACCAGAAGAATATTGTCCATACGAGGACATTGAAGTTCCGCTCACCTACCAAGAGCTCATAAACTGGTTTAAATGCACCCTCCTACACACAACAGATAAAGTGAGACTCTGTCCGGTCAGCAGAGACGGAGCGACTTGGCCGGTCCTAGCTGCTTACACACCGCATCCTGACATTTACACAATGCCCGTAGCAGACTTACGTCCACTTCACAAAGAAATAATAAAACTTTACAGAAATTTAACACAGTTCGTTATGAGAATACACTTCAACCTACAAGGGTTACACCAGCAGGACAAATACAAGCAACTGCAACTAAAATAACTCCACAAACACTCAACACAGTTATGGGAAAAATGGCCACTAAACGGAAGCAAATGCCCTTCTGGATAGCTCAGAAAATAACACAGTTAGAGGCAGTGTTTCCACACACAGGTCCCCAAGAAAAACACAGAATGCTAACAATTTGCTTGCCAATCGGGATAGCTCCCCCACTGCCATCTATACCAGAACTCATGGTATCCCCTCAACAGCAGTGATACCAGATGTATTGAGACAGATACAGAATGAGTATGGAGAAAAACCTGCTCTAAACCTAGGGATGAAATTGTTCGGAAATTTTGCCCAGGTATCCACGATTATGTTGGCAAACATAAAAGGGGAGGCAGCAGCGGTGTCTATACACCAACGCCTGAGGGATTTCACTCCTGCACAACAGGAGCCGAATTACCTAAAATTATCAAAGATACATAGGCCGAATTAGTTAGAGATAATTTGGGAGCTAGAGCATCAAAACCTCAACTCATGGGTGGGCCTGAAAAGGATAACACCAAGCAAGCACCTGATTCTTCCAAGAAGAAATGGGATAATAAAAAACAAAAGAATAGATCACAATCAAGAGGTGGATCTCCTCAACAGGAGCCCTCCGAAAGGAGGTACAACATTAGGAATCGTGATGACATTAAAAAACCTGACGGGTATCAGGATACTAATACACGTTCCTCTCGTTCCTTTCAGGGTTCATCAAAAAAACTCCAAGAGGGAAGGGCGGTCAGAACACAGAACAGAAGAAAGAACAAGTCCAGAGATACACATCTTACTTCGGACTATAATATCAAAACAGAAGATAAACCAAAATCAAAACCTCAATTTAAAAAGAAGAAAGTAGCTAGCCTTAAAGTAAGAAGTGCCCAGACTACTGAGGACTCAACTTCTGAACAGGGAATGGGCTCTGACGATGCTAGACAGCACAGCAGAAGTAACAATAGCGCGCCAGAACCTTATGGAATTTCTGGTGACAGCGGCGTTGAATTAATATATCACGGTGGAAACACCTGATACTAAGGTAAGTGTCCCACACCCGTTATATGAAATAACACTCCAAATGGAGGGGGACAAACTCAGAAAAATTAAAGGTCTCTTTTGGGAGAACCTGACCTTTGGTTATGACATCCTTTTGGCTGAAAAAGATTGGCCACCTGAGTTCGTTATGGATTGCCCAAAAGGGGAAACAGTAATTTTATCAGCTTTCTCCGACCTCGTTCCCAAATCACTACAATATTCATACGCGCAGGAGTGGGCAGTAGCATTAGCTCCTGCATCATGTAGGGTGGGATGCTGAGTCACCTCACCATGAAATCCCAGTAACTACTCCAACTCCACAGAGACAGTACCCAATAAAACCAGATGCGAAAAAACAAGTCAAGGAGATCTTAAATCAACTTGAATACCAAGGTGTAATAGAGAATTGCACTTCTTCCATGAATAATCCTTTGTTTCCCGTAATCAATCAATCAGGAGTTTGTTAAAGCGCGACTACTCACCCGTAAGGGTCTCAAGGCGCTAGGGGTGGGGGGGGGTGCAGGGTCCATTCCATCAAGGAGGGGGTCTGTCGAAGAGCCAGGTTTTGAGGTTTCTTGCGAAGATGGGGAGCGATGTTGTCTGTCTGAGGTGGAGCGGAAGGGCGTTCCATGCTTTGGCCGCGAGGAAGGAGAAGGAGCGGCCTCCCGATCTGGTATTTCTGGTGCGGGGGACCACGGCGTAGGAGAGCTGGGCTGATCGTAGGGTCCTTTGGGGTGCGTGGAATTTGAGTCTGCTGTTCAGGTATGCTGGTCCGGTGCCGTAGAGGGCCTTGTGTGCGTGGGTGAGCATCTTAAAGGTGATTCTCGCCTCGACGGGGAGCCAGTGGAGTGTGCGCAGGTGCTGGGAGATGTGGCAGTGTTTTGGCAGGTTGAGGACCAGTCTTGTGGCGGCGTTCTGGATGTTCTGTAGCTTGCGGATGAGGTTTTTGTTTATTCCGGCGTAGAGTGTGTTGCCGTAGTCGAGTCTGCTGGTGACCAGGGCGTGAGTGACTGTCTTTCGGTGTTCGAGGGGATCCATTTGAAGGTCTTACGAAGGAGGCGGAGGGTGTGGAAGCAGGAAGACGAGACAGAGTTGATCTGGCGGTCCATTTTGAGCTCGGAGTCCAGGATGATTCCTAGGTTGCGTGCGTGGTTTGTGGGGGTTGGCGGGTTTCCGAGGGCGGGGGGCCACCAGGTGTCGCTCCAGGCGTCGGGTTTTGGGCCCATGATGAGTACTTCTGTTTTGTTGGTGTTTAGTTGTAGGCAGCTGTTTTTCATCCATTTGGCGACGGCTTCCATGCCTTCTCGAAAGTTGCGTCTGGCGGTGTTGGGCTCGTTGGATAGGGAGAGGATGAGCTGGGTGTCGTCTGCGTATGACGCGATGTTGAGTCCATAGGTTCTGACGATGGGGGCAAGTGGAGCCATGTAGACGTTGAAGAGCGTCGGGCTGAGGGAGGAGCCCTGGGGGACTCGGTAGGTGTGGGGTCCAAGAGGAAAGGGGAGAGTCTGACCCGCTGCGTCCTGCCGGAGAGGAAGGAGCAGATCCAGTCGAGGGCCTTGTCCTGGATTCCTGCGTCGTAGAGTCTGCGTATTAGGGTGCAGTGGGAGACTGTGTCGAACGCCGCTGATAGGTCGAGGAGGATGAGGGCTACTGTTTCTCCTTTGTCCAGTAGGGTGCGGATGTCGTCTGTTGCGGCGAGGAGGGCGGTTTCCGTACTGTGGTTTTTCTGAAGCCGGATTGGGAGGAGTCGAGGATGTTGTGTTCTTCAATGAATGTGGCGAGTTGGCTGTTGATGGCTTTCTCGATGACTTTCACTGGGAACGGGAGCAGGGAGATGGGTCTGTAGTTTTTGAGGTCGGTGGGGTCCGCTGACGGTTTCTTTAGGAGGGGGTTGACCTCGGCGTGTTTCCAGTCGTCGGGGAACGAGGCGGTCGCCAGGGAGCGGTTGATGGTGTGGCGGAGCATGGGTGCGATGGTGTCGGCGGCTCTGTTGAAGATGTGGTGGGGGCAGGGGTCCGTGGGGGCCCCTGAGTGGATTGACTTCATTGTCTTCAGTGTGTCTTCGGTGGTGAGGGCTGTCCAGTCATCAATCGCTGGTTTCCGGGTGTCGGAACCCCGATAATTCATATCGTCTAGTTTTAGACTACAGACACTTGCACCAAAGACATTTGCAGTGCAAAATGCACATAGTGCCGCATTGATGAATATCATCGTGCGGAAAAAATACAAAACAACACTAGATATCTCAAAAGGATTCTTTTGCCAAAATATAGCGCCTGAAAGCAGATATTTGACAGTATTTTCAGCCGTAGGCACTCAGCGTCAATTATGTCGACTGCCCCAAGGGTATAAGAATAGCTCCGGGTTGTTTTCAGCAAGGGTAACAGAGTAGCTTCAAACTTTTGATGAGGAGGCATTGTCCTATGTAAATGATATTTATCTGACGAATGATGAATTATTGGATCACTTGACCAGAGTGAACAACATAATTTTGGGGTTAGCATTTGAGGGCTACAAATTCAACTTTAAAAAATCTAAAATTGCCCACCTCAATGTCCTATTTTTGGGATATGAGTTGTCAAGTGAAGGAAAAAGCCTAGCAGCTAACTTTTAGAAATGTGTACGCTGCTCCAACCTCCAAAGACCCTGAAAAATTTACAGTCCATTTTAGGATTCCTAAATGTTGGCAGAACATACATTTTAGATTACGCAGAAAAAGTAAAACCTTTCTATGACTTAACCAGACCTGATTTTTCAGTCCATCATTGGACGCAGGAACACACAGAAATCCTTTGGTCATTACAAGCTGACATGATAGCTTCCAAACACTTACACACACGTGTATAACTACAATTTTGGTGATCCGTGTAATCGTGGGTCAATCTGGGTACACTTACCTAACCTTCAATGAAGGCGAAACTGTACCCATTGCATACAAATCTCATCTGTACACAAACACTGAGATGTGCTTTGCATCCACTGAAAAGATTATAACAGCAGTACAGACTGCTGTAGTGAGAGAAAGAGCACTGGCATAGGGGAAAGGAATCATTGTTTTGACTCCAGTACTGGCCTTAGAGGTTGTTACAAAAGCTAGCGTTCCAAACGCAAAAGCACTACATCCACGATGGATACAATTGCTAATTCACTCACTGCAACAGATGTAGACTACAAATTTGATTCTACTTTAAAAACACAAGCATTTCTGCAGTACGAACAAGAATATCCTCCCCGAATGAAATAATGCTTCTAGATCAATATGAATATATTATTTACACTGACTGATCTGCTCAGCCTGCCGTAGGTAGTAAACAACAATACAGCGCAGCTTGTGCGATTGTAAAGGGACTTATGCGGGACGGCACATTCCGTCCTAGCAATAATCAGACGCAGTCTCTAGGAGATTGCACGGCTCAGCTGGCAGAACTAAAAGTCCTAGTACTGGCACTAAAAAACACGTATCGAGAATTCCCCACACTTATTGTGTGCGATTCATTTTATTGTGTACAGTCATACAATGAATATCTTCACTACTGGGGTCAGAGTGGTTTTAAAGACTCTAAAGGCTGCACAATAAAGCGTAGGTTGCTTTGGGAACAAATGGCCGAGCTGAAAAAAGGCTTGCCGCAGGCTCACGTGATTCATACGCTGAGTCATCACATTGAAGGGAATTCATTGGCTGATGAAGCCGCCAAGTCAACAGTGCAAACTGCTCTGTAGCTTCTATCACTCGTACTCTCACGAGAATAGACGGAGACATAATGGTATCTGTCATTGCTTCACGCAAAAACAGCTCAGCCGTGCCAAAACTTGTTCCACTCAAGTACTCCTACAAGTTAGATGTGCAAAATATTCCGTGTGCTCAAGTTCCAGGGGTGGGGATAGAGTAATACCAAACATGGATCGCAGATTAGGTTTAATTCGAGCTCCACGCGAGGGTCTGGGTTCAGCACACGCAGGGGTTACTGCAACAGTTTCACTACTGAAACAACGCTATTGGTGGCCAGGTTTAACAAAACAGACAAAAGCATTTGTCCCCAAGTGCGACACCTGTCAGCAGATGAAGAATTCCACCATAGCACGTCCACCACAAACACCAATACTGATAAAAGACAGACCTCTCGCTTGTGTCTATTTGGACCACTGCGGCCCCTTACAATCTGATGGGGCTTACAAGTACATCTTGGTGGCAGTGGATTCATGCTCTAGATTCCTGTGGGTTTGGCCTCAGCACTCGGCTGACGCCCAAACTGTTATAACGGATTTGCGAGTCTTCATTGGGACATACGCAATTGGCACATTACATTCGGACCGTGGACCTGCGTTTAGCTCTCGGGCTTATAAGGAAGCCATGGGAAGTTTGGATGTTGCATTGCAGTACTCGTCTCCGTATCATCCTGAGGGAAATGCGATAGTGGAAAGGAAGAACCGAGACTTAAAGCAATCCTTAACAGCAAGGGTATTAGGCTCAGGTGGTAGTTGGGTCAGTCACCTATATGGGGTCCAGAGGGCACTTAATAACATGCCAAGAAGTTCCCTACGAGGCCGTACTCCTTACGAAGTCCTATTTGGGACAAGAATGTGGGTACCTGACCTCGATTGTGGCAGCACAGTGGCGGATGAAAAACCATTTGACATTGATAACCGTTTGGCTGTTTTACAGGAACTCAATGAATTCTGGGCACTACAAAGCAATGTCCAAGTAAAACGCACTGCCACTGGGGAAGTAAAATCAGTAAAGGCAAGACCTGTCTGGATCCCAAAAGTTGGGAATCTGGTCAGAGAAAAGATTGTGGACAAGAAAGAATTTGGGCCATCCTACAGAACGGCTGTGCCTGTCCTGGCTGTCAAAGGAGCAAGAACAGTACTTCCACCTCTTGCCGGCAAGAAAGAAAAGAGATTCGTCTCCATTGATCTGATCAAACCACACTATGTGTCCTATACTTAATAGCAGGCCACGTGGGCTCCTGGGTAGCTGTCGCTCGCCACCATACAGGAAGTTCTGACAGATTACTGATAACATTTGAAGAGTCTTCTGTACGTAGTAATGGAGTTACCAACAATGAATTGGAACTCGTTCCTATTGAAATTGAACATCAAAACATAAATGAAACACAGATCTCAATTCGGCCAACTACCGACATCTACATCAATATGCCTCTACAGGAGACATGTGCAAGTTCAACAAAACATGCTGAGCTACCAAAGATAGA
Organism: Calotriton arnoldi; assembly: GCA_963921515.1. NCBI lineage: Eukaryota > Metazoa > Chordata > Amphibia > Caudata > Salamandridae > Calotriton > Calotriton arnoldi. The sequence goes on from CAWUFW010000116.1 coordinate 862,084, forward strand.
TCGAACTGTATCTGGCTACTTCATCGATTTTGACAATTTTTCTCTGGATCCAAGTGAACCTGAGTCACCGCCAGCTCCAGTTTCCCGTAAAAAAACAATTTCACAATTTCTACTTTTGGCTGAAAAAAGACATACCTAGTCTCACCATGTCTACGGCTCTGGATAGCAACTGTCATACTGTTCCTACTCTTCTGGATAGGTTTAGTGACTGTCTTTTTCTTGCTCGTGAATGGACATTATCTCCTAGAACGCTCCGCAGTATCACATGTGAACTTGGTACTGAAACCTCATACGTCATCTCATTGTGAACAAAGAGACCTGTCCTTTGTGAACATTTACAGCAGTTCCTGTTTCTGACGGAATATTTTGGGATAGGGTTTCATATGATGTATTTGGTCCCACTGAACTTTTGAAAATACCAAATGTATTTAAAATTTCTTTAAATGATATCATCACCTCCAGTGCATATTCTAACGATTGGAATTTGAAACTGTAAATAGTATGCTGTCTGATTTAGAACAATCTGCTGCATTCGTAAAAAATTAAATGTATGACTGACACTTCTGATTTTGACACCATGTACTATTACCAACATTATGGTCATAATTTTTTGCCTAAAACTAATGCACCACGTAATGTTTTCACATACCACCAATGGGTACATTGCCCACCACCACCGAAAGGTAGTTCTCAAACGTTTGCACAAAGGTTTGCTTATTTTTCCGGGTTCAATACATCTGATCTACGATCGTATTATTATAAGCTTGCTCCTCCATCTGCACAGAAAAATATGCTCACTAATACGAAACAGATATACTCTGCATCCTTTATTGCCCAACTGTCTGAACAGGGTTTCGACTTATGGAAAGACACTATAGACATAAAATCAGTCTTGGGCACTAAGGAATGGCAGGGTCATGGAACTGAGGCACTATTTTGAGCATACCTCATACCACAACAGATTATTTTCCTGAACGACACTGTGCAACAGACTTCCTGTCTTGGGTTAGCCAAGGTTAAGGACTTTAGCACACCTCGAATTCCCTCACTTTCACACTTGGAGGGATGGCAAAACTATACAGAAAATGGTGAGGGTACACTAGATGACATCATGCATGGCATTTCATACAATTCAACAGACCCCAATTGGAAGGGATGGTTGGCTTGGCCTATCAACACAAATATGTGTCAGTCAAGATTCAGGGGTGCCACCGAAGGGTTTAGTATCCATAGGCCTGACTTATGCTATGTACAGCGAGAACATCCGGGGGTGGTGACATCATACAGTGTTGGGAAGTTAGGCCTTGATTGGCTAAGAACCTTGACACTGTCACAGTTGAAACAACACTTGTCCTTACTCTCAAATGACATGGATTTAAGGGATTTTTTGCTAGGTCTCCGGAAGCCACGTCGTAAACGCTTCTTATACGCTATCTATAATGAAATTTGGAAAATCTCTCAACAGGAAGCTGCAGAGAGATTGCGTGATCATTTGGGCTTTCATGAAGGCCTCAAAAGGGTAATATCTCCCAAAACACCCCTTGCCCCATAAGGAACCTTAATGTGGTTCTGACACAACTCATCGGTCTACCGTTTGAACATCTATCCTTGTGTGGCCTACAATTTCTGGCTTGGAAAGCTCATCTTCTGCTAGCAACCACCTCTCTGGCGTATTATTGAGCTCCAAGCTCTTACAAAGGCTGCCTCACCATTGAGCTGCCAGTCTTCTTCCCGCATCCAGAGTCCATTGCAGAAAGGCCCTTTTCACACCATAGTTAAGAGGGTGCTCATGTATTACATAGATAGAACTTGGGGCCTGATTTAGAGTTTGGCGGACCGGTATTCTGTCACAAATGTGACTGCTAACCCGTCGGTCTTCTTACAAGGGTAATGTATTTTATTCCGCTTATAACAAGGCAGATGGGATATCCATCACGTTTGTGACAGAGTACTGTTCCCCCAAACTCTAAATCAAGCCCTAAATCTTTTCATAAGTCCAATCAACATTTTGTAGCCTTTGCCAAACCCTCATTTCTAAAACAGATATTTCGAGATGGATTGTAAAATGCATCCAAAAATGCTGTGCTATGGCAAAGCGGATACTTCCTGTGGACCCTTGGGTCCACTCCACATGCAAAATTGGGGCCATTTTAGCTTTCCTGGATAACATCCCTTTAGCTGATATTTGCAAGGCTGCCACTTGATAAACTTTAAAAATATTCATAAAGTACTACTGTGTGGATATTCTAGTCTCTCAAGAGGCTTTAGTTGTGCAAGCTGTACTCAGAACACTGGTCCAAGCATCTGCTAGCTAGTCACCGCTTTGGGGAGAAACTGCTTTACAGTCAATGCTGAGCTATACATCACTCATGATATGTCATTTAACATGAGATACTATTTATACATCTGGACAATGACAAGGTTCTTTCTAAACCTCTGGATCCAGGGCTCATCCCTATCTTAAATGCCGACTGGCCTTTGAAGGGGAACCAGAACTTACCCCTAAAAGGGTTAGAGACTCAGCCACTAGTCCAACTACGTTACCATCCTTATCTATAATACCTTCACCACCACTACTACTCCACACTCCCCTCCCCCGGGTACAAAGAAGACGCATTCTGATCCTGGGAGTTCTTCTTCTCTGCAGGACTTCTATGATGAGCCCTTCAGGCACCGGAATGGAGATGATCTGTAGGAGGCTTATAGTCGACCCCAAAATGGATCCTTACATCGAACCTTACTGTGCCAAATCATCACTGATGATGCTACGTCTTACCATGCGGTAATACAGCCGGCCGTACAATACCATCAGGGAAAGATGCACATGGAGCAGGATGAGGTGGACTTCTCGGTCGAGACCCTATCCAAGATAGAATGCACAGTGCATTACATTACTATGCTGAAGGGAAAGCCCCTCCTACTCCCCATAATTGTCTATTCAAATCAAATACCCCTCCTTGGTTTCAGACCATCTTCGCATCGACTGTGCCCATTTAGCCATAAATAGGCCATTGTTAGTGTCTCCAGTTCATCAGAGTGGTTTGTGGGAGGCCATTGCTCCCTTGAAGTGGGCCCCATCCATCCCACATGTGTTCTACCTGCTCTCTGCTTCTCCGCCTTTTCCTTTGTACATCATCTTCATCCCTCTTGTAAACCCAAGGATAAGGTACTTCTCTACTCAGACTTAATGGGATTTACGAGATGTGGGCAGTTCCTTTGGGCAATCTATGGACTTGAGTGGTGAGACTTGAGGTCTGTTTGCTTTTCTGGTAGAATTTCCATCTACCTTAGACCCATTATAAAAGTGGTTGCCCACTAAGAGTATTTTCCCATCGCTGCTTTTTGTGTAGTCCTGTAAGAAGGATGTGCACATAATCTTCCTGGATCTTTGGTGGCCTTGCTTAACTTCAGTGGCCTTCATCTCCTCTTCGATGGGCAGAAGGTCCAAGTATTCACCTCTTAGATCTTGGGCATTGTCCTCTGATTTGTCTTCCGTCTAGGTTGGACCTATCTTCCCAGTATTTCATCCAGGCTGAGAAGTGCCCCTGATGTTCCAATCTTGATGAAAATCCATTCTCTTGCAGTACTTTGTTCATTTTGTACTTGACACTTTCTGTAGTAAAGGATGACCTTAATGAGAAGAGAGGATAATAAAATGTTACTTGGCTCCCATATCAGCTTTTCAGTGCCCCGGGAGCTAACTCTTCAGCTAGTACTTTTTTTTTTTTTACGTCTGGTGTTATGAAAGACCACCTGATTTTAGTAAAAAAAATATATATATATATATATTTTGTTTTTTAAGTCTTGTCAAGCAAAGCCGAGAAAGGAGGGGGGTGGGTTGTCCCAAATCACGTTTTCCCGATGCAATTTTCCATAGAAAAATTGGACACAGCTACAGCCAAAATGGCTCAGCTGAATGACCCCAGATTTGGCAGAAAACTAGATCTTGGTCCAGAAAGCGTGCTTTTGTTATATGGTGTACAACCATTCAGTAGTTTTTGAGAAATTAAAGTGGAGCATCTGCAGGTTCAAGAGAATGAAGGATAAGCTCTGATTGGATGCCACCACATCAGGGTTCTCCAGCCTTTTCTGTAATAGAGCTACTTGTGTTCAATTAAAATCCTCCCGAGCTACTATTATTATTAGAGAATATTAGAGATGTAGTAGTAACCACATCAGACAAGATTGTATTAGTGGCCACTATATGCAAGATTATTAGCAGTGATCACTTCCGTGCCTCAGGCACGGTTGCCAATCGTAATATTAAAAAATGCTTTGTCAGTGTGGAATGTCTCTAAATGGGTAATACATATACATAAAAGCCATAGCTGCAGTGTCCTGACACCAAGGTAATAAAATTAGTGATAGTCTCCCCAACATGGTTTACATTTTATCACTCAAATATCTGCTTTGTATGTATTTTGGAAATTGAGTTCTTCTCCAAACATCAGTTTATGAATTCTAAAAATATTTTAGTTTAAAATACGCACTTTTCAAATTTGGTATTAACAGTGCTTAATTTGAGCTGGTGGTTTCTGGTGCTCGGCACCGGCACTTATGACAGTTGTCACGCAGTGTCATGGTTGGTAGTTGTGTAGGTACTGTGATTTGCAGCGCTGACAGTGGCAATGGGTGGTGCAAGCTGCGGTGGCCTCCTGGCGATTGCACTGGGACTTATTTTTTTTTCAAGTTAAGCACTGGGTATACATATATTAATTCAAATAAGCAAAGGCTTTTAATGTAGTTCACTGGTCTGCACACAGGAACGCTACATGCAGGTAGCTGGAGAGCTACCAGTAGCTGACAAGCTGCTGGTCGGAGAAGCCTGCTCCACATCAACAAAGATCTAGCGGCAGCAATTTTAGGACTCAGTCCTGTGTCCTGCAAAAAGAATTACAAAAATCATATAGGCAGGAGGGCAGGGATGCTCTGACCCCTCTGCCCTCCCCGAACGCCTCCTTCCCTCCCCCCGGCAAAAAAGTAATTGTTTTTAATAGTACAGAGGATAGTCATATCTGGGGCCTACTGCCTTTTAAAAAATAAGCCTCCTGGGGGGTCGGCGATATCTTTTTGGGGGGGGCATGCAGGGACCCTTCCACTCACCGAGCCTCAGCTAGGCCCCAGGGACACCATTCCCCGAAGCCAGTGGTTTCTTTCGGAGAGGGTAGAGTTAGATACTGGTTCCCATGCCATCCCCCCCAATTCCCCTTACCCAGATATAGACTGGCCCCGGAGAGCTGGAACTGAATGCTTTTCAGTCTGAGTACAGGGACCACTGTAGTTGGTTCCATGGCTACACTTTGCGGTCTGAAAAAATTACAAACTCGGACATATTTACATTTTCAAAAATACTTTATTTAAAATATTTTGTGACGCTTTACTATTATTAAACAACATTGCAGTGTGTGAGTTTATAAAATATACATTTCATTATAGTTTTTGGTGTCTTTTTGACAAGCCAATATATTTGCTTTCCTTATGTTGATGTGTGGACCCCCTTAATAAAGCCAATAGGCCTGCTACTTTTTATATTTTGAGTGTTCTGACCCTTTGGCAAAGCCACTAGGTCTGTCTTACATACAATTACACCCTAATTGTTACATGACATAGTCCGTCTTGGGCGCCCTTGCTATGCACATGCAATTTCAGATGTTGTAGTGATGCTATCAATGATGTAATAGAACATGTCATTAGTGATACTGTATATGAGGTAATTAGCAGTGCATGGCGAGGGCGCGAGTTAGTTACTTTAAGGCATAAGTTAGTTACTTGAGATAACTATAGCTGGTGAATTTTAGTGTTTTGTTCCTTTAAAATGGTATGATTTACCTTGCATTAACTATAATATCTCTTTAACCTGTGTTTTTACAGTGAATTTCTACGTTTTTCTTAACGCAAGTAAGATATTATCATACCTAACTATATTGTTACTTTAACCTTTGATTTTTTTAAATTAATTTCTATTTTTTTTTTACGGAAAGTAAGATGTCTATCGACGTACGCTGCATGGTGTTGGACACAGGGCTTGGCCTTTGGCCATACACTGTGGGAAGTTGGGCGCAGGCCCTCACAATGGGGAGTTGGGGGAAGGGCTTGCTGAGAGCCCCCAACAGAGTATCTGTAACAACATAAAGGGTGTAATTTTAAGTGAGGGAGACATATGGGCTTTGTTAGTAAGTCACCAATAGCTATAATCAAATGTATTTCATGAATTGAAACAAAATTGTTTAATAAAAGTAAAAGTTATTGTTATACAACATGTTGAATAAAGCCTTTAAAAAAAAATACTATTAACATGTCTGAGTGGTCTTTCTTCTAACATTTTTCAAGGCTCAAAGTGTAAACAAAGAAACAACCACTAGAGGTCGCTGCACTCCAGCTGAAGAGCATAAAGTTCCAGCTCGGAGTGCTTTTAAAAAATATTGTAAGTTCTCCTGTTGCATAGAGAAATTCGATCAGTGATACAGAGAAAACGGCTGAACAGAATTACACCAGGTTTGGCAGCAAGACTAGTTATTTATCTGGAAATCTAGTTTTTGCAATCAGGCGTTGTAGAGAAATGAAGGTTTAAAAATAGCAATATCTATTTGCAGGGGGGGAGGGGGGAAAAATAAAGCATTCCGATTGGCTGGCCACACAACAAGAGAAGATCCCGCTGCCATTACAGGACTTTGACCCTGAGTCATGAAAACCAAATTAAAACGCCATGGAAGGGGGCAGGGTTTGGATACCCTCACCCCCGAGCCCTCCGGGATCAAAAAGAAAAAAAAGTTTTTGGGTCATTGCGGTCACGTGCAAGCCAGTGCGGCTGCTTGATGGCCCCCCCCACAAGTGGGTTTGGCCGCAGATGTATTATAATAAGTGTTGGACCTCGCCATTTTTGCACGATTATCCCAAAACACATACCTTCCTCCCGTATTTTTTCTGTCGCGGGAAAGATCGTCTGCACCAGTACGGCTCAGTCTCGAAAGTCACGTGACCATATAAAGTCTGGGATTTAAAGGTATCGCCCCAAAGAAGTTAGTTTCTTTCCCTGGAAGTGGTGCCACGATCTTTATTTGAGCGGAATAGTAGAATAGAATATTTTAAAGCTGGTCAGTTGCATTTCAGGCACGGTCTGATCCCTGTCCTGGTGACAGTTGGATTGATAAGAGGTTTCCTTTTGCCCCAGTCCTGATGAGGCCCAAGACATATGGGCTGAAACGCGTCAAATTCACAATTTGGAGAAGCCCTGTTCAAATTTAAATGAATTGAAAAGAAATTATTTGCCCATTCCAATTCAGATAGAGGGTTAAAATTTTCCCTCGGTTGTATGTTATATTTAGGGCTATCTTCTTTCTTTTTTACGGATTGCCATTGATAATCATTGGGTGGATTTTTCTGCATCCGTAATATCAAATAGGGTAACGAGGAATGATGTTCATGTATAGATATATGTATTGTTGTTTTTTGTATATATAATTTGTGTATATATAACTGTTTTGTATTGTCCTATTCTAAATATATATAAAAATCTGTGTTTGGACTACATCGTGGTGCTGGTTTGTAAACTAGAATAAGTAATTGGACATTAATTACAGTCCTTGTGAAGGATTAATCTAATTTTCCTTCTAGAAATAATTTCACTTTCTATCCATTCCGCCGCATTATTGTTGTTTTTTCAGTAAGAGTCTTCTGATGGCATGACCAATCCATAAAGTAGATGAAGTAACGAATACTTTTTCACATAAACTCCACATCTTTCCAACAATTGCAGCAGCACTATGTTCGTCAAAAGAAGGGCTAGAGTAACACATTAGGCAGACAGGTAGAAGCCAACTTCATTTGATGATAGAATTGAAAGAGGCCAAGTAGCTGCCTGACAAGATAACATCCATCCCACAGAGGACCTTGCTTGCTGATGTTTGAGTATCCTTTAAGCAAATACAGATCCACCTAGATAGGATTTGGATTTAAACTACTGTTGTTTTTGCACATAAGAAACCAGTAAATAACTGGTTATTGGGGTGACAATCCTTGGTGAAGCACTATTTAGCATCCAATTCGTGTAAACAACATTTTGAAAAACAAAGGTCTAACTTTTAATACCAGCCTGTCGCTATGAAGAACATCACAGGAGAATGTGAAAGAATGGCTGCAAATCATAGACACTGCGTATCAAAGTGATAACCAAAGTAGTGTGTTGGTAGTATCTTCAAGGGACAATAATGCAAGGGCCAAGCAGGGGCCTCCTTTAGAATGTCACACTCAAATTAAAGTTCTTTCATAGTAAGGGGAGGAAGAAACACTTGTAGGTAGTTCGTTATTATACACAGCCTTTTGGTTTTGTAACTGCTTATTTTGTTAAGGTTTTTTTTAAACGTTATTGTTGGGGGAGCTGCCGGGTACTCACGAATATATATTAAAAAAAGACAAATATTTTTGGGTTTCTGCACACACTGCCACAATTGTTGCTGACACCAAAAGGAACAACTTTGCTTACATATGTGCTGCTAGTGAAAGAGCACAATGCAGACACAGTGAAGTTAGCTAATAGATGAAGTGGGCTGCCCACTGCTGTGGGGTCTGGAATGACAACTGGAAAATGGAGAAGGAGGGCTAGCTGAAACCTCCAGTATTTATATAGATAGATTTCAGACGTCATCAATGATGTAATATGGGATGTCATAAGCAGTGTATCATAGGGGTGCAAGTTATACATAGGTCATTTACGTACTGGTGAATTTGTTTTTTTGTTTTAAAACTTTTATGATTAGAATGGCGTAAAACTCCACTCTAACCTTTGTCTCTTTTTAGTGAATTGTAAAGGTTTTTGTTTTTAAATAAGTTAAAATCATACTACATTATTTATGTGTAATTCCATTTTAACTTTGTTTATTCAGTGAATATCTGTGTTCTTTTAAAGTAAAGTAACATCTTATTGTTAAAAATGGGGTTTCTGGTTGGCTAGCATATGCACCTAAGCCAGGCAGAACCCACCACTCTAGTCAGGGTAAGGGAGTTACACACCCAAGATAACCCCTGCTCACCCCCTTGGTAGCTTGGCATGAGCAGTCAGGCTTATCCCAGAGGCAATGTGTAAAGTGTTTGCGCATCACACTCACATCATAGACACAATAAATACACCACAAAAGAGACACCACACAGGATTACATAAAAATACAGTATATATTGTGCACATAACAGACCAAAATCACATGAACACATTATCACTTTGCCAACTAGGCAATTGTCAAAACATCACAGTTAGTGCAATAAGCTAAAGACTTATATGTTGCACACGTCATGAAAACACCATCACTGCGCATACAAATGCAAATCCTGAAATAATACTAGTTATTCTGACAAGGCAAGGTAAAAATGACACATACCATCACATCAGGGCATGAAATGCCGCAGTTAGGAATAAATTACATAAATCACTACATATCAACAAGAAATCATAAATACTTTGTATTTGAGGCAGGTGTTATGTATCACATGAGAATTACCTTTAATACAGTAATTTATGGCACTGAAGAACACAGAACCGGGGCCTCCGTCGAGGCTTCATCCCGTCCGAAGCATAAGATCTGGTGTCCCCAAAACACCTAGGTGCCCCCCCTTCAGGCACTTCCCATTAGGAGAAGAGGGAACACAAAGTAAAGGACAAATACGGGGAGACTTCACCCAGTCCTCCGCCTGAGATCAATGAATCGAGGTAGCTGCCCGTCAACGTGAGGGACAGCTGTTGCGGCCAAGCACAGCTACAGATAGTCCCACAAGGGAGGGGGCACCCTTCCTCTACCCAGCGGCGGCCCGCAGCAACCACTCGGTGGACTGTACCTTGGTTAATGCCGCCACTGGGGGGGGGGGTGGATCAGTCATGACGTCCAGACTCAATGTCCCGCTCCGGCCTCCTGGGCTTGGGAGTTTGGAGTTTAAGCCTTCAGCGTTCCTGGACAGCGGCGTGCTCAACAAGGAGGGGCATGCCGCGGGATTCTCTTGCAGTGACAGGGACTCCAATGCGACTCACTTGGTTGATGGGGCCGCACCAAGGAAGGCCCTCAAGGTGCGATGTTGCTGCCACAGGCAGCGAAAGGGTGACTCAGAGCAGCACTCACTGCACAACGGTCGTCCGTCACGGTTTCGCTGGTAGTGGGGCAACATTGTAGGAACACACAGATCCCAGAGTAGTGCAGATCAGAGCGGAGGACTCGATCTGATGAAAGGGCCCACCACAGGCTAGTTTCCAAATAAAGTTGATTTGGCCGATGCAGCATTCACCACAGGCTACACGAACTGGCAGGAACATTGCCAAAAGAAAAGGAATTCATTAGATCACTGGGATTCCCAATGAGCAGAGAGGGGGAACCAAGCCCACAAGCCGCTGAAGAGCACTGGGGGCCCTAAGGTCAGGCAGATAGGCAGCAGACCAGCCCTCTAGTTTCCTTGGGCAGAGAAGCAGTTTCCCCAGCAGGTCTGCACAACAAAGCAAGTAGTCCCAATGGCGGTTCCTCCTGGCCGCACAACAGGTCCTCCTGGCAATGTGCAGAATGTAGAGCCAGCAGTGTCTAAAAACATGGGCTCAGAGCCCCTGTACTTATACTCACAATGTCTTTAATGTGGAGGTAACTTCAAAAAAACTTTAGAAGGGCACAACACCCTCCTTTCAACCCCAGCACTGGCTCCAGACACCAGTAGGGGTAAACGAGTCCTTTGTGTGAGGGCAGGGCCCAGCCTTTACAAATGTAAGTGTGCCCCACCTCCCTCTCTCCCAGCCTAGGAAGACAATTCAGTATGCAGATGAATGCAGATGCAACCCTGTTACACCCAAACCTTCCTGTGTGATGGCTGTCTGGAAAGTAAGCGCAAAGAGTCATAAGCACATAGAAATGCCCTCTTTCTAAAAGTGGCATTTCTGAAATAGTAATGAAAAAACCATCTATACCAATAAGCAGGATGTATCACCACTGTTCCAAACATGGCAACGCTACTCCTTCCAGGTCAGAAATTACCACTGAAAAACATATCGGGGAATTCTCAATGCAGACCTATGAGAGGAGCAGGCCTCACAGAAGTGAGCTTTGGTGGAGCCTTCTGTCCTTCCTCCTGCTTTTCCTGCAGAGGAACATGATGTTGGGGGTAATGGAGAGTTTTCCCAGTCCGTTTCTACAATTCTACCTCCTGTAGAGTCTAGTTGGTTGATTTACTTATGGGAAGCTAGTGGTTTGGTGTCTTCCCTGGCCTCAGGCCTTCTGTCACCTCCTAGTTTGGGTACGGAAGTGGGCTCTTCTCTAGCGGATATACTCAGAGGGGTTTCTACTATTCTGGAGGTATCTCTTCCCTCCGTAGAATTGACACCAGATCCATTACTTGGAGTTTTATATCAGAATTAGTCCGTAGAGCTGGTGCTTCCTTTTAGTGAGGCTCTTTATGATATTCTGTTGGGGGCCTTGGCTAAACTTGAAACGGGGGGCCCCTGTAGATTGTTCTGTTTCTCACAGACATTGGCCGGCCCCTGGAGATCTAATGCGTCTCCTTAGGCATCCGACTCACCATAATTTTGTCGTGCAGGCTGTCTTGGCCGCCCAATATATTGATACGTTCCCTGCTGTCCCTCCAGAAAGGGAGGCCAGGAAATTGGATAGCTCTGGCAGGCATATTTTCACTTCCACTAGTTCAGCACTGTGTTCTCTCAATACCTCATGTGTCATTGGACTCTTCTCCCATGCATCATGGGACTCGTTAGAGCACCTGCTACCCTCCCTTCCGGAAGAGACACAGAACATTCTTGTCTCGTTCGTATGGGACGGCCAGCAGGCAGCTAAACTGATTATTTGTTGTGGTATGGACACTACTGATTCTGTAGGTCGGGCAGTGACCTTCAGTAGCACTTCGTCATCGTGCCTGGTTGCGCATGTTGGGGTTTTCAGATGCAGTTCAGGCCACATTGTTTGATATCCAATAACAAAAAGGAGCACCAAGGGGTAAATAGTCAGGTCGCCCCCCACTCAACAATATGTTTCACAATAAGACCTGACCAACTAAGAACAGTATTTTACAATTTTATGGACTAAGGGTCTAAATTCCCCTTTTAAACGGCAGTACAATTTTTACTTGCCTGTATGTCCTACTGTTCATCCTTCATATTCAATCACGTCATGTACCACACTTTCCACCAAGCAACAACAAAAAAGTTTTCACCACATTATGTTGTGTAAAAGAATGGAAAGTACCTCACGGTAGTAACACCAAGGGGGGGCTGCTGGCATATGATTTACCAGTATGCCCACACTTATCATCACCGGTAACTTTCCAAGTGGAAAACAAAAATGAAAGTAAAGAGATTCCTCTAAACTGAGAAATCTATGACAAAATGAGTGAAAAAGAATAGGTGCATAAAGATGACACGTTCAGCGTGAAGAATCACTGCGTGCCTCCCATGTCCCACACACAAAAGAGGAGATGCAATCCTCAATTAAAACGAGGTACCGCTTACTTACAACAATGATTTATTCAATGTAGCAAGCGTCCTCACTTAAAAACGGCATCTAATTGGCCATTTATCACTATATATATATAAAGGAATTTAGACCCTTAGTCCATAAAATTGTAAAATACTGTTCTTAGTTGGTCAGGTCTTATTGTGAAACACATTGTTTGATATGCCTTTTGATGGTGCATGCCTTTTTGGCACGCATGCTGACTCTGCTTTGTGGAGATTTAGAGATAGTTGGGGGTCAGCAGAGTCTTAACCCTGCCGGCTGTTTGCTGGTGTCCTTGTATTAGTTTATAGAGGGAACCTTCCGTTCGAGTATGAGCCATCCATGAGGCGACGCCCATTGGCTTTTCCTTTCAATCTTCGCTTTATTGGGTGATACCCGGTGAGGTATTCCTGCTTGCTGTAGATACTTTTGTTCAGTTTATTCTGTCGGTGACAGGTTAAGTTTCCAGTAATCTAGGACATATGTTATTTTATAACTTTGAATACATCAGTACCAAAGTTTTTTTGTTTGTTGCTGGGACTGGGTTTCTACTAGAGTATTTTTTCTCTTATGAGTACCTTGTCTGAGTTGTGCGGATGCACTGTGGCCTTGTTCCCTGTTCTACAGTAATCATTCTTGGTATTCCTTGTGGACACTTCAGGGTTTTCCTCTGTATACTTAAGTTCCCTTGTAGGGACTTCAATTATCTGTGTTTGAACATGGAGTGTTAGTGATCACTCTAAGCACCAGTGAAATGTTTATTTCTTTCTCCTACAGTCTTCATCTAGGTTATCTTTCTAGCTTTAGGGTGTTCTTACCCTTATTACTATCTTCTTTCCATATAGAAAGTATGGAGAGGGTGAAAGGATCTGTGGCTGGACAGGATTTAACTTGGAGCTGGACTTTTGTATAGAAATTTGTTTTGCTTTGTTTTGGCAGCAAGTTTTTCTGATCAGGCTTTTTCTAGTTCCTTGTTAGGCTATGAGAGGTGAGGTCTGTTTAATGCAGTGTTTCTAATGTCACCTCTGCCTCAAGTATCCTTGTTCTTATGCCACTGTCCTTGTCGCCTTTTCTCTTCCTCATTTCTGAGGGGGATGTATTTCTTCTTGTAACTGGAATGCTTTATATTTCTTGCTTACCAATTCTGGTTGCAGCAGGGGCATTTTTTTTTACTGTCTTGCTGTTCTTAGATGTCCGTCAAACCCTTTGAAGGAGTGAGAAGGCTTTTATATGAGTGGGCCCTCAACTTCCCAAACTATAAACCATAACCAACAAAAGGGAGGGTGCACCCAATTTGATCCGCTATTCCACCTGCTGTATTGTGGTGTGCATGTATATTTCAAATATCACAAGTGTGTGCGGATGGCACCCAGGTAAATTAGTGCTCACGTCATATTTCTTGGATCTTTGTAAATATATTTTTGGGTCCTCACCACAGGTACCACCTGTGGCTTGCTTCATCATTGAACCCACAACCAGATCACCTACTGTGACTGTGCGGGCTCTACGCTCTAGCCGAAAATACCTTGCTGATGGTCTTATTCCCCCTTTATGGCAGAGTTTTTATAACTGCTGTTTTCTTTATATTCTTTTTGGATAACCGCCTCCTGGTAGCTTTGTCAGGCAGTGAGGTACGCTTATACGCGATTGTCATGGATGTTCTGGAATGGGTGATCTTCCTCCCACTCCCTCACTACTCTTGCATGGTAGTATGATTGCTGCTTATCCAGCTTATTGATAATATTTGTATATTTATAGTTTTCACTTTGTACGGTTGCACTCTTGGTATATTACCATTATAGTTGGTAGTTATATCTACCTTTCATTGGATACCTCTATTATTCGAGTTTTTCTTGTTCCTACACTGGTTAGTCTCCTAGCCTGTCGAGGGAGACTGAGGGTTCGTTTCCCGATGGGTTGATGATACTTGTGGTATCCTGATGGTCTGGTGTGTAGAAGGCTATATTTCTATTTTTGTATGTATATTGATCATGTATATTCAGGTATATATTGTGAATATGTCCATAAGGAGTGTATGTCTGCTTTTGCTGCTACACTCCTATTTGAAACTCTAGATATACCTTGTACTGGTTGTTGCTATATACATTTCCACTTCTTTATTCTAGGGCCTCCTCTGTTATGTAGTCCAGGAGGGGGGTTTTCTCTGTCTGAGAGTGGTCTCTGCCTTCTATCGTAGTTGGTATGTTTTTGCAATGCTTTTGTTCGGCATTGTAGAGGTGTCTCTCTCTTACACTCTTGCTCTCTCTCTTGTTGTGGGTGTGCTCTGAGAATCTTCTAACTCTCAGATTTCAGAAAGGGGTTAGATTCCATAACCGAGTGCTGTTGATTAAATTCAGGGGTACGGTTTGATGTCCTTGCCCTCTGTGTTTTATCAATTTGTGAAGTATTAGAGTTAGATCATGTTCTCAGTTCCACGGCATAGACCTAATCCTCTAATTTGTTTGCATGGATTGATGTCTTTGGTCTCCTAGCCTTGTTCACTCATGGGTTGATTACCTTTGACAGGGAAACATAGTATTATTTTTATGAAGTCTTTTCTCCAACGCTTCCTCATCCCTCTGTTATGGGTTATGTTATCTGCATGTTTCTCATGAGGACTTCCCACAATTCTTCTGGTGGAGCATCTTTTTTTGCTTTGCCTGTGATTCTTTTGACAGCTTAGTTGCTATGGCCTTCTAGTCTTATTTAGGGATCTTGGTTTGACAGTCCAGTTCACAGACCCGCCTCTAAGGATGGTGTTGCTTGGGTATCTAATTCTAGGATAAGGAATCTGCGACTAGATGTTCCTTTAGATGAATAAGTTACTTACCTTCTGTAACGCCTTATCTGGTAAAGACAGGATCTAGCCGCAGATTCCTTAACGACCCACCCATCCTCCCCTCTCTGCGAACTGTTGGTCCTGTTGCCTACAAGATCCCTCTTTTGGCATGCTAATGCCTCTTTTCAGGACTTTGCATTTGTTTAACAAAAATGTTATTTCTTTTTGGCACACTGTTTCCATATGCAGTTTCTAAAAGTAGCTCCACATTGTTAGCGCAAAAAGTACTCACAGAAGAAACTGGCGTTAGCGTGTCGGGATGGGTTTATATGGACTCTGTCGGCATCGCATCCGGAGAACTACGTCACTACGGAGTCGCCGGATGCCCATTACCGGCACACAGAGGTACTGCTGTACAAAAATTTCTAGATCCTGTCTGGTACCTAGTGAGTATTCTAAGATAGGGGATCTGCGGCTAGATCCTGTCTCTACCAGATAAGGAGTTACCGTAAGTAACTAACTTATTCTTTTACACGTTAAACCGAGCGTGCAAAGGTTTAATCTAATTAGTATCAGTTTAATACCCACAAACCGCAATATGCAGCTGCAGAATGCCCAATGAAACATTTGAAAAGGCCCTTTCAAACTGTAGCAAAATGTATCGCTGCATTTTAGCAACTTTTGATTCGAATGAGCTAGAAACAATTGGAAAATAAATCTGAAGATTATGCAGCAGGATATGGGTTATGTGGTAAACCCATAATTATGCAGGAAACACTGCAGCTGCAGCATCCCTTAATTCCACTGGTTCTGCCCTTGGGTAGCTTGGTGACTTGAGTCACTCAGGCTCCACCTAGCGACCATTACTGTTGTTGAAGTTTTTATACTCATGTCTGACAACGGGAATATTTCTCCACTGCAATAGACTTTCCATTAGCAAAATTGTTATTGAAGGTGGGTAGCATGTTGTACTTCAGATGACACCTAAAGGCCCACCTTTTCAGTTGTCTGGTATATAATGTATGCCAATGCATCTTGTTCCCCATCCCCTTTCACTCCAAATTATTGTTATTGCTGAACATTGATGTATGTGTTGCTGTATAAAGTCCCTAAACAAAATAGAGGACTCTTACACATCACAAAACAAATGTGGTTAATATTTGTTTTTGACTGCATATTAGTTACTTACAGGATTTTTTTTCTATAAAGGATCATGTTCTCGGAAAGATAGAGATCAAAGGAGGCAACCAGTTTCTTGGCATGTCCCACCCGATTTAAAGATGTTAAAGAGATACAAAACCCAAATTGCCGAAGTACGTAGTAAAATGTCTGATGTGAAGAGCCAACTTTTGGACATTAAAAGCAACAGAAGCAGTACTTGTGATATACAATCCAACTATTCATCTCCAGATTATGGTACATTACCCTCCTGCGGTACAGACAGCTGTGTTAAAATTCAAGAATTTGGGCTGGAGCTGCTGGCAAAATCTTCCCTTTCAGGTTATTCCAGAAATGGTGAGTCAAATTGGATTGTTATGTTAATGCAGGATTTCTTAAATATTTATGTAACATTAAGTTGGTTATTTCTTGTTTTTGCTGAGGACATTGCTTGTCAGATGTATAATTTGTTGCTGCGAAGAACGCTAGTTCCTTGCTTTTCCAAGGTCAATAAGCAATTTACTTTATTGTGTCAATCCTGTATCTGTTCCCTCTCCCCCTTTAAGTTAAAACCGATTATAACCCAAAAAACACCATCCAAGGGAATAATTTGCCTTTCAGTAGAAACCAGAAAACGCTAGATTTTGCTGCACCTTTACTGCTTTGGAACACTGGTGTCAAACAGTAGAAGTGCAGCCCCTAATTCTAAGCACTTATCTATGATGGAAGAGGAACATAGTAAGCCACGTAATATGCACGTGACAATTCACAAGGTCCCTGGGACTACAGTAGCTACTTCCATATCCATTTGGGGAGCCTGGCTCTCTTCATATGGCTTTAGCTTACTTTTCACTGCATGTTGCTGTGTAGTGACCAGCAGGTTCACAACTATACTCAAAGCAATATCTCAGTCAAGGGCAAGCGGCACCTCAATTTTTTAAACATATTTTTATTAACTTTTCATAAACTTTCCTTTTTCCCCCACCCATGTCATCTGAAGACCAGGATGTTTTTTTTTTTGATAATCAAATTTTATTAGATTTTTCAAAGAACGGAAATACATTGGTAGCAAATCAGACACGTTATTCAAATACAGTATGTTTAAAAACGACAGACTCATATTGCATTTGTGGACTGAGCACCGCCCCACTTAAAATTCGCCATATACATAACCCGTTTGAACCCTTTAATCAGGCGGCAAGTTAAACCATTTGCCCCATATTTTGCCGAAGAGCTCGGGGCAGCCCCGGGCCTCGAAGAGGGGTTCCTCTTGGGTGCCACACCAGTCCACACCTCGCCTCCATTTCCGCATGGTAGGTGGCTTGGCTTGAGACCAGAGCGCAGCAATATCGCGCTTCGCCACTGCCACTGCCGTTCCCAAGAAGCGCTTATCGGCCCGGGATCCATCGAGGCCGTCGAACACCCCCAGGATCGGGTGTAGCGGATCGTGGGGGACATCCCACCCTAAGGCTTGTGTAAGTTCAATTTCCACCCCTGCCCAGAACTGCGCTAGGGCGGGACATTGCCACACCATGTGGTAAAAATCAGCTGGAGCATGGTTGCAGCGCGGGCAGGACGGTGAGGGCCGCAGGCGGGCGCTGTACAGGCGTGCTGGGGTGAGGTACGCCGCATGGAGATAATAAAGTTGGACTAGACGCAACTTGGAGGAGGTAGTCAGGGTCTTAGGTGCCATAAGGGCGTCCCTCCAGTCCGCGTCCTCCAGGGGGCCCACCCAACCCTCCCAGCGGGCACGAAGCAGGTCTAGGGATGCGGGGCCGTTGTTCACCAAGGAGCGATAAATCCGCGACACCCCCCCCCTCCGCCCAGGCTCCCCATCATCACCTGGGCTTCCAGGGGGGCTGAATTCGGGGAACGAGGTGGGTGATGGAATGTGGGCTTGGAGGGCATGCCTTAGCTGTAAGTACTTGTAAAATTGGGAGGAGTGAAGGGAATGACGGTGTTGTAGGTCTGCAAACGATCTGATATGATCCCCCACCCAGACGTCTCCCAATAGCGAAATCCCGACGTGGTCCCATTTACGGAAGTTCTGGAGGGACGAGACCTTGTCCAGTCATGCCCCACTCCAAAGAGGTGTCTGCCCGGTGAGTTTCCGGTCCCACTTTACGTGGCGTAGGGCGGTTCGCCATGCCATGAGCACCGTTCTGGTGACGGGAGGAAGGGCCTGTGGTACGGGGCTCCCATACAGGTAGGCCTGGATCTGAGCAAAGTCCATCGACCGGAGCTCCACCCGGTACGCCGGGTCGGAACAGCCGCCCGCGAACCAGTCGTGGATCACAATGAGCCTCGTGGCCAGGTAGTAGAGGTGCAAATTGGTCACCCCCATTCCCCCATCGTAGGGGGGTATGCGGCAATGTGCTAGGGACATGCGCGGCCTCCCTCCTCCCCACAAAAATCGGGTGAGGACACCATCCAATTCCCGAAACCAGCTGCCTGGGAGATGAGTGGTCACATTTTTTAAGATGTACAGGAAGCGGGAGAGGACCATCATTTTGAAAAGGGCACTCCTACCAAGGGGGTTGAGAGGAAGGGTTTGCCATCTTCTGAGGTCTGCCTTGGCCCTGGAGACCAGGGGCGTGATATTCAGGGCCCACTCGAGCTCCGGGAGGAGGGCCACCCACACCCCAGGTATTTGAATGATTGCCTCCGTAGGGGATGGTCGTTTTCCAGTCGAAGCACGCCCGGGATGAGTGTAGGGGAACGAGGGTGGACTTCGCCGGGTTGAGCCTGAGGCCAGAAACCCGCTCGAAGGCAGAAAGGGCGTCCAGACATCGTGGGCCGGAGCTCTCCGGATCTGCCAGAAAAAGGAGGACGTCATCGGCGTACAGGGCAATCTTGTCAACCTGGTTCCGGTCCCAGGCCCAGCCGCGGATGAGAGGATCCTGGCGGATGAGGGAGGCCAGGGGTTCCATTGCTAGTGCAAATAAAAGCGGCGAGAGCGGGCAGCCCTGGCGAGTACCCCTTTGGATAGGGAACGCCTCCGAAACCACGCCATTGTTGAGGACCCTCGCCTTGGGAGTAGAGTAAAGGACTCGGATGAGGCATCGGAAAGGGAGGCCGAAGCCCATCCTCTCCAACACGTCCTCAAGGTAACCCCAATCTACCATATCAAATGCGTTTTCAAAGTCTATGAAGAGCAATGCTAGATATGGGGTGAGGAAATGGCGATGCGCCAGGGCAAGATGGAGACGGCGTATGCAATGCCGGGTCCCCCGGGCAGGCATGAAGCCGCATTGATCTGGTTGCACCAGTTCTTGCAAGTGTGGACGGAGCCGTTGGGCCACCACTGTGGCGAAGATTTTGACTTCCGTGTTGATAAGGGAGATGGGACGGTAGTCCGTACAAGCAAGGGAGGGCGGCTTGAAGTCCAGGATGTTACATCCCCATGTAGACTTGCTTTGTGAAATGATACAACAAGGAACATAAACACACAATGATGACAAGTGAAAGGAGGCATTATTTTTTCAGACATCAATCTGCAAACAGAAATAAGCAACAATAAACAAGACTTTTGGAGCTACTAGGCAATTAATAAAACCTCTGAGTCTAAAGGGTGTGTGAGTGCTCTTTTATGGAACAATGTAGTTCATCAACCTGCAGAGTCTGAATGCACAGCTATCAGTGTCCGGCAGCGACACAGTGATCGGAATAAACAGCATAGGCCTTCAACCCGGAGGCTGGCTGCATTGAGCAGGTAGATTTATCAAATAAAACAAAACCATATAGAAACCAAGACCCACCCCCCCACCCCCAAACCCTGTTCCTCTGCACAAACCAGACCATAAAAAGCAGATAACGATGGGCGTGGCCAGGCAAGATGGCTGGGTGGACGTGATCCACACCGGCTTTGGAGCCTCGTAGCTGTGTCGGCATGCTCCAGATGTGAGGGGTAGCCGAGAAGACATCCAAACGGCCGCCGAAGAAACGCGACAGCGGGATCACACAGGAACGGTCCTGCATACCGTACGACGGGGGGAAAGAGGCGATCTCAGCGACGACAAGAAACGGACCGGGGTCCCAAAATGGCGTCGCCGGCCGCACTGGAATCAGGGAAGTGTCGACTCTGACGAGCAGCCCTTACGACTGCCGCAACAGTAACAGGCCATTCGGAGAAAGGCATTGGAGATCAGGGCCAAAGAGAAGTACAGCGTTACCGGCGGTGCTCTTCCAGAGCAGGGAGGAGACGGCGCTGACTCTGAGGACTCCGCCCGCCATTGTAGACACGAGATGAGAGACGAAAGACAGTGAGCGGGGGCACTGGTGGTGGCGCCGGGAGACCGGGGGCACCTGAAATACTGCCCCACAGCCCTTTTGACAACACAGAGCCATTTTTTCAGGGATCTAGAAGCAGGCCACGACACGCCTGACTTTAAAATGGCGCCCGCCAAGGACAATCACTGGGGAACATAAGTGGCACCTTGGGGGAGGGCCCCCTATAGCGAACATTAAGTGGATGCCATAAAACAGCTACAGCAGCACAGCCCTTAAGAAAAGAACAATTGCAGTGTCACATGTATATCAAATATCCTATGCCTGACTCTAAGATGGCTGATGTCTCCCAGGCCCTGCACTAAACCTGGGGGAAGGAACCTCTTGGTGTGAAGCAAGCCACTAGAGGGAATAAAATCCATCTGCCGCAGCAAAGGGGTAGAGACTTCTTTCGACCGTGGGGGTTTCACACCCACGAAGAAGGGGGGCAGCCAGTCCCGCCCCTATGCCACCGAAAAAGGCAACAAGCAAGGTATCCAGTTTCTTCCCCCCCACAGAGAAGAGGCAAGTGCAGGAACTAGGGAGAGACATCGCCAACATGTCGCTCACTAAAGACGACCTTCTAGCCTCTCTGAGGGAATTTAAAATAGAGCTCCGCTCAGAAATCAAGCTCAATGGAACAACTGAAAGCAGACCTAACCGAACGCATGACCTCCCTCCAACAGGACGTCAACTCCATTGGTACGAGAGTTTGGAGGTAGAGGCCCAGACACAAGAGCTTGACAAACGCGTAACGACCACCCACCACAAAGTGCAAGAACTCCAAAATCAATTACAGATGGCCCTCCAGTAAGACTTAAGATTTGGAAAATAGGTCGCGCAGAGACATTAGAATAAGAGACCTAGAGGAGGGAGCGGAGGGGTTGGACTTAGAGGCCTTCATCGAGGGGCTATTCACAGAAACTCTTGGGCCGCGCCAGATGAAAATCAAAATCGAAAGGGCACACCGCGTGGGGAACCAACCGACTGGAGAACGACGACGCATACGCAACATTGTTGTCAAGCTTTACTCCTTCAAAGTAAAGGAGGCGATCCTGCAGGCAGCCAGGAAGAAAGACTAGATCTCGTTCCAAGGATTTGAATGTGTGCTATATCAAGACCTGGCGCCATCCACCCTACTGCAGAGATAACATTTTAGGCCCATAACGACAAGACTGAGAGCGGACAGCATAAAATACAGATAGACGTACTCCTTCGGGTTGGCTTTCGAATTGAACAACAAAATGCGCCACATCACAGACCTGGAGGAGGGCTTAGGAATTTTAGGGCTCACGAACCCAGAGGACGCCAACAGTCATGGAACCTCGAGATGGAAAGAGTCTGAAAGAAACACGACATTCCAATGGCCTACGATTCCCAAAGGCAGACAAACCAAAACATAGCGAGACAACTGCAACCATAGAAGAGACCGTGGAGGCCCTACAGGCGGGGAGTTTCACAGTCTGAGACGAAGCTTGGGGACAATTAATACTCTGGGAAGTGTTGAAGAAACCCGGTACCAGACTTTTACCGTCTACACTTACACCTGGTCCCTGTCCAGGAAAGACTTTCTTAGGCTACCTTTGAACTGCACAAGAGACAGCCGAGGCTGCGAGCCTTGACCAAGGCGCCCGCCAACATGACCTCAACCTTGAGTGACGTTTCGGCTTGGGGCCCTCGGGCCACCCAGCACAGGTTAATCTTGGTTTTTTGTATTACATGTTTGGAGGGGGGAGTCACATAGGGGAAGGTGGTGGACATACAGGGGTAGCAGACATGCAACAATATTATGCCTTAGAGAGAGTGTCAGCGTCACGGGGCGGATTGGGATCCCCATGCAAGGAAAGTTGAGAGGGGCAATGAGCGAACACCAATGGGTCCGATCACGAGGGGGAGGGCGGAACCAGAGACAGGATAATTTCAATAGCCTCGTGGAATGTGAGAGGTCTGAACTTGCCCCTCAAATGACATAAAATCTGGAAATATCTGGTAGATCCCCACTTTGATATAGTGGCACTTCAAGAAACACATCTAAAGAGATCAGAGGAGCTACAGCTTCGCCACAAAAGTTACTCCCTAATTTACAGATCCTCGGCAGGAACAAAACAGAAGGGAGTAGCAATAATGTTCAACAACACTACAAAATTCCAACCAGAAGCCATAAAATCAGACAGGGAGGGCAGGGTGATTATGGTGAAGGGGAAATTGAGGGGAAGACAATGCACGTTTATATCGGCATATGCACCTAACACAGGACTACCTGCGCTCCTGACCTCCCTGTTAAACATGATGGGCGGATTCGCATAAGGCCCGACAGTCCTTGTGGGGGACTTTAACCTAACATGGCACGCAGAAATAGATAGCACACACCCCCACAGGACTTCCAGGGGCAGCTTCCCCAAAGGAATAAAACAGACTATACAGTCGTTAGGTCTTAACGATACGTGGAGATCACTCTACCCCACCACCAAAGATTATACATTCTTCTCTCACGTACACCAAACTTATTCATGGTTGGACTACATATTTATAAGCCAAAGCCTACTGGGGTGTCTCCAGGCGGCACAAATTCTCCCGATTACTATCTCAGGTCACAGCCTTATCACAATCTGCCTATCCTGGGTAATCGCCACACCAAGCCCGCCAAGATGGTACTTCCCTGTCTCCCTAACTAGAGATTGGGTATTACGAGACGAACTACGGTCAGCAATCAAAGAGTTCTTTCAATTAAATCAGCCACACGCAACCTCCCCCCTGAACAACTGGGACGCTTTTAAAGCGGTTCTTCGGGGTAAATGCATCGAGCTAAATTCCACACTGAATAAACCGAGGGCAAAGGAGCGGGCAGCACTTGAGGCTGAACTGGAGGAAATAGAAAGGGAACACAAAAAGACTCCCACCTGGGCCCTAGAACGTAAACTAAGTGCCCTGACAGGGAAAATCACAACGATAGGGCAGAGTACACCCTGCTCCGGCTCCGCCAGATCTCTTACGCTCAGGGGAACAAGGTGGGTTCCCACCTAGCCAGACAGCTTTGTGAAAAATGGGAGAAGGAATACATTGGGGGCATAAGAGCTTTATACAGGCTCGCCCACAGACTCAGTCGCACAGCAACAGTACCTGCAATCACTTGAGCTGCCCCAGGTCCCTCCGACCTGGAATGACCAGTTAAACGCGCCCATCACTGACGAGGAGGTAGGGAAAGTGATAGCGACACTTAAACCTAACAAGTCCCCAGGGCCAGACGGCCTGACGGCCCACTTTTATAAAACATATGCATCAGAAATTACCCCGCATCTCACCTCCCTCTTTAACACGATAGCTGAGGGGCCCATGGTGACAAACTCAATGGGTGAAACCTGTGATAACCATAATCCCAAAGGCAGGTAAAAACCCCCAGAGCTGTGCCTCATACAGGCCCATTGCACAGTTAAATCTGGACGCCAAGTTATACTCTGCAATATTAGCTACTAGACTAGAGGACCTGAAGCCAGATCTAATTCACTCTGATTAATCGGGATTCATAAAGGGGAGGTAGACTCACGACAATATCCGCAGGACACTTCATCTGATAGAAAAGGTAACTAAACACAGGACCCAAGCGATTCTCGTGGGTCTGGATGCTGAAAAGGCCTTTGACAGGGTGGTTTGGTTGTTCCTTTTCCCCACGCTCGAACAGTTCGGCTTTGGGAGGGCGTTTATTGATATAATTAAGGCCAACTACTCACACCCACACTCTATAGTGCAGTTTAATGGGATTAGCTCACACCCGTTCCCCCTAAATAGAGGGACAAGACAGGGTTGCCCACTCTCCCCCCTACTGTTCGCCTTAAGCATAGAACCATTGGCGGCACGGATCCGGGTAACCCAGGAGATTCAGGGGATACGTTTCGGTGGAGAGGAACACAAACTATCATTATTTGCGGACGACGTTCTGATGACGCTCCCCGCCCCCTCACTGCAAGCCCTACAGGCAGAATTAAGAAAGTTTGAGAGTGTTGCAGGTTTCAAGGTAAATCTGACCAAATCGTCCATTTTAAATCTGATTATACCCCGATATATCTGTCAGAACAGTAGGGCACGTATCCCCTTTCATACTCTAAGGCGCACAAAGAGCGGGGAAGGGGTGGCTCTCCCGGATTTCAGTCTGTACTACAAAGCTGCTCAATTGAGGATCATTGCGGAGTGGTCCATGAGGGAGTCAGACAAGCATTGGTTACACATGGTCAGGGCGATAGTGGGGGGAACAATCTGGGATGTGATTTGGAAGCACAAGAAAGACAGGCCCGCAAATGCCTACATAAGCACACCTACTCGAACCACTCTCAAGGTCTGGGACGAAGTAACTAGGGGAATGGGGTGAACTTCGTACCCTTCTCCTTACACCCCAATTCATTTCAACCCGGAGTTTCCCGCAGCAATACGAGATGGTCCGTTTGACGCTTGGAGGGAGGGAGGCTCCCTGATGCTCTCAGATCTATTTCATAACCATGACGTACTCACATTTGAGAACTGTCGAAGGGACTTTTATTTAACACCCAACGACCACTTTCATTACCTCCAGCTCAAACATTGGGCCTTGCACTCACAGGTCAGGGAAGCAGCCACCCGAGAACGAACACCGATAGGAAACTTTGTACTGAGGGTGGGCTCTATGAAGGGGGTGATCTCCTTCCTATAACGACTTCTATTATCAACACTACACTCACAGAGGCCCCGCTATATTAGCTTCTGGGAACATATAGTCGGGAGGGACATTTCCGAAAAGGAATGGAAACTTTTATGGTCAGATATAGCCAAGAGTAGTCACTCCTTGGACCTAAGAGAAGCACACTATAAAACCGTCTTTGATTGGTACTTGTACCGCACTAAACTCAAAAAGATATTTCCGGAATCCTCTGACCTGTGTTGGAGGGGATGCGCCCTCCTCTGGGACTTTGGTCACATCTGGTGGGACTGCCCCACGATCAAAACTTTCTGGGAGGAAATCTTGGCGCATATGAAAGACATGTTAGGGTACCCCATCATGACTTCCATAGAAGGAGTCCTTTTGGGCATTAGAGATCCAGAGTTGGAATACCAAACGAAAGCAGACAGGGCTATAATGTGGGCATGCCTAGGGGCCGCCAAAACAGCAAAAGCAGCCGCATGGAAAAAGAAAGCAGCCCCAGTGCTGTCTCAATGGCACTCTCGCCTTTGGAGAATACTCACCATGGAAAGATTTGCAGATATCTTTAGAGATGAATACAAAAACTTTGAATACAAATGGGGCCCGCTGGTCTCTTACCTTACACAGGGTCTTTCCCTGGCGGTATGCCCACCCTTGCTACGGTCTATACACTTGTTCCAGTTCTAGGCCTAATGGGGCCCAATTGCGGGACCTCCAAGGGCCCTCTGGAAGACTACCATAGATACCATTGAATAGGCCTCAGGGACCAGTAACGCACTTTCAGAGTCATGCAACACACAGGCCAGTCTGCGGACCACTAAGTTGTTCAGGGTTGGGTTACGGGTGGAGGGGATAGTTGGGTAGGGGTTACAAGGACATAAGGCTTTTGATGATCAAAGCATTTGATTAGTAGGGAGGGCATGTAATTGAAAATTGGTTTGGTGTAAAGGCACCCACATGTGAAGAATCTGTACCCTCAGATTGTATTGGGAATGTGAGGAATGTTCTTTTTACACAATGTAATGCCTCCTTGAATAATACTCTTGCTTAATAAAAAGAATTTTGACAAAAAAAAGCAGATAACAGTTGGACCTGTCTGGTAAGAGAGAGTAGAGAAGCACCATTTAGGGGTTACTCTGGGTTTATCACCTCTGAGGGGATCAGTCTGAGCAACCTTAAGTAAGTTGGGCATGTCAGGTCCCGAAACTCAGAGGAAAGGATTGCAATGAAGGGGGCCCATCTATCCGGGAAAATCGCTACTTTGGGATCAGTGGATGACGACAGCCTTTCCATACCTAGGGTAAACCATAATGTTTGTAACCAGGAAACGTGTTCCGGCACCCTGTCAGTTCCCCATAATGACAAAATAGCCTGCTGCCCCCAGTGCCAGAGCCATCTGCTGTCCACGAAGAGAGGGGAAGGTTAAAGGGTTTGGGAGACCCAGAAAGGTGCACACGGGAAATCGGGGGATAGAGGTATTGATTGCCTTATCAATGTCATTTAGCACCTGGTCCTAAAATCGGCTGAGCTTTGGGCCATGCTACAGGAGATACAGCAGTGTTCCTGTGTAACCACAGCCATGCCAACATTCTTTAGAATGCTCCAGATTCCAAGTGTGGAGACGGGCGGGTGTGAGGTACCAATAGGAAACTATCTCGTAGGTTCTCTCTGTACTAGCCATGTTGCTGGTCATGTGATGGGTCCTATAAAAAATGTCTGCCTATTCTTTGGAAGTGAAATCCCTTCCCAATTCAGCCTCCCATCGAAGTTGCCCTTTTGCCCCATTGGTTACCTTAGTAAGAAGGGTGTGCAGTTCTTGATAAGGTGGGAGTCTTTGGTTTTGAGTTGTAGCCATTCTTCAAACGGAGTCAAGGGACGCAAGACTCCGTGTCTGCAACTCGGTGGTCGCCCAGTGTTGCAGCTGCCTATAAGAAAGATAGCCTGTGGAAATGAGGGCATAGTCTGCCTTCAGTTGATCAAAGGGGATGAACCTGCTCGATGAAAGAGAGCCCACATGTCTACACCCCCCATCCAGCCACCGCCTAAAAAACAACGGGTCCATCCCCGGGGGAAATTCCAGGTTCTTAGTGATTGGTGTCTTGGGAGAGGGAAACGTAGGTAATCCAAGTCTCACAGCCACTGTGTCCCATACCCTAAGCATTGAGTTTGTTACCGGTGAAGAGTATAGGTCCCAAGCTCTATGCTTGCGCAGGAGCCAGAGTATAGGCCCTAAGCCAGAGGTCTTCAAACTTTGTTGCACCGAGCCCCCCTAAGCTAAATATTTTGAAGTCGGGCCCCCCTCCAAAACTTTATGGCAAGGACTTGAAGAGCTGGAGGGGCAGGGCTGAGCACAGAGGTTTGGACTTGTGAGACCATTTCAGGGGTACTTTTTCTGTAGCTCATAACCCACAGTAATGTCAGACTTATAAATGCTTGAAACAAAAACAGAAATTGATCAACAAACACGCTCCCCATAATTGGGGGGAGTTGTGAGCCCCTCACACTCCTGGGCCCCAATACAACACCAAATGCTTCACTAATGATATATGCATTCCTGAGTAGCAGGCGGTCACGTGTACCTCTTTCACCCCTTCATCTCCATGCCTGGCCGTCACTCCAGTCTTGACACAGGCTCACTATACCTTTCAGAAAAAATAGCTAGCACTCGTTGTCCCTTCTGCAGCAAGGGTTCTCTCTGCTCTAATGCTAGCAAAGAATATCAGCCCTAATGTCCTATTTGCAAATACACCCATGCGCTACCCATGAAACGCACCCTTGATGCAAAGTAATGCATGGCAGCATGTAGCAAAACTTTGTGGTACTTTGGGAAACTATCCAATGCAAATCCTGACTTGCTTTGGATAGTAAATCCCAGTATAACACTTTGCATCGGGTTTGCATCACAAAAGTAATGCAAACCTGTTGCAAAGCATTAGTAAATCTGGTCCCTACAGTAGCGCTGCACAGCCTTGTATTACATTTGGGTACAATCCAGTGCAAATTGTGATTTGCACTGGATTGTTAATACCAATACACTTTGTGTCAGGTTTGTTTAAAAAAAAAAAGTAACACAAACCTGAGACAGTCTTTGTAAATCTGGGCCTAAATCATTTTGCTGCAGCCTGTCTTATGCTGTGTGTAACAGAATTTTAAAATAATGACACATATACAGTGCTTTCTGCCAAAGACAGGGACCTTGCAGCATTATAAAAACACAAGTCACTATTCCCCACTGCACCGAGCAGGATTCAATTCTCTGACTCTCACACAGACAGAAATCTGCAGCGATTGCATTAACTATCTGAGATTTCATCCTTTATGAGTGCCTTTCCCTCTGATTAATTTGTGTGTGCATTATTTTATGTGCAGTTAACTTAAAGTTGAAAACAAAAACTTAAACCAGCTACTGAAATTTTTTTGTTCTTTGTAGGCCAGTAATTGACCTGGCACCACACCGACTGACCTCTGCCCCATGGCACTTCAAATCGCAGTTCCCATGTTTTTTTTTAATGCACTTTGGCTGCATGTAAATGAAGATAGCCTGGAAGCCGAACACATAAATACGTTCGCGCTTCCAGCCATCTTCATTTACACTTCTTTTCTGAGACATTTGCGCCCCCCTGAGAATGCCGCCACGGACCCCCAGGGGGGCGCGCCCCACAGTTTGAAGACGTCTGCCCTAAGCTCTATGCTTGCTCTATGCTTGCACGGGAGCCAGGCTTCTCTCCAAATATTGGAGCCCGCCACTGCCTGATCAATATAGTACCAATGTTTCTCAGAGGAGGGGCGCATCCATTTGACTAAGAAGCGCAATTGGGTGGCTTGATAATAGCGAAGCAAAGATGGAAGATCCACTCCGCTGCCGATTTTCAGGCGAAGAAGGAATATGGCAAAGGCGAGATTTCCTACCCTTCTATATAAATTTATGGATGGCAGTTTGCAACGAGTGAATCGCCTTAGGTGGGGGGGATAAAGGGATGGTTTGGAGGATATAAAGTATCCGTGGAAGAATGGTCATCTTAACTACCGCAATGCGGCCAAGCCAGGAGAGATGTAGATGGCTCCAAGAAGACAAGGCCTCTTTCGTTTGTGCTAGAAGTAAAGAATAATTTATCGATACCGTTTTAGAAGTGATTTTAGCCAATTGGATACCCGAATGGGAAACAGCCTCCCGAGCCCAGTCGAAGGGAAATTGGGAGCGCAGTAGAGCTTCCTGAGAGGGTGCCACCGAACGGTTTAAGATTTGAGACTTTGGTAGGTTTACCTTAAAGCCAGAGACGGCTCTAAAGAACCGGAGTTCATCGAGCAAGCAAGTATGAATACTAGAGGGTTAATTAGCGATAGTATAACGTCATCAGCGTAGAGGCTAATAAGGTGGCGTGCCGAACCATATTGGATCCCAGAAATCCCTCAACCTTTGCACCATCGGCTCCATATAAAGGGCGAAAAGAAGAGGTGAGAGAGGACCCCCTTGAGGTGTGCCCTGAAGATAAAAAGAAGGAAGCGGAGTCACCCCATTGACCCGGACATAGACCCAGGGAGTGCTGTAGATGCAGCTAACCCACCTGATAAAGGTGTCGCCGAAGCCAAAATGTCGCGAAAAGATATGGCCAGTGGACGCGGTCAAATGCTTTTTCTGCGTCGATGGAGAGGAGAGATTCCCTCCGCGAGCGATGTATTTTGTCGAGGAGATGCAGAAGTCGCTTAGTAATGTCCCCGCACTGCCATGATTGGATGAACCCCGCTTGGTCAGGTTCGATCAGCCCTTGCATAAGAGGATTCAGATGACATGTCAGAATACTAGTGAAGAGCTTAGCGTCTATATTTAACAAAGAGATGGGCCTGTAGGAGCTGCAGAGAGTGGGCTTCTTGCCAGGTTTAGGTATCACTGATATGGCTGCCCCTAGCATAAAGTCTGTGAGGGAACCTGCCTCCAAGGAAGAGTTATAAAGCCGGGTCAAGAAAGGAGCAAGGTCATGACAAAAGGTTTTATAAATTAAAGCGGTAAAGCCATCTGGGCCCCGGGTTTTAGAGGTCTTTAGTCGAGCAATCGCCGAAATCACCTCGTCTAGCCGAATGGGTTGATCAAGCCACTCTGCTTCAGTTGTCAGGACGACTTCGTTCAAAAATCGAGAGGAGTCTTCAAGGGGGCTGTCAGTGGAAGAGTAAAGGGAGCTATAGAAGCCTTGAAAGGCCGAAGCTATATCGGCATCCGAGTAGACCGTCTGTAAAGTGTTAAGGCTAATCTACTTCACTGCGACCAACTGGATTTTGCCTTTGAGCCTGTGTGCAAGCATACGCCCACATCGATTAGCCCCAAGATAGAATTTGTGCTTCAGGCGAAGCAAAGCATACTCCACTTGATCGAAGTCAAGGCGCTTAAGATGGAGCATCTTCTCAAGCTCCCTTCAGATTCTGGGGGCTCCGGATCGTTTGAGCTGCCTCCAGATCTCTCCAGAACTCTCCCCTCCTGCTCAAGAGTCTGCCACTTGTCTGTGCGTATGTGGTTTTCAGCCACGGAGATGGCGACCAATTCCCCCTGCACCACTAGTTTGAGCACCTCCCACACTGGCGACAACGCAACGTCCCCAGTATCATTTGTGTGCAAATACTCAATCAAACTCTTCTGCACTGCTAATACTGTGGCCTGCGAATGAAAGAGGGAATCACGAAGTCTCCAACGAGACGGCCGGGAGAGGAAGAAGTGAAGTCAATATGGTGTATAGAACCTCCCCCTTACACCTCCTAGAGAGATTTATAGCCACGCCATTCTTCTTAGAGGGGCCAGAGGACCACAGCTGTCGGGGAAACCATTGTGAGTACATTCTGGATGTGTCTTTGGGGGGAGTAAGTGAGTCTCTTGCAAAAGGCAAATGTCGCTGCCCGATTGTTCGACTAAGGAAAGTACTGCTGCCCTTTTGACAGGGTTATTAAGACCCCAAACGTTGAAACTCGATACCTTAAGGTCCTGGAATGGTGCATGGTAAGAGAGAAAGCGGTACAATATTTCCCGCTGGTAGACCTTGCAGTACAGCCAGCACCTACCCCTGACAAGAATCCTCACAAAAGGGGGAAACACGATGCTGATAAAGAGAGTGGGTGCGGAGGAGCAAAAAAAAAAAAAATGAAAGACCTGGTCGTGCCAGTTCATGAAACATAGCAACAATGACATAAGTCAGCCAAGTGATAACAAGTAGGGAACGTGGATCAGGCGAAGGGGAAAGAAAGCACTAAATCCCACAAGTGCTTATCGGCAGGAAACAAACAGACCCACACACTGTGAGAAAAGCCCCCACCCCTATAAAGCCCTCCTGCTTAGGTGTAAAATGTGGAGAAGCCTAGAACCCTGTCATCCGTGAGCTTCAGAATGTGCAGGAGAAAGTGCAGATTGTCTCTCCTTAGCGATGGTTGCCGTATCCAGCTTAAGCCAATCAGAAACGAATTTATTCTTGTGCCACCTCTGCTGTCTGCGGCCCCCATTGCCCGGGGGCTAGAATTGCCTTCATTAGCTGTGGAATCTGCAAGTACTACGACTTTGAGGGCCTCCTTAAGAGTTCGCATCTGCCATAGCTTGCCTTGATGTCGAAAGATAAGGCGGAAGGGGTGGCCCCATGAATACGAGATCTCAGCTGCTCTTAGATGCGCCATGACAGGACGGAAGTCTCTGAGCTTCTGGAGAGTTATTGTGGATAAATCCTGATACAATACAGGCGAGTGGCCTCTCAATTGAAGTGGGTGGGCCTGCAGGGCCTTGCGTAGGATAGTCTTTAAATTGAAAGTCATGCACACATGCAAGGATAACTGCAGGCGGGGCACCACCAGATCTGTGTAAGCCTACTCGGTGAACATGGTCCATCCGGATCTCAGTACCCTCAGCGCACCCCAAAATGTGGTGAAACAAGGCCCCCACATATTCCAGTTAGTCTCTTCCTTCTGCTTGAGGTGGGACCCCTTTAATACGCACGTTATTTTGACTGGACCGGTTGTCGAGGTCCTCTGCGTGGGCCTGGAGATCAACATGCTGCTCCCTTAGCCGGAGAATCTCTTGCTGCATCATTTCCAGTTCCTCGTCTCTCCCGGTTTCATGGTCTTCTATAGCTGACACCCTGTGTCCCACATCCTCGAGTTCCCTGTGCACTTCCTTCAAATATGCTGTGTCTTCATAGTCTGGAAGTCTTCCTGGAGAGACGTAAAGAGCGATGCGAAAAAGGATTTAGTGACGGGCCCGTCTGGCTCCTCTGCCCCCGGCAGTGGGTCAGAATCAGGCACAAACGTGGTCGAAGAGCTTGTTGTACTGATGGGCTTGGTAAGCATGTCCTTGGGAGAACGGTCTTTTTTCGATCACATGGTGAACATGTTGGAGATCCTCTCACCTCAGCTAAATGCAGGGGTACAGCCAGGCCCGCAGACGCCAGGCACTGGGTTCCTTTAAAGCGTCTGCTTTGCTCTGTTTCTCAGGGCCCAACGCCTGATGTCAGTCCATAGGAAGGCCCGCTAGTATAGGACCGGGCCTAGAGGCTGAACAAGAAGTATTGAGGAAGCCCCCGGAAGACCCGTGGCGGGAGTGCCGAGCCAGCACCCAAGCCTGCAGACAATGGCTAACCCGCCAGAGGCCCGCTAGATAGTCAGCTCCACTGCAGAGACACCAGGAGTCCGGGGCCCACCCTGCTCTGACTCCTCCTAGAGAAATGCTAGGTAGCCCCCACCGACGGCTTCAGGCGCAGTGACTTCCCAGGCACCTCGGGACGCCCAAGATGAAGGGGGGTATCACAGCCCCGAGCAGCCCCCGGAGAGGCGCTCCGTAGGGCCCCCAGAGACACACTACTCACAGTTTCGCAGATTCCGCCTGTAGCCGGGTCCCTCAGCCGCTGGTAGCTCCCCGGGAGCCAGGTACCAGTCCAGGCCCGCCAGCAAGCCCAGCTATGGCCGAAGTCGAGGCAAAGGCCCCCGCAAAAGCACCAACGACGCGGCGTCACTGGGGCCCGCCGGCCGCCCACCTCCTCTTAGACAGCAGCTTCCAGTCAGCTCTCAGGCAGCAGGGGCTGCCGGGCCACGTCCCTCTCCATTTTTGCCCAGCAGAAGTGCAGGAATAAAAAATAAAAAAATGGGGGGCACACTATCTCCCTCACACTCCTTAAGGCAGAAAGAGGCGAGCATCACAACGGGCACTCATCAGGTCAGCAGCTGTCTTCGCCGGAGTTCAAAGGTACCGCAGGGCCATGCCCTCCAGCTTACACGGTAGGGGCCGCACTTAAGGCAGGGGCCCCTAGCGCAGAATGCCTCCTCACAGATGGGCCACCAAGGCCCAAAGGCTGCTCGCCGCCCTCCTTCAGCCACCGAGGTTTTAGGTGACCGGGACCTTCTGGGCTACACGCCGCTCCAGTCCGGCCAAATTGGGTTGCATGAATGGAGAGGGGCTGCAATGCTTCATTCACACCCTGGAAACCCCCTGACCCCCCGGGGCCGATAGGATGGGCTCCTGCGGCAGCCAAACACCAGGCTGTCCGCTCACAGGCCAGAGCTCTGAGTCACCGGATCACCTGGTCCTCCCTCCCTCCACGGGCCCGGCCTGGGCAGCAGAGCATGGCTCCAGCGCTGATCGGGACCGGGGGTCCAGACTGCGCACACCCCTCTAGCCACGGCCCGTGCACGCCCTCCGGTGTCCCTTCGGCGTCCGCCACCGCAGCCTCCCATCTCTGCCAAGTTCGGAGGAGCAAGGGGTACTCCTGGATGCATAGGGTCACCCAAATCGGGAAGCGATACCTCTCTTCGTCTTCTGTAGCAGCCTCTCACGGGCAAGCAGTACGACGCTATCCATGACTAGTGATCGGCGGGGACCGAGAGACAGAAAAGTGCGTCTCACCTGTCCGCCATCTTGGCCACGCCCCGTGAGTGCTCATTTAAATGACAAATCTATCTTTGCTATTGGTTTGTCTGACAATAGTTAGGTCTATTTCAAGTTTTCAAGCAGAGTTTATCAAATATGCGCTTCCATATTTACTCACTCTCCTCACCATTACCAGGTGTGATAAGTCACCCTGCACTATCTAGTGCCGGGCAATTTTGTAATTTAGCATCCCAGGCTTGTACTTGGTCCTGTTTCCTCAAGCCCTGCCACACCTCCACTTGTATTGTGGCTCGCTCACTTCCGCTCACTGATCAATTCTTTGTTCTACCCTTAGAGGTTGAGGCCATCAGGGACTTTCCAGTTCCTAGCTATTTGGCAACGGGGTAATATAAGCATCAAGTCACTATAGCTTGACATAGCCTTCATCTTTACCTGTGGATAAAGGCCATGGAGGCAGGACTCTGGGTGTTTAATGATACTTTCGTCCTTAGCGTCATAAATAAATGGCACTATAGTATCCCAGTTTTTCGATGGCGAGGGGCATCCCCATACATATGATAGAAATCCACTCCACCCACATCACATCTTGGACATGCTGCATGTGTTTCAGGGAATATGAGGTTTATCCATTTGGGAGTAATGTAGACCCTGTGTATAAAATATTGGATCAGTTTAAATCTGGCATTTCTGGATTACTGGGGTCTGTATTTTAGAATACAAACCCAGTGTCTGTCATCAAGAAGCATGTGTTATGTTAATGATTTTTCTAAAGCGCGTAGCTACCCAGAGCAGGCTTCCCAGCGCTACGTGACGTGAGAAAAAATGCTGTTTTTGCAAACAGATGGGTCTTTAGCTGTCATCTGAAACGAAACAAGTTACGTTTGGGTCTTAGTTGAATAGGGTAGGAATTCCAGAGCTTAGGTGCAAGAATTGCAAAATATCGGCCACCACTTCTGACCCTATTGATTCTGGGGGTGGCCAGAAGAAAGAGATTGTTTGTTCTAAGATCTTGTGCTTTGCTGTGCAGGATGATGAGCTGACTAAGGATATGTGGCCTTTGAGCATGTTTTACATTGTGTACAATACACAGTGTTTTGAAATCTATCCTTTTCTTTACTGGTAGCCAATGAAGGCCGACTAAGGCTGAACATGCAGTTTGTGATCTAGGGATGTGCAGCAGGACTCTAGCTGCAGCATTCTGGATAATCTGTAACCTCCTGGTAACATAACCAGGGCTGCCAAGGTACAGTGAATTGCCGTAGTCCAACGTGACAAGATGAGACCTTGTATCACTGTTCTCCGGGTTTCCGCAGGAAGCCATCTGATTGTCTTCCTAAGGGCTCTTAGAAAGCCAAAGCAGGTGCCTGCTACTTTCTTGGCCTGAGATGCCATGATTAGGTCTTTATCCAGGAGAACTCTTAAGCTCTTGACTTCCGCTTTCGGAGCGTTGCTGTCCCCCAGACATGAGGGCCAGCTAAGATGGCCCCAGAGAGAGGGTTTATTCCCAAACACCATAACCTCAGTCTTGTTGGCATTCAATTTGAGGCAACTGTCGGTCATCCAAATGTACACTTGGTCCAAGCATGTGGACAGATTCGCAGTGGTGAGGTTGGTGTTAGATGCCCAGCATACGACGATCTGGGTGTCGTCTGTATACTACACCATAGTGAAGCCAGCGGAGCAGATGATGTCAGCTAAGGGACGTATGTATGCGTTAAAAAGTGGGGATGAGCCCTGTGGTGCTCTGCATTTGAGCTGATGAGTCTCTGGCAGGCAGGGTCCTTCCCTGCCCTGGAAACTCCTGTTATCCAGAAAAGAAGTCAACCAGTTTAACACATTACCCGTGACTCCAAGTGCTTCTAGCTTATGTCTAAGGATAGGTTTGGTGACGGTATTGAAAGCTGCAGTCAAATCAAGGAGGATGAGTGCAGCTGAGCCACTGAGGTCTAACGTTTCCCTAAGATCTTCATAGCCAGTAAGAGGGCCTTCTCCGTACTAAATCCAGGACGGAAACCGGTTTGGGTCTGATGTAGAAGAATGTGGGTTTCCAGGAAAATGGACAAATATCTGTTGAATAGTTTCTCATTGATCTTACTGACCCCTGGAAGCAGAGATATAGGTCTATAGTTCTCTGCCTTATCAGGGTCTTAGGTAGGCTTCTTCAATAATGGGCTGATAATCGCATGCTTCCAGCGGTTCGGAACTTGTCCCTTTTCAAGCAAACAATTGTACTGGGTGGTCAGAACTAGTAAAATGGTATCTCCTCCTTCCAGCAGAATGTCAACAGGAGCTGGATCTATGGTAGATCCTGATTTAATTGTATTTGCTACTTTCCTGCTGGCATTACAGCTTAGCTGGGTAAAGGTTGATAAGGTAGGAGTAGCGTAACTTTCTGATAGACTGCCTGTCGTGGCAGAATGCTGAACTGAGTCCCCTCCCAAGGAGCCTTGTTGATGAAGAACGTAGCAAGCGCCTTCAAACATTCCCCTGAGGGGTGGGGGGGCTGCTCCTGCAACTTTGGGTTTCAAAAAGGAGTTTTTGTCATGTAGATTTAATTAGAAGCTTGAGAGGACTGGCAGATCCTACTAGCACAGTCTGCAATCTTAGCTTTTCTGATGCTTTTTTTATAGATGATCTTCCTATCTTCATCATGGTGTGCCCTTCATTTCCTTTCCTCCCTTTTACATTCTTTCTTAAGTTTGCTGATCTCCGGTGTAAACCATGTAACACTGGTTCGAGTTTGTAAGGACTTCTGCATTTTTCTTGGAATCCACATATCTAAAGATGACTCTGTCCATTCCTCTAAAGCCCTGTAGTCTGAATTAGCATCACCCTTCTGGCTGCCACTGTAGTCTGCTGGATCTTTGTCTACCGTTTAAAATCAAGTTTGGACCACTGTCTGGTCAATTTGGGACACAGGGCACTAGGTTTGGTAGTGGAAACAGTACAGAACCTTTCGCTCCGTCACTAGTGCTCACTTATTCTCAGAGACATAAAGAGGGAATACACAGTGGGACATTTTCAATAATATTTATTGAACCAACGTTATTCTTGCACAAAATACATGTGCTGCAATTATTAGTAGACAGAAGTGGATAAACGTGATTACAAGCACCAACAGCGTAAATAGTAGATATAGTTCTACCATGATGCTAAACAAGTGTATATATGCAGGCACATAAACAATGCAGTAATCTGGCATACTCCTACTGTGCTAACCCTGCTTTAAGTGTACCTAGAGTGTGAGTAGGTGTAGAGCCAAGAATCCCCCCAAGGGACGATCCAACCCCATTACCTAATGGGATAGAGTGAAGGACCCCGTCTTGGTCTCGAGTTGGACACCCCTCACGGAATGTCTGACTGGTGCATGGTGGATTCTCAGCATACACGGGCCCTCAGTGTCAGCGGAAGTAGGTCCTCTACCAATATATCGGGATGCCTATTATTTATAGTAAAAGGAGGCCTTGCGATGTGCGCGTTAGATTAGTGATGTTATGGATTGTAGATAGTATTGTCGCCTCATGGATGAAGATAGGACGACTTTTGTACACACTGCGTAGAGAGACCTAGTACATGATGTTCAAGGCGTCATAATAATGTTGTCCGAAGCTGGATGTGTAAACAAAGTAGTTTCAGAGAAACTATTCCAACATTGTCGTGCATGCAAACGTGTGCAAAAGTTCACAGCTGAAATGTTATTTTCTTGGACAATGTAAGAAATAAACTCGGGAATATAAAACCCAATCCTTATCCTAAGGGTTAATATATATGTTATCTTGAAAAGCCATCTTACCATGAATGGAATAAAATGTTAAAACATTACTTCTAAAATCATCTAAAAGCAAGTTTCCCTTTACAATATCCTAAAAAGCCTTAAAGTCATTAAACTGTAAAGAAGCCTAAAGTGATTAAATATGTTTGAAATCCTAAGCAGTCCGAAAGCCATGGTGCCTGGAAAAACTAAACTAAACTGTTTTGGATAAATTTGTTTTTAAAAAACAAGCTCAATTGTTCCCACATGGAAAAGGCCAATTATTTCATGTGTTCCGAGTGGCAGACGCAACATTGCTGTTGCGCGTAACCGCAGACGACAATCCCAGAGGCGCACCTTGAAGCAAATTTATGGAGCAAAGGTGATTCCATCCAGTTCCCACAGCAGCCGCTGAGGGAGGGACTGCATCCTGTATGCGTATTGTAGAGTTGTTGTCCAAGTCACTAGGATCCGAAGCATCCCAGGGTGGCTCAAGAAATGCATTCATCAGCAATGGAAGACGCTGGGGACAACAATACCCATGGGCCATTGACAGGTCCAGTAGTACATCAACCATATGTTGGATGATCAGGCATATGTCCAATACGCATTCATGGCCGCAAAGCAGGCAGAATACAGGTTGTATGCAGTTAAGGCAAACAGGCCTGAAGGACAAGAACCAGTGCTCGTCCAGTTCTCGAACTCCAAGTGTGCCAAACGTGTGAACCATGTGCTCACGTCATTGCAGCACAAGCAGTGCTGTCTCCATTTCTAATCCAACTGGGACGTCCGTTGTGGAGCAGAAAAATTAATATCAGGATCTTGCCAAAAGTAGCAGTACAAGCGGGAGCCCTTCAAAAAAAGTTTTCCAGCACGGAGTGCATAAATGATGGAATAACTCGGAAGATTGTCTAAAAGGTGCTAACCAGTACAGAGCTGATGCATTTAAAAAGGTGCACTATTCCCTCCGTGGGACTAGCTCCCCAAAATGCAGTGGGACGTTAGTGTGGAGTAGTGTCTGTATCTCAATCGAGGACCTTGCAACCTGGAGATCAAACGTCTCTCTGGCCGAAGTTAAGGCCACATCCTGTTGAAAAAGCATGTGCTAAGGGAATCCGACCGTATGTGTGGAAACATTTATCGAAGGCCACAGCATTGCCTCCTTAATTTTGCGGGCAGGTGGGAACAGTACTTGGGTACAACAAGTGACTAAGGAATTAACCGTCACCAGATAAGCGATGCCCGGTTCCATTCCACAGCAACCTTGATAATTCAGCATCAAATAGCTCCCATTCAAGAGCAATCTGAAAACCGGATGTATCACGGCAGCTGGGTAAACCTTAAGATAACAAGACAAGTTTGCAACAGAAGCATTACATGCCCCATGAAGAGAAATGTCCTTGCAAACCAAGGATCCGCTAAAAGCGTCCTCAGTCGGAACCACTAAGGAAAACCTCCTTGTCACCTTTCCTGCCTCTAAACCTGAACGATAATTCCCAATACTCGCGCACTTAACCTTCTTCTAGCGCTTCAAATCTGCCTACCTGTTGTATTGGAGACAATATTTGAATTTGAAGGTTGTGACCGGTAGGGTATTATAACCATGGATAATCCAGTCTGTGGATAGTGTCTCAGCCACAGTAAAAGGTAGCTGGTCTAATTTTTCAATGTGCAGCATGGTGTATTTTGCATCTCTGCGTGCCATAGTTATTTGCCTTTCTGACAGATCATATTCAGAAAACAGGCTGGTATTGTTGATGTAACGCTACCGCATGTGACCATAACGTTGTGTTTGTAACGTCCTGCTCAGTTTTACGATTGATCATAATTGTGACTGTCCATGTTGTAAAATAGACATGTCCTGCTGAATTACTTCAATTGCAGAAGACACAATGTTGCCCAGTGAATACATTCTGGATGATAATGTGGTGATACCGTTGTCAGCCAAAGCCTTTTCCATATTAACCCTGTGGATCTCGCACAATCTCTCTGCAGCTTCCTGCTGAGAAATCTTCCATAGCTCGTTGTATATACCATACAAGAAGCGCTTTTGACGTGATGCTCTGGATAAGGCCTCTTGTCCCTGAATCTGGCAAGCTCTTGTTCCCCATATAGACTTGGTGTCTATTGTGGCTTTTCAAAAGTCAAAACCCGGTATAGACAGTTGGGAAACAAAGGAAGCAGAGTAAATAATTTTGGTGTTTGTGAGCATATTTTTCTTCGCAGGTGTAGGTGCAAGCCTATAGTAATAAGAGGCTGGGTCAGATGTGTCAAAGCCAGAAAAAT
The DNA here is from genome assembly GCA_963921515.1 of Calotriton arnoldi. NCBI lineage: Eukaryota > Metazoa > Chordata > Amphibia > Caudata > Salamandridae > Calotriton > Calotriton arnoldi. Next base: position 902,308 of record CAWUFW010000116.1, read on the forward strand.
ATGTAAACCTTTGTGTAAATGTTTTTGAACTACCTTTCGGTGGTGTTGGGCAGTGTTCTCATTGGGTGTAATTGTAAACAGCACGTGGAAAACTATCTTTGTGTAAAAAATGGTGACCATAATATCTGAAAGAGACTCTATCTAGCTGCAGACTCCTTACCTTTGAATTTCCCAGGCTTCAGGCTGGATCCGGAAACATTTGCTGAGCAATACCCATTGCGCGCGACGTCAAGTGGCTCCATTCGGCTCCGTGTGACGTCTTCGTTGTTAGCATCGGTTATGACGTCGCGGTGCCGATATAGGCGCCACCCAGGTGCGTGGACATCAGTACTTTTCTTTCCGTGCCACTTAAGCGCCGATCCGGGAAGAGCTACCCCTCTGCCGCTTTTTGGCAGGCTTTTTCTCGAATTTTGTCGAAATTTGGATTTTGTCCGACCTAATGCATTACCGAAGGTAAGTAACTTGTTTGTTGATAACAGAACTTGTCGCCAAAGTTAGACTTACCATCATACAATTCATGATTAGAAAATGCAGCTGGTCGTTCTAAATCTGAAAGCAAATTATGCACAGTTTCAATGTCCCAATGATCAGCGAATGTACTAGAGGTGATATCATTTAAAGAAATTTTAAACAAATATGAAATTTGCAAAAGTTTAGTAGGACCCTACACATCATACGATACCCTACAGGAACTGGAACCGCTGTAATGTTCACCAGGGACAAGTCTCTTAGTTCATGGTGTGATGATGCATGTGGTTTAAGAACCAAGTTCACGTGTTGGACTGCAGAGCATTCTGGCAGATAATGTCCATTCAGAAGTAGAAAAAATACAGTTACCATACCAATCCAAAGTACCAGGAAAAGTAAGCCAATTGTAATCCATAGATGTATCCAGGGAACATCGAGGTAAGTCTTTTTCAGCCAAAGATAGAAAGCATAAACTTGAAGCTTGAAAGGAGGAGGTGGTGTCGGCAGCTCAGGTTCACTTGTATCTAATGAAAAATCGTCATAATGCACGATGTAGCCAGACGCCTTCCAGCTCAGCAGGTTTTGTAGAACTGGGAGACGACTCGATCTGTGGCATGTTGACATAGACGTCGTCAATTTTTCAAATTGAAATTTCTGTACTTGTTGACTGTACAGTTGTAGTTGTTTCAATAGGGAGAAGTATCATCTCATTTTCGTTGACAGCCTCTCTTTGGAAAGTGTAGTCTATAGTCGTTATTAAAGCTTCCATCTGAACTTCCTGTACGGTAGCGAGAGGAGTGCGGCAGCTACCCAGGAGCCCACGTGGCCTGCTGTTGAGAATCGGCCACATAGTGAGGTTTGATCAGATCAATTGAGACAAACCTTTTGTCTCAATGGCCAGCAAGAGGTGGAAGGAGGACAGTTCTGGTTCCTTCGACGGCTAGGACAGGTACAGGCGCTCTGTAAGACGGCCCAAATGTTTTCTTGTCCACAATTTTCTCTCTGACCAGGTCCCCAATCTCCAGGACCCAGGCAGGTCTTGCTGTTACCTTTTTCACTTCCGCAGTGGCGGTGTGTTTTACTTTGACGTCGCTTTTCAAAGCTGCAAATTCTTTTAGGTCCTGTAAAACATCCCAACGATCATTGAGGTCAAATGGTGTTCCAGCCACCACTGTGCTGACACTATTGAGTTTGGGTACCCACATTCTTACCCCAAACAAGAGCTCATAAGGTGTACGACCCCCCATGGATTTTCTTGGCATGTTGTTAAGTGCCCTCTGGACCCCATATAGGTGATTGACCCAACTACCACCCGAGCCTAATACCCTTGCTGTTAAGGACTGCTTTAAGTAACGGTTTTTCCTCTCCACCACAGAATTTCCCTCAGGATGATAGGGGGAGGAGTACCGCAAGGCCACACCCAAACTTCCCATGGCTTCTTTGTAAGCCCAATAGCTAAACGCCGGGCCCTGGTCCGAATGTAGTGTGCCAATTGCATATGTTCCGATAAATCCTTTATAACAGTTCGAGCATCAGCTGAGCGCTGGGGCCAAACCCACAGGAATCTAGAGCATGAATCCACTACCACCAAGATGTACTTGTAACCCCGTCAGAGTGCAAGGGGCTGCAGTGATCCAAATACACATGCAAGAGGTTTGTATGAAATCAATAAAGGTGTTTGTGGTGGACGTGCTATGGTGGAGCCCTCCATCTGTTGGCAGATGGCGCATTTGCGGACAAAGTCCTTGATCTGCTTTGTAAGACCTGGTACCAATAGCGCTGCTTTTGTAGTGAAACTGTATCAGTAATCCCTGCCTGAGCTGAACCCAGACCCTCATGTGCAGCTAGTATTAATCCCAATCTGCGATCAGTGTTTGGTATTACTCGACCCCTCACTCCTGGAATTTGAGCTTACGGAATGGTTTGCGCATCTAACTTGTAGGAGTATTTGAGTGGAAAACCTTTTGGCAGCGCTGAGCTGTTGCGATTGACATTGACAGTTATCATAGTTGCTCCGTCCATTCTCGAGCTAGAGCGTGTTATTACAGCAACGTCAGCCGTACGAACTGTCCCCTTGGCAGTTTCATCCTCCAGTAAATTCCCTTCAACATGAACGCCAACACGTTGATGACTAAATGTATGAATAACATGAGCCCATGGTAGGCCTTCTTTCAGCTTAGCCACTTGTTCCCAAAGCATCTTGTGCTTTACTGTGCAACCTTTGGAATCCCTAAATCCATTCTGGCCCCAATAATGTAAATATTCGTTCTAGGACTGGACGCAGTAAAATGAAGCACACACAATGAGTGTGGGGAATTCGTGATCCTTATTTTATAGCGCCAGTATTAGGGCTTAGTCTGTAATGTAGTGGGTATTTTTTCTGTTGGTGCAAAACGCATTTCAGTGTTTTTGTACAAATGTGATTTGTGTACAGTTGGTACTTTATCGCCTTCATTAAAAGTAGTGTAGCTATACCCGGTTGGTCCAGCGACTAAGCGGATCACCAGGTTAGTTGTGTTAATACATTTGTGTAAATGCCTGCAAGCTAGCATGTCAGCTTGTACAGAATGTAAAATATCAGTATGTTCCTCTGTCTAATGGTGTGCTGAAAAATCAGGTCTAATTAAATCGTAGAAAGGTTTTACCCTTTCTGCGTAATCCAAAATGTATATCCTGCCAAAATTCAATAATCCTAAATTGGATTTTAGTCCTTTCAGAGTTGTTGAAGGTTGGAGGAGTGCACATTTTTCTAAAGAATGTGTGGCAGGCTTTTGTCTTCATTTGACAACTCGTACCCTAAAATTAGGACACAGGTGGGCATTTTAAAACATTTTTTAATTTAATTTAGAACCCAGGTGAGCAAACCCAAGAAATTTGTGGTTCACTCACTCTGGCCAAATGTTCCAGTAATTCATCATCCGTCAGATATGTATCATCTACATAGGACAATGCCGCCTCATCAAAATTTTGAAGTAAAACTGTTACCCTGGCTGAAAACCACCCTGGGCTGTTCTTATAACCCTGGGGCAATCGACGAAATTGGCGTTAAGAGCCTAGCGTCAAGAATGCGGTCAAAGGCTTCCAGGCGCAGTATTTTGACAGAAAAATCCATTTGAGATGTCTAGTGTTTTGTATTTCTTCCGCACTATGTTATTCATTAGTGCAGCACGGTGTGCATTCTGTACTACAAATGTGCGTGTGGATGCGTTTAAATGTCTATAATCCAAGCCTAGACTATATCAATTATCGTGTTTCATTACGGGAAACAAAGGATTATTTATAGGTGAGGTTCAATCCTCTATTACACCCTGGTCTAAGTTGATCTATGATCTCCCTGTCTTATTTCTTTGCTTCATGTTTAATCGGGTATTGTCTCTGTGGTAGTGGAATCGATTTTAATGGGATTTCGTGATGAGGTGACTCATCATCGTACCCAACATGATTGGTTTAAAGTGCAGGAGCTAATGCTAATGCCCACTCCTGCGTGTATGACTTTTTAATTGATTCTGGTATGAAGTCGAAAAAAAGCAGGTAAAATGACTTCTTCTACCATTGGGCAATCCATTGCGAACTCAGGTGACCAATCCTTTTCGGCCAAAAGAATGTCATAACCATAGGTCAGGTTCTTCCAAAAGAGACCCCTCACTGGGTATGTCCGCCTCCATTTGGAGCGTTATTTCGTACATAAACAATGTGGGACACTTAACCTTGTATCAGGTGTTTCCACCGTGATATGCTCATTGAGCGCTACTACCCCCAGAAAGTCCATCAGGTTCTGGCGAGCTATGGTGACTTCTGCCGCGTTTCCAGCATCGTCTCTGCCCATTCCCCATTCAGAAGCAGAGTCCTCAGTAGCCTGGGCATTTCTGATTTTAATCCTGTCTACCTTCTTTTCTTTTTAAATTGAGGTTTTGAAGTCTGTTTTTGTCTTCCTGTTTAATGATATAATCCGAACTGCGATGTATCTCCCTTTTTGGCTTGACTCGCTCTTCCGATCTGTGCTCTGACAGTCTCTCTCCAGCCGTTTTTCGGATTGATCCTGAAAGGAACGAGAGAAACGTGCATCAGTATCTTGATACCTATCAGGTTTTCTAATATTGTCACGGTTGCGCAAATTATATCTCCCGTCGGTGTGTTCCTGTTGAGGAGACCCACCCTGTGACTGTGTGCTTGCTTAGAGTTATCCTTTTCAGAACTACTCTTAACTATTGGTTTCCTAGGTTTGGCTCCCAGATTATCTCTGCCTAAAGAGACATTTGTTTCTTTGATAATCATAGGTAATTCGTGCTCTTGCTATACGGGAGTGAATTCCCTCAGGCGTTGGCGTATAGCCACTGCTGCTGCCTCCCCTTTTATGTTACTCAATATAATGGTAGATACCTGGGCAAAATTGCCCATCAGTTTCATTCCCAGATCTAAAGCAGGCTCTGCCCCGTACTCATTCTCAATCTGTTTCAGAACATCTGGTATGCCTGCTGTTGAAGGGGTACCATGCGTTCTGGTGTGTACAGCAGCGAAGACTGTACCCCAAGTGGTGCAGTCTTCTAACTGGGGAGCCATCCCCATCGGCAAGCAAATTGTCAGTACTCTGTGTTTTTCTGTGGGCCGGTATGGGGAAAACTGCTTGTCCCCCGGCTGGTGGGAACCTTTCCCATAACTGCACAGTGTTTGTGGGCTAATGCCGCTAGTAGCCACCTGTGGTTGTGAAGCCTGAGCAGCCACCGCAGGTTGGACTGTTAATGTTCTCATTACATATTGTGTTAGATTCCAGTAAATTTTTACTAAATCTCTGTAAAGTTTGTGCATCCCTGCTGGTGTTCGAGCAGCAACGTCTGGATGCGGCATGTATGATGCTAAGACCAGCCAGGTCGCTCCTTCTCTACTGAGCGGACCGAGTCTCACGTGTTCTGTTGTATCGGGGAGGGTGCCTTTAAACCAGTTAATGTACTCTTGGTAATTTAATGGGACTTCTAAGTCCACATATGGAAAATACTCATCAGGTGGTTCATCTTCAATGTATTCATGAAATAACCTTGTGTGTGCATCTGCAGGTGGGAAATTAATCCAAGAATGAAATACCTCTCGTAGGAAAATAGGATCTGCTTTCATGGTCCCCCCCCCACCTTTTGCTGGTGTCATTATGTTTTCTGACTAGTCTGACTGGGATTCTGCCAATCAGGACCCCAGTCACTGTGCTCTCTCCCTAAATTGGACTTGGTAAGTACTTTTGGTACCTTCCTAATTGGCTACTGGTGTACCCTTCTAAGTCCCTAGTGTATGGTACTAAGGTACACAGGGCATGGATACACCAGGGTCTCCCATGGGCTGCAGTATGTGTTGTGCCACCCATGAGAGACCACTCAAACTGGGACTACAGGCCTGCCATTGCAGCCTGTGCGAGCTCGTGCTAGCACCACTCACAACAGATATAAGTTTCCTTATATCTGAGGTCACTGCACTTAAAACCTATAAGTCACCCCTAAGGTAGGCCTTTCAATCCTGAAGGCAGGGTGCTTGGTTATAAGTGTGAGGGTGCCCTGCATGAGCAGGACATTCCCCTACAAACTCAGGAGTCGATTCTCCAGGCTTTCTAAGTGCGTTCAGCCATTTTGTACATACAGTGGACATCAAGTCAATTATGAGATGTCTAACTATATATTGGCTGCACCGAAACCGGTCATGTTTGGTACCAAACATGTTGCAATCCTACCCCAACACAGATTCCAGTGTTGGATGTAGGATCCCATGTACTGGGGGGGGTCCCCTAGGGAGCCCCCCTGTATTCCCGGTATCAGCCTTTCAGGGTCGAACAGCAAGCTAGTGCTGCCGACCACAAACACGATTCTGCTCTCCTGCTGCTGAGCCAGGCTCAAGCAGGGGGAGGTAGGGCTACAGGTTTCTTGTCACAGGGAGGTGTGACCACCTCCCAGACAGGACTTAGTGTATTAGGCTGGGTTGGGGCCGCTTGCCTTCCCCACCAGATTGCTTTGAAGTGCACATTTGGTGCCCTCCTTGCATACTCCAGTTGAAACTAGTTCAGGGAGCCGTTGGCTCCCGCTCTGGTGCGAAACTGGACAAAGGACATGGGAGTATCCTCTCCTCTAGGAGGCACCCCTGAATCGTCCCAATCTTTTTCTTTGGGTACTTAAGAGCTTACCTGTGGGTGGCTCTTCAGATTCGTCGTGGGACAAGATTCAGATCCGAAACCCCTTCATCTTCAACCTTTTGGGCACTTTGGACTACGTTGGACTTCGCTTTGGGAACAGAGACTGCATCTGGGAAGACTCCTGCTGCTCCTGGTCTTGTCGTCCTGCCAGTCTTCTGCGTAGTCTGTGCTCCATACAGGTTCTTCTCCAGGCCTGTGGACATCCAAGACACCCGAAGGAACCTCCCTTGGAGTGAAGGAGTACTCCCCTGCATCTGCAGGCACCACAACCAAGCTGACCGGTCTTCTGCTCCTGACGTCCCACAGTCTCCGAAATGCTCAGCAACACAGGTGGTGGTTCTGCAACTCCCTTAAGGCCTTCACTGTCTTCTCAGCAAGTTTAAGTCAGTATCCCTCGTCGGAACTGCTGGAGCAGTACCCCTGTGCACCGCGTCGACTTGACGTTGCCAAGGCTTTTTGACCCTTCTCCTGAGATCCGGACCGTCGATGTGGGTGCGTGATAACAGTTTAAAATTCAGGTCTTTAACTTCTTCCCGAAGCAAAAATGAGTGAGGACCTGTTTGAGATATGGCCAGTGAACCCTATCAAAGGCCTTCTCTGCGTTGATTGCTAAAAGCATGTATTCCCCCTGGACACGCAATGCCTTTTCGATAATGTGTAGGACGTGCTTAGCATTGTCACTCGTCTGTCTCCAGGGAATAAAGCCTGCTTGGTCTGGGTCGACTATAGAGGGCATGTATGGGTTAAGCCAGTTTGCTATGATGCTTGTGAACAGTTTCAGGTCCACGTTTAAGAGAGAGATGGGTCGGTACGAGCTACATTGCGACTTGTCCTTACGAGTTTTTGGGATGACAACTATAGAGGCAGACAGCATCGAGGCTGGGATCGCCCCAGGGTCCATGTAGGAGTTAAACAAGCGCGCCAGGAGGGGCACTAGGATGGGACAGAAAGTCTTGTAAAATGCCGCAAGACTGGGTAGCCGTCGAGCCTGGGGACTTCGCAAGCTTAAGCCGAGAGATCTCTGATATGACTTCCTCGATGCTGATGTCCCCGTCGAGGACTGCTGCTCGATCTGGATTGAGGGATGTCGTATGTGCTGATTGGAGGTACCGAGCGCCGTCCAAGGATTCTAAAGTCTGGCCTGTGTATAAGTGTGAATAGAAATCTCTGAAAGCGTTCACCAATACCTTGTCATCTGTTACCAACTCACCCCCTCACCCCCCTGTCAAGCGAATCGAATGAACTCCCTGTTCCTGTCATCTGGCTCGGAGATTATTAGCCAGCAGGCGGCCACATTTATCCTCGCTCACGTAGAAAGAGTGGCGCAGGCGGAGAGCGGCGTATTCCGCTCTGTCCAAATCTATAGCTGCGAGTGAATGTTGGATAGCTGGTGCCCCACTCTTAGGGCTCCCGTGCGTTGGTGAATGCGTTCCAGATCTCTAATTTGCTTTTTAAGCGCCTCCCGTTTCTCTTTGCGGATTTTATTATCCGCAGCAGAGATCGCGATTAGTTTGCCCCATATTACTGCCTTGAGTGCCTCCCACAGCACTGCCGGCGTGACCACGGGGGTATCATTGTGTAGTAGATAACCTCCGGGCAATGTAGCATGGTGTTGCACAAGTGCCAGTGCCTGGGGAGTGGGTGGTGTCGCTGGAGGGAGGGACAGCAAGACTGTCACGGCCCATGGTCTGAGAGCGTCGCTGTGTGTATTTCTGTTTCTGTTGTGAGTGCCCGTATGTCCCATGTGCCTAGAAAATAGTCCAGTCTAGCATATGTCTTATGTGCATTTGAGAAGGAGTATTCCCGGGAGTGGGGATGAAGGGCTCTCCATAAATCTTCAAGCCCCACATCCCTTAGCCATGCCTGTCGCTCGTCAGACAGGGCTCAGGGTGCTCCCGGGTGCAGCATCGCACCTCACCAGTTTAAACTCTGCTCGTGAAATCACCATCCCATAAGATGTAAGAATTCAACTGTCTTTAAACAGAAGCCCTTGGGAAACATGGACCACAGAACAGGAAGGATGAAAGGTAGAACAAGGCCTGACAGGTGAAAGGTGGCTGCAACCCCTCCACTTCCAGGGTCAGATATGTTTACTGCTGTTAACCTACAAGATAGCCCCACATGTTAATGCAGCTCCTGCAGTGATATTCATGTAAACACTGACTCTAAGGTCCGAAAATGTAAGGTTCACTCAGCCGTTTGTCCTACTCAAGGAGTTAAAAAGAGTACCCTGAGTTTGGTGATAACGTCACCTGTCGGCACCAACCTCATTCCATTTTTAGTATGCACTGCATATTCTGTATTATGATCAACATGACAACTGCAGCAGAAACCCTATAAAACATTTGTAATCCACTCACTTCCGCACACTTGTCCCATAACAAATGTAAATAGTTCAGCTATCCCTAGTGTTTACATTATATTCAGGTGCTTGTTATTTGCTTATTTATTTGAAAAGTTTTATAGAGCGCGAACAAGACCCAAAGGGGCATCAGAGCGCTGTACAGAGTTGCCGTCAGCAATTATACAAAACATAAAGAAGGTAAGTGAAATTACAACCTGTGAGAAAACATTCAAGAATAAAGAGTAGGGAGTATCAGAGGCGTCATAGAGCGCTCCGAGTAAAACATCATACAATAGAAAGAACCACGATGTGTGATGTGCATCAAGGAATATTAACACAAAAAAAAGGGGGGGGAACAAGCCCAAAAATCAATAGTTGATGCAGTTAAAGGAACTATCAAGGACTGGAATAAAAAGAAGGTAAAAACATATAGAATATCATTGACAAACCTTCGAGATTTTGGTTATTAATAAAACACACGAGCATATAAAGAAGGTGAGTGAAATTACAACCTGTGGGAAAACATTCAAGAATAAAGAAAAGGGGTGTATCCGAGGCGCCATAGAGCGCTCCGAGTAAAACATCATACAATAGGAAGAACCAAGATGTGCATCAAGGAATATTGACTGAGAAGAAATGAGCCAAGTCAATAGTTGATGTAGATAAAGGAGCTATCAAGGCCTGGAAACAAAAGAAGATAAAAGTCATATAGTACATCAGTGACAATACTTCAAGATTTTGGTTATTAACAAAACATACGAGCATGATCAGTGCGTTAACGTTCGTTCATTAGTAGTCTTTTGACCAATTTTTTAAAGGAAGTAGTGGAAGGATTTGATCTGATCTCGGATGGCAAGGAGTTCCAGATTCTCGGAACAAGACCGGAGAACGCACGGTTGTACGACCTTTTCTTTTTGTATCTTGGAGGTTTCAAGAGAAGGGTGGACGTACTTCTGAGGTTCCGGCTGGAGCCTGATCGCTCAAGTTTATTTGCTAGGTAGTATGGGGTATTGTGGTGTATGGCTTTATTAGTCAGACAAGCTATCTTGAGTCGGATTCTAGCTTCAATAGATAACCAGTTTAGCTGCAAAAGGTCGGGTGAAATGTGATCAAATTTCCTAGAACCCGTCAAAAGCCTGGCTGAAGCATTCAAGGTAGCTCTGAGTGGGGCCAAGCTGGCTTTGGAAAGTCCTGCGAGGGTCACCAGCCCATATTCCAATCTAGGGATAATCAGGAATTGGACCGCCGGTCTGAGATCTTCGGGGGGGAGGAATGGTTTGATTTTCTTCAGTGTGTTGAGTTGTAAATTGGCTCCCCTAGTAGTAGCACTGATGTGTGCTTGCATGTTTAGGTGTTTATCCAAGGTGGTACCTAAAGATTTTGCAGAGTCTACAACGTGAGGTGTGCAGTTCAGAGCAGTTAGGTGTTTAATCCAGTCAAGGGTAGGAGCTGAGTGGTTAGGTGGGGTGATCAAAAGAAATTCCGTTTTGAGAGTGTTTAGTAGGAGATGATTCTGGGCTAACCATTGCTGAGTTTGGGTAAGTGCAGCATTTAAAGTTTTTATGTCCTCTTGCGATGAGATCTTCAGGTACAATTGCGTGTCATCCGCATACATGTGGTATTGTATGTTGGCTCTGTTCAGAATGACCGCAAGAGGCTCCATAAATAGATTGAAGAGAGTGGGCGAGAGCGTAGAACCTTGGGGGACTCCAATCAGGACAGGGGTACTGGAAGCGAGGACATGATTAACTTTGATCCTTTGCGTGCGGTTGTGAAGGAAGGAGGAAAACCAATTTAGTACCTGGCACGACAATCCCATCCTATGTTGTAGGAGATCAATCAAGTTTTCATGTTTGATGGTATCGAAGGCAGAGGACAGGTCTAGAAGGATCAGGAGACAAGGGACATTTTGGTCAAGGGCTCTCACGGCGTCATCAACAATGTGAGTTAGTGCCGTTTCAGTGCTGTGGCCTGCTCTGAATCCTGACTGGGGATCCAGGAGTTGATATTTCTCAATATGTTTGCAGAGCTGCGAATGAACGCATTTTTCAAGTAGTTTCGCTAGAGTCATGCAGCTGGTGATAGGTTGGAAGTTGTTTGGGTCCGCGTTGGTCTTCTTAGGAATGGGAGTAACTTGCCCAACTTTTAGGCAGTCCGGAATCTTTCCCTGTAAGAGGGATTCATTAATGTTCTTGGACCAAAGAGGAAGAACGGCTGAGATTAAATCTTTATAGAGCTTGGCGGGTAGAGGATCACCAAAGTGGTTGGAGGGTTTGATGGATGCCATGTTGCGAAGTATTTCAGTGCAGTCTGGTAGGAGAAAACTGCTCCAAGATGCTTTTTTTTTGAGAGAGCTGCCCAAAGGCGGATATATTGTTGTGGATTCTGCCACCTCCCCTGATTCTGCGGGTGGTATCTTGGATAACAAAGTTGGGGCGGTGGGTAATAGCTCCAGCTCTATTTTCATTGTTTTTTCAGCGAAGTGAGCTGTAAAGTCATCACCATTGGGGAGCAGGGATAACGGAGTAGAGCTCTGGTTAGAGGATTGGTTAGATTGTTCCTTAATGATTTCGAAGAGTTTTTTTCCGTCTATTTTTGGCTCCATCCAGTTGCGATCTGAGGTGTTCGATTTTTGCCACGCGTATGTGTTTGTTGTAACGCTTCTCACTTTCTTCAGTTGAAAGAGCTTTGTGGTGGAAGGCGAGTTTTTCCAGAGTCTCTCAGAGAGTCTTAGATTGCGCCGTTCATCATTTAGGGCACCATTAAACCATGGTTTAGAGAGTTTGACTGGGATCCTTTTTAGCTGATTCGGAGCAACCGAGTCAAGAATGTTAGAAAAGGTGTTAAAGTAATGCTCTGAAAAATCGTCAAGGTTGGTCAAATTAGGGGGGGGTTGTAGTCTGTTTTTGGTGATTGAGGTTATCATGTAAATGTCGAGGTCACATATTGCGAGTCATGTGTTTCGCTTTGAGGGTTTGACCCTGTTGACCAAGTCCCTTGTTTAAGATGAGGAAGGGAATTTGAAAGTGATCAGACCAGTCACAGGGAAGGATTTCTCCTATTTGTATGAGGTTGGCTTTGGCAATGATGAGGTCTAGAGTGGCGTCTTTGTTGTGAGTAGGGCCTTGACAGAGCTGTGAGAAATTGAGGTCAGAGAGGAAGGTCTTAAAGGAATGGACAATTGGATTATTTGTGTCATTCCAGTGAAGGTTGAAGTCTCCGAGGAATATGTGGCAGATTTGATCCGAGCTCGAGCTAATGACCTCCATGATTTGCTCTGTGAAGACTAGATTGTCACCAGGAGGGTGATAGATCGAGTGTAGCACACAAATCTTCTTGCCTTTGTTCCAGATTTCAGAGACTAGCTGTTCACAGGTGGATAAGACAGTTCAAGAGGATTGTTTTATTGTGAGGTTGGAGCGATGAATGCAGGCAATGCACCCTCCTGTTTTATCCAGTCGATCACTTCTGAGAATAGAGTAGTCGGGAGGGGATTAAGATGTCAAGAATTGGGGAGGAAGTATCATTGAGCCAGGTTTCAGTGATGATCAGAAGGTCCAAGTTATGCGCAATGATGAGATCAGAAATATCAGCTGCATGTTTCACAGCTGATCGATAATTGAGTAGCATCGCGTTGATGTGCAGGTTGGAAGTGACCACTTCTTGAGTCGAGGTGTTTATGTGATGTAGGTTCTCTATGTTCAACTTTCTTAGATTAAGGCTCGGTTCCCTGTCAGGGTTTGCAATGATTGAGGGGATGTTGAGAGTGAAGTTGGGTTGGGAGACCGTCTTTGAGTCAGAGTAGGTCCCAATTTTTTCTAGTAAATGCAGTCTTGAAAAACAATACTGGGCAAGTTACCCACAGCTGACCCACACATTAAGCTCTCTGGAACATACTGTTTTGACTTGTGCATGAGGTGAGTATTGCCAGGGCTTCACTACACCACTTGCATGTGGTGAAACAAACTTCAACAGCTTTACAGATTACAACATTTAAAGAATGACACCAGCCAGAGACCCAAGCAAACTCTACAAAGGCACAAGTCTTTTAAAAGGCCCGGGATCTCCAAGCGGCCTTATCTCACTCAGTTGCTGCTTGCCTCTGGCACCTCCATGATGTCACCTCCTTAACTGAGACCAGGATGAAACTTTGATTTCTGATTTATGGTATTAGGATTGTGACAACAAAGATTACTGTGGATACAGATGCCGCCAGGATTAGTGTCCTTCCATTAAACGTTTCCTTCCATTCTTAAGTTTACATCATGATGGTCAAAAAGTGTGCCTAAAGGAAATACATCTTCTCATATGTCATTGTCAATGTAGAAGCATTTCTAGAGCGCTAACTGCCACTCCAAAGAGTGTCCTGGTGCTAAATATATAATATATATAGAAGGATCAGAGACCATATCATGAACATCTTCAGTACCAATGCCTAGGCCTAGAAACAGTTCATGCATTGGTTAGTTTTGGTCAAACTGCACTGTTTTTAATGCATATATTTACACAGAAAATCAATATGTTCATGTATGAGCTGTACACAGGACAACTCAGAAACATGAATAGGCAATCACTGCTTTGTATTTCCTAGTATGTGCTGCAGACTGAGATATTTCAGTAAAAACATGTGCTTGGACTTATTCTGAGCCTGCACACTGACGAAGGACTCCTTCATGATACAGCCTGAACATTATGAAGTTAAAAATTCATTCCAACTGCCTCCAAAATGAATTTTGGAACTGATAGTAGCAAAGCAAACTTTGCCACTTTACCTGTAGAAAACACTGTGACTGTATTTCATGGAAATTATTGAGCTCTGCTTATTGTTCCCCTCATAATGGAAAGTGTACAAAAAGAGTTAAAGACGCACAGATTGCAAACGTAAGTGTCTTGTGCAACTACCACACATGCTTGACAAGAATACAGTACCTGCATTGCTTTTTAATAAACAAAGGTCCATCCACATGGGTTTTAGAAATCAGTGTCCAGAGGTCCTTGTTCTGATTTCAAATAAACTCAAAGTCCCATAAACATGACTCAATAATGTAAAATAAACTTCATTCCCATTGTGAACTGCACAGACAAATGGCCAAAAGCATTGTGCCAGTCATGAAGATTCTTTACTAGCGCATCAGCACAAACAGCCGTCACCAGAGTGACGGCATGCATATCAGTTCCTTGGTAATCTTCTCCCCTATGACTAACTAGAGCAGATAATATTAACATATTTATTAGTCCAGTTCTTTCTTTGCATCTCAGGGCAAAGAGCAGTGAAGTGTGACACTGGCATGTGCAACAGTGCACTGCAAAATATATGTATCTTGTGTCCAAAGTAAAAATTCATGCAGAAAATCTTTGTGATTTATCTGTATAATAGAGCAGCAGGAAGATGTGTTAAATGTACACCATTAAACGTTTATCTGCTACAATCAAATCTTAAAACGCAAGCTTATTCTTGGCATGGGATTCGGACTGGACTGCTGGAATAGGGATTTGAGTACTCAGAAATTGGACTGTCTGGGAGGTGAGAGGAATAATGAAGTTGGTTGAACAATCAAACAGAGAAAGGGTAAAAAAAAAGAATCTAGGAGCACGATAAAAGAGAATAATTGACTATAAGAATAAAGCAAGGGAGAAAATGAAACCATATTCTTTATAAGAACTGAAAAAAACAGGATTCATGTGATTTATCATGGAGCAAAAAAGAGTAAACACTGATGACCACTGATTTTTGCAATTTTTAAAACCAATGGAAACACTGGGAAAAAAACTATTGGAATTTACAGCAAATATAAACTGATAACTGGAAAGCCTATAAATAATAGTTGCTTTCGAGTGTGGCAGCTTTCTATGGTGAGCTGTTGTGCTACATTTCCATTTCCGGAATGCAAAACTTATCTGACTGTGCCTTCATGCTCTACAAACCAGTATTAATATGAATTAGCGACCTCCAGTTTTTGGACAATATGTGAATTAATTGCAGTGTCTGCTTTGTAATTTCATACATGTTGCCTATTCCAAAATTCAAGACAGATGGTTATAGTTACCAATCACACAACCATCTTCTACCCTTGACTAACCCTATTTATTCAGAGGGACCTGTATCGCTCTCTCCATCCAACTTGACTGATGTCCTTCTGAGAACCTGTCCCAAGCCCAGGACAGGGGATCTTGTGAATAGGACAATTGCCCTGCACTGGGTGACCAAAAATTCCTTACCAACCACTCTACCCCAGAGAGCTTGGTGGTCCAAGCCTCTACCTCACAAGGTGCATTCCCTTCCTCACCGGGACAGGGAATCCAAGAGGCTGGATAGTAGGGGCAAGAAATGTTTTCCTTCCGCCAGCCTTGCATTGCGGTCGGTGAACACTGCATGCCTATTGGGCAATTGCACCCACTCTTTGTGGGAAACGGTTGAGCAAGTGCTGCCTCAGGTCTCGGAGGAGGCCCCGGCCATTCTCTCCCAAGCAGTATCAGACTGGAAAGATGCAGCAAAGTTCACTAATCGTTGCAGAATTGACAACACCGACTCACTGGGCAGAGCGATATCTTCGACTGTGGCTGTTCGACGGCACACCTGACTGAGAACTTCTGGGTTTTCTAGGGATGTCCAGGCTTCACTTATGGACATGCCCTTTAAAGGCACACGTCTGTTCGGAGACCAGGCAGACATGGCCCTGGAGCACTTTAAGGACTCACGCCTATGGCCAAAACCTTGGACCTCTCAGTGACCACTTGTTCCCCTGTCTGCTTTTTGCCCCTTTTGTATCCATGGAAAGGGCTTTCAGCCGCAGGACTGCGCAATTTCAGCAACCTCTGTGCGTCCGTGGGCGCATCTCCTTTAGACCCTGTGGATCGGGTGGCCAGAGGTTGAATCAGTACACTCCTCCCCCTGCAGCCTCCATACCTTCCTAGTCTGGCCCTTCAAGATCATGGGCAGCCAGTTGGTGGCTGGATTAGCCATCACCTCCACCACTGGCAAAACGTCACATCGGACAGGTGGGTTTTTCAGATAGTCCGAAAGGGCTACTCCCTCCCCTTCGAGATTTCCCCTCCCTCCATGCCTCCAACTTATGACCAGCTGACGGGGGACCGCCTATACTTTCTTCAGGAGAAAGTCAGGACTCTCTTGGCCAATGAAGCCATAGAGAGGGTTCCGGCACCAGAAGTAGACTGTGGTTTGCTGTTCCTGCTACTTTCTGGTCCTGAAAAAGGACAAGGGCTTTCATCCTATTATGGATCTGCAAGCCCTCAACTGCTTCCTCAAAAAGTAAAAGTTCAAAATGCTCACTTTGGCTCAGGTTCTGTCTGCCCTAGACCCTGGAGGCTGAATGTTAGCGTTGGACTTGTAGGTCGCCTATTTTCACATTTCTGTCCTGCCTGCCCATCGGCGTAACCTGCGGTTCACGGTAGGCCACGAGCACTTTCAGTTAATAGGGCTCCCCTTCAGCCTTACCAACACCCCTCGGGTGTTCACCAAGGTGATGGCACTGGTCGAAGCTCATCTGCACAGATCAGGGTTGCCAGTCTTCCCCTATCTTGACGATTGGCTGTTGAAGGCAAACTTGCCCCAGACTGTCCTCTCCCACCTTCAGACTATGCAATCCTCCTGCTTTCGCTGGGGTTCACTATCAACATGCCGAAGTCACACCTGACTCTCTCTCAGACGCTCCATTTCATCAGAGCTGTTCTGGACACGGTGCAGATTCAGGCCTATCCTCCTGAGTGGCGAGTCCAGGATATTCAAGTTTTGATACCGATGTTTCAGCCTCAATCCTGGATTTCGGTGAGACTGAGACTCCTGGGCCTCATGACCTCCTGCATCCTGCTAGTGACACATGTGGGCTCTGCAGTGGGACCCAAAGTTCCAGTGGGCGCAGCATCAGGGGAATCTCTCGGACATGGCCCAGATCTTGGAGCGAACTGCACAGGACCTGCAGTGGTGGCTGACCAACTGCGATTGGGTCAGAGGCAGACCCCTCTACCTTCCCCAAGCAGATCACACAGTAGTGACAGATACGTCACTCCTGGGATTAGGCGGGCATCTGGGAGAGGTGAAGCTCAGAGGACTCTGGTCTTTGGCGGAATCTGGACTCCACATCAACTTGCTGGAGCTCAGAACGATTCGCTTGGCATTGAAAGCTTTTCTTCCTTCCACCAAGGGAAAGCTGGTTCAGGTGTTCACGAACAACACCACGCCATGTGGTACTGCAACAAACAGGGCGGGTGGGGTCGCGGACCCTTTGTCAAGAGGCCATGTGTCTCTGCACATGGCTGGAATAGCAGGCATATCCCTGGTGGTTCAACACCCGGCAGGTTCCCTGAACGCCAGGGCGGACAAACTCAGACGTTGATGCCTAGCGGATCACGAATGACATCTCCATCTGGACGTGACGCTAGGTCTCTTTCAGAAGTGGGAGATCCTTGGTTATATCTGTTCGCCTCTGCCGAGAACACGCAATGTCAACAGTTTTGCGCACTGGAGTTTCCAAGGCGAAACTCACTTGGCGACACTTTTCATCGCAAGTGAAACTCAGGCCTTCTGTTTGCCTTTCTGTCAATACCACTCATGTTCAGAGTGCTCTAGAAGATCAGGAGCTACTGGGCCGAAGTCATTCTTATGGCTCCGGACTGTGCACTGAGAATCTGGAATCCTGAGCTTCTCCAACTGAGCATCGATCCCCCGATCAGACTCCCCCTCAGGAGGATTTTCTGTCATAGCAGCAGGGGAGGGATCTCCACCCGAACCTGTCAACTCTACGCCTTCTTGCATGGAGATTGAGCGGCTGCAGATGATAGCATTCAACCTTCCTCCTGGAGTCTGCAATGTTATTTTGGCAGCCAGGCATCCCTCTACCAAGACCATGTATGCCTGCCGGTGGCAATAATTTGTAAAATATTGTATAGAAAGGTCTATTGATCCTCTTTCTGCTTCCCTCTCTCAAGTCGTTCTCCTTATTTTGACCCTTGCCAAGCATGGCTCTGCTCTAGGCACTCTTAAAGGGTATCTTTCGACCCTGTCTGCCTTCTAGAGATTATTTAAATCCCCTTTTGTAAATAGATTTCTTAAGGGGCTAGTACATATGTTCCCACCTGCCCCATTCATCATGCCTCAGTGGGAGCTTAATTTGGTTCTCACCACTCTCATGTGTGCTCTGTTCGAACCTCTGCACAACTGCCTCCCCTGGCTGCTTACCATCAAAACAGCCTTTTTGGTGGCAATAACGTCTGCCAGGAGGGTGAGCGAATTGCAGGCTCTGTCATCCAGGCCTCCTTACCTGACTATCTTCCCTGATAAGATGGTGCTTCGCACAAGGGCCTCTTTCTTACCGAAAGTAGTAACACCATTCCACGTGTGGCAATTCATCACCATGCCCACTTTTTATGCTCCTCTGCACTTCTCTAAAGAGGAGGAGCGACTCCACCATCTGGAACCAAAAAAAGAGCGTTGTCTACCTTGCCCGCACTGAAGAGTTCTGGGTGGAAGACCAACTCTTCGTGGGGTACGTTGGATCAAAGAAAGGTCGTACGATGCAGAAGAGGACTATTTGACGATGGATCATCCTCTGCATCAAAATTTGCTACGCTCTGGCCAGGAAACAGCCTCCTGAAGGCTTAAGAGCTCATTCCACCTTAGCTGAGGCTGCGACCACAGCGTTGCAACATGGTGTTCTAGTCCTTAACGTTTTTCAGGCAGCAACATGGGCATCACTGCACACGTTCACTAAGCACTACTGCCTGGACAGGCAAGTCCACAGAGATTGTCTATTTGGCCGCTCTGTCCTGCAGGACTTCCTGGTCTAAACTTGTTCGCAGTCCCTCCTCCGGGGATGGTATTGCTTGGGCATCTATTCTAAGGTAAGGAATCTGCTGCTAGATGTCTCTATCAGATGGACAAGTTACTTCCCTTCGGTAACGCCTTATCTGGTAGAGGCATGATCTAGCTGCTGGTTCCTTACTAAACCTGCCCATCCTCCCCACACTGTGGACAGGTTTTTAGGGTCAGGGCTGCTCCCTTTCAGGGCACTAGTTCTAAACACACCACTGTCAGTGCACTTTATGGCTCTGCGCTTTTGGTGTGGAAAGTCATTAAAAGTAACTGACGTCAGCTCACTGAGGTGGTGCCTATATAGGTGACATAACGATACCAAAGGGGATTATGGACGGAGCGTTAGAGCAAATCAAACACTCACCCCCAGTCAACTGATCTGGGTTTAATCCATCATTCTTTAGCTCACTCCACCACCCCAGTTCAGACATGGCCATATGCAAATCAGTCTGACCCTGTGCCACCCTGGTGGTGGAGTGAGCTAAAGAATGATGATGGATTAAACCCAGATCAGTTGACTGGGGGTGAGTGTTTGATTTGCTCTAACGCTCCGTCCATCATCCCCTTTGGTATCGCTTTGTTCGCCCTAAGTTGGCAGGGTATGCCCAGACGTGGGTCCCTTGCTCACCTTGCCACTGGATTCAAGATAGCCTGGCTGATGAGGGTTTTGAACCCGAAACCGGTCCCAGGATGCTTGTTTCCGGTACAGGGAAGACATGGTTTGGCAGTTCGGGCTGGACTGTTCCCATGAGGCACAGGGTCAGACTGATTTGCATATGGCCATGTCTGAACTGGGGTGGTGGAGTGAGCTAAAGAATGATGATGGATTAAACCCAGATCAGTTGACTGGGGGTGAGTGTTTGATTTGCTCTAACGCTCGGTCCATCATCCCCTTTGGTATCGCTATATAGGTGACATGGACATCACTTCTGGCGCGGATGAGGCCAGTGACGTCACATGGAGCCAACTGACGCCACCTACCAGGGCGCAAGGGTATTGCTCG
The DNA here is from genome assembly GCA_963921515.1 of Calotriton arnoldi. Lineage (NCBI taxonomy): Eukaryota > Metazoa > Chordata > Amphibia > Caudata > Salamandridae > Calotriton > Calotriton arnoldi. The sequence goes on from CAWUFW010000116.1 coordinate 922,118, forward strand.
AGGAAAAGTCTTCCGGATCCAGCCTGACACCTGGTAAATTCTAAGATAATGAATCTGCGGCTAGATCGAGTCTCTACAAGATAAGACTTTACCGAAGGTAAGTAACTTGTCTGTTATTTATTCAAAAGATGAGCAATCTGCAGCCAAAGGTCTCTATCAGAAGAACAAGTTACTTACCTTTGCTAACACTCTTTCTGGTAGAGAATCTATCTAGCCACAGATTCTTTACTGGCCCACCATCCTCCCTGTTCTGTGGTTGGCTTCTATCCGTTAATAAGATCCCAAGTGGAGAAATCTGCACATTGGTCACACAAATTTGCTTTTGGAGCTCAGCGTTAAGGTAAGGGTGCAACACGCCCGACCGTCTTAAAAGCAACTGACATCAGAGCACTGGAGTGGCACCCATATAGGCTCCCTACGTCATTTCTGGAGTGGGACGACGACCGTGCGGAGCCACACAGTGCCACCTACCAGTGCGCAGAGTTACTGCTGAAAAGTTTTTGGATCCAGTCTGACGCTTGCGAAATATTAAAAAAGTGAGGAATCTTTAGCTAGATAGTCTCTACCAGAAAGAGAGTTACCAAAGGTAAATAACATAGTTGTCCTTCAGGTACCCTAAGGATGATGGCCTGTCAGGTGATTTAGGGAGTTATAATGAAGTTGCACCTAAGATTTTACTGTGTCCTTAAAAGTTTCAGATGTGAATTTGGTGTGGTTTCTGTGCTGTAAATGATTGTGGTGTTTTTTCCATGTTTTGTCAATATTTAATATTTTCCCCAAAAATCTATTGATTTATTGAAATATAAAAATAGCATTGGGAAAGGATGTTTAATGTATTTTCCTACCTTGTTTGTAGAATTATTTATTGAAGTGTTGCAGTAAAACGTATGATGTGTTCCATTAAGAACGGTTTGTTTTTTAAAGGAGTCTGCTATGAGTGCAGTTATTCATTTATAGTTTGATTAGCTGTTACTATATGAAAATCATTGAAGACAATTTTTTAAACTTTCAGTACTGATAGGTCTGGTAGTGTTATCTGGTATAATATTGTTTTAGTTGCATTGAGGCAAAGATTCCTTTGCATCCAGTATAGCTTGTGCTCTTTCATTGTCAGACATTTTTCAGAAATTAACCGGAAAAGTTAAGTTATTGAATAAGCTTCGTTCTTGTTCTGCTTTAGAGTCATAGCTGAAAGTCTAGTACTGTGCACATAAACTGTATAATAAATGAATCCTTTTTTTATTTTTGTCTAAACACAGTTCTCTCGCTGGAGATAGTTTTTTGGGAATTGTCCTCAATTGATAGGGAATATGCTTAACTTACTCTTGGAGAACATACATTGATATTTTCTGCACTAAGCACGCAGTTAAAGTGAGCTTTACATATGCAAGAAGTGCTTTAAGCTTGTTAGTCATAAATGGCTCGAATGTTTATTTTAACATAAAGTGAAACTTGTAAAACTTTTACTTCTGCAGCCGTGAACAAGAAGGGCAATTCACCCAAACACAGTCGGTCTGGAGGTTCAAGCAGTCTTTCTCTACGAAGAGCAGTGGACAGTGGAGACAGTAGTCACGGTGCCAAGGGCGACTGCCAGAATTCATCTGATGGTAACATGAATGACAGAACAGTGACTCTCAAAAATTAATCTGAATGTCATTAAATCTGAAGCAAGACTATTAAGCATTAATGGAAATTTTTCTGAAAGATGCTTCTAACTGTAGATTCCGTAATTTAGAGTATCCCCCAAGCATCCGACTGAATCCGGAAAATCTTGATCAGAACCTCTGTGTACCGAAGGTCGCGCAGATGGCTCAGCAACAGCATGGTCTATGCCAGCTGTGATGTGCGCGGTGCCTCTGTAGGCTTCACTCCAGCACGCTGCCATCAGTTACTTCCTTTCCACGCCAACAATCGCTACCTTGATCACTTTTTTTCAAATATTTCCAGTGTTCTGGGACATTCCCTCCGAAACATACAGGTTTTAAACTTTGCAAGGAATGTCACAGGCATATGCCTGTGACTGATCCCTCTCTCCCCCCCCCTCTTCCAAAAGCCCGTGTATTTGGCCTTTTTCCATACACTTGAGTTTATGACTTGTTTCTTTCTTTTATTTGCAGTAAAAGCTGGTATGGAAGCGTGATCAAATTAGTTAAGACATGCACTTTCGGATGACTCATCCATCCAAGATTGCACCTGTTTTGCAATTCGACTCGTGAGTTGTGTTTTAATTTTCTAAATAGAAATGTATTTTTGACTTCGTATTATTGACACGAACATAGGGCGTTATTTGACTAACATGATCTTTCACATCGACCCCTGTGTTCTTGGCCTTCTGCTAAACTCTAGAGATAGTCTCGGTTTCTCTCTATCCATAGTGCAAGCTGTGTATCGAAAGGCACCGCACAGATTCAAAGAAGGAGCTCATATTCTGATGCCATCGACATCCGACTGTTTTTTGTGAGTTGCTTGCGTTAGCGACACAAAACAATACTGTCTAAACTCAAATCCCAGAGTTTTACATATTCTCTGTTCCACAGCAGTACTTTCATGAAATTTGCTTGCACGTCTGATTTACCTTGTATAAATCGGAGTCGTCGTCCTCTGTTACTAATTAGGGATTTTAACCCTTTGCACACTTTGCTGTGTTGTGGGGTTTTCTAACCCTATTAAAAACTGATCCCACAATGAACACAAGACCCTATAGAATGTTTGTGTTCTCAACCAATATATCACTACATGGACAATCTAGTCTTACTACACACAATATATTGTTTCATTTCAGTGGAATTACCACCTGATTTGAAGTTACTTCACCTGATAGAATTTGGATCACCATTTGGCTCTATTATCCCCTGCCACAACTTTTCAGTATGCAATATAACCGCACAATTCATTTAATCCAATCGCAAAATGCATTGAAATTGATACAAGCTTTTCGTTTGAAGGTGCTTCCTGTACATTTTACGTCCTGATGATGATCCTATTTAAACTCGGGGGTCGAAACGTCGACGAAACAACATATGTGGATTGTCTTTTAATTTGATGGTGGATATCAATACTTTCTTGCCGAAAATTGACTTCAAACGCTCCATTATCCTTCTCAGCCACATGTATATTTCTCTGTAAATAGAACGTATGCACTTTTTTCACCAATAGTCCTATTCACTGAGCTGTCACTTCGTCGGAGGACCTCATCTCTAGGATATGAGTAATGCATAATAATTGTTATGTATCAATGTATATATTCATGACTCAGTTTATATGAAAATAAATGCACTAAACGCATAATTGTAAACCTACTCTTTTGAGGGGGTTTTCTATCTTGATTCTGCCTCTATTGCCATGGAAGTCAAGGGCCACACTTCGCCCGTGGGGACCACCTTTTACATAATTACTGTCCAGCCCTGGTTCCTGGGTTGACCCATTTGCCCTTAAAAAACGTCCGTACAAGGGCTGTTGGAGGACCACCTGTCCTTGTTATGCCTTGAAGTGCAGGCTTTTTTGGCCTAGAAAGCTACTGAGAGGATTCTGACACCAGAAGTACTTCATGGCTGCTGCTTCTGCTACTTTCTGGTGCCAAAAAAGGACAGAGGCCTCCGGCCTACTCTAGACCTGTGCCCGCTCAACATCTTCATGAGAAAAGACAGGTTTAAGATGTTCACCCTTGCCCACGTTCAGGCTGCCTTGGAGACTGGATGGTAGAGTTGGACCTGCAGGATACTTACTTTCATGTCTCTGTCTTGCAGTCCCACAGACATTACCTGAATTTCACAGTGGGTGAGGAGCATTTTCAGTTTGCTGTGTTCAGTTTTGGCCTCACCAGTGCCCCTCGGATGGTCAGGCAAGTGATGGCAGTGGTGGCTGCTTATCTTCGGAGGTCAGGGGTTCAAGTCTACCCCTACCTCGACTGGCAGTTGAAGGCGAGCACGCCTAAGGCAGTCACCAAACACTTCCAGACTACGGCGAACCTTATTCATTCGTTAGGGTTCACTATCAATGTGCCAAAGTCCCACCCGACTACTTCTCAGACGCTCCCTTTCCTAGGAGCTATTCTGGGCACAGTGTAGTTTTACTCCTTTGTTTTAGCGCAGAGAGTCCAGGCCATTTGGCCTGTGATTCTGATGATGTTTCAGCCTTAGGCCTGTATTTCTGTGAGACAGACTCTGAGACTGCTGGGTCTGATGGCCACCTGCATCCTGCTGGTGAAGCACACCAGATGGCATATGTGGGCTCTACAGTGGAATCTGAGGTCCTAGTGGGTGTAGCACCAGTGGAACCTCACCAATGGTGTCCAGATTTCAGAGGAGACTGCAAGAGATATGTAGTGACGGCTAATGAATCGCAATCTGGTCAGCAGTAGACCCCTTTCCCTTTCTCTCTCAGAGCTGACAGTGGTGACAGATGCCATGCTTTTTGTGATGAGGTGGCCACCTTGGGCGGAGTTGAGATCAGAGGTCTCCACATCAACCCGTTGGAGTTGGGTGCTATCTATTTGGCATTGAAAGCCTTCATGTTATGTTATGTTATTTTGATTTATAGCGCGCACAGATACTCACGAGTGTGCCATCTATCAAATGAGGGCGGTGCAAGTGTTCATGGACAGCACCACTGCAATGCGCTACTGCAACAAGCTGAGTCGGGTGGGGTACATTGTGCCAAAAGACCCTGTGCCTCTGGACATGGTTGGATCGTCAGGTCATCTTCCTGTTCATACAACAACTGGCGGGATCCCTCAACACCAGGGCAGATTAACTCAGCCGACAACTCCTTGCGGATAATGAATGGTGTCTACACCTGGCGGTGGTGCAAGTTCTCTTCCACGACTGTGGAGAATCTCAGCTGAATTAATTTGCCACCGCCAAGAACGCGCAATGTCAGCACTTTTGCCCGTTGGAGTTTCCAAAGCGGCTCTCTCTTAGCGATGTGTTCCAATTGGAGTGTAACTCACAACTCCTGTACGCCTTTCCGCTGATACCACTTCTGCCCAGTGTCCTCAGAAAGATCAGGACCGACCGAGCCCAAGTCATCCTAGGGGCTCCGGACTGGGCACAGAAAGTATGGTATCCCGAACTCCTGGGCATGAGCATCTGTCCTCCGATCAGTCTTCCCCCTTCAGGAGGATCAAAGCAGCACAGCCAGGTCTTGTATCCTAACTTGCGCACTCTCCATTTTCATGATTGGAGATTGAGCAACAACAGTTTAGTGTTTTTGATCTTCCTGAGGTTGTTTTATTCTGGCAGCCAGACGTCCCTCGATTAAATCTGTATAGACCTGCCGTTGGGACAAGTTTGTGGGTTGGTGTTCAGACAAGCATGTTGACCCACTTCATGCCAAACTGTCTTAGCTGTTACTGTTTGTGTTATCATTAGCCCAGCAAGGCCTTGCTCTGGGCGCAGTTAAGGGAATTTGTCTACTCTATCGGTGTTTCTGTGGTTGTCTGATCCGCTCTCCCTGTTAGTCACCTGCTGTGGCTGATTTTTTTAAAGGATTTGCAGCTCATGTTTCGGTCTCCTTCCTTTATTTTGCACCAGTGGGACTTGAATTTGGTTTTGACTTATCTGATGTGTTCTTTCTTTGAACCCATGCAGAATAGTTCTCTCCGGCTGTTGACTCTTAAGATGATCTTAGCAGCTTTTACATCAGCTAGGAGGGTGAAGGAGCTTCAGGCCCTCTCAGTTCACCCAGCGTATATACTACATTCTACCAGGACCAAATGGTTCTCTGAATGCGTGCCTCCTTTCTACCTAAGGTAGTGACCCCATTTCACTTCAATCATCCTTCCAACATTCTTTGCTCACCCATCTAAAGAGGGGTAAAGGCTCTGTCACTTGTATCCAAAGAACCTTAGTTTTTATATCAATCTGACCAAGAAACACCAACTGGGCGATCACCATTCAATTAAATTCATCGGAGCAAAGAAGGGCAAGACTGTGCAAAAGAGGACCATCTCTCGATGGATTGTAATCTGCATTAAAATCTGCCACCCATAAGTGAAGTAGCAGTCTCCAGAAGGCTTGAGGGTTTGCTGAACCAGAGCCAAGTTTGCAACTACTGTGTTAGCACCCTGGGTGCCTGTCCTCGACATCTGTCAGGAGGCTATGTGGGCTTTGCTCCATAATACATTCACAAAGCACTATTGCCTGGAAAGTCTGGTCTGTTGAGAGAGGCATTTCGCTCGCTCGGTCCTGCAGGACTTTTTGGTTTAAGTTGTTTGTAGACCCAGCACTGGGGAGGTTATTGCTGTGGTGTCTATTCTAAGGTAAGGAATCTGCAGTTAGAAGTTTCTTCCAGAAGAACAAGTTACTTACCTTCAGAAACGCCATTGCTGGTAGAGACTCTAACCACAGACCTTACCGACCCTCCCTTCTGCCCCGCTTTGCGAACTGCACTCCTTCCTCTGGAAGGTTCTCCTTAGCTTCAGCGCACTGGTCATAACCATTCTGACGTGGTTCTTCATCTTTAAACGCGGAATGTGTGAATTCTCTGGAGTGGCTCCTACATAGGCACCACGCACGTAATATCCGGCGTGGATGACATCGACTGGGAGCAGTCAGTCCCAACTACCTGCAAGCAGAGGTATTGCTATAGATTTTCTGGATCAGGTCTGATGCCTGGGGTATATTCTAAGGTAAGGAATCTGTTGTTAGTTTCTACCAGAAAAGGCATTACTGAAGGTAAGGAACTTGTTTATCTATCGCACCAAAGATCATCGGGTGGACTATCATCTCTTTGTGGGATTTTCTGAGACAAAGAAAGGCTAAGTGGTGCAGACACCGTTTTTGTCTAGATAGATAGTCCTCTTTATTAAAACCTGCTACACGATAGCCAAAAAGCAGCCTCCAGAAGGGTTGTGGGCCAGGGCTGCCACCACTGCGTTAGCACCCGGAGTGCCTTTCAAGGTTATATGTCAGGCTGCAACTTTGGCATCATTACACATATTCACAAAGCACTACTGCCTTGGGAAGGATATTTTGGTCTGAGTCATTCCACAGACCCACCACCAGGGGTGGTACTGTACTTTGGCATCTAGTCTAAAGGTGAGGAATTGTCTCACCTTTAAGGTTAGAAATATCTGTCAAAAGAACAAGTTGATTACCTTTTTCTGGTGGATACTTAATCTAACCGTATATTCCCCACAGCTCCCTCCTATTCCCCATTCTATTCTATGAAATGAACTCTTTTCTATCTAAATAGGTCCCAAATTAGAGATCTGCATACTGGCATGATCAATTTGTTTATAGGCTCTGCATCCGAGGCACTGATGAATTCTGAAAGAAACTGACATCAGTGCGGTTGGGTTGTGCCCAGATGCAGCTCCAGACGTCACTTCGGGGGCAGGAAGCAGTAGATGCTGAGACACTCACCGCTATCTACTGGCGCTCGGGGGCTATGCTGAAAAATTGGATCCTGTCTGGTGCTTGGGGATATTCTAAATAGGAGAAATTTTATGTTAAATAGCGTTTCCACCAGAAAGACCATTACCAAAGATAAGTAACTTTTTTGCCATGTCCCAAGTCCCTGGTCTGGTCCTGGTCGCAATCCTTGATTATGTTCAAGACGAAGTTGAAAGACAAATCTCAATAAAAGCACAAATAATCTAAGCAGTAGTCCACCCCTTTTTGCTGTTCTCACTCCAGGGAGAAGTTGAACAGTCGGTGTCCTACGGACCATCCGATTCCGATCCTATCCCACAGCTGGAACCGATGTGCCTTGAATTCTCTGGACCATGATCAACTCCACAGTAGTTAAAGGCCTTCAAGGAGGCATTGCTGAAGCTATTTTGGAAGATTCCAGGTCGCTCTCGGGCACCTTTGGGCACCATGGATGAACTGGGGCCATAGTGAGACTTTTTCTGATGGGGCTTACCCCGGCGCTGACTGAGCCTGTTATACCCTTGCCTGATACCTTGTTGACTTTAGGCCATACCTTGGCCAGAAGCCATGCTGGTTTTGGCTGGTTCAGTGCTGGCCGCAGCTCGAGAGTCACAGGTTTCCCTTATGCCAGTTTAGAAGCCTAGCTGATTTCAGCATATGGCACTTTACTTAATTACCAAGGCCCTGCCTCTAGTCTTGGAAGGCCCTTGCTTCGACACCAGTAGTCCAGATGGCAGGAGAATATTTTTGTGTCAGGCATTTGAAGTTGTACAGGGCAGTCGGCATGTTCCTCATGACGAATATGATGATGAGGAGGTCAACGATTTACTCACCCCTCACTACACTAATGCCTGTCTGTATTAAGACCTGCAAGATGCTAGTGGCCTTCACTCTTCCCATGAGATCGAAGTGAACTTGCTACTGGGACCCCCTTTCAAAGAGAGCTCCTCTTTTGTGTTGATGATTTACATCGGATATAGAATTTCAGTTGGCTGCTGTGGAGACGAGGAAAATTTGCTCACAGAAATTTTGCTGCCAGATCATTCAGCTTCTAAAAACGTTGCTGCCCTTCAGTTAGGCCCTTATGGAGGCTTTGATGGTGGCATAGTCATTGCCTGGTTCAGTACCACCAGTGAGTCTGCCTTCTTGACCCAGCATCTAACACCAGGAAGCCTATTTGCACAGGGTACTGCCAGTATAATAAACCAGAATGCTTTTTCTATGTCCCTACCTGATAGAGAATCATAGAGCATTGATGCGCTGGGTAAGTGATGCAGTTTAGCTCTGATATCTTTTAATGTGGTATGCTTGGAGTGGTACACACATGGCCAGTTAAATACGAGTAAGATCTTGCCTGCTCTACCCCAGGATTTTTTAAACCTATTTGCTTTGTTGGTTCGTGTTTGACAGTATGCAGCCAAGTATATTTTACAGACTGGACTGCACACCAGAGGCATTGTGGGCCATGCTATGGGCACTAATTTTGAGGTCCAGTCCATGCCTGGATGCACACCGCAAGTTTCTCTCAAGATGTCCAAGTGTCCCTTGTTTATATGCAGTTTGGATCCAGGCTCTTCAGAGAAAGACTCTGCTTGGGAGCATTTAAAAAAGATAGCTGTGCTACTACTCTGCCCTTCAGCTTATTGTCTCTGGCCTGTCAATTCCACTAGCAGTATGAAAATGCAGAGGGTTATTTGAAGACTTACCTACTCAGCTGGTTTCATAACTCAAGGGGGATGAGGTGATGGCAAAGGCTCTGGATATCAGCTAGGACACCAGTCCCCTTCTTCGTCGCCTTTTGCAAAAGCTGGTAAGCAGCTTTGAATCCCCTGCAGTGATCATCTGTGGCCATTAGAAGGCAGGATCTCTGTTTCCCCTTGCTGTTGTGCAATTAACTCAGACCAGTGGGTCTTTGAGGTTGTTCAGAATGCTTCCGGCCTCCTTACCTGGTTGCAATCACTCCCTTCCTCCCTCTGCCCCCTCCCAACCAGTGTTCTGCCTTTTTTTGCGCTGGCTTCAGCAGACCATACTGCTATCTCTCAAAAAAAGTACAGATTCTGCATACCGAAGGGTCAATAGAGAGAGTCCCCATCGTAGAGAAGGGCATGGGGTGCTACTCCCAGTACTTCTAGGTGCCCAAGATAGATGCCGGGCTGAGACCAATCCTTATGACGCTTGCATTACACTCTGGTGATTGGATAGCGTCCTAGAATTTGCAGGATGCATAGTTTCAGGTGCCTGTTCTATGGATCTTTCCTCCACTTTGTGGTGGGGTCAGAACACATTCATTACATCAACCTGCCCTTAAGCCTGACCTTGGCTTTCCGGGTGCTAGTTAAATGATTAGCAGTGAGCACTACCCTTCTACACACGTTGTAAATTCACATAGTCCCGTATCTCGATAATTGGTGGTTGTAGGTGGGCTAGCCACAGTCAGTCGTAGACCATCTACAGACGATAGTCTCATTGCTCTGTCAACAAACCAAAATCTCATCTTCACAAAGTATAGATAATACCCTTTATTGGGGCTGATCTGGACACAGTGACTTTCAAAGCCTTTCCACATTCACAACGGACAGAGGCATTCAGGATATGTGCCTGATGTTTTGAGCTCAATTCTGAGGCTTCTTGATCTCCTGGCTTTGTGCATCCTACTGATGTGTCATGCCCATTGGCACATATGAGCTCTGCAGTAAGGCCTTGACCTTTAGTGGGTACAGCACTTGAGTGTCTCTTGGACAGCATCCGTACTTTGGACAAAACCACCCTGAACCTTCAATGGAGGATGCGAACAGGACATGCAGCAGACCATTTTCCCTCTCCCATCTAGAGTTAATGGTGGTGATGTATATGTGTCATCTCTGGGCTTGGCAAGGGGGTCGGGGTATTTCTGCCTTTCCGAAAGGGCAAAACGTTTCAGGTTGTGATAACACAACTGGTGTGTGGTACTACATAAAAGCAGGGTGGAGTCGGGTTGTGTGTGTTGTGCCAGGAGGCACTTATACTACAGCGATGGCTGGACCTTTAAGGGGTTCCCTTGATGGTTTGTCATCTGGTAGGCTCCCTGAATATCTGGCCTAAAGTGCACTGCAGATGTCATCTTGTAGTCCATGTGTGGTATCTGCACCCAGAGGTAATTCAAGTCATGTTCAACCATTGTAATGTGCATTGGGTGTATCTTTTCGTCACCACCAAGTACACTCAGTGTTGTGCTCTTTGCTCCATGGACTTAGCACCTCAGGGCTTCTTGGGAGACTGTCTGATTTATGCGTTTCCATCTCTGCTGCTGCTTCTCCAGGGTCTGAAGAAGGTCAGTTTGTTCTTGGCTCAGCTCATCCTACTATCCCTGGACTGAGTTGAGAAGGTCTGGTACTTCTAGCTGCTGAGTCTGGGCATCTGCCCTGTTCTCCGCTTGCCTCCTCGGGAGTGCCGGCAGTCCTAACCTCAGTGCTTATTTTTATGTTTAAATGTATTTTATTGATTTTCACCCAAAAAGAAAGCACAGCCATACGACAGAACCTAAGGCACAGAAATCTATAACTTGGGGGACCATCATAATCAGGCCATGTTGTGGATAACCCCCACATTGCAGGATATGGTACACATTGTTCTGAGTGCATGGCAAAGTATTCCGCTTTTACATCTGTCCCCGTATTGAGGTGCAAAATAACAAAAGGACCCAAAAAAAAAAAAAAAAAAAAGACCAAGATAACAAAACTGACCCCCTCCCCCCCTTCCCCCCCCGGGTGCCGGCACTCCTCCTGATCCTGTTACTCCCTTCCTTGTCACTGTCTTCCGTCTCGAGATCTACGTACCGGGCGTGGGCGATGGTGCGGACCACAGGCTATTGAGACGTAATACCCGCAAATACTTTGGTTGCGTAAGCTCATTAAACTCGGAGGAAAGAAGCGTCACGAAAGGATGCCATATTTCCATGAAGGAATCTGTTGTGTTATGTAGTGTAGAAGATCCGTTCCATTCCCAGAATGAACCACAATCTATGAAGCCATCCAGTGTATGTAGGGTGTGTAGCAGTGCCCCAATGAGCCAAGATGTTTTGCAGTGCCCCCCCAAGGCCATCCCCATCTGGCGCCCTCGCAAGCTTTTAAGTGGGTACGTAATGGGGTTAGGCAACCCTAAGACGACATAGACTGGGAGCCTCGGTATCTGGGTGTCAAAGAGTGCATCTACGGTGTCTAAGATTTTAGACCAATATTCCGTCAGTATCGGACATTCCCATAAGATGTGTAGTAGTGTACCTGCATGGTCGCATCCCCTCCAACAGGTGGGGCTCCTCTGCGGATTACCCCTATTGAGTCTCACTGGTGTGAGGTACCAGTAGGTCGCAATCTTCATGGCGGACTCTATACTAGCAACGTTGCGCGCTGAGTGTTTCGCTCTAAAATAGATCCCCTCCCAGTCTTTCCGGGTGAGTTCCCCCCTTAGTTCCTTTTCCCATCGCCTCTGGCTCGGGGTAGCCTGCGCCATTGGACCCTGTCTAATCATATTGTACATGTCTGTGATTAGTCCTTTGTCGGAGGTTTTGGAAATTAACCATTTCTCGTATGCCGTTAGCCGTCGGGCCCCTTGCACCCTTACGTCCTCCTGGAGAACCCAGTGTCGCAGCTGCAAGTATCTCATGCGTTCAGCCTCAGGGATCCCATAGTCTGACTTCAAGTGGGGGAACGGGATGATACCATTGAGGTCAAATAAATGACCCACTGAACGGCAGGGGGTGGTCTTCCATGCCAAAAAGGCAGCCTCAGGCATCCCCTGGGTGAACTCGCTATTGCCAAATAGTGGGGTTAGCGGGGACGGGAACGTGGAAAGCTTCCTCTTCATCACCACCGCGTCCCATGCGGACAACACCGACTTGGTGACCGGCGATCTCATCAATCCCTTCGGGCGTTGGGCCTTTTTCAAAAATGGGACCTTCCACAGCGGAATCTGTGCGAGCGCCCTGTCTTGAAAGAGCCACCTCTTATCTGATTCAGGCCTCGCCCACTCCACCAAGTACCGTAGTTGTGCCGCTCGGTGGTAATTGAGTAAGTCGGGGATCCCCAGCCCTCCCTCGTCCGGTCTCATATAGCCCAAGGTCTTGCTCATCCGGGGATGCGCCCCGCCCATACAAAATGATTGATGTCCCTCTGTAGCGCTACCAATGCTCAGGCCGGCGGCGGCGCCGGCAGGGTCTGAAATAAATATAAGGCTTTCGGTAATAGGGACATCTTAACAGCCGCTACCTGTCCCAGCAGCGAGAGATTATGTTTGCTCCATGCCCCTAAGTCTTTTTTTGCCTGTCTTGCAAGCCTAGTATAGTTCAACTGAGTCGTTTGTTGCACAGAAGCGGCTATCTCCAATCCCAAATATGGGATGGAGTCCATCAGTTGAATCCCCTGTAAGCTTACTTCCCCTCGGCCCCGGGGATCGAGGTTGGAATTTAAGTGTAGTAGCATTGATTTGTCCACATTCACGCGGTAGCCTGACACTTGGCCAAAAATTGCGAGTTCACCCAAAAAAGCAGGTAGCGAGTCAGACGGGTCTATCAACGCCGCCAGGATGTCGTCCGCATAGAGGCTAATGGGGTGCGACTCCCCTCCGAACGGGATCGCCACTATCCGTGGATTTTCCCGCACTTTCTGCGCCAGGGGCTCGATGTACAAAGCAAAGAGCAGGGGGGACAATGGATACCCCTGCCTTGTGCCCCTCTGAATAGGGAATGCCCTAGAGGAGACCCCATTCACACGAATGGTCGCCGTGGGGTCCCTGTAGCAGCAGCTCACCCAGCTCCTAAACCTTTCCCCCATGCCCACCTTAGAGTGTGGCCTAAGAAGCCCCAGTCAACGCGGTCGAACGCTTTTTCGGCGTCCACAGTCACCAGCAGGGCATCTATACCCGTGCAGTGGGCCTTGTCAATCAAATGGAGCGCACTCTTCGTATTGTCGGCGCACTGACGTGACTGAATAAAACCTGCTTGATCTGGCTCGATCAACGTCAGCATGCATGGGCTAAGGCGGGCGGCCAAGATTCCCGTAAACAATTTGAAGTCAACGTTTAGCAGGGATATGGGGCGGTACGATCCACATTTCTGCCCATCCTTACCCGGCTTAGGCAACACCACTATGGCGGCTGCCAGCATTGAAGCCGGTATGGGAGGCGCATCCCCAAAGGCGTTGAAAAGTTTCGTCAAGACCGGGGCGATTATATGACAAAATTTCTTATAAAAAAGGGCCGGGAACCCATCCGGGCCTGGGGACTTGAGCACCTTGAGGCGCGAGATTGCTGTGATAACCTCTTCTACTCTAATGGGAGCGTCAAGCGTGGCCACTTGGTTAGGAGTTAGAGCAGACATGGAGACCGATTGGAGATAGTCCAAGATGGCAGGCTCAGGAGCAGGCTCTGCGGTGTACAGCTCCTCGTAAAACTCTACAAACGTGTTGGCTATGTCCTGGTCCTCCGTGACCTCTCGGTGTCCCTCGCAACGCAGGGAGGAGACCCTCGACTTTTGCCTGCGAGCCCGCAACCTATTAGCCAGAAGGCGTCCTGTCCGATCCCCCCCGATGTAGTAAGCGTGTTTTAGGCGCACCGCCGCGTATTCTGCCCTATCTAAATCGAGTCCGGCTAGTTGCGCCCTAGCTGCTTTAAGCTGTCGCCAGACCCTAGGCGCTCCCGTTCTACTATGGACCCTTTCCAGTTCCTGCACCTGAGCGGCTAATGGTGCACGCGCCTCCTTACGCTCTTTATTTTCTGGCGCCGCAATTGCAATGATCTCCCCTCGGAGCACCGCCTTCATTGCCTCCCAGAGTGTGGTGATTGGCATGTCGGGCGTATCGTTGTGTGTGAGATAGTCCTCAGCGCATCTGGTGAGCTGCTGAATCACCTGTTCTTTATAGAGCAGTGCCTCCCGGAGTCTCCAACACCCCTGCTGCCGTGGATCGGTAGGTAAAGTAAGCTGAGTAAGCACTGCGTCATGGTCCGAGAGGGCCATGGGCTCAATCTCTATCCTGACCACCCTCCTATGAATGTCCCTGGTTCCCAAGAGATAATCTAGGCGAGCATATGACCTGTGGGCGTGTGAGAAGAATGTAAACTGTGACGTATGAGGATGGGCCTCTCTCCACAAGTCCAGGAATCCCACGTCTGCAAGCCACTTCCTGCCCTCCCCAGAGATCTCCCCTTTGTGCCAGTATGATGTTTGTGATCTATCCCTGCTAGCATCCATGACCAAGTTGAGGTCCCCTCCAATGAGAGTCATGCAATTTTGCGGCGCCATAGCATCCGACAGTGCTGCTTTGAGGAAGCTCTCCTGCCCCGAATTAGGCGCGTACATAGAGCCCACCACCAGCATCTGAGAGCCAAATTGGATCGTATAGGCAAGTAGTCTCCCCCTTAATTCGGCTACCTTATCCCGCACCACCCCTCTGCATCTATGTGAAATTAGTAGGGCCACCCCAGCCTTTTTGTCCCCAGCACAGGAGAAGTATTGGTGCGGAAAAGCCTTGGAGCGCATGCGGCGGCAATCCTTCGTGAGTAAGTGTGTCTCCTGTAGGAGGCATATGTCTGCCTCCACGCGCTCCAAAAAGGAGAGCACCGCCCTCCGCTTAATGGGATTATTGAGGCCTTTGACGTTTAAAGTGAGAATGGTCACATCCCCCTTAACCATAATGTTGTAAAATGCCCAAGTCTATGCCGACACTCCGGAAGTAGCTCATGCCCATTCCTCTCGATGGGTGCCCTGTCTAGCCCCGCCCGTGGAAGTGTAAGAATTGCCCCCCCCCTCCCCAAAACAACCACAACAAACTTAACAAAGAAACCCTTGGTTGATTGTCCGGGAGGTGCAGTCGTCCACCGCAGCTCCCTGGTGGGAAAGTTATTGGGGAGCATTTAGTGGCCGATGACTTCCCCCCACCCCCCCCCGCCGCCCCCCAGCCAGCTCTGAACCACTTATCTGCCCCTGCTGAGCTTTCGTCGCTCCTGTCAATGCGGCGGGCCCGAAGCCAACGAGTCCAGCACTCCCTGTCGTTCCTGTGCCATTGTCTCTGGTTCCGGTTTTGCTGGGGTCCCTCGTCTCCTTCGTTGCCGGCTCACTCTCTGCCAGCCGTCCCGCGGCTCTCTCCCCATCGCGCCCTCTCGCTCTGACTCTTGGGGCTCGTCGATGCCTAAGATCTGACAGGCCTCCCTGGTCGATCGGACTTGGCGCAGTCTGTCGTTCCACTTGAAAAGGAGGCGAAAAGGGTGGCCCAGGAGTAGCTAACCCCTTGGCTGCGGAGATGTGTGGTAACGGGCCGGAAGTCTCTCCTTTTTTGTAGCGTGATTGCTGCCAAGTCCTGAAATAGAGCAATATTGTGACCCCCATGTTGCAACGGCTGCTTCTCCCTGGCTTTCTGCATAATGCGCTCTTTCAGTTGAAAGTCCGGCAGGTAGGCCAGGATATCGGGGGACGGAGCAGGAGCCCTCCTTGGCAGGCCCGCCCTATGTGCTCTATCTATTTTGATGGGGAAGTCCTGGGGTTCCTGCAAGACATGGCGAAAGAGCCCCTGCAGGTAGAGCGTGACATCTGAACCTTCTTCTTGCCATGGAACGCCCTTCACCCTTATGTTGTTCCTCCGGGAACGGTTCTCGAAGTCCTCCGTGTGGGCTTGGAGGTCTATCTGCTGGTCCTGGAGCCGCAGCACTTCCTGCTTCAGGTGTTCGATTTCCTCCTCCCGGGAGTCCTCCTTGTCTTCGATTGAGGCCACCCGTTCCCCAATGGCGTCCATGTCCCTACGCACCTCCTTGAGCTCTGTGGAGACTTCTTGACGGAGAGTCTGAATGTCATCCCTCAGAGTAGAGAACAGCTGGATGAGGAAGGCCCGGGTCACCGGCTCCTCCGCGACCTCGGATTCTGCCCCTCCCGTCAAGGGAGACGATGCCCTGCTATCACCTCCAGTCGGCCCCCCAGCCTTGGAGAACATTTCTTTTACCGTCCGGTCCTTCTTGCCCCTGGTGGATGACATGCTGAGGGTGCCCGGCCTGCTCGTACCTCCTCAAGCAGTAGCTTCCCAGGAAACTGCTTCTCCGTTACGCACTCCACTCGCTCGTGTCTCCCGGTGTGGAGGGTCCAGTCGCCCCCACTCTCCGGGCTTCGTCGTCGCACCCCCTCTGGATCTCAAGCTTCAGGGTGACCCGACTCCGGCCCCCAGCACGCTCTTTATAGCCCCCCTGGAACTGCCTCGCTCGTGCGCCTACTAGTTCCTGCCAGACCCTGATGTCCGCTCCTCACGGCGCGACCATGAACCCAGGCCGTACTGTCCACTATCGACCTTCTTCCACTGGGCCCCCTCCCTCGCTGCAGGCGGTGTCCGCTCCTCCGTCCAACCACCCGGGGCCAGATTCTCACCTGCAGCACTCCTCCGCCCAGTCGTGGCGCACTGCCCACGGGCTCGCTCACTCCTCCGGGGCCCGCCTCTCAGCGGCTGAGCTCTGCCAGCTGCGTCCCCCCGGGGCCTCTACACCGCCGTCCGGCCCTTATCCGATCTGGCGATGGTCCACTGGAGACTCCCTGGTGTCGACCAATGCCTGCGGGGCCTCCCCGGGGCCGGCCCCAAACCCCCTCACTGTCTTGTAACCAGGTGTGTGCCCCCCGTGCTCGGGGTCCCCCACCTGTTGGCGTCGCTGGGTGGGGATGCCTCCAAGCTCCTGCCACTGCGGTCAGCCTTCCTCCGCGGAGCGCCCCGGGGCCCCTCCTCACCTCCTACTGTAATAGGCCACACCGGGTTCCGCTGATCCACTGCACTCTCCTCCAGCAACGCGCCGCAGCGTAGGGCCGCTCCTACTGCAGTCCGGGCCCTCAGCGGGCCACCCTCCTCTCAGGCCCAATCCGCTACAGCCAGCGCCCGCCGGGGTCACCAGGCGGGGGGGGCCGCCAGCTCCTCTCAATGCCGCCACCGGCAGCGCAGTCAGCCTCCCTCCACAGCGCGCCTCGAGGCCACTCCTCACCTCCGGCCTGCGTAAAGGCTTCTCCGGGTTCCACTGGTCCACTGCGTGCCCCTCCAGCAGTGCGCCGCACCGCAGGGCCGCCCCCGCTGCAATTAGGCCCTCAACGGGCCGCCTCTTCTCAGGCCAAGGCCGCCCCAGCCAGCGCGTAGTCGGCCGTATGCCGCCCCCAGGGGGCGCCCCCCACCGCGTGCACCCCCGAGGCTGTCACTCTTGGGCCACTAGTCCCACGGGCTCCGATCCACCAGTCGCGCGGTCTCCGAGCTCACGGGCCCTCCGTCACTCCTCTCCGAGCGTCGCGGATGCCATATTGGCTTCGCGAGTGGCCGCCGCCTCGCTCCGTGTCTCCGTTGCTTCACACTGCCAGGGAGCCCTGAACTCGCCCCAGAGCACTCCGCCGCGGTCCCGCCACTTTTAGGCTGCGGCGCAGGGGTCTGTTGTCGCGCTGCAATGCCGGGAAGACCACGGGCGGGAGCTGGGAGACGAACGGGACACGTCTTACCCGCTCGCCATCCTGGCCACGCCCCTTAGTGCTTATTTTTTAATCTAAGCCACCACAATCTACACCTCCATGCGTGGAGATTGAGCGGAACCAACTAAGTGATTTTTGACAAGCCTGTGAAAGTGTTGGATGTGATTTTTAGTATGCGCCGCCTATGTATGTATGTATGTATGTATGTAATAATGTATGTATGTAATAATGTATTTCTACAGCACAAACCTACCCAAATGGCAGCAGACATTAAGTTAATGAGTGATAGGAGAGGTAGCTGGGTTGCAGATGGTTAATGCATTGTTATGTAATGTTCTTTTAACAGGTGAATCTTCAACACTTGCCTAAACTGGAACTGGATTCGTACAGTCTTGAGGGATAGGGGATTTTGTTTCAAATCCTGGGTACATCTATGGAGGAGCCTTGCTGCCTTGTTTTTTTCTATTTTTTTATTTTTTACATTTTATATTCTGCAGTCTGATGGTGTCCTGACTGCAGGTTTTCTGAGAACCACCAGAGATGGCGAGCTTGTCTGCAATTAAGCCAGATTCGTAATGTTTCTTGTTCTTGTCAAATAATAGGAATTCTGTCCTAGCTGCGTTGAGCTTCAGGTAGGCACTGTGTCGAAGGCTGCCTATCCACCAAGTCAATCTATTCTGGCCACTGGACAAGTCAATCTATTCTGGCCCTGGTGCGAGGACTTTCTGGTTGATACACTTTAAGCTAATCTTTCTTACCATTTGTTCAGTGTTTGGCCCAGCAAGGTCTTGCTGTGGGCACCAATAACTTGTCGGCCCTTTCACCCTTCCTGCGTTTGCCTGATCAGCCCTCATTTTTTAAGGTCAACAGTTCTGATGAGTTTGTTGAAAGGGCTTGCATGTTTCCTCACGTGCCTTTTATTGTGCTGCAGTGGGACCTTAATTTGGTCCTTCATGTGCAGACATTTTAAACTCATGCACAGTTCTTTGTTGTTGCTGACCCTTAAGACTGTTTTCTTCATAACGATCTTCTCTGTATGCTGCGTCATTGAGCTGCACGCGCCGTCAGTGTGGCTGCTGTATACCACTGTCTTCCCTCACAAGTTGATATTCAGGCCTCAGGCAGCCTTTTTTTCTGAAGGTTGTGTTACCCTTCCATTTAGACAGTCCCTCACACACCCCACTTGCTTCTCTCTGCCATATCCCTTTAAGGAGGAGGAGAGCCTTCCTGGGTGTGATTCAAAGAGAGCCCTTAGTATCTTTGTAGTCTAGACCAAGGAGCACCAGGTGAATGGCCTACAAAAAAGTGATGGATGCAATGCTTTAATTAATCTTAGCCCCTGGTTCTTACTCCGGGGCCTCATCCCAGTCCATTAATATTTTGCAACCTCAGTCTGGTCCCAGCCATATGCAAATCAGTTTTGACCCTGCTCCAGTGCAAACAGACCAGGCTGAACAGCCAGGCCAGGCCCTTCCCATGCAACCCAGGACCAGTTTTGCCCTAGGTAGTTCTCACCAGCCAGATATATCATGATTCCAGTGACAGTGTGGACGGGACCCACTTATGAGCATACCCATCCCACTTAGGGCAACACACAAAAGTATACAAAAAAGTTATCAATGGGTTGCTTGAATTAATCTCAGCCACTGGTAATTACTAGGTCCATTGTTATTTTGCACACCATGCCACCTCAGTTTGAAGGGAGAGAAGGCAGTTCAAAACCAGAACTTATCGAGATATATTGTTCTCTTTATCAAGATATGCTACACCTTGGCGAACAAGGAGCCTCCTGTAGGCTTTCGGGCTAATTTTTCAATTTTGGCTAGTGTCTTCCGGTGATGTACATCTGCCAGGCTTCTATGTGGGTGTCCATCCACACCTTCACAGGAAGAGCAATTTTGCTCCTTCATTCCTTCAGGATTTTTTGTGGTAAAACACATTCCTAAGATTCATCACCCTTTGGTGTACTCATTAATTAGCTACTCAAAAGATTAGGAATCTACAGTTGTATGTATCCATTAGAAGAACAAGTTACTTACATTCCGTAATGCTCTTTCTGGTGGATGCTCTCTCTAACCTCCGATTCCTCACAGATCTACCCTCCTCGTTCTGTGGAGTGGACTTCTGATAGGTAATAAGGTCCCTGTTTAGATTCAGCATACTGTCCGATTATGAATTAGTCTGTTCTTCTGTGTCTGAGGGCCCAGAAGTTATTTTAAAAAAATAAATGGAGGTCAGTACACAGGGGTGGCAAAGAGGCTACTGGTGGCCAGCAGTTCTAGAGGCATTGCAAAGCTGCGGCAAAGATTCCAAAGGCGTCACCTACTAGCTCATGTGAGCTTTTGCAGAAGAAAATTCAGGATCCTATTTGGCATCTGGATGGAATTCAAAAGGTGAGGAATCTGGTTAGTTTATCCACCAGAAAGTATGTTACTGAAGGTAAGCTCTTGTTCCTCATTCAGTGTTCATGGAAGATATTCATGTCATGGTATTCGCATTCCTCTCACATTGTTTTTTAGTTGTGCGTGTTGCTACCTCAGACGTTTACCACACCTGTCAACAGTTCTGTGGTTTTCATTTGCAACGCCCTCAAAGTTAGATCATGGAATCACCATACACTTTACATTTACGATTGATAGGCCTGATTTTCTAGCACCAGCTTCCAATGGCTTGCCATTTGACTGTGAGCGATTACTAATATACAAGCTGCCATCCGGAAAAACACAGAATGTAAATCTAGGCAATTTTTTAATCCATATTTTAAGCCTCTAGGATAATCCACAAGGAGAACACAAATGCACACTTTGCTCAACTGAATATGGGCCACATCTTTTTTTGTTGCCCATATTTGAGTGGGGCATACGTTCTACTTTTTGTAGCTACCACTACATTTTAATACAGAACAGGATATTCAAAGCCACAGTAAGTCTGTACTGAGTTTATTGTTTTTGATTCTTGTATCTCCTACCCCAGTTTCTGCAACCCCAGTAATATTTCCTGTCTTGAAGAACTCTGCTCTTTCCTGAACCCCACCATCGCAGTTGCTGTATGCCTGCTCTCATAGTTGTATGAACAGATGTTATTTGGTGTCTTTAATTAGCCTATACAAAAACAAATTGAGAAAGTTGGTAATGGTTGCTGGTCACCAACTTCAAACATGCTCTATTGAAGCAGACAACAACAGTGTGTAGAGCTGACTGCTAGATAGTTCCAACAACGAGTTTACGGCTGTCAATTTTAGAAATTAATTTTATCCATCTTCTAGAAAGTAAGTGTAACTCATGTTTTGCTTTTCTCAAAGGCTGTGCTGGAGCTGTGAAACAAAACGGCAGGCGCGCATCTCCTCAATCAATAGGAAGTGGTATTCACATGGAGGTATCAGCGAGTGCCAAGCCTGATGAAAAGCAGTCTGATGTTTTGGGATTGGGTGTTCAATGTCCTTCCAGCTTGAATGGGTTCACATCTGCTGAGAAGGCAAGAAAGATTGTCACATTTGGGTAAGTGAGAGTTTTTACTAAATATCAATTTGTAATTTGAACATATAATTTATTTGCTTGCTGAAACCCAATGATACTTAGGAGTGTACTTTCTCGTTAAAGTAGTAAGATTTGTGTACAGATTGATGACTCTACAAGTTATCTTTTCTCAGGTTCCAGTTTATAAAGCAGACACTACTTGAGGGTAAAGGCAACGTTTTGCACCATATTGAATCTAATGGTTGAAAGCGGAGCATTTGCTTTGACAAGGCAAAAGTAAACCTTTTAGAGATGCTATAACAAGGAAGTAATTCTGCTGCCTTCTATAAGGAAATCTGTAACTGCACCACAGTCTTGTTAATTGGAACTCTACTTGATTATTGTTGAGAAGGTTTCTTACCCAATAATGAAATGTTTGATTGTGAAGATACATAAAATGTCTTAATCTTCCGACCATTCACCCCGTTTGCTTTTCCTGTAGGCCTAGTTTGAAAGGCTGTGGTTTGGATTCTGCACTGCTGGTCAGCTCGGACTGTGGTTCTGAATCTGTAGAAGTGCAAGCTGTGTTGTCCGAAGAGGCCTCATCCACACTAGATGAAGGTATGCCAGCATAAATATGCAGGTATTGCTTTGTATGAATAAAGAAAAAGGAGCGACCCCACTTGCCAAGAGACAGGGTACCACAGGTAGGAAAAAGGAAACTCTCTTGGGACTACTACGAATCTATCTTCCGCTACGTGTGTTTATATATATTCCGCACACATTCAAACATTCATGGAATACACATAAATCACCACTATATGAACCCAACAAACAACTATAATGCACACAAGGATAAGGAACACAAATCAATACAATAAAACATTTATTTATTAAAACATATTGGTACAATAAATTTTTTTTTTTAGTATAAAAGCATAACAATTGTGCAGTACATACAAATTATAATCAACAATAAAAAGCCATGGGAGACAAAGGAAGTGTAAAAAAATCAAAACATCAAAGTAAGGCTACTCCAAAGGGAATCACTCAATAAAAATTCATCAGTCCATCAATTCATAATATTATCGGACATGAAGAGGTTCCTTGGATATAACCATATACACAACAGAAGCGTCGACGCGTTTCGGTGGTGATGAATTATTGAGACACCACCTTCATCAGGACATAAATGATACTTGTCTCTCCTATAGGTGACATGCAATTCACGAAACCTAATTGAAGACATAAATACACAAAATCAAAACTTAAATTAATACAATATACTGTGTACAAAGATAAACATCAATGACATTTAAAAAAAAAATTGTTAAAACAAGAACCCTTATCCCTAATTTATGGAGGTTCATTTTCATTGTGTTTATACAATTGTTTACAGGGTCCACACCAACATACCAATCATATCACTCATATTCCCACACACAAAGTCAATCGAATTTCCATAATAAACACATCCATCACCAAATAAATCATATTTGTGAGTCCCTCTTTCATGATTCAATGGGAAACCCAGTTAAAAAATTCCTTGTGTTAAAGGCCAGATCTGTGATTCACCTCTATAGTCCCTATTTTACATTGCTGGATATCAAATTATAAAAATGTAAAAATCAACCTTGTCGTTATCACAATGATGGTGTATCACTTTTTGAGAGTAATGACTCAACAGTATAAAATCCTTGCAGACACAATAATGGTGCCTATAATACAAAATAAATGTCTAAATAAATTGGACCCTACAGCACTGTCTGTTTGCTTAAGGACAAATTCTCAATTAAAATACATACCGCTTGTTATATATATTTTTAAGGACTAAGTCTATTTCAAGTCCTTCCACGTGTTCAGAAATCCAACCAAATCCGATCAATTCAATTATACTGCACCTTTTGTGCTAGTAACATCCTAGTCGGGGAGCAAAGAAATAATAAAGATCGCGTTATAATATCCACATTGGAACTATACCAATATAATCCCCCTACAGTCATATAAAGTTGAGCCGGATTTGATAATCACTCACCTCACTCGGCTCGCATAAATGAATCCCTATGGGTGGCAAATGATGAAACTTGGATCGAGACCTGATGTGTCACACTGATCCTAAATTTCAGAGGTACCATGCAGGTATAGATAATTGCACACCTAAAGGAACAACATAACATTGTTCTGTAAACCACTCAAGGTGGGATAATGATCTTCCAGACCATAGTCATAACAATATTATTACAATAAGAGTGCGTATGCTAAAGTTAACAAACCCACACCGGGCCGATCCTATCGCAACCTACTAGCCCCGTTTCACTCTCTTAAAATAACGTGGCCGTCATAGCCTCATACGTACCAATGTCCCATTTAGGGACGCTTTAGTTAAATGAAGCCCATTTCTCATAACCCACATCACTTATGGAAGAAAAGTTCCTCAATTCATTATCAACCCCCCCATAAACATATATGAGGAATACTTTAAAGGTAATAATAATGGGAACCCAAAAAACTCTTGACTCTTAAACTGAAAAACCGCGAACAGTGGTATATTTCGATTTTGGATACCATTAGGACAGGCCTCAATACAAAAGAGGATTGGATGAAACTGATTGAGTAATATAATTGAGATTTAGATGAACTACAGTAACTGTAAGGTCGTTTTGGAGTCATAATTAGGGGGGGCTGTTGGCCCCTGTGTGGCCCCTTGGGAAACAGCCACCCATAGGGATTCATTTATGCGATCCGAGTGAGGTGCGTGATTATCAAATCCGGCTCAACTTTATATGAGAGTAGGGGGATTATATTGGTATAGTTCCAATGTGGATATTATAACGTGATCTTTATTATTTCTTTGCTCCCCGACTAGGACATTACTAGCTCAAAAGGTGCAGTATAATTGAATTGATCGGATTTGGTTGGATTTCTGAACACGTGGAAGGACTTGAAATAGACTTAGTCCTTAAAAATATATATAACAAGCGGTATGTATTTTAATTGAGAATTTGTCCTTAAGCAAACAAAGACAGTGCTGTAGGGTCCAATTTATTTAGACATTTATTTTGTATTATAGGCACCATTATTGTGTCTGCAAGGATTGTATACTGTTGAGTCATTACTCTCAAAAAGTGATACACCATCATTGTGATAACGACAAGGTTGGTTTTTACATTTTTATAATTTGATATCCAGCAATGTAAAATAGGGACTATAAAGGTGAATTACAGATCTGGCCTTTAACACAAGGAATTTTTTAACTGGGTATCCCATTGAATCATGAAAGAGGGACTCACAAATATGATTTATTTGGTGATGGATGTGTTTATTATGGAAATTCGATTGACTTTGTGTGTGGGAATGAGAGTGATATGATTGGTATGTTGGTGTGGACCCTGTAAACAATTGTATAAACACAATGAAAATGAACCTCCATAAATTAGGGATGAGAGTTCTTGTTTTAACAAAAACATTTTTTTAAATGTAATTGATGTTTATCTTTGTACACAGTATATTGTATTAATTTAATTTAGGTTTTGATTTTGTGTATTTGTTTTCAATTAGGTTTCATGAATTACACGTCACCTATAGGAGAGACAAGTATCATTTATGTCCTGATGAAGGTGGTGTCTCAATAATTCATCACCACCGAAACGCGTCGGCACTTCTGTTGTGTATATGGTTATATCCAAGGAACCTCTTCATGTCCGATAATATTATGAATTGATGGACTGATTAATTTTTATTGAGTGATTCCCTTAGGAGTAGCCTTACTTTGATGTTTTGATTTTTTTACACTTCCTTTGTCTCTCATGGCTTTTTTTTGTTGATTATAATTTTTATGTAATGCACAATTGTTATGCTTTTACACAAAAATAAATTTTTAATTGAAAAATGTTTTAATAAATAAATGTTTTATTGTATTGATTTGTGTTCCTTATCTTTGTGTCCATTATAGTTGTTTGTTGGGTTCATATAGTGGTGATTTATGTGTATTCCATGAATGTTTGAATGTGTGCGGAATATATATAAACACACGTAGCGGAAGATAGATTCGTAGTAGTCCCAAGAGAGTTTCCTTTTTCCCACTATTGCTTTGTATGACACTGAAAAGAAATGTACACCTTCTTTTTCACTTGTAAAAAAAGTTACTTAAAAGGATAGGTAGTAAAGAGAACTGTGTCTAGATGAAATGTGTTTATTTTGCATAGGCTGACCACCTCCACTGTTTCCAGTCCTATACCTTTGTGTAATACCGTAATGCATTCTTGTGGGTACTGTATTTTTGTATTTGTTTTGATTTGATTGAACTAATTAGACCAGCACACCTAAAATTAATGATTTATAGGTAGAAAGACCAGGACTCCACACTGACTTGAAGTGAGGAAGTTTGCACTAATGGAATTCTATTAAGAGTGGTTTAGCTGTTGCTGATGCTGGATTTGCATTGGTATGGTAAGAGTGAAAGATATTGTGGTAATGGACAACAACACAATTGTAAGTAAGCAGTTCCATATTTATTAAAGTACATCCAGTGTCCCCAGGCTCGCCACTGACTGAGCCCAATCCCAACGTTCTAATCCAAGCTCCCTCTCAGGGTTCTAAATGGGGCATACCAAGGACAGGTGGGAGAGGAGGTTGAGGGAGCAGGTGAGAGGAGGAGAAACCATCAGGCAAAGAGTGTAACGCATCTCCCTTCTTAAAGAAGAGTAAAAAATGAAATAAGGGTGAAACATGATAGAGGGTGTTGGCATACCTAATATAGAGTTCAAGCAAGGCCCCAATGGGGGTGAGCAATGCTCTAAATGGTACTAAAGGTAAGAAGGTGAAAGTAGGTGGTATAACAATGTTCAGTGAAAAAAGTCCAAGCACAATCCCAAAGAGGAAACTAAACATATATTAGTGCATTACATAGTCTTTCTACCAAGTGGGAGGACATATTTTCCTTATCTCCTCCTCACTGAGTAACAAGGTGTCAACCTTCCTAGAAAGGATGGAGATAATTCTTGATGTATGAGCCTAGAGGGACAGTCGACCAACCTATCCATGCTCCACATGCAGCCACTGTTGAAAAAATTGCCATGTTTGTTTTCACTTACTTTATCCTCTCTGGTTCATACAACTTGTGGAACTTAGTCTGACTGTTAACAGGTTTTTTGACAAGTACCCATGGCCCTTCCTTCCACTCCTGCTATCTCATTCCCCATTTACCAACATACCATTTCTTATACTTGTCTTGGTGAAGTGTCATTTTCCTTTTGATGCTACTTTGGTCCTTGTCCACTCCCTTGTCATTAAATAACCAATCTGATAGAGACTTCTAACTGCAGATTCCTTACCTTTAAGTTTTCTAGGCGTCAGAGTGGATCCGCCATTGAATGGCTCCATTCGGCTCTGCGTGGCGTTATCAGCATCGGATGCGATGTCGTGGTCACTTGTATAGGCACCATACAGGCGCGCAGATTTCAGTTAGTATCTTTCCACGCAAGTTAGCGCTGATCCGGAGAACAGCTATCCCTCTGTCTCTTTTTGGCAGACTTTTTGCTTTGTCGAAGATTTTTTCTTGTGTGTCTAGGGAATGTTCTCTAGAAAGGTAGGTTTAAAGCAGTGTGGTGCCTGTCACCGCACGATGTCGGTTACCGACCCGCACCTTGTGTGCTTATAGTGTCTCGGGTGCGACCACGACTCGAAGTCGTGCTCAGACTGCCGGGCCATGTCTCTGAAGGCTTTGAGGGAGCAGTCCCTGAAGCTGCTTGCGCCCCGTGGGCCAGCCCCATTCTCATCCCTACGACTTGAGTCGGAACGGTGTCGATCGACATCGATTCCGGCGCCGACGGAGCCCAGTGGCTCTAGGTTGTTGCCTGGGTATTCTGAGGAGCATACATGCATGGGGGCAGAGTAGGAGGGGTCACTGGACCCTTTAGAACACCAGTTATACACCCCTGGTGAGAATTTGAACTGGTATGAGGAACTAGAAGAGGTCAGTGGACTGGACAGCTCTCCAGGTTCTGGTATGCTCTCTCCGCCTACTGTGGCTACGGAGGAGGGAGAGTCTTATACAATGGTGGTGAAGAGGGCAGCGGAGGTCCTGGGCCTGGAGCTGCCTTGGTGCAGGTCAAAATGAACCTTTTGAATGAAGTGCTTCAGCCTGAGGCTTCCTCATCCCAACCCCTCTTGCCCTTCAATGAAGCTCTGACAGATGTCCTTCTAGGGACTTGGTCCAAGCCTAGCTCCATTGCCATGCCCTGGGTTGATCCCGTGCCCCGTGGGGTGTTGGCTGAGGATCCTAGTTTCCTCAGCCAACACCCCACCCCTGAGAGCTTGGTAGTCCTAGCCTCGACTTCCCATTTCACGTTCCCTGCTGCTCCCCCGGACAGGGAATCCAAGAGGCTGGACACACTTGGGAGGTAGATGTTTTGTTCCGCAAGTCTTGCATTGCGGTCGGTAAACACAGCATGCCTTTTGGGCCTTGTCTCCCATACCGCTTTGGGAAACGTTTGCGAAAGTGCTGTCACAGGTCCCAGAGGAGACCCAGGCAATGCTCTCCCAAGCTGGGAGAGATTCAGCAAAGTTCACCATTAGGTGTGCTCTGGATACGACTGACTCACTGGGCAGAGCGTTTTCATCGACGGTGGCCTTGGGGCGCCACACCTGGCTGAGAACATCTGGCTTTTCGAGGAATGTCCTGGCCAACCTCATGGACATGCCCTTCGATGGGACTCGCCTCTTCGGAGAGAAGGCAGACTCTGTGCTGGAGGGCTTCAAGGAATCGCGGGCTACTGCCAAGTCCTTGGGCCTCTCAGTGACTCCTCGCACCCAGTCTGCCTTTCGCCACTTTTGTGGCTATGGAAGGGGCTTTCAACCATGCCAGCCATACCCCAGTCACCGTCCTGCGCAGACTTCCCAAGTTGTGCGAGGACGTGGGCACGGAGCATTCCGATCTTGTGGGAATGGTAGCCAGAAGTCATCTGCCACCAACCCCCTGGCAGCTGCAGCCTTTAAGTCCTCCCAGTGTGGTTTTGCAAGACCATGGGTGCCCATTTGTTGGGAGAATCCAACATCATATCCTCCACTGGCAGTTCACTACATCAGACAAATGGGTCTTGCAGATCATTCGAAAATGTTACTCCTTTCCTTTCCAATGTTTCCCTCCTCCTTTAACTCCAAATCAAGAACAGCTGGGGGAGGATTATTTGGTCTTATTCCGAGAGGAAGTTAGAGCTCTCCTGGCCAAGGGGGCTATAGAGAGGGTTCCGATATCAAAAGTAGGCAATGGTTGCTATATCGCTACTTTCTGATACACAGAAAGAACAAAGGTCTTCAACCTATTCTAGACCTCAGAACTGCCAATCTCTTCCTCAAGAAGGAGAAATTCAAGATGCTCACTCTGTCTCAGGTCTTGTCTGCCCCTGTCTGGCTGGTAGCGTTGGACTTGCAGGATGCTTATTTTCACATCCCTTTCCTGCCAGCTCCCGGGTGACCTGCAGTTCAAGGTAGGCCACGAGCACTTTCAGTTCACAGTACTCCCCTTTGGCCTTACCAGTGCCCCTCTGGGGTTCACCAAGGTGATGGCGGTAGTGGCCCATATGCGCAGGTTGGGGATTTGTCTCCCCTTACCTCGACGACTGGCTTTTGAAGGCAGCCTCACCCCAGACTGTAGTCTCCCACCTACAGACTACAGTGGACCTTCTGCATTCATTGGGGTTCACTATAAACATGCCAAAGTCGCACCTGACTCCTTCTCAGAAGCTCCCTTTCATCTGAGCTGTTCTGGACACAATGCTGTTTCGGGCTTATCCTCCCGAGCAGCGAGTCCAGGATATTTCGGTATTGATACCGATGTTTCAGCCTCTATCCTGGATTTCGGTGAGAATGATTCTCAAGATGCTTAGCCTCATGGCCTCCTGCATCCTGTTGGTAAATAATGCCAGGTGGCATAGGCGTGCTCTGCAGTGGGACCTGGTGTTCCAGTGGAAGCTGCATAAGGGGAATCTCTCAGATGTGGTCCAGATCTCAGCGGGAACTGCAAAGGACCTGCAGTGGTGGCTATCAAACCGCAATTGGGTCAGAGGCTGACCCCTTTCCCTTCCCCAACCAGATCTCACAGTAGTGACAGATGCGTTACTCATGGGATGGGGCGGCTTTCTGGGAGAGGCGTAGAGCAGAGGACTCTGGTCTCCGGCGGAATCCGAACTCCACATCAACCTGTTGGAGCTCCGGGCGATTCGACTACCATTAAAGGTATTTCTTCCCTCAGTCAACTTGGGAAGTTAGTGCAAGAAGCAAGGCGGGGTGGGGTCGTGGACCCTTTGTCAAGAGGCCCTGCATCTCTGTACATGACTGGAACAGCATGGCTTTACCCTGTTGGTTCAACACCTGGCAGGTTCTCTGAACAGCAGGGCGGACAAACTCAGCCATCGATGCCTAGCGGATCACCAATGGCGTCTCCACTCGTAGGTGGCGCAAGGTCTCTTTCAGCAGTGGGAATGCTTTGGTTAAATCTGTTTGCCTCCGAAGACAACCTGCAATGTCAGCAGTTCTGCACGTTGGAGTTTCCAAGGCGGCTATCGCTCGGCAACGCTTTTTATCGCGAGTGGAGCTCAGGCCTCCTGTATACCTTCCTGCTCATACCACTTCTGCCCAGACTTCTCAAGAAGATCGAGAATGACCAGGCCCAAGTCATTCTTGTGGCTCCTGACTGGGCTCAGAGAGTGTGATATCCAGAGCTTCTGAAAATGAGCATCGATTCTCCGATCAGGCTTCCCCTTCGGGAGGATCTTCCATTGCAGCAGCAGGGGAGGGTCCTCCAACCGAACCTGTCAACTCTCCGCCTCCTTGCGTGGAGATTGAGCGGCAACAGCTGATAGCTTTTGACCTTCCTCCCGAAATTTGTAAAGATATTCTGGCGGCCAGGCGGCCCTCCACCAAAACGGTATACGCCAGCTGTTGGCAAAAATGTGTAAAATATTGTACAGAAAAGTCTGACCCTCTTTCTGCTTCTGTTTCTGATATTCCACTCTGTTACCCTTGCCCAGAAATACTCTGCTCGGGCTCTCTCAAGGATTATCTTTCTGCTCTGTCCTCTTTCCTGCAGCTGCCTGACCAACCCTCCTTACTTAAGTCCCCTATTGTGAATAGGTTCCTGAAAGGGCTTGTACATATGTTTCCCCCTTCGCCCTTCGTATTACCTCAGTGGGATCTGAACCTGGTTCTCACCTCACGTGTGCTCCCTTTGAGCCGTTACACAATAGTCCCCTCTGGCTGCTTACCATTAAGACAACCTTTCTAGAGCGATAACACCAGCCCGTAGGGTGAGTGAGATGCAGCCTTTGTCGTCCAAGCCACCCTGTTTTATGGTATCCCTCGACAAGGTGATGCTTTCTTACCTAAGGTGGTGACCCCATTTCATTTGGGTCAATCTGTCACCCTGCCCACCTTTTATACTCTGCATCCCTCTAAAGAGCAGGAGTGGCTCTACTGTCTGGACCCACAAAGAGCGTAGGCATTCTACCTGGACTGTACAATAGAGTTCCGGGTGTACGACCAACTCTTATGGGCTATGTAGGAGCTAAAAAAGTTCAGGTAATTCAGAAACAAACCATTTCGCTCTGGGTCATTCTCTGTATTAAGATCTGCTACGCCCTGGCTAAAAAGGAGCCTCCTAAGAGTTTTCGGGCCCATTCCAACTGGGGAAAAGCTGTGATTGTGGCTTTGGCTTGTAGTGTTCCAGTCCTGGACATCTGCCAGGCAACAACGTTTGCCAAACACTACTGCCTGGACAGTCGGGCCCGCAGGGATGGGCATTTCACTTGTTCGGTCTTGTATGACTTTTTAGTTTAATCAATCTCTCTGCAGCCCACCACCTGAATGCATTGGCTTGGGTATCTATTCAGAGGTAAGGAATGTGCAACTAGAAGTCTCTATCAAATGAACAAGTTACCTATCTTCTGTAACACATTATCTGGTAGAGACGATATCTAGCTGCAGATTCCTTACAGACCCACCCATGTCTCCCCACTCTGCGGACATATTTATAGCGCTAGGGTTGCTCCGTTTTCAGGGCCCTAGTTTGGACACATACCAGTCTGTTCAGATCATGGAACTGCGCTTCTGGCGTGGAGAGTCGTGAAAAGTAACTGACGTCCGCCCGCCTGGGTGGCGCCTATATAGGTGGCCGCGACGTCACATCTGGTGCCGACGACACCACGTGGAACTGAACAGAACCACCCGACGGCACGCAGGGGTACTGCTCACTCAAACGTTTCTGTATCCAGTCTGACTCCTGGGAAATTCAAAAGGAATCTACAGCTAGGTTTTCTCTACCAGATAATGCATTACCTAAGGTAAGTAACTTGTTCTTTAAGGGTTTAGGGGTGGGTAAGGGTATTGGGTGGTGAGGGTATTTTTAAGGTTTATGGCGGGTAGCGGTATTGGGTGGTAACGGTGTATCTGATAGAGACTTCTAGCTGCAGATTCCTTACCTTTGAATTTCCCAGGCGTCCGGCTGGATCCGGAAACTTTTTCTAAGCAATACCCCTTGCGCGTGACGTCGGGTGGCTCCATTCGGCTCCGCGTGACGTCGTTAGTGTCGTTTATGACGTCGCGGTGCCTATATAGGCGCCACCCAGGCGCGCGGATGTCAGTTCTTTTCTTTCCGCGCCCGTTAAGCGCCGATCTGGGAAGAGCTACCCCTCTGCCGCTTTTTGGCAGGCTTTTTTCTCGACTTTTGTCGATATTTTTGTACGCCTTCGTGTGTGAGGGATGTCTGGTAGAAAGACAGGTTTCAAACCATGCAGGACTTGTTCCCGCATGATGTCGGTTACCGATCCCCACCGCATATGTCTGTGGTCCTCTTGAACGCGACCACAATTCGAAGTCGTGTTCAGACTGTCGGGCGATGGCCTCGAAGACCTTTAGGGAGCGGGTGATGAAGTTGCTCGCGGCCCGGCAGTTGACACCGTTAAGCGAGACTCCGAGGAGGTCACGGTTCCGTTCGAAGAAGAGGAGGTCGCGGGACCGCTCACGGAGCCCTAAGTCCTCTTCCTCCCATTCGAGGTCATCTGGACACTCTGGGGAGTGGCACAAGAAGAAGAAGAAGTCCAAGCGGACTTTGACTTTACCTCAACTGGTGTCCGTCGTCGAGAGAGGTAAGGAGCACCGACGCTCTAGGCACGGTTCTGCGGAGCCGGAGCCAGAGTCGACTTCGCGCCTCCCACTCTTTCCGGGAGCCGGAGCGACTCCCGCTCTATTAAAAGAGTTTTACGAGGCCATGCGCCACGTATTTGAGCGGAACGACCCCGCTGGTGAGCCCTCTGGCCCCGCGGGGTCAGATGGGGCCCCATCGGGTTCGACGCCGACGGCTTCGCCCACCGCGCCGGTGGAGCCTCAGGGATCCAATTCCGGGTCAGCGCCAGTCGTGCCAACACGACCTCCCCCGGCGTTGAACCCGAAGTCGGTGCCTGCGACGTCGCCGATACCCGTCGGTGGCGCAAGCCCCCATCCTCATCCCAGACGACACGGAGCCGGTACGCCGATTCCGACAGAACTCAGTGGTTCTATGTTGTCGCCTGAGCACTTTGTGGACGTGGTGGGCTCAGGAGAGGAATGGGAGGAGTCTGGAGACCCTGGTTCTCTAACGGATGTCTCTGAGGAGACTATGGACTGGTATGGGGAACTTGGGGAAGCCAGTGGTCTGGACACTTCCCCAGACACTGGCATGCCCTCTCCGCCTACAGTGGCTACGGAGGAGGGGGAATCCTATGCCATGGTGGTTAAGAGGGCAGCTGAGGTCCTTGGACTGGAGCGTCCCTCAGTGCAGGTCAGGACTAATCTCCTGACCGAAGTGCTTCAGCCTGGGGCTTCCACCTATGAACCACTATTGCCCTTTAATGAGGCACTTATATACGTCCTTCTAGGAATATGGTCCAAGCCTAGCACAGGGGCTCCTGTGAATAGGACGATTGCATGCCGCCACCGCCCAGCTCCGGGCGACCCAAAGTTCCTCAGCCAACAACCCACCCCAGAAAGTTTGGTGGTGCAGGCCTCTACTTCCCAGGGCGCATTACCTTCCGCCCCTCAGGATAGGGAATCCAAGAGACTGGACTCATTTGGGAAGAAGATGTTTTCTTCCTCAAATCTGGCATTGCGGTCAGTGAATACCGCATGCTTGTTGGGCTGTTTCTCCCACTCGCTTTGGGAGACGGTTGCGCAGGTGCTGCCACAAGTTCCGGAGGAGGCCCTGACTGTGCTTTCCCAAGCGGTCAAGGATGGGAGAGATGCAGCAAAATTCGCCATACGGTGTGGTTTGGATACGACCGATTCGCTGGGCTGGTCAGTTTTAACAACGGTGGCCTTGAGGCGCCACGCCTGGCTTCGTACAACAGGCTTCTCGGGGGATGTCCAAGCCAATTTGATGGACAGGCCCTTTGATGGAACCCGCCTTTTTGGGGAAAAGGCAGACTTGGCCCTGGTCAGGTTCAAGGACTCTGGAGCTACGGCTAGATCCTTGGGCCTCTCCTCCACTCCTCGTGGCCAGTCTTCCTTTTACCATCTTCGAGCCAACAGAAGGAGTTTCCAGCCACGTCAGCCCTATCCTAGCCACCGTCCCGCTCAGACTACCCAAGCCGTGCGTGGACGCGGTACATTCCGTCCTCGGAACGGAGGTCAGAAGTCGTCCGCCACACTTCCCCCCGCCCCCCCCCCAGCAGCCGCAGCCTCCAAGCACTCCTAGGCTGATTCTGCAGGACCACAGTACTCCAGTGGGTGGGAGAATTCGTCATCTCCCCCGCTGGAGATCTATAAAAACAGACAAGTGGGTCTTGCAGATCGTCCAGGAGGAATATTCTCTTTTCCTTTCTTTTCCTCCTCCTATTCTGCCAACACAGGAACGGCTGACGGAGGATCATTTGAAGTTGCTCCGACAGGAAGTTACAGCTCTTTTGGCCAAGGGAGCTATAGAAAGGGTCCCAGCTTCAGAAGTAGGCGGTGGCTGTTATACCCGCTACTTTCTGATTCCGAAGAAGAACAAGGGGCTTCGGCCCATTTTAGATCTTCGGACCGTCCATCTCTTCCTGAAAAAGGAGAAATTCAAAATGCTCACATTGGCTCAGGTCTTGTCTGCCCTACACCAAGGAGACTGGTGGCACTGGACCTGCAGGATGCATATTTTCACGTTCCCATCCT
Organism: Calotriton arnoldi; assembly: GCA_963921515.1. Taxonomy (NCBI): domain Eukaryota; kingdom Metazoa; phylum Chordata; class Amphibia; order Caudata; family Salamandridae; genus Calotriton; species Calotriton arnoldi. The sequence goes on from CAWUFW010000116.1 coordinate 956,569, forward strand.
GCCGGGCCACAGGCGTTAGCTGCTGTTCAAGGTAGGCCACGAGCACTTTCAGTTTACCCTGCTCCCCTTCGGTCTTACCAGTGCCCCTCGGGTGGTCACCAAGGTGATGGCGGTGGTTGCAGCTCTTCTGCGCAGGTTAGGGGTTTCAGTCTTCCCCTACCTAGACGACTGGCTGTTAAAAGCGTCCTCGGCCCAGGCAGTCATCTCCCACCTTCAGACTATGGTGGACCTCCTGCATTCGCTGGGGTTCTCTATAAACGTGCCGAAGTCACACCTGACTCCTTCTCAGATGCTCCCTTTCATCGGAGCTGTTCTGGACACAATGCAGTTTCGGTCTTATCCTCCCGAGCAGCGAGTCCAGGATATTCAGGTTATGATTCCGATATTTCAACCTATATCCTGGATTTCGGTGAGACTGACTCTGAGGCTGTTGGGTCTCATGGCCTCCTGCAACCTGTTAGTAAGACACGCCAGGTGGCGTATGCGGGCTCTGCAGTGGGACTTGAAATTCCAATGGGCACAGCATCGGGGAAATCTCACCGACGTGATTCAGATCTCTGAAGGAACTGCAAAGGATCTGCAGTGGTGGTTAACGAGCCGAGATTGGGTCAGTGGCAGACCTCTCTCCCTTCCCCAACCAGATTTCACAGTTGTGACAGATGCGTCTCTTCTGGGATGAGGCGGCCACATTTGAGAGGCGGAGATCAGGGGTCACTGGTCTCCGGCGGAGACGGGGCTCCATATAAACTTGTTGGAGCTCCGAGTGATTCGGTTGGCATTGAAAGCTTTTCTTCCCTCTGTCAAGGGGAAGTTGGTGCAGGTGTCCACAGACAACACCACCGCCATGTGGTACTGCAACTATCAAGGCGTGGTGGGGTCGTGGACCCTTTGTCGAGAGGCCCTGCGTCTCTGGGCATGGCTGGAACAGCAGGGCATAACCCTGGTGGTTCAACATCTGGCAGGTTCTCTGAACGCCAGGGCGGACGATCTCAGCCGTCGATGCCTTCAGGATCACGAATGGTGTCTCCAGTCGGAGGTGGCGCAAGGTCTCCTTCAACAGTGGGGAGAACCTTGGTTAGATTTGTTCGCCTCCGAAGAGAACGCGCAATGTCAGCTGCACTGCGTGCTGGAGTTTCCAAGGCGGCTATCGCTCGGCGACGCCTTTCGTCGCGAGTGGAGCTCAGTCCTGTTGTACGCCTTTCCCCCCATACCACTCCTACCCAGGGTCCTGAAGAAGATCAAGAGCGACCGGGCCCAAGTCATCCTTGTGGCGCCGGACTGGGCAAGGAGAGTCTGGTATCCAGAGCTTCTGAGCATGTGTGTCGATCCTCCGATCAGACTGCCCCTTCGGCAGGATCTTCTGTCGCAGCAACAGGGGAGGGTTCTCCATCCGAACCTGTCAACTCTGCGCCTCCATGCGTGGAGATTGAGCAGCGGCAGTTGATGGCCTTTGACCTTCCTGCCGAAGTCTGTAATGTTATTCTGGCGGCCAGGCGGCCCTCCACTACGTCGGTATACACCTGCCGTTGGTGGAAATTTGCAATATACTGTACAGAAAGGTCTATTGACCCTCTTTCTGCTCCTCTTTCTACTGTCCTTTTATTCATTCTAACCCTGGCCCAGCAGGGCTCTGCCTTGGGAACTCTCAAGGGTTACCTTTCTTCTCTGTCTGTTTTTTTGCGGCTGTCAGACCAGCCTTCTCTATTTAAGTCTCCTATTGTAAATAGATTTCTGAAAGGGCTGGCTCACTTATTTCCACCACACCCTTTATTATGCCACAATGGGACCTTAATTTGGTTCTTCACTTACCTGATGTGCGCTCCTTTCGAGCCTTTGCACAATTGTCCCCTCCGGCTGTTGACCATCAAAACAGCCTTCTTAGTGGCGATTACATAGGCCCGGAGGGTGAGTGAATTGCAGGCGTTATCCCGCTCGCCTCCTTATCTTATGTCCTTTCCGGACAAAGTGGTGCTTCGCACCAGGGCATCATTTTTACCAAAGGTTGTGACTCCATTTCATCTGGGCCAATCCATTACTTTGCCCACCTTCTTTGCTCCCCCCACATCCCTCTAAGGAAGAGGAGCGTCTCCACCGACTGGACCCAAAAAGAGCGTTGTCGTTCTACCTTGACCACACAAGAGAGTTCCGGATGGATGACCAACTCTTTGTGGGAGCAAAGAAGGGAAAGGCAGTGCAGAAAAGAACCATCTCTCGCTGGGTTGTTCTCTGCATTAAAATCTGTTACGCCTTGGCGAAGAAGCAGCCCCCTGAGGGATTAAGGGCCCACTCCACCCGGGGAAAGGCTGCGACTACGGCCTTGGCTCGGGGTGTCCTTGTCCAAGACATCTGTCAGGCAGCGACGTGGGCATCATTGCACACGTTCGCAAAACATTATTGCCTTGATGGTCAAGTGCGCAGGGATGGGCACTTTGCCCGTTCAGTCCTGCAAGACTTCTTAGTCTAGGTCATGAGTCCGCAACCCACCGCCGGGATGGTATGGCTCGGGTATCTGATTCACAGGTAAGGAGTCTGCAGCTAGAAGTCTCTATCAGATGAACAAGTTACTTACCTTCAGTAACGCATTATCTGGTAGAGACTCTATCTAGCTGCAGATTCCTTACAGCCCCACCCATGCCTCCCCGCTTTGCGGACTGATGTGGTAGGACTATGGTTGTTTTCCGCTTTCAGTGCCCTAGTTTTGCACACGGTTGCACCAGTCACTTCGTGGCTCTGCGCTTCTGGCGTGGAAAAAGCGAAAAGTACTGACGTCCGCGTGCCTGGGTGGCGCCTATATAGGCACTGCGACGTCATAACCGACGCTACCGACGTCGCGCGGAGCCGAATGGAGCCAACCGACGTCGCGAGCAAGGGGTATTGCTCAGCAAAAGTTTCCAGATCCAGCCTGACGCCTGGGAAATTCAAAGGTAAGGAATCTGCAGCTAGATAGTCTCTACCAGATAATGCGTTACCGAAGGTAAGTAACTTGTTCTTTGGGGGTTTAGGGGCATGTAGGGGTATTGGGTGGTAAGGATGTTTTTAGCATTTAGGGGTGGGTAAGGGTATTGGGTGGGAAGGGGTTTTTTAGGATTTAGATGTGGGTAAGGGTATTGGGTGTGAAGGGTGCGTTTAGGGATGGGTATGGGCATTGGGTGGTAAGGGTATATTTAGGATTTAGGGGTGGTTGAGTTTTATGGGGCTGATAAGGGAATATACGTGTGTGTGTGGGGGGGGTTTGTGTGTGTGTGTGTGTATGTGAAGACCGAGATATACACACACATACATATGTGTGGTGGTATATATATATATATATATATATATATATATGTTTCACTTACCTGATATATACTTAGATTTTCATGGCATATGCGTGGTAAAGACTTGCCTGGTAAAGGCATTGCTAAAGACATGCGTGGTAACGTCATACACTCGTTATATTGACTTTTGCTTTAGACCAGTTCCTCCATATTCACCTCCTGGCTGTTGAATAGAATGTGCATTCTGGGTGCACATGCATTTTACCGAACCTACCAGTGTGAGCTATTTGATGAAGTGAGGTAAATTCTGTATTTGTCAACTTTTTATTTGAAGAACAATTGATGTTAAATTGTAAGCATCTCAATTGTGATTTTCTTTTTAGATGCTGTATGTCATAAGCATATTCTTCACCTTCTGCCTGGCATGAGTAGTGACAGTGATATTGAGTGTGATACAGAGAATGAAGAGCAAGAAGACAGCACAACCTGCGATGGATTTAATGACACCTTCGCTGGACAGCCCACACAAGGTACGAGCAACAGGTTGCCCAAATGTATAATACCAAATTTCAGGTACCTTCAATTAAATCTTTTCTTTAAAGACTTTGTTATCCAGCATTTGATTTTTTATAGATTTGTGTGCTTGAATCATTCCCTGTTGTCAGGCTGGGATTTACCAGTATATTTAAAATACCAATCATCTGAAAGAGACTATTAGTTATAGATTCCTTACCTTAGAATTACCCCCAGGCGTCAGACTGGATCCGGAGGATTTTTCTCTTATCAGTACCCCTGCGCGTCGGTAGGTGGCGTCGGTCAACTCCGTTGTCGGCGTCGTGGTCGCCGGGATGACGTCACAATGTCTACTTAGGCGCCGCCCCTGCGCACTGACGTCAGTTCCTTCTTTTTCCGTGCCAGCCTAGCGCAGATCTGGAGAGAGCTTGCCCTTTAGTCATTTTTTGACTAACCCTTCTTCGACTTTTGTCGAGGTCTTTTTTGAGTCTATCGACTCCTGGTGTACGAGGGATATCCCATCGTCGGACTGGGTTCAAACCGTGCGAGACCTGTAACCCCCTTATGTCTATTACGGAGCCCCACCTCATGTGCCTTGCTCCGACTGCCGGCCCATGAATCCGAAGTCTTTGCGGGAGCAGTCCCGAAAGTTATTGGAGGTCCGGCAGTCGGCTCCGCTTTGCTCGAGGTCCCGGTCGAGAGGACGGTCTCGGGACCGGTCGTGGAGCCACCACCATCATTCGTCATCCAAGTCTTCGGGTAAGTCGAAGCACAAGAAGGCGGTGAAGAAGCAGCGCTGCTCTTCGCCTTCTTCCCGTCGGTCGGCCAATGCGACGCAGGTCCCGTGGCGTCATCACTCTCCTGCTCCGTCTTTGGAGTCTGCTCCAGGGACGCTCAGAGTTTCCCTCCTTATCCCGGTGCCGGAGCGCCCCCTGCCCAGCTTCGAGCTTCTTACAAAGTGCTTCATAGCATGGACAGCCCGGCTCGGGACCCGCGAACTCGGATGGGGGCCATGAGCCTTTGATGCCGGCGGCTCCAGCGGGCCCCTGAGGATCCAGGCCTGGATCCGGATCGACGCTGGTCGACCTCACCGTACCTTCCTCCGCGCCGATCCAGACGACGCACCTGGCGCTGGTCATGCTCCCAACCGGCGCCGTCCCCAACCTCACCCCGACCTGAACATGGTGGCGGACCGACGTCGGTCAATGTCAGAACCGGCGCTGGAAGGTACGTTTGTGTCTCTGTTCATCCCTGGTGTTCCTTTCAGGCCTGCTTGGCTACCAGAGGAGGGTGAGGAGGACTGGGAGGGGTCTGTGGACCCTTTAGCTGACCAACTTGAGGAGCCGGACTGGCAAGAGGACCTGGGTGATGCCAGTGGTCTGGATACCCCCCCAGACCTTGGCATGCTTTCTCCCCCTAACGTGGCTACGGATGAGGGAGCGGCATATGCAGTGGTGTTGCGTATGGCAGCAGAGGCCTTGGGACAGGAGCTTCCTACAGTGGCAGTCAGGACTAACCTCCTGACAGAGGTGCTTCAACCTTCTGCCTTTCAATGAAGCTCTCCCGGACGTCCTTCTGGGCACTTGGTCCAAGCCCAGGACAGGGGCTCCTGTGAACAGGATGATTGTCCGATGCCACCGCCCGGCCCGGGTGACCCACTTTCCTCTCCCAACACCTGACCCCTGAGTGCCTGGTGGTCCAAGCCTCGTCCTCTAAGGGCGCATTCCCTACTGCTCCCCCAGATAGGAAATTCAAGAAGCTGGACCACCTTGGGAAGATGTTTTCTTCCGCCAGCTTAGCACTGCAGTCGGTGAATACCGCAGGCCTCTTGGGCCGTTATACCCATACAGTGTAGGGTACGGTTGCGCAAGTGCTGCCACAGTGCCCGGAGAAGGCCCGGGCCATTCTCACCCGCGCTGTGGCAGAGGGTAGAGATGCAGCCAAATTCATCATCAGATGTGCGCTGGATTCCGCCGACTCACTGGGCAGAACAGTTTCCACGTCAGTAGCCCTGAGGCGCTACGCCTGGTTGAGGACGTCTTGTTATTCTGGGAATATCCAATCCACCTTACTGGACATGTCCTTTGATGGCCGTTGCCTTTTCGGTGACAAGGCAGACTCGGCGCTCGAGCTCTTGAAGGATTCTAGGGCTAGGGCTAGATCCTTGGGCCTCACGGCAACCTCTCGCCCCACCCAGTTTGCATTTCGCCCCTTTCGTGGCTACAGAAGGGGTGCCCCACTACGTTCGACCCAGACTAGCCACCGGTTCATGCAAGCTGCCTAGCCTGTGCGTGGCCGCTGACGTGGGACCCAGCAACGCAGGTCTGGGAGCCAGCGGGCAGGCCAGCCCACCCATAACAATCCTGCAGCAGCCTCTAAACCCTCCCAGTCTGACCTTTCAGGGCCACCAGAGGCCAGGGGGCGGCAGGATTCGCCATCACCTCCCCCACTGGCAAAACACCACATTGGACAGGTGGGTTTTGCAGATAGTCCGAAGGGGCTACTCCCTCCCCTTCGAGACTACCCCTCCCTCCATGCCACCTTCCTTCCATCGCATGTCCGAGGATCACTTGGCCCTTCTCTGCCAGGAAGTAGCAGCTCTCTTGGCCAAGGGAGCTATTGAAAGGGTCCCTGTGCCAGAAGTAGGTCGTGGTTGCTACTCCCACTACTTTCTGGTACCCAAGAAGGACGAAGGCCTGCGTCCTATCTTAGACCTCAGGGCCCTCAACCGCTTCCTCCGGAAGGAGAAGTTCAAGATGCTCATGTTGGCTCAGGTCCTGTCTGCCCTCGACCCCGGAGACTGGATGGTAGCATTGGACTTGCAGGACGCATATTTTCATATTCCCGGCCTGCCAGCGCACAGGCGTTACCTACGGTTAACGGTAGGCCACAAGCATTTTCAGTTTACCGTGCTCCCCTTTGGCCTTACCAGTGCACCTCGGGTGTTCATGAAAGTGATGGCGGTGGTCACAGCTCATCTGCGCAGATCAAGGGTTCCAGTCTTCCCCTATCTCGACGACTGGCTGTTGAAGGCGAGCTCCCACCTCTAGACTACGGCGGACCTCCTGCACACGCTGGGGTTCACTATCAAAGTGCCGAAGTCACACCTGATTCCCTCTCAGAAGCTCATTTTCATCGGAGCAGTTCTGGATACAGCGCAGTTTCGGGCTTATCCTCCTGAGCAGCGAGCCCGGGATATTCGTGCTATGATACCGATGTTTCAGCCTCTATCCCGTATTTCAGTGAGATTGACCCTGAGGCTGCTGGGCCTCATGGCCTCCTCCATCCTGCTGGTGGATCATGCCAGGTGGCATATGCGGGCTCTGCAGTGGGACCTGAATTTCCAGTGGGCGCAGCATCAGGGGAATCTTTCCGACGTCGTCCAGATCTCGGATGGGACTGCACGTCAATTGCAGTGGTGGCTTATGAACCAAGATTAGGTCAGCGGCAGATCCATCTCCCTTCCCCAACCAGAGCTGACAGTGGTGACGGACGCGTCAGACCTGGGAGAGGTGGAGATCAGAGGTCTCTGGTCTCAGGCGGAGTCCGGTCTCAACATCAACCTTTTGGACCTCCGGGCGATTCGTCTTGCACTGAAGGCATTCCTTCCTCCTATCAGAGTAAGAGTAGTGTAGGTGTTCACAGACAACATCACCGCCATGTGGTACTGCAACAAACAGGGCGGGGTAGGGTCGTGGACCCTATGTCAAAAGGCTCTTCGTCTCTATACATGGCTGGAACATCAGGGCATGACCCTGGTGGTTCAACACCTGGCAGGTTCTCTGAACGCCAGGGCGGACAAACGCAGCCAACGGTGCCTGGTAGATCACGAATGGTGTCTTCACTAAGAGGTGGTGTAAGGTCTCTTTCAAGCGTGGGGAGGAGAGCCTTGGTTAGATCTGTTCGCCACCAAAGAGAACGCAGAATGTCAGCAGTTCTGGGCGTTTGAATTTCCAAGGTGGCACTCGCTCGGGGGACGCTTTTTGTCGCGAGTGGAACTGCCGCCTCCAGTACGCTTTTCCGCCTGTACCACTTCTGCCCAGAGTACTGAAGAAGATCAAGCGCGACCGGGCCCAAGTCATTCTTGTGGCTCCTGCCTGGGCACGAACAGTGTGGTACTCCGAGCTCTTGAGCATGGCCATCGATCCTCCGATCAGACTGCCTCTTTGGGAGGATCTTCTGTCGCAGCAGCAGGGGACGGTCCTCCACCCGAACCTGTCCAGCCTCCACCTCCTTGTGTGGAGATTGAGCGGAGACAGTTGTTAGCTTTTGACATTCCTCCCGAAGTCTGTTATGTCATCTTGGCAGCCAGGCGTCCCTCAACTAAACTGGTATACGCCTGTAGATGGAACAAGTTTGTGGCATGGTGCACAGCAAAGGCTGTGGATCCCCTTTCTGCCCTTCTTTCGGAGGTTCTTTTGTATATACTTTCTTTAGCCCAGCAGTGCTCTGCCCTGGGTACACTTAAAGGCTACCTTTCGGCTATATCTGCCTTTCTTCGCCTTCCTGATCAGCCTTCTCTTTTCAAGTCCCCTATTGTAAATAGATGTTCGAGGCATATGAGCTGTAGATCATATGCTTTAGCATAGATCGCCATCTAGTGTTGGGTCTGGATGTTTGCACTTTGTTTTTCTTTGAAGAAGTCTTTCTAGTCACGAGGTAGGTGACTCCTCCTTTCGGTGATAGTGCGCATGGGCATCAACTCCATCCTTAGATTTGTTTTTTTCCGCCATCGGGTTCAGATGTGTATTGCTGCCCTCTGGTTCGGTATCGTTTTCGAACCCCTTCGACGTGCAATCCTCTACCCTCGACGGTATTGTCTATTGATCGTGGTTCCCCATTCGACGCGCATCGTTCAACTGCGAAACCTTTGATCGGGAAACTTGAGGTGGGCCGTCGGGCCTACCTGTGCCGACCACGCTAGCAGTCGATGGAACGGACTCCATTTAAACTATGTCCTGGGTGTCTTGCTAAATTCCCACGCACTGACTTGCACGAGGTGTGCAACCTCTGCTTATCCCCGGAACACGACGAAAAGGACTGTGACGCGTGTCGATCGTTCCGATCGAAGAAGACTCTTCGTGATCGTCGGGCTCGACGCCACGAGATGCAACGCGACAGCGGCTCCCTACCGGACATCTTCGCCGAAGATTCCGATATCCACCGTCCAGCTGAAGAAGCCGAGGACGAATAACTGGTCTTCGTGTCCGAAGCCGACTCAGACATGGAAGAAGAACAGAACATCACTCCGGGTCAGCGTACCGTGAGTACAGATCCCCCTGTGCCCAGTCAACATAAATCAAAGGCTCCGGTACCACCTTCGCCCTCGGGCTCAGGTCGGCACCGAGGGAAAGTTTCAGATGCCCCGCCCTCCAGCCCGGCTACGAAACACAAGGAGAAGCCTTCTTGCTCGGGCTTGAGCCGGCCCCATTCAGGTGCCGAACCCACACTTTCGGCACCGAAACATAAGTCGAAGCATCTGCCAGTCAAGGCACCTTCGACACCGAAGACCTCGGAGTCGAAATCCTCTACACCTAAAGCTTCGGAGCCGAAATCCTCCACACCTAAAGGCTCGGAGCCGAAACCCTCCGCACCGAAAAGCTCGGAGCCGAAACCTGCTACACCAAAAGGTTCTGAACCGAAACCTGCCAAGACCAAGCACTCAGAAAAACATTCAACGCACAAAGACTCGGAGACGAAATCTTCGACGCCGAAATTGGGACATAAAGAGAAGGACACTCCATCCAAAGAGCCTCGGTCCGATGACCCACCTTTGGATCCGAAACAAAAGAAACTTGTTATTAATCCTGAAACGGGACACATCCATGCCACTCTTCCTAAAAAAACGGAAGCTGGATCTTACTGAGGACTACACTATCCCTATTAAGAAAAAGGACATGGGTACTAACCCTTCTCCCCCTTACATTACACCTCCCTCTCCTCCTAATCCAAATTTGATTATTACACCATCAAATTCACCACCACCTCCACTTTTTCCTGACCCACAGGATGAAGACTATGGGGATGGAAATGGGGATGAAGAGCAGGATGTACCACAGGATCAGGACATACCACAAGACACTGACCCTTGGGAAATTATCATAGGGAACCAGACACAGACAACGACCCTGACCTGTATCCCTCTAGACCCTCCCCCCCTGATGACAACATTGGATACGTTCAGCTTTTTAACAGGGCTGCTCAATATCACGGTGTGGAACTCCATAAAGAACCTTTAGAAGAGGATTTCCTCTTTGAAACACTCACTCATTCACAAAGGTCTACTCACACTTTACCTATGCTGAAGGGCATGTTAAAGCACACGGACGAAGTATTTAAAGACCCAGTTAGGGCAAGAATACTCCCACCCAGAGTAGACAAGATATACAAACCTGCTCCTACTGATCCTGCTTACATCAAAGGTCAGTTGCCTTTAGACTCTTTTGTAGTATCTAACGCTCGCAAGCGAGCTAACTCTCAAACAACAGGCAAAGCCCCCCTCCTGATAAGGAATCCAAGCTCATTGATGCCTCTGGCAAAAGAGTGGCTTCACAGGCTGCAAATCATTGGCGTATTGCCAACGCTCAGGCTCTGCTAGCACGCTATGATAGCGCTCATTACGATGAGTTAGAGAAACTCATGCAACACTTGCCAGACGAGTACAAAGCAAAAGCTAATGACCTTATCCAGGAAGGTAAACTTATCACTAACACTTCCATTAAATGTGCACTGGATGCAGCAGACACAGCAGCTCGTGCCATCAATACTAGTGTGCTATTGCGCAGACACGCTTGGCTTAGAATTTCTGGATTCAAGCAGGAGGTACAATCCTCCATACTTAACCAACCTTTTGATAAGGAGCATCTTTTCGGACTAGCTGTCGATACCTCGCTGGAAAAAATGAAAAAAGACACTGAGGTCGCATCTATAGGGGCTTTACAACTGCTCCTTTTACAGGGGTGGCTCCAAAACGGTGTCCACCATAACTCCCTCCTCCTCGTACAAGGGTAACAACCAATCCCCCTCTTCCAGAGGTTATTATCGAGGAGGGTATAGAGGAAACCATGCTAGAGGAAGAGGCAAGGGTAACTCCACACGCACTTCCCCCGCAAACAAACAGTGACTTCCCTCCGCTACCCCCGATCATTTTTCACCTGTCGGGGGACGTCTGTCTCAATTCCTACCCGTCTGGAACTCAATCACCTCAGACAAATGGGTACTACAAATTATCCAGTATGGTTACTGCCTGGAGCTTACAAGCACTCCCCCCAACTATTCGTCCAAGAGCACATGTAATGTCACCAGAACATCTCCCCCTCTTAAAACAAGAGGTTCTCTCTCTCTTGGAAAAACATGCTATAGAACCAGTCCCATTTTATCATCAGGGGACCGGAGTATACTCCCTGTATTTCTTAATCCCCAAGAAAGACGGCTCTCTCAGGCCTATATTAGACCTCAGACAGCTAAATCTTTACATTCAGTCAGACCACTTCCACATGGTCACACTTCAACAGGTGCTCCCACTACTTCAGCAAGGCGACTTTCTACCCACTCCGGATTTAAAGGACGCCTACTTCCATATTCCCATTCACCCGGCTCACAGAAAATATCTCAGGTTCGTGGTGGACGGACAACATTATCAATTCAAAGTTCTCCCATTCGGGGTAACTACAGCCCCCAGAGTATTCACCAAGTGTCTAGCAGTAGTCGCAGCTCACTTATGAAGACAGCACATCCAAGTCTTCCCTTATCTAGACGACTGGCTAATAAAAGCCAGATCGCAACACAGCTGCCTACGCCACACTCACAGAACAGTTCAACTGCTTCACGACTTGGGGTTCACTGTAAACCTCACCAAGTCTCACCTCCAACCATCCAACACACAGACGTATCTAGGAGCAACAATAGATACTTGCAAAGCTCTAGCATACACCAACACAGTCAGGTTACGCAACATGCAAAATCTATTGTCACAATTTCAACCCAAACACTCACTACCAGCTCGAGTGTTCATGCAATTGATCGGAATGATGGCTTTTTGCATTCTAATCGTTCCTTATGCAAGGCTCCAAATGCGTCCCCTACAGGAATGCTTAGCACGTCAGTGGAACCAGGCTCAAGGTCAGTTAACAGATCTAGTGTTGGTAGACAGCCGCACCCATCGCTCTCTGCAGTGGTGGAATATACAAAACCTTTCCAAGGGGCGGCCATTCGTCGAACCGGTTCCGGAGATAGTGCTAACAGCAGACTCATCGCTCACTGGTTGGGGAGCTCATCTTCAAAAACATACCATTCAGGGCATGTGGGCTGTACAACAAAAACAACTCCACATAAACCATCTGGAACTACTAGCAATTTTTCTAGCACTGAAAGCCTTTCAATTGCATCTAGTAGGCAAAGCTGTCTTAGTTCGTACAGACAACATGACAGCAATGTACTACATACAAAAACAGGGGGGGGAACACTCTCTACAGCTTTCACAACTAGCTCAAAGCATTTGGAGATGGGCCATACCTCAAATAATATATCTCCTTGCAGAACACCTCCCAGGAGTAAACAACCAGATTGCAGATCTACTCAGTCGTCAACGACAGCAGATCCATGAATGGGAACTACATCCTCAAGTTCTCCTCCCATTCTTCCAGATGTGGGGCGACCCAGATAGAGATCTGTTCGCCACACAACTCAACGCAAAATGCCCAAGCTTCGCGTCCAGGTACCCACACCCATTGTCCAAAGGCAATGCGCTATGGATGAATTGGTCAGGAATATTTGCTTACGCTTTTCCACCTCTCCCCCTAATTCTGTTAGTGGTACGGACACTCAGACAGCATTCCCTGACACTGATCTTAGTTGCTCCAACATGGGCTCGACAACCCTGGTTCACAACCTTGTTGGAACTATCAGTAGTTCCCCACCAAAAACTACACATTTCCCCCAGGCTTCTCACTCAGAACCATAGAGAGATCAGACATCCAGATCCCACTCATCTCAACCTTGCGATCTGGCACCTGAAATCCTAGAGTTTGGCTACCTTAATCTTCCGCCAGACTGTATGAATGTCATCAAAGAAGCTAGACGCCCTACCACGAGAGCATGCTACGCAGCAAAGTGGAAACGATTTGTTGTTTACTGTAACAACAATCACATACATCCACTAGATGCTTCCATTCAAAACATCTTTTGTTATTTATTACACCTACAGCGTTCTAATTTAGCGTATACATCCATACGCTTACATCTTGCTGCCATAGCTGCATACCTACAAAACAGACAACACTTGTCTCTGTTTAGAGTGCCCGCTATTAAAGCTTTTATGGAAGGACTTAAAAGAATCATTCCTCCTAGACTTTCACCTTCTCCTGTGTGGAACCTCAACATAGTTCTTACAAGACTCATGGGTCCACCATCTGAGCCATTGCACAAATGTGAACTACAATTTCTTAACTGGAAAGTAGCCTTCCTTATGGCCATCACATCTCTAAGAAGAGTGGGTGAGCTTCAGGCACTAACTATACAAGAACCATTTTTACAAATACACCAAAACAAAGTGGTTCTTAGGACTAATCCCAAATTTTTACCAAAAGTCGTGTCTGCCTTTCACATCTGTCTGTTGAGTTGCCTGTAATCTTCCCTCAACCAGATTCAGTGGCAGAGCGTGCTCTTCACACATTAGATATTAAAAGAGCGTTACTATACTATATAGAAAGAACAAAACCTTTCAGGAAAACCAAATAACTTTTTGTTGCTTTTGCGCTGCCACATAAAGGTAATCCCATATCAAAAGCAGGTATTGCAAGGTGGATAGTTAAGTGTATTCAAATATGCTACATTAAAGCTAAGCGCACATTAACAATTCCCCCTAGAGCGCATTCTACACGCAAACTAGGGGCTTCTATGGCATTCTTAGGAAATATACCCCTAGATGACATCTGCAGGGCTGCAACATGGTCTACACCACACACATTCACAAAACACTATTGTGTAGATGTGTTAGCAAGACAGCAAGCTAGTGTGGGCCAGGCAGTTTTACGAACACCATTTCAAACCACTGCAACAGCTACAGGTTAGCCACCGCTTGGAAGATAACTGCTGTATAGTCTATGCTAAAGCATATGATCTACAGCTCATATGCCTCGAACGGAAAATGCTACTTACCCAGTATGCATCTGTTCTTGGCATATAGAGCTGTAAAATCATATGCGCCCACCCGCCTCCCCAGGTACCTTTATCTGTTGCAGTATTATCTGACTTAGATACATTACACATGGACATCTCTTTACTACTCTTACTAACTCCATCATCACCCTTTACGGCAAAACAATCTAAGGATGGAGTCGATGCCCATGCTACCTCGTGACTAGAAAGACTTCTTCGAAGAAAAACAAAGTGCAAACATCCGGACCCAACACTAGATGGCAATCTATGCTAAAGCATATGATTCTACAGCTCTATTATATGCCAAGAACAGATGCATACTGGGTAAGTAGCATTTTCCTTCTGAAGGGCATTACTCATCTCATTCCTCCTTCTCCGTTCATAATGCCCCAGTGGGACTTGAACCTGGTCTTAACCTATCTTATGTGCGTTCCCTTTGAGCCTCTTCACAACTGCCCTCTCAGGCTCCTTACTCTGAAGACAGCTTTCCTTGTTGCCATCACCTCTGCTCACAGAGTGAGTGAGCTTCAAGCTCTATCCTCCAAACCTCCTTTTCTGGCTGTTCATCCGGACAAAGTGGTGTTTCGCACGAGGCCCTCTTTTCTTTCCAAAGTTGTTACCTCTTTCCATATAGGACAGACCATCACTTTGCTCTCTTTCTTCCCACCTCCACACCCTGTGGAAATGTACCTTTTATGGGGTACACTGGTGCAGGGTCACCCTCTTGTCCACGGGTCAAAAGACCAACAAAATAGAGATCGGCACTGGAGTTGGAATAAATAACAAGTTTATTAATCACTCATGAGTGGGACCACGTCCACACAACACTCTCAAGTGCTGCAGGAGGTAGTACACTGAATTCACAAACCATCTTCCCTTTTATACCAGTTTTCTTCACTGTAAGCATGTGAACAGAAATAGGAAGAACAAGTTTTAGAAATGGTTATCAGCAATCAAGGGCAGATGAATAACTACGTGGTCAGCAAAGTGGGAGGGGGAGCAGGAATGCTTATGGAAGCAGCAAATGGTCGACAGTTAACATCTGAGACCAGGTGCACTGGCAGCTACAAACCCTCAGCACGTACATTGCTTTAGCTGAGTCAGGAAGTCACTAAAATAGATAACACAAGCAGAGTGAAAAGACGAGCAGCAGAGGACGGAAGAATTACGAAGGAAACGAATGGACACCACAGCCAAAATGGCTGTTGCTTATGCTAACGTAAAATATTACACATTTCCACAGACGCCCCTTTTAGCATAAGCTAAGACATTTTCTTATGCTTTAAAAGGGGTACGATAAACATCATGTATATCAATTAACATCATAAGGCTGACTTCTCGGTCTATTGCTAAACGGGCATTTTCATTTTGGACATTCGTTTTAGATGGTAGACAAGTAGTACAAGTGGAAATACAGAGGGAACAAAGCATTGGCCCGTATTGGATACGTAAACAACAAGAGAAGAGAATTGCAATAATTATGAATAAGGCCGACAATATTTTCAGACTCCATACAGAAAATATGTTCCAGAACCATCCAGCCCAAGTCCATGTTCCTGAGTCTTGATGTATCACAGTAGCTATTTTATGCATTTTGGAAATAGCATTATAAACAGAAGGGGCGTGGTCAGGGATAAATACACCGCAACTACTACACGGGTCAAGCGTCTGATCTTCCTCTTATTTAAAGCCGCACCAACAAAGAAAAAGAGTCCCAAATTAAAGTCAACATATTGCTGTAATGCAGTGTCAGTTTGATCCACCTCATCAGTATTTAGAGTTCTTTAAAATCGATTCAAGGAAATGTCAATAAACAGTTTTTGATCTTTATGATAAGATGCAGGTGCTAGGAACACAGGAGGAAGCAAGAAGGACACATAGCATATTCCGGATCATCCAATTGGTAGATGATAGTAGCCTTTACTTCCGCAAATGAAATAAGTGTTGTGTGAAGACAGAAAACTGCTATTGTTCGTTCCAGTAATGTTCAATACTGTAGTACGGTCACTTTTTTCCCACTGGAATACTGCCAAAACTGCTCACACAAAGATTTGCTCGGACTCTAGTAACAGCGATAACAGGAGGCCCATTACCCTTGGCCGTTCGAGTGTTGGGGAAAAAATAGTGTGTGGAGGAATCTCCTTTGCGATACTCCTCCATTTCCCATACAGTTCCTTTGGCTTGCGGGTCCCCTTCTTCGTTGGGGTAACAGACTTTGTTCAGTTTGGCGTTGAGGTCACCCACATCCCATGTTTCTGAGAGATTAAATACTTTAGAGGCATATAGCAGTTTGAACCAAGCTGGGCATGAGCCATTGTGAGAGAATGGCAGCGGTGACAATGGGATTCCTTTTATGTTCTGATGAGGAGGAATCTTGCCACAAACCCAACAGTTAGTAGCATTGCTTAGCTGGTGTGTCTGATGCAACATTTAAAGAAATGAATTGTTTCTCACATTTTGCCGGTATCCCTGTTCATGTTGCGGCAAATCAAAATGATGGTGCTCTTTTGCAGCAAGTGATGTAACAGTAATGTTAGGTAAGGAGGCTCCAGGCATTACTTCCTCCACTACCCACATTACAGTAGTGATGATGGCAGCAGTCCAAGTCAGACCAAGGATACAGATTGTACAGCCGTTGCACGTTGTCGCAGCGATCTCCTTCTTAGGCGAGCTCATTTTCATCTGCAAACAACAAAGTAGATGATGCCCTAAGGTCCGGGGCAGGCGTTGGTTTCTTCACTAACGTTGAGACGAGTAGTCACTAAAAGGCTACCCCCCTTTGTAGTCCGTCTTTAACCACCCAGGACAGTGGCTCAAACAGTCTCTTTCTTTGATGAAATGTCTTTCTTCCTGGATCGAAGTAGGTATCTAGATGCACCAGGGATCGTGTGGATCTGAAAGAGACACGTTAGTGACAGATACCTTACCTTAGAATATCCCCAGGCGTCAGGCTGGATCCGGAAAGTTTTTTGCGTAGCAGTACCCTTGCGCGTCGGTAGGCGGCGTCGTGGGGCTCCGCGTCAGTTGGCGGCGTCGTGATCGCCGGGATGACGTCGCGGGCAGTACTTAGACGCCGCCCCTGCGCGCTGACGTCAGTTCTTCTTTTTCCGCGCCAGCAAGCGCAGATCCGGGAAGAGCAGTGCCCTAGTCATTTTTTGACTAATTTTTTTGGTGAATTTTTTCACTGTTTCTTTCATATCGACTCCAAGGTGTCGTAGGGATGCCCGGCTTTAAACGTTGCGACGCCTGTGCTCGGATGATGTCCATCACAGACCCGCATCTGGAGTGTCTCTTCTGCCTCGGGCGAGACCACGACACGAAGTCGTGTTCCGACTGCCGGTCCCTAAACCCGAAAGCTTTGCGAGAGCGGTCTCGAAAGCTCCTCGAGGCCCGGCAGTCGGCTCTGCGCCACACCAAGCCCCGGTCGCGTGAGAGGTCGAGGGTCGGTCGCGGAGTCCTCGCCGGTCGTCGGGATCCAAGTCTTCGTCGTCCGGCAAGTCTAAGCACAAGAAGTCCAAAAGCATCATCGCTCTAGGACTTCGCCTCGCCGGTCTCGCGACTCGGCTGAGGCCCCTCCCGGCACCGTCCCCGCCCCTGCGGCCCCGGACATGCCTGTGGAGTCGCCCCCGCAATACCCGTCCTTCCCGGGTTCGGGGCGGATCCGGCCCAACTACAGGAATTCCTGTCGGCCATGGCCCGCCTCTTCGGGCCTCAAGGTCCCTCCGGTGCGCCTTCGGGCCCCGCGGGCCCTGATGGGGTTGCCCCGGCATCGCCGACGACTCCGGTCCCGGCGTCGCTCGTGCCTCCAGCCTCGGTCCCGGCTTCGGCCCCGGCCTCGATCCCGGCTCCGGTGGTACCGCAACCCCCATCGACGCCGGTCGACCTGACCACGCCTCCGCCGGCGCCGATGTCTCCGGTGCCGTTCCTGACGCCGCCCGGGGCTCCGGGCGGCGTCGTCCCCATGTACTCTCCGGCTCCGGACATGGAGCCGGACCGACGTCGCTCGACGCCGGTTCCGGCGCCGATGAGACCTTGGGTCCCAAATGTCCCTCCTCCTTATTTTGAACCGGAGGAGGACCAGGAGGACTGGGAGGGGTCTGAGGACCCTCTGGCACAACAGTGTCAGTATGATGAGGACTGGGCAGAGGACCTAGGGGATGCCAGTGGTCTAGATACTTCCCCTGACACTGGCATGCTGTCTCCTCCCGTGGCTACGGAGGAGGGAGCCAATTTTGCAACCGTGTTGTGTAGGGCAGCTGGAGCCTTACATCTCCGACTCCCTACGGTGACGGTCAAGACTAATCTCTTGACAGAGGTGCTTCAGCCGGCAGCCTCCTCCTTGGAGACTGTGCTGCCGTTCAACGATGCACTAACTGACGTTCTTTTGGGCGCCTGGTCCAAGCCCAACACAGGGGCTCCTGTGGATAGGAACGTGTCCCGACGCCATCGCCCAGCTCCGGGCGACCCCTTGTTTCTCTCTGTCCACCCCACTCCTGAGAGCTTGGTTGTCCAAGCCTCGGCTTCCCAAACCTCCTTCCCTACCGCCCCTCCGGATAGGGAATCCAAACGCCTGGATCAATTTGGGAAGAAGGGTTTTTCTTCCTCCAGTGCTGGCTTGCGGTCCATCAACACCGCTTGTCTTTTGGGCCGATATACCCACTCCTTGTGGGATTCGGTGGCGACTGTTTTGCCCCAGTGTTCTGAGGAGGTCCAGACACTGCTTACCCGCGCCATTGCGGAAGGAAGGGATGCGGCCAAATACACCATACGTTGTGGCCTTGATACCGCCGACTCGCTGGGCAGATCTATTGCAACGACGGTGGCGCTGCGTCGCCACGCCTGGCTGAGAACCACTGGTTTTTCGGGTGATGTCCAGAATACACTCATGGACATGCCCTTTGATGGAGTCGGTCTTTTTGGTTCCAAAGCAGACCATGCGTTGGAGCGTTTTAAGGACTCACGGGCTACTGCCAAGTCCCTGGGCCTTTCTGCTACACGCCCTCCGCTACCTTCTGCTTTTCGCCCCTATCGTGGCCACGGAAGGGGCGCCCAGTCATGTCAGCAGCCCAGCCACCGGCCCGCGCAGCAGGCGTCTTCGCGTGGCCGAGGACGTGGATACCGCCGTGGCGGTTCGGGCAACCATCGTGCGGGTCAGGCCACCACCTCCAACCCGTCCGCGGCCTCCAAGCCCTCCTAGTCCCTCCTTTCAGGTGCACAGCACGCCAGTAGGGGGCAGGGTCCGCCATCACCTTCACCACTGGCGTCCCATCACCTCGGACAGGTGGGTCTTGGACATTGTCCGAAGGGGCTACTCCCTCCCCTTCGAGACCACCCCCCAGCCATGCCACCTCAATTCCACCGCATGTCAGGGGATCACTTGGTACTTCTGCAGAAGGAAGTCACGGCCCTCTTGGCCAAGAGGGCCATCGAGCCTGTTCCGACCCCAGAAGTAGGACGTGGTTGCTACTCCCACTACTTCCTGGTGCCCAAAAAGGACAAGGAGGACATGCGTCCTATCTTGGACCTCCGGAACGTCAATCGCTTCCTCCGGAAGGAGAAGTTCAAGATGCTCACCCTAGCTCAGGTCTTGACTGCCCTCGACCCTGGAGACTGGTTGGTAGCGTTGGACTTGCAGGACGCCTATTTCCACATCCCCGTCCTGCCGGCCCACCGGCGTTACCTTCGGTTCACGGTAGGCCTCGAGCATTTTCAGTTCACCGTGCTCCCCTTTGGCCTTACCAGTGCCCCTCGGGTGTTCACGAAAGTGATGGCGGTGGTCGCAGCTCATCTGCGCCGGGCAGGGGTTTCAGTCTTCCCCTACCTCGACGACTGGCTGCTGAAGGCGGGCTCGTCCCAGGCAGTCGTCTCCCACCTCCAGACTACGGCCGAACTCCTGCACTCGCTGGGGTTCTCCATCAATGTGCCGAAGTCGCATCTGATTCCTTCTCCACAGCTCCTTTTCATCGGAGCAGTTCTGGGCACGACGCAGTTTCTTGTCTATCCTCCCGAACGGCGAGTCCGGGATATTCAGGCTATGATTCCGATCTTTCAGCCTTTATCCTGGGTTTCGGTACGGATGACCCTGAGGCTGCTGGGCCTCATGGCCTCCTGCATCCTGCTGGTCAATCATGCCAGATGGCATATGCGGGCTCTGCAGTGGGACCTGAAGTTCCAGTGGGCGCAGCACCAGGGCAACCTGTCCGATCACGTCCAGATCTCGGAGGGGACTGCAAAACAGTTGCAGTGGTGGCTCTCGAACCGGCAATGGGTCATGGGCAGATCCCTCTCCCTTCCCCAGCCAGAGCACACAGTTGTGACGGACGCGTCCCTTCTGGGATGGGGCGGTCACATGGGAGAGGCGGAGATCAGAGGCCTCTGGTCTCCGGCGGAGTCCCGGCTCCATATCAACCTTCTGGAGCTCCGGCCGATCCGACTTGCACTCAAGGCATTCCTTCCCTCTGTCAAAGGGAAGGTAGTGCAGGTGTTCACAGACAACACCACCGCCATGTGGTACTGCAACAAACAGGGCAGGGTGGGGTCGTGGACCCTCTGTCAGGAGGCTCTGCGCCTCTGGACATGGCTGGCACATCAGGGCATGTTCCTGATGGTTCAACACCTGGCAGGTTCCCTGAACGCCAGGGCGGACGAACTCAGCCGCAGGTGCATGATGGATCACGAATGGCGTCTTCACTCGGAAGTGGCGCAAGGACTCTTTCTACAATGGGGAGAGCCTTGGTTAGATCTATTCGCCACCGAAGAGAACGCTCAATGTCATCAGTTCTGCGCGTTGGAATTTCCAAGGCGGCACTCGCTCGGCGACGCTTTTCGTCGCGAGTGGAGTTGCGGTCTGTTGTACGCCTTTCCGCCTATACCACTTCTACCCAGAGTGTTGAAGAAGATTCGGCACGACCGGGCCCAAGTTATCCTTGTGGCTCCGGACTGGGCTCGAAGAGTTTGGTATCCTGAGCTACTCAGTATGAGCGTAGATCCCCCGATCCGTCTGACTCTTCGGGAGGATCTTCTGTCGCAGCAGCAGGGGACGGTCCTCCACCCAAACCTGTCCAGTCTACACCTGCTTGCGTGGAGATTGAGCGGCGGCAGTTGATTCCTTTCAACTTGCCTCCCGAAGTTTGTGATGTGATTCTGGCAGCCAGGCGTCCCTCCACTAAGGTGGTATACGCCTGCAGGTGGAACAAATTTGTGGCATGGTGCACAGCAAAGGCTGTGAATCCCCTTTCTGCCCCTCTTTCTGAGGTCCTTCTGTTCCTTCTTTCTCTGGCCCAACAGGGTTCTGCCCTGGGTACCATCAAGGGTTATCTTTGTGCTATCTCGGCCTTCCTCAGGCTCCCTGATCAGCCCTCCCTTTTCAAGTCCCCTGTTGTTAACCGGTTCTTAAAAGGCATTACACACCTCTTCCCTCCTGTTCCGTTTGTAATGCCTCAGTGGGACTTGAACTTGGTTCTTACCTTTTTAATGTGCGCTCCCTTTGAGCCTCTACATAACTCTCCTCTTCGTCTTCTGACTCTGAAGACAGCCTTTCTGGTGGCCATCACCTCCGCTCGGCGGGTGAGTGAGCTCCAGGTTCTATCTTGCAAGCCACCCTTTCTGTCTGTTCATCCAGACAAGGTTGTTCTTCGGACGCGTCCGTCCTTCTTGCCAAAGGTGGTTACTGCCTTCCACATTGGGCAGACCATCACTTTGCCTACCTTCTTTCCGCCTCCGCATCCTTCCAGAGAGGAAGAGAGGCTCCACCGTCTGGACCCAAAACGTGCGCTCTCCTTCTATATCGACCGCACAAAACACTTCCGGGTGGATGACCAGCTCTTTGTTGGCTACGTGGGCGCCAAAAAGGTTGGGCGGTGCACAAACGAACCATCTCCCGCTGGGTTACCTTGTGCATCAAGACCTGCTATTCTTTGGCTAAGAAGGAGCCTCCTGTTGGGCTGCGTGCCCATTCCACCAGGGCAACGGCTGCTACCACGGCCTTGGGCCGCGGTGTTCCGCTGCCGGTTATCTGTCAGGCAGCTACGTGGGCCTCGCTGCACACATTTACAAAGCATTACTGCCTTGACAGTCAGGTCCGGAGGGACGGCTTCTTTGGCCGTTCTGTCCTCCAGGACTTCCTTGTCTGATCTTTGTTCGCAGACCCACCACCGGGGTTGGTATTGCTGGGGTATCTATTCTAAGGTAAGGAATCTGTCACTAACGTGTCTCTTTCAGATGCACAAGTTACTAACTTGTGTAACGATATATCTGTAAGAGACAGTAGTTAGTGACAGATTCCTTACCGCCCACCCATCCTCCCCGTTCTGCGAACTCATTTCTAGGGTTAAGGACATCCCTTTCAGGGCCCTAGTATTTTTCAGACACCTATGTCAGCTTCTTGCATGGCTCTGCGTTCCTGGCGCGGAAAGTCGTGTACAGAACTGACGTCAGCGCGCAGGGGCGGCGTCTAAGTACTGCCCGCGACGTCATCCCGGCGATCACGACGCCGACGACGGACGCGGAGCCGCACGACGCCGCCTACCGACGCGCAAGGGTACTGCTACGCAAAAAACTTTCCGGATCCAGCCTGACGCCTGGGGATATTCTAAGGTAAGGAATCTGTCACTAACTACTGTCTCTTACAGATATATCGTTACACAAGTTAGTAACTTGTGCTTCGGGAAGACTTCCTCAGGCCCTTCAGGTGACGCAGCTCGTCCTCTCTCGGTGACCAAAATGTCGCGATGATCTGTCAGCACAGCAGGGCTCACGAAGGAAGAGCTTCCCGCACCTGCTGATAAATAGAAGACAAGCTGTCAGTTAACTGGGACAAATAGTCACTCATCAACATGTCTGGGGTACCTAATACTGGTGCAGAACAAAGGGCTTGGTGTAACTGTTGGAAGGCGCTCTGGCACTCAGCAGTCCATGGGAGGGGCATCGGAGTGTCTTTAGTCAAAAGGGCCAACAAAGGTTTCTAGAACGGTCTGAATGCGGTCTGGTGTGAGTGCACGTCCCTCCTTAGACAGGAGGTGACCTAAATAGGTAACCTGCTGTCTACAATATTGCAATTTCTTTCGCGAGACTTTGTGATTAAGGGAGGCAAGAAATGATAACAATAACAGTGTTCCTTCTTCACACTAGGTAAGGACGCCAGAGCGGCATCCTCATTGATAAGACAGGATCTCTCAACCATTGGATAATTGTTATTTAAAATAACACGCACACCTTCCGGAGAACAACGTATTGTAGCACGAAAATATTTAAGCATATCGATACCCACAATGTTGTCCGGCGTGTTAGGGGAAAGCAAAAATGGACATGCTGCAGTGAATTTGTCAAGTCCGAATTCAAGTGGCTGAGAATGCGGGCTAGGTGTAGGTGTTCCATCAAACCCTATTGATGTTATCATTGTGCCGGACAGGGGAGCCCTAGGAACCAATCTTTTAGACAGAGCACTACGGGTAGCCCCTGTGTCAACCAGAAACCGATCAATAGATCCCAAGACATTTGTGTCAACGTAAGGACCCATTTGATCTACTGGCACCTCAACCGGTCCCTTACCCCATCCTAGGCATCCCTATGCATAATCGGAATCTGCAAGGGCATCAGCAGAATAATCAGACATTTGGTATTGATTTCGTCTATCAAAAGTATTAGAATAATTTGGTCCTTGTTCAACTGCCTCAAACCTGGGACGAGCTCCTGTACCTCCCCTATTTCCTGAATTCCCTGGGCGTCCTTTCATACTACCCCTTCCCCGTTGGTACTGCTGACCTAGCAAAAGAGGGCACTCAGAACGCCAATGCCCAATCTCTTTACAATAAGCACACTGATCAGGGGACAAATTTGCTCGAGGTAGAGTGGGCACTCCAGGTGTATACACTGCACGTCTGCCACTTCCACCTCCCCTAAATGGTGAGCCATATACTTGAGCCAACATAACTTTTGTCTTTAAATCTTTAACCTTCTTATCCTCCCTGCCTTTCGCTTCCAATTCCTGCCACTCATAATATTGGGCCATAGTCAAAAGGGAAACTGGGGAAGACGTGGTCCAAGAACTCTCGCTAGCCTTTAAGCGACTAGCTATTTCCGGTAACATATTAGCAACAAATTTGTCAACAAACAAATGCTTACCCGTATCATCGGCCAATGACTGACCACTAAAATCATGGAATGTCTCTTCAAATCTTGAAAAGAAATCAGAAACTAACTCATCCTTTTTCTGTTTACAGGACGCTAACATAGTCCAATCTATTTTTTTAGGGGGTATGAGAGTTTTTAACTTACTCACAATAGCTTTAGGAAGATCTAATATCTCCTTCTGAGGTTTCTGCGCAGGCTCCCTTTCCGCATCTATTTCTTCTAAATGTTCCCAAGTATCACCATATGCCACATTATCATCTATTTTACGTATTGTTCTCCACATATCAGGGGGCAAAATAAGCCCAAAGAACATATCAATATCTGGCAAGGTCATAGTGCAGGAGCTGATGGCTCCTTCCACCTCCTCATAAAAGGCGGCGGGATTTTTCCGGGGGTCAGGTAAAGCAGCCTTAAGAGCCATAACATCTGCTCTGCTCCAAGGAGTATAAACCCAATTATATATAAAATATCCTTTTGCATCATCCGAAGTTTTATCATCACTTGTTCCCGCACCTTTCGGGGGAACATACAGGGGTGCAGCTTCACGCATTGGTTTCATAGTAATTTCACTACCACTGGATTTATTCTCATCCACCGGAACATCTACTTTCTGTGTTTGGGATTGAACTGCTTCTACAACTTTAGTTTTTCTAGCTAATTCTTGCTCCTTGCGTAAACGCAATGTTTCATCTCGTATTTTAACCACTCGTCTAATCATATCTAGTAAGTCCGAAAAAAAGGAAAGTCCCATCTGTACTTATATCATCTGGCTCTGTTTCATTATAAATATGCCGCCAACCATATATTGCCTCCCAAGTGAGTGGGAAATTTATACGGGGTGGGGGGCGTTCTAATAGGATGCAGTCATCCTGAGGTTTATTAAGTATCGGATAAATAGGGCGTCTAATAGGGTACTGGCCATTTACCACTAATCGACGTTCTCTATCTTCTTTTTCTTTTGTTTCCTTTATTTCTTTATTCTTTAATTCCAACGCTTTTTGATATATCGTTTTCCGCTGCTCTTTTTCTGCTATAGCTTCCGCTGTCTTCACTCTCTCTCGCACTTCTTTATCCCACATTCGTGCACAATCAAACATATCCTGTCTACTTTTTCTTTTAAATAAACACTGCTCTACATATTGAACCTTTTTAGAATCGCATGACCCATTCACCGGCCATTGTAAATCAGACTCTTTCTTTGTGTATTTGTTCCATAATGAACCGTACATTATGGGAGAAATACCATATTTGATATACATCTCTCTATTGGGGGTCCCTTCCGGAGGAGCCAGCTGACTTTGCTCTAAACTATTATTGGTACCACCAGAACAGCAACACCACTTACAGAGTGTGCTGAGAACAGGCATGTTTTTCCAAGCATATATAAAATATTACTACTCCAAATAAATATTCCAAAAAGGAGAAAAATCTCCACATTACCTGCCTTCACTTTTTGCAAAAAATGAATAACAAACAAAACCAAAATCTTGGCCAAGCAAATGAAGAGTGCCGCCTCAGCGACCTTACCAAACAGAAGTCTCCAACTCCCACCTGCCGATCTCTGGTCGACCTAATGGTCACTGCAGAAATACGCCAAAGAAAGCCTCAGTCGAGACCGGCCACCACCCGGAGGGTCAAATCGGGAAAACCGGAAAAGTCACTTCGGTCTGCAAAGACGAGAGTCTCCTCATGCAGGGCGCCTCCTCAGTAATATTTCAATCCTCCGTCAAGACCACTCCTTTGGACGGCCGTGTCTCTGATGGGGCCCCACGTGCTGGGCGCCAACGGTGGAAATGTACCTTTTTAGGGGTACACTGGTGCAGGGTCACCCTCTTGTCCACGGGTCAAAAGACCAACAAAATAGAGATCGGCACTGGAGTTGGAATAAATAACAAGTTTATTAATCACTCATGAGTGGGACCACGTCCACACAACACTCAAGTGCTGCAGGAGGTAGTACACTGAATTCACAAACCATCTTCCCTTTTATACCAGTTTTCTGCACTGTAAGCATGTGAACAGAAATAGGAAGAACAAGTTTTAGAAATAATAGTTATCAGCAAACCAGGGCAGATGAATAACTACGTGGTCAGCAAAGTGGGAGGGGGAGCAGGAATGCTTATGGCAGCAGCAAATGGTCGACAGTCAACATCTGAGACCAGGTGCACTGGCAGCTACAAACCCTCAGCACGTACATTGCTTTAGCTGAGTCAGGAAGTCACTAAAATAGATAAAACAAGCAGAGTGAAAAGACAAGCAGCAGAGGAAGGAAAAATTACGAAGGAAACGAAATGGACACCACAGCCAAAATGACTGTTGCTTATGCTAACGTAAAATATTACACATTTCCACAACCCTTCCAAGGAGGAGGAGAGACTCCACCATCTGGACCCAAAACATGCACTGTCTTTCTATCTCGACAGCACAAAGGATTTCCGGGTGGACGATCAACTCTTTGTTGGCTATGTGGCTGCCAAGAAAGGTCGGGCTGTGCAAAAACGTACCATCTCTCGGTGGGTTGTCCTTGCATTAAAAGCTGCTATTCCCTAGCGAAAAAGGAAGCTCCAGTGGGACTGCGTGCCCACTCCACTAGGGCTACGGCAGCTACTACTGCCCTGGGACGTTGAGTCCCACTTATTGACATCTGTCAGGCGGCTACGTGGGCATCTCTGCACACGTTTACTAAACATTATTGCCTAGACAGCCAAGTTCGGAGAGATGGCTATTTTGGCCATTCTGTTCTCCAGGATTTTCTGGTGTTAACTTAGTTCGCAGACCCACCTCCGGGGTTGGCATTGCTGGGGTGTCTCTTCTAAGGTAAGGAATCTATAACTAATAGTCTCTTTCAGATGAACAAGTTACTTGCCTTCGGTAACGATGTATCTGTAAGAGACATATGTTAGTTCTAGATTTTTTACCGCCCCACCCATCCTCCCCGTTCTGCGAACTGACTTCTAGGGATAGGCACTTCCTTCCAGGGCCCTAGTTATGTGCACCATTGGTCAGTGTCTTGCATGACACTATTTGTTTAGGAGTGCATCCACCTCATTTGACCTGACCCAAACTGCAGCCAATGGGGTGGTGTGTGTGTGTGTATATATATATATATATTTTTTTTTTCACTCAAAAAAACCAAAGGTTACAGCGACGTTCTAGTTAGGAAATGGAATTTAAAAACGTAATAATTCAATGAAAAAACAAACGTTATGGAGACCTTATAGTTAGGCTCAGGTTTCACTTGCACAAAACCAGAGAAATTCAGCAGTTATAGTTAGCAAAGCTAGCTTAACTCACGACCCCACCATACACTGGTTATGACCTCACATATTACATCACTCAAGAAATGGTCAGTGACATCACTGATGACATCTCAAATGACATCACTTATGACATCATCCAGTGATTGTGCGTGTTTTAAAAAAATGTTAGTGTTAAATATATGTACCAAGGTGTATTGGTGAATCAGTGGGTGTATGAGTGCCTGTATGGATGATTCTGTTGTTGCGTGACTGACTGTATAAGTGAGTGATTAGGTGTCTCAGTGAATGTATGGGTGAGTGACTAGGTTGTGTGAATGTCTGTATCAGTCTGTCAGTTGGTGTCTAAGTGGCTGTATGGGTTGGTGAGTGGGTAGGTGAGTGGTTGTATGAGTGATTGATTGGTTTCTGAGTATCTGTATGGGTGTATGAGAGTGTGTGGGTAAGTGAGTGTGTCTTTGAGGGGCTGTATGGTTGACTGAGTGTGTATGGCTGTGTCGGTGAGTGAATGGATGTGTCTGGTATGTGGGTGAGTAACTGCATATGTGAAAGGCAGAATAGATGGGTGTTGGAGTATATGAGTGACTGTGTGAATGATTGTGAGAGTGGCTATATGGGTGAGTGTGCTTGCGTCATTTACTATAGGTAAATGAGAATGTGTTAGTATCTGTATGAGTAAGTGAGTGGGTGTGTATAAATGTATAGGTGAGTAAGTGGCTGTGTGATTTACTCTGGGTAAGTGTGTGAGTAGCTCTATGGGTGAGTGACAGTGTGTGAGTGGCTGTATGGGTGTATGAGTGGATATATATTAGTGGCTGTATTAGTAAATGAGTTGGTGTATGGGTGGCTGTATGGGTGACTCAGTGGATGTGTGGGTAGATCTATGAATCAGTGAGTGGGTGTGTCAATGGTTTTGAGAATAGTGTGGAAGTTGGAGTGGATGTATGAAAGGTTATATTGGGGTGTGAGTGGGTGCGTCAAATTATGTGGATGTTGTCATGAGTGATGTCATTTGAGATGTCAGTGATGTAATATGTGAGGTCATAAGCAGTGGTTTGCAGGGGTGCGAGTTATAGTTAGCGAACTGCTGAATTTTACTGGTTTTGTACGATTCAAACCTGAGCCTAACTATAATTTCTCTGTAACCTTTGGTTTTTTTCTGTGAAATTCTAAGTTTTTTTTATTCCATTTCCTAACTTATTACCCTTTGTTTTTTTCAGTTAATTTCTATGGGTTTTTTATTAGTAGTCGTGTTTGCAGAGTGGTGGAGAAAGGGGACTGGGGCTCCGACCAGCTCTTAGGAATCCACTGTGTAGGACTTACAAGTGCTTGAGAAAGGGGGCGTGGCCTTCAGCCACCTCTGAGCAATACCACTGTGTGGGGCTTACTTGAGGTAACAGGAGGTCTTTTTGGCCCCTAAGGGCCCTCAGCAGCCAAGGAGACTTCATCTCCCAACCAGGAGCGTGCCAGGAGGTGTGTTTGCAGAATAGTGGAGAAAGGGGGCAGGGCCTCTGGCAAGTTGCCAGTTTTTTTATTTTTTAGGGCCATTTTGGGCCCCGGAGACCCCATCCCCTGGGGTCTGACCCTTTTTAAAAAAAATTTAATTAAAAAAAACGGGAGGAGGGCCACGCGGCTCTCGACCCGGGCCGATTTCAGCCCCGGGGACCCCCTTTGCCCAGGGCACGGCCTTTATTTATTTTCTTTATATTTGAAAGGGAGGGAGGGCCTTGGGCCATTTTCGTTCCCAGAACCCCATCACCCGTGGCCTGTCCCTTTTTAAAACCAATTTTTTTTTTTTTAAAGGGAGCGGGGGCCACACAGCCCCCCTCCCAAGGCCAGTTTTGGGGGGGGGGGGGTGTGGTGTGTGTGTGTGTGTGTGTGTGTGTGTGTGTGTGTGTGTGTGTGTGTGTGTGTGTGTGTGTGTGTGTGTGTGTGTGTGTGTGTGTGTGTGTGTGTGTGTGTGTGTGTGTGTTTTTTTTTTCTCTCTCTCGGATTTCGGCCCCGGAGACCCCCATATTATTGAAATTGGCACCCAAGAGGTGGTGGTCCCTAAGAGAGTGGCCTCTTGCTCCCGCCTCCTATATTTGCCATATGACCTGGGGGGTTATTCTAAAGCAAGCACGGGAGCCCGCGCTTGCTTTTTTGTAAAGCTTTTGCAGCAGATTTGCGGATCCACCAGCGAATCAACATTTAAATAAAAAAAAATGCCTTTTATCCGTGGCTGGGTCCCTGAGGTAACCCCCTCACCATATCTGGGGGGTCCGGGTATTCCTGCGACTGCCCCCTTTCTTTATTTTTAACTTTTTTTCTGGGACTCGGCTTCAAGCCGAGTCCCAAGATGGCTGCCAACACTTCCATGTTGAAGTGTTGCCAGCCAATCAAATTGTAGTAGGATCCGCAAGTCCACTGCAAGGACTCGTGTCCCCAGATTTCTATATTTTTTTAAGTTACATATCTCAAAAACGACTGAATGGATTTACACCAAATTACAAAAGCACGCTTTCTGGACCAACATCTAGCTTTCTGCAAAACATGGTGTAATTCTGTTGAGCAGTTTGGACTGTAGTAGTCTTCAAAAAATGAAAAATCCCCATAGACCTAACATGGGGAAAACATGTTTTGGGACACCCCCCCCCTTGTTTCTCTGCCTCCGCTTGACGGATCACACAGCAGCTGAACCAAGAAGGGGACGTTTTGTGAAAATTTCGTGGAGATTCGTCAAGCGGCACCAAGGTTATCGGCAAAACAAAAAACACTTTTCCTATGGAAACTTTGGCCCAAACTATAAATACTTACTGCTGAACGCTGAAATATTGAAGAGGGCAGCTGTGGTATTGGATTGCCAATTTCCCTCAGTGGAATTGTCCACAGATCCTTTGGTGAATTTTCTTCATCAGGGCGAGACTGGACTGGAGTGGAGCCTGTGCTCCCTTTTAATCAGTCTCTGTTTGACCTGCTATTAGGAGCATCGGCTAAACCCGTGACGGGAGCTCCAGTTGACCGGGCTGTGGGCCATACGCATCGACCCGGTGGATCAAGCTGCTACAGCTTTCAGACCCTAATGCCCTTCCTTTGGTTCCATCAGGCAAAGAATCCAGATGGTTAGAAAGTTGTGGGAGGAAAATATTTTCTTCTGTAAGCTCGGGTTTGCGGTCTCTAAACACTACATGTGTTATGGGCAGGTTTTCTCATGCTTTATGGGACTCTGTGGCGCAGAGGCTACCTTCTCTGTCAGAGGAAGCCAGAAAATAGTTATTGCAGGTGGTGCAAGATGGCTGGGAGACGGCAACATTTACCATCAAATGTAGCATGGACACCACAGATTCTGTGGGTAGAGCTATGGCTCAGTCAGTCGCTCTGCGTAGGCATGCATGGCTGTGTCAGTCTGGGTTTTCAGAGACTGTGCAGGAGAGCCTCAAAGATATGCCGTTTGATGGTATCCATTTATTTTGTGAACAGGCTGATTCGGCCTTAAGGCAATTCACAGCTGGTCAATCTATTAAGTCCACTTGAGTTATTTTATAAGCTTGAGTTTGGTGTTCGTTCTTGTGTAGAGAGGTATCTACACGACTGAGTTATATGTTTCATCTGGTACGTCCAGGATGGTGTTTTTAATCACGGGCAGTTGGGATTACAGAAGTGCTGCTCCTCGAGAAGTGGTTTACTTGGTTATTCTGCTAGCTGCAGAAGTGCTGGTCAGTTTTTCAGTGTTTAATTTGCACTATGTTGTTTATCTGAGCCCAGGGCTCACAGTTTGATTTACTCTGGAAAAGAGTTTAGGTTCAAGAGTGATACCATTATGTTATATAATATACTTTGAGGAGTATTGTTTGTATGCTGTTGTGAGTGTTTTTAAATGTGTGTTTATATATATATATATATATTTATCCAGTATTGGGGTATCTTTCATAGATTCACATGCCTGAATCATTCCCCGTCGTCGAGATGGGAGTCCCACGGTAAAATACACAAGCAGTGCCATAAATAATACATAGGCTAAAATGGCCCAAGGCCATCTAATAGTAGCCTATCTATGTCCTTTTTAAAAAAAAAAAAAAAAAAAAAGGACCAAATGTTGGCTTCAGCCAATCAGCTGCTAGCACCCTCTAGAACACTCCCAGCAGAGGCAAGGTATCTTCAGATTTTCACCGCACGTCGTGTGGAAGGGAGTCTCCCTGAGTGCTACTCAGTTTTCTTCTATTCAGCTAATTTTGACATCATGTCAGACAAGAAAGGCCTTCTTCGCCCTTGCAAGACCTGTGGGAAGAAGAGGGTCCATGTGGATGATCCACATAAAGAATGTATTTATTGCCTATTAGAATTAGAAAGTGATTTATATAGCACATGGCTACCCGGAGGCTTCCCTGCGCTGACGATAAGAGCTGAGGTGAGACAAAAAGGCCCCATAATGGCTAGATGGAAATAACCAGGTCTTCAACTTTTTCCTGAAAATTAGTTCATTTTGCTGCCCTCTGAGGTCAAGCGGTAGAGCATTCCACAGTTTTGGCACCAAGTGGGAGAAAGATCTACCTCCCCATCTGGATTTTTTAATTCCAGGGGTAGTGAGGAGGTGTGAGTAAGATGACCTTAGAGATCTCGAGGGGGCATAGACCGAGATCAGGGATTTAAGTTTGGGTGGGCCTTTGTCATTTACTGCCCTGTGAGCTATACAGAGGGCTTTACATTTTACCCTTGACGCTATTGGAAGCCAGTGGAGTGATTTCAAGGATTCTCTCACTGGCGCTTGTCTATGGAGTTTGAGCAAGAGCCTGGCCACCGCATTCTGCACAGTCTGGAGCCTCTTGATCACATACTTGGGAGAGCCCAAGTATAGGGAGTTCCCATAGTCCAGGCGGGAAACAATCAAAGACTGTATGACGGTTTTCCTAAGATGCTCCGGGATGAATTCTAGTATATTTCTGAGCATCCTCAGGAGTCCAAAGCATATGCCCGACAATTTGTTTGCCTGTACGTTCATTGAGAGTGCATTGTCAAGCCACATACCCAAGTCTTTTACCGCCAGTTTTGGAACTGGGGGGTCCCCCATGCAAGGAGGCCAGTGATTTAGGGGTCTTGGGATGGCCCTGTTACCCAAGATCATGAATTCGTTTTTTTCACTGTTCAGTTTTAGAAAGCTATTTGACATCCAGTTAGCCAGTTTGTTCAGGCAGGGGCCCAGTAAAGAGTCTCCCTGATGGTGGTCCTGGGGCAGAGCGACGATCAACTGGGTGTGGTTCGCATACGAAATGCCTAGGATGTCAAATTCCTGTACAATGTCGGCAAGCTGCCTTACATATATATTAAATAATGTCGGGCTCAGGGAGGAGCCCTGCGGCACTCCAGACTTTAAGGGCAGACTGTCGGAGAGGCAGTCCTGATCCATAACTTGGAGCGATCGATCATCTAAAAAGGAGCATAGCCACTCCAAGGCTCTATCCTGGATACCTATTTCCTTCAGTCTGTTTTTTAGCAATGTGTGGTTGACGGTGTCGAACACCGCACTAAGGTCAAGCAGAATAATCGCTGGCATGAGGTGAAAGACTGTAAGATCTGTCGCACCTTTTCTAACAAAACCCTCAAGGACAGAGAGGGAAGATTACTATTGTGGCTCCAAACCACAAAACAACAATCTCGTTCTTCTGATGATGAAGAGGAGGTGGCTTCAACATCCCACAAGAGGGCTAGATCCCAGGACAGATCCTCAGGTGAGGGAAGAAAACATTTTAAATCTTCCCAAGAAAAGCCTGTAAGCAAGGAGAGGATTACCAAACATTCCTCTGTACCAACGCTGTCTGTGCCCTCTACGCCTGTCAAGAAAGAAAGAGATCGTCCGAGATCTTCCTCTTCTGATACTGTGAGTAAAAAACAGTTAAAAAAGCCATCGTCGACGACAATTTCTCTCTCGTCGACGACAATATGTGTAACATTGTCGACACCATCGTCGACGGCAACCGTCACAACGACGGCGATCCAGTCCCCTATTCTATCTACTAAAGTTTCTATCTCGACGTTGAGACCGTCGTCGAAAACCGTCGATGCCCCAGCGTCTACGGCAGAGACACCGTCGACAGAGACACCGTCGACAGAGACACCGTCGACAGAGACACCGTCGACAGAGACACCGTCGACAGAGACACCGTCGACAGAGACGACGACGACGAAGACACCGTCGACGACGAAGACACCGTCGACGACGAAGACACCGTCGACGACGAAGACACCGTCGACGACGAAGACACCGTCGACGACGAAGACACCGTCGACGACGAAGACACCGTCGACGACGAAGACACCGTCGACGACGAAGACACCACAGTCGTCGACGACAGCACAGTCGACGAAGGAAATCCCCTCGATTATAATTTCTGCACCGTCGACGCCCCCGTCGACGAGGATAACTCAGGTCACTACTGTTACAAAAACATTTTTACACCCGTCTTTGCAGGACTATAGCAAGGTGTCACCTTTGCTTCCATCGCATCTTTTGGAAGGGTATATCGAGGAGGAGGATGATGACGACCTCTCTGGGGTAGCTCACAGTCCATCTGAGCTCCATGTAAAATGCCAAGATGATGATGAAGAAGAGGAACATTATCAGGAGTCGCGTTATTACCAGGAACAGTATATGGCTCCACGTCATAGCTACCAATTTAACCTCCGACAGAAACCGCGCCACAGAGAAATGGCTCATCTACCGCCATCATTAATACAAGATCTGCAAGCCATGTTAGCGGATTACAGACAAAGATTACCTCCTCAACAACGCCCACCAGAAGAGCAGGTTCCTCATCTGGAAGAACCTACAGGCGCACCAGGCCCTCAAATGCTTAGCACACCTGTGAATACAACGGGCTCGGTGGCAGCCGACCCTGAAGGACAGAACACTTCCTCTTCGGAAGAAGAGGTAGAGGAAGGTGAATTACCAGACCCGGCATCTGTTCCTGATCCTTGGGATGATTATGTGATTCCAACACCATCCCCATCTCCGCACTTGCCTTCAGACTCTCCCCCAGAAGATATCGGGGGATTTCACAATTTAATGCAAAGGGCAGCGAACAGGTTCCACTTACCCATTGCTGTAAAGCAAACAGAATGTTTTCTGTATGATTTTAAAGAGTACACAAAGAAGGTGGTACGCTCAATTCCTATTATCGACCATATATGGCAGGAGGGCATGAAGATTATGAAGACACCGGCATCCATATCACCAGTACTGCCTCGTGTAGAAAAGAAATATAGGGCTCCGGATGACTCTCCATCTTGCCTTATTGGGCATCCGAAGCCAGATTCTGTCATCTCCCAGGTTGCACAGAGACGCTCCAAGAACCCGGCCACCCCGATTACTGCCCCCCAGACAAAGAAGGGCGTCAAATGGACATTCTGGGGGAAAAAGTTCTCATCAATGGCAGCTGTAACAATCAGTGCAGCAAATGCTCTAGCCATTATCGGCCGCTATGACCGTCAGATGTGGTCCGATATGGCAGGACTGATAGACCTCATCCCGGAGGAAAACAGACAGGATGCACGCAAGATCCTATTGGAGGGTGAGCGTGCTGCTTCAGAGACAATTGACTGTGCCCTAGACATAGCAAATACTGGTTTTAGGCAGTTGGCTGGAGCGGCTGTACTTCGACGCCAGGGATGGCTAAAAGCAACTACCTTCAGACCTGAGGTACAAACAAAAGTTCTTGATATGGCTTTCGACGGAGAATAGCTCTTTGGAAAGCACATTGATGAAGCTCTATTGGCGATAAAAAATGATACGGACACCGCAAAATCATTGGGAGCTCTGCAATATAGAAGAGTACCATTCAGAGGTGCTAGAGGGCGAGGATTCGCCACTTACAAAGGAGGATATCAGAGGGCTCAGCAATATCAACCATACCAATCTCCGTATCGCCAATCTTTCAACCCTCCATCGTATCGCCAATCATCGACGGCTAGTTTCTCTCGCCAGGGAGGCCGCAAGCGAGCACCCAACAGGGCCGTGACTTGTGCAGAAAACAATGAGTATGTCAGGATACCAGCCCAACTTCCCTCCCTGCCCGTGGGAGCGAAGATTTCTGCTTATGTACAGCGGTGGCACGAGTTAACATCAGACCGCTGGGTGTTGGACCTAGTCACCAAGGGTCACACTCTAGAATTTATTCAACGGCCACCTATCACTCCACCCAGGGGTCCCCCTGCCCCTCATCTTCACTTATTATGAAAGGAAGTCTTGACCATGCTCCTCAAGGAAGCAATAGAAGAAGTACCATTCGCTCAGAAGGGAAGAGGTTTCTATTCTCGTTTCTTCCTAATAAGAAAGAAGTCAGGAGAATGGAGACCGATTCTGGACCTAAGGAAACTCAACAAGTTTCTCAAGAAACAGACGTTCAGGATGGTAACACTCTCCGATATTCTGGGATGCTTAAACAAAGGAGATTTCATGACTTCGCTCGACATGGAAGACGCATATTTCCATATCCCAATCCACCCAAAGCACCAGAAATATCTACGGTTCACAGTGGCTGGTACCCACTATCAATTCAAAGTGCTCCCGTTTGGCCTAAAATCAGCACCACGGATTTTCACCAAGTGCCTGGCGCCAGTAGCGGCGGCCCTGCGGTCTCAGGGGTTTCAAGTCTTTCCATGCCTCGACGATTGGCTGCTCAAAGCAGCAACAGCGCAGGAAGCCGATCAAACAACGAGAGCTTGCCTCCGTCTATTCAATACATTGGGACTCACCTTAAACAGGGAAAAATCAATTTTACGTCCAACTCGAGTAATATCTTTTCTGGGAGCATCCTTGGACACCTTTCAATGCAAGGCGTTCTTGTCTCAAGAGAGACAGATGCGTCTACAAAGGCTGGCAAAGACCATTTCAAGAAAAGGGTCAGTTTCTGTACGAATGTTCAAATCGCTCCTGGGGATGTGCTCTTAAGCAATAAACCTGGTACCTCTAGCCAGACTAAAGATGAGACCTCTTCAGGAAGAGCTGCAGAAACAGTGGCAACAAGCTTTGGGATCCTTCGAAGATGTAATTCGAATCGCAACACGGATGGTGGAAACACTACAATGGTGGTCTCAAGCGACAAATCTCGTTCAAGGCCAAACCTTTTTTTCAAAATACCCCAGACTTCATTCTAACAACAGACGCCTCCATGGAGGGATGGGGAGGTCATCTGCAGGACTTGCAAATCCAGGGCAAATGGTCTTCGGTACAGAAAAGGCAGCACATCAACAGTTTGGAGCTCAAAGCCATATTCCTATCTCTCCAAGCTTTCCTGCCAAGAATAGCAGGTTCCTCAGTGTTGTTCCTTACGGACAATATGGCCAGCATGTACTATATAAACAAGCTAGGAGGAACAAAATCCATTACTCTATCTCAAGAAGCGCAGGAATTATGGGAATGGACAACGTACCATGGAATCTCGTTGAAGGCCGAACATGTCAGGGGTCTGCACAATACCCTAGCAGACACGTTAAGCAGGTCTCAGCCCAGTTGCCACGAGT
Organism: Calotriton arnoldi; assembly: GCA_963921515.1. NCBI lineage: Eukaryota > Metazoa > Chordata > Amphibia > Caudata > Salamandridae > Calotriton > Calotriton arnoldi. The sequence goes on from CAWUFW010000116.1 coordinate 993,377, forward strand.
GGGAACTAGAACAATCACAGTTGGACAAGGTCTTCCAAAGATGGAGGAAACCAGCTTTGGACCTCTTTGCAACGAAGGAGAACGCCAAATGCCAGTATTATGCCAGCAGGTTTCCACTGCCAGGGTCAAGGGGGAATGCCCTTTTAATGCGATGGTCAGGGATATATGCCTACGCTTTTCCCCCCATCCCGTTAATTCCCAGGGTGCTAATCTAAATGAAATCGGAAGGTTGCCGCCTAATCCTGATAGCACCACGTTGACCCAGGCAATATTGGTTCCCGGAGCTGCTCCTGTTGTCGCAAGCGAGACCCATTCATCTACAACAGTCCTCAACGATGTTATCGAGGAACAAGGGCCAAGTGATTCATCCGGATCCACACTCTCTTCACTTTCAGGCATGGCTCCTGAATTCCTAGAATTTAGAGATCTAAATATTCTGCAAGACTGTAGAGAAATAATTGCTAAATTCCGTGCTGAAAACACTATCAAGACATCTCGTTTGAAATTGAAAAGATTCTGTTGCTGGTGTGAAACAAATAACGTTCATCCTCTGCAAGCCCCTGCTGAGCAGATTTTGCCATACCTCCTCTCTCTGGCTAAATCAGGTCTCACTTTCTCTTCAGTGAAAGCTCACCTGGCTGCAATTTCCCGGTACAGGAAATCTCCTCAAATTCCTTCTCTCTGTGCATCTAATCTCATAAAGCAATTCATAAGAGGCCTTTTCCGCGCTTTTCCCCCAGTGCGCGCTCCTCCTTCGGAGTGGAAACTCAGTGTGGTCCTGGCGCAGTTGATGAGACAACCGTTTGAACCGATTCATAAAGCGGAGCTTAAATTTCTCACATGGAAAGTATCCCTCTTGCTAGCTCTTACTTCTGCAAGAGTGAGTGAGATACAAGCCTTTACAGTCCTTTCTACATTTCACTGAAAATTACGTCACCCTACGGACAAACCCAACGTTCATTCCAAAAGTACCAACGCAATTTCACCTCAACGAGCCGGTGATATTACAATCTTTCTTTCCAAACCCATCTAGTCCAGCAGAACGGGCTTTGCATACGTTGGATATCAAAAGATGCTGAAATTTTATCTTCACAAGACAAAGGAAATGAGGAAAACAGATCAGCTCCTGGTAGCTTACGGACAAGGAAAGCAAGGAACGGCAGTAACTAAGGCCACGATCGCCAGATGGGTCGCATCTGCGATACAATTCTGCCACGAAAAGGCTAACAAACCTCTGACAGTGAGGGCTAAAGCACACTCAACAAGAACGGTCTCTTCATCTGCAGCTTTGTTTGCAGGAGTGACATTAGACAAGATATGCCGTGCTGCAACATGGAAGAATGTCCACACGTTTACGAAACACTACTGCCTGCAATCTGCACAACGAGAGGATGCAGCGGTTGGCCAAGCTGTACTGCGCCATCTCTTTAACTAATTTCAGCTTCTTTATTTTACATAAGAGGAATTCTTTCTTTCTTTATTTTTAATCAAGATAAATGATCATGTAACTGTATTTAACAATTTGTACTATAATATGGTTTGTGATGTATCTTTGGATAGTTACTTCAACATTGCTGGTTTTAATATTTCAATATACTGTAACAGTTAGCACATGCATTGTGTAAAGGATAGTGGATAATTATTGGGAGTGGAAAGTTACATGTCTCCCACCTTCCGCTAACGACAGTACAGTTATGGTACTGCTCGCTATTCTGATTCAGGCATGTGAATCTATGAAAGATACCCCAATACTGGATAAGAAAACAAGTTACTTACCTGTAACTACGGTTATCCAGTATTGGCATCTTTCATAGATTCACATGCAACCCAACCTCCTCCCGTGGAGTCAGTTCTCATTGATTTTGGGATACTTGCTTCCCACTTGTGCTTAGAAAATCTGAAGAGAACTTGCCTCTGCTGGGAGTGTTCTAGAGGGTGCTAGCTGCTGATTGGCTAAAGCCAACATTTGGTCCTTTTTTTGAAAAAGATAGGCTAAAGTGGCCCAAGGCCATCTAATAGTAGCCTATGTATTATTTATGGCACTGCTTGTGTATTTTAGCTTGGGACTCCCATGTCGACGACGGGGAATGATTCGGGCATGTGAATCTATGAAAGATACCAATACTGTATAACCGTAGTTACAGGTAAGGAACTTGTTTTCATATATATATATACATACATGTTTATATATATGAAAGGAGAGCAGTTTACTAAGCTTATGCAATATTTGTCTCACGTTTAAGTGGACTGAGTTCTACTCTATGTAGGATTAGTCTTTTAATAAGAGGCTTAGGTGTGAAGACCCACTCAATAGGCATGTTAAGTGTCTATTATGTTTTTGTAAGTTATGGCACTAGGGTGTCTTTCCCAAATTTTCTTCTGACATTTTCATAGTAGGTACCTGGTAGCCTACATTATTGTTGATGTGGCTTCAGCTTTTGCCCTGGTGCTTGCCATCCATTTATGTGAAAGATGAAGTTCTCTACGTCTGCTGGACGTGGAACATTATTAGCCAAATGTATCTGCTGGATGTAGAACATTATTAGCCAAATGCTTGTCTTGTGAAGCTTTATGGAATTATATTGCTATTCAGGTTTTGTTGTATGGCCAGTCATTTTTTTAAAACCTTTTTATTGAGTTTTTCAGATTACTGATTCAGCATCCAGTGTCGTATGTAAAATTAACATGCATGTCACTGAACCAACTGTAATACAGAGATGGTATTTGGGTCTTAGGCTAGCAAACATGTATGCTGGTAGTAAGATAAGATCTGGGGGGTGCTGTATTGTGTTTTGTTGCGCCTCAGAAGGGGTTGTCCTTCCTGAAATATGTCTGGTGTGTGTAACTACTGGTGTGGTCTTTTATCTACTAATTTGGGATTAGAACTGAGGGCAGGTAGTTAGGGGCGTGTGTGTATGTGCGGACGGGCGTGTGCTTAATGTTGGGGGCTATAATGCGGCCTTTGCAAGATTGGGAATGTTGTGAGGGGCATCTGACCCTGTGGGTATAATGGGGGTTCGTTTGCCTGCATAGTGCGTGGGGGTCTCTACGGTGTCGAGGATTCTCTGGAGATCTCGGCGGGCGGGTCCCGACAGGGGGCCCCCACGGGGGCCTGCAGTGCTGAGGGTGGCTGGGCGTCTGCTGTGTGTTGTCGGAAGTGGTGCAGAAGCGTAGCTCATTCTGTGGAGATGTGGCGCCGGTGCACTACCCGCACCTCTTCGTGTCTGATCGCATCCTCCTCTGCTGCACCCCATTTGCTGACTGCTACTGTCCAGGCCACCGGCGGGGTCCCTGCCGGAGCCCGCCAATGCTTAGTGATCCCTCGCTTTGCTAGCAGGATAGCCAGCGAGGCAAATCATGTTTGGACCTTGTGGTGTTTCCGGCGTTGGAACACCCCTAGTGTGCAGGCCTCCCATGTGTCAATGTCAGTAAGCCCTGTGATCTCCTGTAGCGTTTCATGTACTCCATTAGGATTGTATGGTGGGGCAGTTCCAGAACATATGTTGCGGGGGACTGACATCGTGGGCATAGGAATTGTGTTCCGGGGTAGAAATGCTGGAGTCGTGCCAGTGAGAGGTACGCGCGTTGTAGGATGGAGAATTGTATGTTTTTGAACTGTGAGTTTCGGGATACTTTCTTTGGGTATTCAAAGGCGTGTTCCCATTCTTTGTCGTGCAATGGCCGTTCTAGTTCTTCCTCCCACTTGCGCCGTAAGTTCTCGTATGGCTTTATAGGGCCAGGTGATTAAGTGGCGCCCTGTGCCTATGTGGAGTATTGTGTGAAGTACAGGGAGCGTTGCTGGTTCCCCCTCGGAGAGGTCCCAGAGTCAGCGACAACTTGAGACGATTTGTCTGTGGAGGAGGAATTGTCCTCGTGGAAGGCCGCTTTCCTCCACTATTTTGCCAAATGGGAGAAGTTGACCAGCTGCAAACAGGGACTCCATCTCGAGGAGTGAGTGGCCCGTCCAGGTCTGCATAACTTGAGCTGTATAATATCCTGTGCCTCGGGGTAGGCCGACTAATGGAAGTAGTGGGGTGTAAAATGGAGTTCCGTGAGACATGAGATGAAGCCGTAGCATACAGGTACGAGCCACAGCTACCTGTAGTGGGTATGTCGGCTCGGGCTCCTGACAGAAGTAAACAACGGAGTGCCAGTATTGGTAGAGGTCCTGTCTCCAAAATGGTCTCCTCCATATGGTGTCCCGCTGTCCAGCGTGAAAACCACTGGAGCTGTGCCGCCAAGAAATACGCCTCAAGGGAAAGAGGCCCCCAGTCCTCCGTGGTCAGACGGTAGTTGCACCTTGGCTAGGGCCACTCTTTGACGACCGCTGCCCCAGATGAGGGAGCTGAGTAAGGAGTCTAGTTCCCAGAAGAAGGAGCGTGGAGGAATGACGGGTATGTTGGCAAAGTGGTATCAGAGCTGAGGCACTATGATCATCTTCGCCAGGGCTATTCTACCTCTTGGGACCAATGGCAGAGCCTTCCAGAAACCCACCATGGCTCTTATACCTGCCAGTGCTTTACGGTGGTTGCCTTCATATAGGTCTGCTGGGGAGTGGTAAAGTTTGACTCCTAAGTGGCAAGGGGCTTGGGTGCTCCGGGTATCTCTCACAGGGGGAGGTCCGGACTCAGCGGATAAATTGTGGACTTTCTCCAGTTAACTTTCAACCCTGCTGCGGCCGCAAAGTCTGGGAGTGTGGTTCAGATAGGACTGAGGTCTAACGTGATGTCCCGTACATAAAGCAGCTGGTCATCTGCATACAGGAATACACTGTGGGTGGTGCCCGCCAGTAGAATACCCTAGGTTTCCCCCTCCTGGCGGAGGCGGACAGCCAGGGGTTCCATTGCCATGGCAAATAGTAGGGGGGAGAGAGGACATCCCTGTTGTGTGCCATGCTCCACTCTGAGGGGGGCCGAGATAGTCTTATGGCCTGTAATATTGAGCATCTTCATGTTTTTTCACCTTTACTGATTGCTGGTTTACCTCGTATTATATCATGTTATTATAGATCTTGTAGGAAAGTAGGATCTGCTTTTATGGTTACCCACACTTTTTGCCTGGTGTTATGCTGTTTCTGACTAGTCTGACTGGGATCCTGCTAATCAAGACCCCAGTCTCTGTGCTTTCTCCCGTAAATTGGCTATGGTAAGTACTTGGGTACACCCCAGATTGGCTACTGATGTACTCTCATAAGTCCCTAGTATATTGTACCAAGGTACCCAGGGCATAGGTACACCAGGGGTCTCCCATGGGCTGAAGCATGTATTATGCCACCCATGAGAGACCACTTGAATTGTGACTCCAGGCCTGATACTGCAGCCTGTGTAAGTTGGTGCTAGCACCACTTACGACAGATATAGGTTTCCCTATATCTGAGGTCATTACACTTAAAACCTATAAGACACACATAAGGCAGGCCTGTCAAACCTGAAGGCAGGGTGCTCGGTTCTAAGTGTGAGGGTGTCCCTGAATGAGCGGGACACCCCTACAACCTTCGGAGTCTGTTCACCCGGGTTGTAAGTGCATCAGCCATTACGACATATAGATTGGCCATGCGTCATTGCGCCATGACCATCTCTAAACTGGCTGTAACAAACCCTGTCATGTTTGGTATCAAATATGTTGGAATCATACCCCCCACACCGTAAACAGTGTGGGAGGTATGATTCCATGCACTGTAAAGCTCCTCCGGAGGCCCTCAGTGCTCCCGGTACCAGTCTTCCAGAACTGGACAGCAAGCTAGGGCTGCTGCTGACCAGAGACATGTTTCTGCCCTCCTGCTGCTGAGACGAGATCAAGCATGGAAAGGCAGAACAATACATATCCTGTCTTAGGGAGGTGCTACCACCTCCCAGACAGGGTTTAGTGTATTGGGGCGGGATGGGGGCGCTAGCCAGCGCCACTGAGACTGCTTGAAGGGCACATTTGGCGCCCTCCTTGCATACTCCAGTTCAAACCAGTTCAGGGACCTGGTGTCTCCTGCTCAGGCACGAAACTGGACAAAAGACAGGGAGAATCCTCCCCACTGTCCGGCCCCTCCTCTTGGAGGGACCCGTGAATCGTCCCAACCCTTCGGGTACTTAAGGGCTAACCTGTGGGTGAGTCCCTAGATTCGTCATGGGACAAGATTCAGATCCGAAACCACTTCATCTTCGACCGTCTGGGCATTCTGGACTTCGCTGGACTCCACCTTGGACACCGAGACTGCAAAAGGGAAGACTCTTGCTACTCCTGGTCTCATTGTCCTGCAAGCCTGTTGCAACGTCCGTGCCTGTGCTCCATACAGGAACCTTCCAAGGCCTGTGGACATCCAAGACACCTGAAGGAATCTCCCTTGAAGTGAAGGAGTCACTTCCCTGCATTTGCAGGCACTGCAACACAGCTGACCAGTCTGCTGATCCTGTGCTCCCACAGACTCCGAAAGGCTCAGCAACACAGGTGGTGGGTCTACAACTCCCTCGAGGCCTGCACTGTCTTCTTACCGAGTTTGAGGCCAGCATCCCTCATCGGAACCACAGGAAACCAACCCCTGTGCACCACTTCGACTTGCCGTTGCCAAGGCATGTTGATTCTCTTCACCAGAGATCTTCAGGCTCCAAGAAGCCCCAGCCTCAAGCATCTCCAGCAGCCAAGATCTTCGTCCTCACCGCATCCTTTGCATCCTGCAGCCAAGATCTTCGTCCTCACTGCATCCTTTGCACCGTGGGCCTGCATCTTTGGTGAGCTGCTCAAGGTCCTCTTGCTACTCCTGTGCCTCCGGCCTGTGGGTCCTCTTGAGGGACTTCTTTGCCTTCAGGGGGCTTTTCCTGCTGGCTTGGGGCCTACTCTGACTCCCCTGCTCGTGGTGAGTCACTTGGACCTTGCTGGTCCCGACACTGCACCTTTTTTGCCTACCACGTTGTTTGCGGTTGCCAAGGCTTGTTGGTGCTCCCGACGGACAGCGACCTCCTCAGCTCTCGACATCCCATGTGGGACAGCTCGTGAATGGCTCCTGGTCTTCCTCAGCGTCGCTTGGTCCGCACACCTGCTTCTCCTGACATCGGTAGGCATTCGTCTTCAGTGCCTCCTGGTCACTCCTGAGTGGCATAGACTCTGTCCCCTCTGCTTGCAGGTACTTCTCAACTTGAATCCACTTTGGGTTCCACCGGGCACTTTTACCTTCTTCGTCAGCGGCATCTTCCTGAAGTCCTCCATTGGGTTCGACAGCAGTTTCCAACGTCACTTCACACCTATGCACCCGGCTTCCCTGGTGTAGGTATCCTGGTTCCTAGGGTATCCACGGGTGGGGTGACTCTCCAACCTTCTGTCTTCTTCAGGGTCCAACGGGAAGGGTCCTTCTTTAAAATTGCAACTGCGACTTACCTATTGACTTGAATTGAGTGCTCAGTGTGTTCACTCTAGTCTTGAGTCGTGGTTCTTATTCCACTATTTTGGTATATGGTTTGGTCTCCCCTGGCGACCACTGTGTATTTGTGCTACTTACCTGTTTTATTTGCAAAGTACTACGTGCATTGTGTTATATCTACGGGTAGGTGATATTATTATGCGTTAGTGAGTGTCTTATAATAAATACCTATTTTTATCAATACAAGATAAGATTAAGGTCTGGTAAAACACTCCTTCTGGACTAAGCCTGAAGGCTGCTCTCCACAGCTACCACTTAGAGAGCTTTGTAAGGTTGTCTAAGACCACTAAAATCACCGTAAGGGTTGTCTGGATTAGTGCAAGCTTCTCGCAAACAGGCTCTAACTTGGGACATGGAGAGTCCGTAGCAATTAGCAGCTGCAAGCAGTCACGTTTCAAGTCATATTTCACTTCTATCAGTAAGTTGAAATACTTGTTGTACAAAGGGGTGTACAAACTTTTCTCGCTTTTGTACAGCTTTTTTTAACAGTATTGTCTGGCACGTTTGTTCTCTAGCAGCTTGCTTTGTCCTGTTTCTTGCTGCAGTACAGTGCAACCAACTGGTAACAGCGCGTTATAATCATCACATTCATGGCGTTTACAGTGTGTTTTGTGAGGTCACACTTTTATCAGGCCACAACCCATGGTCTTCATGTTTGACTTCTACGTTAAGACACTTTTTAAAGATCTAAGACTAAAAGGCATTTGCTGCTAATTATGAAAAGCAGACACGTTTTTTCAATACTTTTTGCATGATCAGTGTGAAATGAGGCTGACCGTTACCAGACCCTTTAAAGCGACTGCCGCTAAAAGTAATTTTTTCCCAAACACGGGACTTGACAGGGAGCTTTCCACTAAAGCAATGGAAATAGAGGGTGTCATTTCGCAGCTGATCAGTGCACCACAATGCAATCTTGGTTAAGGATTTTGTACCAACGTTGTGGTCTTGGGCTTTTCCGATTGCATAAAAAAGCGTAAGGTAGCTAAGCCATTGTACAGTAAGTAATTCCTTTCCGACGTGAGCTAGAGTGCCAGCTGTACAGGTCTTGGCAAAGTGGTGTCATTTACTTTTATCTTTGAGATTCTTTTAGGTGCGGTCCGTGCCAGCTCATGGATGTTTGCCTCCCCACAAGCCCGCTCTGTAAATCTTATAAATGTGTGGGAGCGCAATGTGTTGTAGAAAAGTTCATGGGCCTATTTTAGGCCAGCCCAAGGAACTGTTTGTGTTTCCTAGCATGAATGTCTTTATGACAAACATTTGACTCTTGTTTCTTTTCATCTAATATCTGAAGCAACACCTTTGCGATGCATGCTGTATTCAGGTATGGCCTTGCACAATGCTGATCATACTTTTTTTTTTCTTTTTCAAAAACCTTTATTAGACAAAAGAACACGAGGCACATTACAAGTTGACATCACAGCAGCAATACGGTAGATATTACATTTCCAGTTACACTCAATGAAATGCTGATCAAACTTAACAACATTTGAGCACCTAAACACAAAGCCCCCCTCCCCATCCCATGCCAAATGCATTTAGACTGCTGTTCCACCATCAATTACGTATCTTAGTGAGTGAGCCAAAACAACCTAGACACATACATCTACACCAAACAAAAAACGCATAGGTAAAAGACGTCATTTACGACGTCAATAACTCTAACTCACAAATGCGAGACCTATTGCATTGCAAATGCCTGTTCTATGGAAGGACTGCTTCTATGTCAACAGGGGCTGATGTTGCCTTTGACTTTTTTATATGAATATTTGTTTTCTCCATGGAGGATGGATTTTCTCTGTGTAGTTTACAGAGTGGTCCTGACTGGCCTTCTGTGGTTTGTAGGTGGTGTTCAGGGGCACGGCCAGCTGTTCAAACCTGTGAACCCAGAACATGCTGTTCGGAATTGAGTATATAAACAGATGGTTGTGGATAAAGTCTTATTGTCTTGAGCAGTACCTTTCCCATGATTTTGTCTTTAATTTTTGTTACTGTGGTTCGGTCCACAGTTCTTGTGAGGTGAGAGCGAAAGCTGTTTGGTCTTGCTGACATGAGTAGATTGTTCCCATGGTTTAAATGTCTTGCGACTTTATTTACCTCTGACCCCTCCTATGGGGCATCATATGGTTAGGTATGTTTATGCTCACCTACATTATTAGAAATTTCCGCTCTATTTTCTTGTTCTGGACCGGGTTAATCTTAGTAAGAGACTTATCTGATAGAGACTTCTAGCTGCAGATTCCTTACCTTTGAATTTCCCAGGCGTCCGGATACTTTTGCTGAGCAACACCCCTTGCGCGCGGCATCGGGTGGCTCCATTCGGCTCCGTGTGACGTCGTCGGCATCGGTTACCACTTCGCGGTACCTATATAGGCGCAGACGTCCGTTTTCTTTCCACGCCAGTTAAGCGCCGATCCGGGAAGAGCTACCCCTCTGTCGCTTTTTGGCAGATTTTTTCTCTTTTGTCCAATTTGGAGGATGTCTTCGAGGAAGGTTTCAAGCTGTGCGGTGCCTGCCACCGCATGGTCGGTCACCGAGCCCCACCTCGTCTGTCTCTGGTGTTTCGAGCGCGACCACGACTCAAAGTCGTGCTCGGACTGCTGGGCCATGGCTCTGAAGGCCTTGAGGAGCAGGCAATGAAGCTCCTCACGGCCCGGCAGTCGACACCATCGAGCAAGATTCCGCAGAGTTCCTGGTCCCGATCAAAGTGGAGGAGGTCGCGGGACCGCTCCCGGAGCCCTAAGTCCTCTTCTTCCCACTCAAGGTCCTCGGGAAACTCGGGGAAGAGGCATAAGAAGAAGTCCAAGCGGACTTCATCTTCACCTCGCCTGTTGTCCGTCGACGAGAGAGGTAAGGAGCACTGATGCTTTAGGCACGGTTTCTCAGAGCCTGAGTCGACTTCGCGCCTCCCCCCTTTCTGGGACCCGGAGCGACTGCCGCTCAAATAAAATAGTTTTTCGAGGCCATGCGCTGCGTATTTGAGCGGAACGATCCTGCTGGTAATCCCTCAGGGCCCCGTGGAGTCAGAAGGAGCCCCATCGGGTTCGATGCAGTCTGCCACGGCGCCGGTGGGGCCTCAAGGATCCGATCCCGGATCCGGGTCGACTCTGGTCGAACCCAAAGTCGGTGCCTGCCTCATCCTCGATGACACGGAGCCGGAACGATGTCAGTCGACGCCGATTGAACCTAAAGGTTCTAGGCTGGCGCCTGAGCACTTTGAAGATGTGCTAGGCTCAGGGGAGGAATTAGAGGGGTCTATGGACCCTCTGGGACACCAGGATGACTCTGTGGAGAATTTTGACTGGTATGGGGAACTTGGTGAGGCCAGTGGACTGGACACTTCCCCAGATACTGGCATGCTTTCTCCACCAACAGTGCATACGGAGGAGGAGGCATCCTATGCCGTGGTGGTAAAGAGGGCAGTTGAGGTCCTTGGACTAGAAGTGCCTTCAGTGCAGGTCAGGACTAATCTCCTGACCGAGTGGCTTCAACCAGGGGCTACCACTTCTTAACCCCTTTTGCCCTTTAATGAGGCACTTACAAACGTCATTCTAGGCAAGTGGTCCAAGCCTAGCGCAGGGGCTCCTGTGAATAAGACGATTGCACACCGCCATCGCCCAGCAACGCACGATCCAAAGTTCCTCAGCCAACACCCCACCCCAGAAAGTTTGGTGGTGAAGGCCTCTACGTCCCAGGGTCCCAGTGCGCGTTCCCTTCCGCCCCTCTGGATAGGGAATCCAAGAGGCTGAACTCATTTGGAAAGAAGTTGTTTTCTTCCACCAGCCTGGCATTGCGGTCGGTGAATACCGCATGCTTATTGGGCCGTTTCTCCCATTCCCTTTGGAAGATGGTTGCGCAAGTGCTGCCACAAGTCCCAGGGAATGCTGGGGCTGTGTTTTCCCAGGCAGTCAAGGATGGGAGAGATGCAGCAAAATTCAACATACGGTGTGGCCTAGATAAGACGGATTTGCTGGGCAGATCAATTTCAACGACAGTGGCCTTGATGCGCCACGCCTGGCTAAGGTCAACTGGCTTCTCGGGTGATGTCTAAGCCAATCTGATGGACATGCCTTTTGATGGAACCCGTGTTTTTGGGGAAAAGGCAGACTCGGCCGTGGTCAGGTTCAAGGACTCTCAAGCTACGGCCAGATCCTTGGGCCTCTCCTCCACTCCTCATGGCCAGTCTTCCTTTCGCCCCTTTAGTGGCAACGGAAGGGGTTTCCAGCCGCGTCAGGCCTATCCCAGCCTCCGTCCTGCACAGACTACCCAAGCCGTGCGGGGACATGGACGCTGTGCATTCTGATCCAGGAATGGAGGCCAGAAGACGTCGGCCACCCTGCCCCCGGCAGCTGCAGCCTCCAAGCACAAGAGAGCTATTCTCTGCCTTCCCTCCTCTCATTCAGCCAAAACGGGAACTGCTGACGGAGGATCATTTAAGGTTGCTCCAAGAGGAAGTTACAGCTCTCTTGGCCAAGGGAGCTATAGAAAGAGTCCCGGTTTCAGAAGTAGACAGCGGCTGTTACAGACTGCACAAAAGAGTTCTGGGTGGATGACCAACTCTTTGTGGGGTATGTGGGAGCGAAGAAGGGTAGGGCAGTGCAGAAAAGGACCATTTCTCACTGGGTCGCTCTCTGCATCAAGATCTGTTGTGCCCTGGCAAAGAAGCAGCCCCCTGAGGGATTAAGGACCCAGTTCACCAGGGGAAAAGCTGCGACTACGGCCTTGGCTCGGGGTGTCCCAGTCCAAGACATCTCTCAGGTGGCAACGTGGGCATCTTTGCACACGTTTGCACAACACTACTGCCGGGACGGTCCGGTCCGCAGAGATGGGCACTTTGCCAGCTCGGTCCTGCAGGACTTCCTGGTATAGGATATTGGTCTGCAACCCACTGCTGGGATGGTATGGCTTGGGTATCTAATTCAAAGGTAAGGAATCTGCAGCTAGAAGTCTTGATCATACAAGTTACTTACCTTCGGTAATGCATTATCTGGTAGAGCCTGTATCTAGCTGCAGATTCCTTACAGCCCCAACCATGCCTCCCCGCTTTGCGGACTAATATTGTAGGGCTAGGGTTACTTCCCTTTCAGGGGCCTAGTTTTGCACACAACTATGTCAGTTATTTCGTGGCTCTGCCCTTCTGGAGTGAAAAAAACTAAAAGTAGGGACGTGCGCGTGCCTGGGTGGCGCCTATATAGGCAACACAACGTCATAACTGACGCTATCGACAAGGTCACATGGAGCTGAATGGAGCCACCTGACACCACCCGCAAGGGATATTGCTCAGCAGAAGTTTTAGGATCCAGCCTGACGCCTGGGAAATTCAAAGGTTAGGAATCTGCAGCAAGATAGCTTCTCTCCCAGATAATGCGTTACCGAAGGTAAGTAACTTGTTCTTCATGGTTACAGCACGCAGACCCTCTTCCAGGGACAGTATGGCATTGGCATGTGATTCTAAAGTAAGAAATCTGGGGGCGTGGCCAAGATGGCGGCGAGATAGGACGGGGGTCCCTATCCCTCCGGCGTCGTCACTACTTAGCTTTGCATTATCGCCCTACCTGGCGCCCATCTGACCCTGCAGATGGGTGAGCTGCATCGCGGAGCTGTCCTGGACCCGATGGTGAGCCCCGTTCCGTGACCTGTGTGATCTGCTCCGCTGCGAGATCCCTTCCGGCCCCGGCCTTGCTGCGGCCCGGCGGGTGAGGTGCGGCCGGGTGAAAGGCTGAACACCGATGTAATCTACGGTCCTACCCAAAGCGACTCACCGAGAGCACATAGCGGGCGTGCTTCCCCCGCCTGCATTGGATCCCCTGCTGGCCCAGACAAGGACAGGATCGCAAGGACGCGATCCGGAGGCGGCGCCATTTTGAGGCCTACAGCGGGACCTGCCCGGGCCGTGACGACTTGGCGGCCCAGAAAGTAAAATAACTGTGGAGCGGTGCTCGGCCCGGGTCCTACCAGCGCCCGACGAGTCCTGCTCTGGTGCGGTGGCTGAGGGCTACACCTTGTGCGGGGGAGACGCTGCCCAGCGGAAGCTACAGGTGAGGAGGCACGGGCCTAGGAAGGCGGCGTTTGAGTGGCCGGAGGGCTCGGTCCGCAGGTCGGCGGACAGAGGTGTGCCTTGATGGTCTCCGGAAGCTGGGAGCAGTGAAGGCGGAGAATCGCTGAGCTGCGCTGCTGCCTGCCGGGTTTGTGCCTGCCACCACGAGGAGACTAGCGCCTGCCAGCATCACAGTACCGGCGCCCACTGAGCGACTTGCCCCGCTGTGTAGCCCCATCCGGCCCCGGCCTTGCTGCGGCCCGGCGGGGGGAGGGCAGCTGGGGACAGGAGGAAGATTGTCGTGGTCTGCTGTGCCCCTCGGAGTGTCCATAGGGGTGTTGTGCCTGCCGCCGCCGCTGTCGGGTCCCCCGCTGGCCTGGTTCCTGGCACGGCCGCGCGGGCGGGGACCCGGAGACGGACCCCTCCTATTGGAATCAGTGGTGGGCCCTGCTTGCAGTGACTTGAATTGGTGCAGCGGCGGGAGGCTGCGCCGTCTGTGGAGGGAGAGCCCTATGACGGAAATTGCAGGTGAGGAGCAGCGAGAGTGCCGTGCGTGTGAGCTCGGTCTGCAACTCTGCAGACGGTGTGGCGTCCAGCTGGCCCCCGGGGGCTAATATTGGTGAATGCGGAGGCGAACTGCATTACCGCCTGACAGGTGTTGGTGCGACTGAGCCTAGCCAGCAAATCAAGGTTGGGATCACTCTGGGCCTGCCCCCCTGAAGAGACAGTGACTGGCACTACCATAGCCCCGGCACTGTTATCTTTAGTACCGCGCTGACCGTGCCGGTTGGTTGGGATGCGACTGGAAATGGGGCTGCTCTAACGATCTCTGCTAACCTGCTCGGGTTTGAGAGGGGGCCTTCGGGATCACCCTGGGAGCGCCTGCGGCCTATGCGAGACTTGAGAATGAAGCGTGGCTGACGACGAGGGCATCGGTGAAGTGTCTATAGGGTTCCCCTGTCTTGCCGGAGCCGCCTTCTAAGCTGCACAGGGGGGAGAAAGGGCCCTCATACGCCTCAGCCCCTGGTAAACGCTGGCTCCCCCTGCTAGCATGTGGACTTGATTACTTCACTGCACCCTCCTAACTCCCACAATAACCCTACACTGCCAGGCTTGGGCATATCAAGGAGGAGAGCATTGGCAGGAGCTTAAGCGAGTGGGGAAGTAGCCCATGCTGGTATTAGAACACAATAAGGAACGCTCCTGAAACACTGCAGTGCCACAGACAGCTTGCGGCGGGTCGTTGCTGCAGTGGGGGGGAGCCGATGGTGGTGGGTGCTCTGGCCCGCTCCCCCTGTGAGAAGCACGAGCTTGGCCTGAGACGGACATTTGACAGGCATACGACCCCACGATGTCCTCCGCCAGGGGGAGAAGGGACAAATCCCTAAAGGACCTGCTACAGAAGACCTCGGAGCACTCCACTGCGCAGACCGCGACGGGAGCGGCGCTTATGGACGGGGAGGATGCACCAGCAACAAAAGCTTTTATGGTGGAGCTTTTTTCCGCCATTAAAGAGGACATACAAGAGCTTCGCTCGCAGCTGTCTGTGGATCTCCGTGAGGTACGGCGGGACGTGGATGGCATTGGAGAGAGGGTGGCGACATTAGAGGAACATGACCTAAGCAGAGAAGACTATCTGCACCAGCTGCAGCAGGAGATGCTACGTCTCCGAGACCAAAACATAGATCTGCAGGCTCACGCGGAGGACCTCGAGAATCGTTCTCGACGTAACAATATACGGATCCGAGCAGTCCCGTGGAAGGGTGAAGGTGACGACCTCCGTGAATATGTCAATGCTCTGTTCCTGCAGATCCTGGGGGATGAGGAAACGCCAGAGGTCCAAATGGACCGTGTCCATCGAGTAGGGCTGCCGCGGGGTCCAAAGGCCCCTCCCCCTGACATCCTTGTCTGCGTCCATAATTTCCAGCTAAAGGAACGTATCCTTCGCAGAGCTAGAGACCTTAATCCAATACGATTCCGCGATCACCATCCAGTTCTCTATCAAGATTTAGCAGCTTCTACATTAATGAAACGAAGAGACTTCAAGCCTATCACCAACCATCTAAGAGAGCAGCAGATTCCTTACTCCTGGGGCCACCCCTTCCGCCTTATCTTCAAATACCAGGGCAAATTATTGCAGCTACGCTCTCTAGAGGACGCATATGATAAACTAGGCATAGAAAGACCATCTGCTGGAACAATGGAGGAACATCCACTTCGCCGCGGGCGTAGGCGCTCCTCGGAGTGGCAGCGAGTGGGGAGGCCGCTTCCGGGCGCTGCACCGGACACAGCTACTAGCAAGCTAGAGAGGGAGGCAGCCCTCTCATCAGTTACGCGAGTGACTGACAACCCCACGACACCCTGAGTTTCTTAAATTGGCGACCACATGGGCAATCTAGTTGACGCCGGAGGGAGGCGGCCCTTCGATGACACGTAGTGCTCCTGCACCCTAGACATCGGTGTGCTAGGCACGTTGATCTGCGGGGGCTGTGCGCCCCGACCACGTCTTCCCCTGTATGATATGACTCAAATTGGGGGTAAGCCATGTCCCCTGGAACATTTGAACTCTTTGACGGACTTCAGTCACCCTACTGGTTTTGCCGGTTTTGCTATTTTGTCTCGTTATTTTGTTTTTTTAGCAATTTGGGGGATTTGGGGTTTATGGGATTGTTTTTGGGGCTCCGCATCAGTTCATAGGCAGGGATGGCAGTTATCCAGGCCGTGGGTCTTGGGGGATTCCGCATTTGTTCTCTGGCAGGTTTGGCAGGGGTTTAGCTTACGCAGAATGAATTGCTCGTGGCCAGGCGCAGATAGGCTTAGGCTACTATATGCCTTTTTTTCCCTTGTTAGATCTGATGGGTAGGAATTTGAAAATTGTAAGCTTAAATGTCCGTGGATTGAACAACCCAGTCAAGCGCGCTGCAATACTTTCTCTCTTAGAAAATGCTGAGGGATATCTGTTTGCTGCAGGAAACTCACCTGCTACCCAAAGATACTAAGCGAATGCGAGATAAACGCTTCCCTCTGCAGATGTGGTCCTCGGGGGCTGCTAAGAAAAATGGGGTGGCGATCCTCTTTAGTGCACGGTCACAATGCAAAGTCATTTCCACGGTATCAGACATCAAGGGCAGGTTTTTAGCAGTACGGGTTCAATGGGGAGACACGCACCTGACAATAGGGTCTTTATATGCCCCGAATGAGCGACAAGAACCTTTCCTACGACTAGCACTCTCTGAGGTTCTTGCCTCGCCAGATGCAGCACTCTTGGTGGGAGGCGACCTGAACGTGGTAATGGACTCCGCGGTGGACAGATCAGAACAAAGATCGCATCAAACAGGGGCACTGTCTCAGGGAGGGAAGTAATGGTTAACTGACTGTGGGCTGAGCGATGTGTGGCGTACACTGCATCCGAACACACGTGACTACACTTACTACTCTGCAGCTCACAAAACTTATGCACGATTAGATCACTTTTTAGCTTCCCCCGCGCTACTCTCTGCCTTGCACACAGCGGATATCACTCCCCATTCCCTTTCGGATCATTCCCTCATTTCAGTACAATTAACGTCTTATGGTACGCGTTCTTCACCGCCGGGCTGGCGTCTTCGCGACTCCCTTTTACATTCCGAGGAGGTCATTGCTAGAATCCGGAGCACTATTGTACACTACCTCGCGGACAATGATCTCTTGGGCACTCCTCTTGCGGCGATTCGGGAAGCTCTGAAGCTAGTGGTGCGGGGCGAATTTATTGCGATTGCCGCATCCTATGCGCGTCTACGCAGGGAAAAGCGTGCAGAGCTGGAGAAGGAGGTGGGAGAATTAGAAGCAGTTCACAAGTGGACTGGAGCCCCCAGAGTATGGAGGGAACTGGAAACACGGCGGCGTATGCTGAAACACCTAGATTTAGACAGGGCGGAATATGCCCTCCTGAGATTACGACATAAATTCTATCTCAGTGGGGACAATGGGGGGAAAATGTTGGCACATACATTGCGAGCGTGAACACAGATGACCGCGATTCAATCTATTCGAGATCTTGACGCGGTGGAGAATACCACAAACACCCTCATTGTTGACACCTTTCGCCAGTTCTACCAACGCCTTTATACTAAGGGGTCCACTAACTCACATAACATAAAGGAATACTTGAACTCCTGCGATATTACTCCTCTGTTTAAATCATCGGCTGACACATTGGACTCGGCTATTCGAATAGAGGAAGTCATTTCGGCAATTGCACGTTTAAAACTGGCCAAATCCCCGGGCCCAGATGGCTTTCCCGCACTGTTTTATAAAACATTCTGCGTGGAGCTGGCTCCCCTTTTAACGAGGCTTTTTAACTCTTTCCTTGAAACCAAGGAAGTGACACCCACTATGTCGGAAGCGGCCATTTCTGTCATCCTTAAACCGGGAAAGGATCCTAAGGAGTGCGGGTCATACCGGCCCATTTCCCTCCTTAACATCGACGCGAAGCTATTCGCGAGTATATTGGCAGCGCGTCTCGGTCCCTTGATGGATGGCCTGATTGACCCGGATCAATCCGGTTTTATCCCGACGCGGCAGGGAGGGGACAATACCAAACGGCTCCTCCATCTCCTCGATTACATTCACCGGTCCCGTACTCAGGCCCTCTTCCTCTCCATTGACGCGGAGAAAGGCTTCGACCGCGTCGACTGGAGCTATATGTTTGAAGTCTTACGGGCTTTCGGATTCGGCGATAACTTTGTCCGGTGGGTACAGTGCTTATATGCCTCCCCCACGGCTGCAGTGCGAGTGAACAGGTGTAAATCGACCTTGTTCCCCATTGCTCGGGGAACGCAGCAGGGATGTCCCCTGTCTCCGCTGTTATTTACGCTCTACATGGAGCCTTTTGCCCAACGTATACGATCTAATCCCGACGTTGTAGGTATCAAATTTGGCGCTGACACACACAAGATCAGTATGAATGCTGACGATGTTATCCTCACACTGATGCAGCCCCAGTCGACCCTAAGGCATCTGTCGAGGGAACTCCACGCTTTTGGAGAAGTAGCGGGATTCAAAGTTAATTTCTCTAAATCGCAGATTCTTAATGTCTCGATCCCTGAAGCTGAGATCCAGGACCTGCAGCAGGATTTTACCTTCCACTGGGCCCCCAAAGACATAACGTATCTGGGTGTTCGTCTGACCTCATCCATCACCAAAACCACGGCCCTTAACTACAAGTTATTGCTGGAACAAACGACCAAGGCATTGTCTGCCTGGTCCCGTCTTAACCTGGCATGGTACGGGAGATTAGCGGCAGTGAAAATGACCGTGCTCTCACGCATCCTATATATATTTCAAATGCTTGCTGTAACCCCCCCTCCGGGCACCCTTCGAAAATTGCAAGGGCTTCTAAACAAATTTCTATGGGATAATAAAAAACCGCGACTTGCGCTATCCCTCGTAACCTCGCCGAAGGCTAGCGGCGGACTCGGCTTCCCTCTAGTGAGTGCATACTATCAGGCATCTTGCCTTCGCTATATTACGGAATGGAACAGGCCCTTGTCCAGTAAGCACTGGAACTTTATGGACCAAACAGTGGCTGGCTGTAATATCTGGCGCGAGTTGTGGCTCCCGCGTAAACACAGGGCTTGGGGCTTATACTCCTCTCCGATTACATCGCTGACTTTTAAGGTGTGGGATCAGCTGGCACGCCAGAGGGGGTGGACCACGTTCCCCTCCCCTATGACCCCTATCGTGGATAATCCCGATTTCCCGCCAGGTTGTGCGTCGCCAGTCTTTCACTGATGGAGGGAGGAAGGTTGTAAAAGGGTAGGTTCGCTCTTTGACCTAGACGGCTTGATTCCCTTCCCCCAATTGCGCAAAGAGCACTACGATCTACGAGTCAGACGCTTTCCACTACTCACAGCTTGCACACTGGGTGACGCAGCCCTCACACTTCGCACACATGTCCCGCCCCTTGACGACCTTTGGAAAGTGGCTGGTCTATAAAAAAGATGACCGTAAACTCATATCTGAACTCTACGCTATAATTGCACGTCCCCAGTCACAACGCACAAAAGCACAGGTTCGATGGGAGACTGAATTAGGGCGACCCTTAACACAGAAGAATGGGAACACATCTTTTACCGGGCGCATCACACTGCTTCCAACTCCGCGGGGGCGGAATCTGCGTATAAAGTGGTTACTTATTGGTATTATACCCCAGAGCGCATCAAATCATGGGATAGAACTAAGTCAGACCTCTGCTGGCGGGGTGTGGTCTTACTGGCTCCTTGGTGCATTTGCTGTGGCATTGCCCGAAACTGGTGCGGTACTGGACAGCAATCCTCGATGACCTTGATGCAGCGTTTCAGATTACACTTCCGAGAATGCCTGAGCACACACTACTGGGACTTCCCCACGCTGGGTCCTTCCCTTTGCGATCACTGAGGGGTAAGCAAATAGCCTTGGCTTTGCTGGCAGCACGGCAGGTGCTGTTGGCACAGTGGGGGTCCACATCAACGCCGGATCCTAGAAATTGGATCCAGAGGCTTTGGCATCTCTTAGCAATGGAGCGTCTTTCGCTCCGTGTAGATGGGAAGGGATCGGAGTATGCCGAAATATAGGCCCCATTCTTACAGCTCCTTACCAAAGATATGAGGGAGGTGACATGCCCGAAATATCTACAAATATTACAGCTCATTCCACTGATGCCGCCAGGTGCCTCTGATAAGTAATACGAAGGATACTAGCCAGGGATTGATAGTTAGGAGGAGGAAGAACAGTAGGTTCTGAACTGATGCGGAGGGGGGGGGGGGTTGGGGGGCTAGGGCGGGGGGTGGTGGGTTTGTTTGTCTTTTCCTTGTCGGTTACAATTTGTTCTCTAAAAGTGGTATCTCAGCCAAGTGCCCTATCATCGTGCTACAGACTGCATATTATCGCGGGGTCGCCCCCCGGGGTGTAGACCTAAACGCTGTGTATTGTCTTTAAGAGTATGCTCTGCCGGCGTCCTGATGTAGGCAGCTAAGCTGTGTACCATGGCTCTTCTACCACGTAATAAAAATGATTGATTCCTAAAGTAAGAAATCTGCGTCTGGCTGTTTCTATCAGATGAACAAGTTACTTACCTTCGGTAACTCATTATCTGATAGAGAATTCTCTCCATTTGGTCTTTCCTTATAGACCTTGTATGGGTATTAACATTGTAGGAGGCTGGCTTAGTATATAGTGCACACTTATTTAAGTGGAGCACCTTGTACTAATCCAGACAGCCCCTATGGTGATTTTAGTGGTCTTAGGCAACCTTAGAAAGCTCTCTATGTGATAGCTGTGGAGAGCAGCCTTCAGGCTTATTCAGAAGGAGTGTTAAGCAGTTTGTTTTACCAGATCTAATCATGTAGGGTAGGTTAAACGAAAAATAACCACACAGTGTATATATAAAAATAGTTCTATTTATTACACAACACTCACTAACACATTGATCTGAAAGAGACACGTTAGTGACAGATTCCTTACCTTAGAATATCCCCAGGCGTTAGGCTGGATCCGGAAAGTTTTTGCGTAGCAGTACCCTTGCGCGTCGGTAGGCGGCGTCGTGCGGCTCCGCGTCCGTCGTCGGCGCGTCGTGATCGCCGGGATGACGTCGCGGGCAGTACTTAGCCGCCGCCCTGCGCGCTGACGTCAGTTCTTCTTTTCCGCGCCAGTAAGCGCAGATCCGGGAAGAGCAGTGCCCTAGTCAATTTTTGACTAACTTTTTGTGAATTTTTCACTGTTTCTTTATCGAGTCTTCACGACTCCTAGGCGTCGTAGGGATGCCCGGCTTCAAGCCATGCGACGCCTTTGCTCGCATGATGTCGATCACGGACCCGCATCTGGAGTGTCTCTTCTGTCTCGGCCGAGACCACGGCACAAAGTCGTGCCCTGACTGCCGGAAACTTCACCCGAAGGCTTTGCGAGAGCGGTCTCGAAAGCTACTCGAGGTCCGGCAGTCGGCTCCGCGCCGCACCAAGCCCCGGTCCCGGGAGAGGTCGAGGGGCCAGTCGCGGAGTCCCCGCCGGTCGTCGGAGTCCAAGTCTTCGCGCTCCTCGGGTAAGTAGAAGCACAAAAAGTCTAAGAAGCGTCATCGCTCTAAGACTTCGCCTCGCCGGTCTCGCCACTCGGCTGAGGCCCCAATCGGCACCGTCCCCGCCCCCACGGCCCCGGACATGCCTGTAGAGCCGCCCCCGCATTACCCGTCCTTTCCGGGTTCGGGGGCGACTCCGGCCGAAATACAGGAATTCCTGTCGGCCATGGCCCGCCTCTTCGGGCCTCCAGGTCCCTCCGGTGCGCCTTCGGGCCCCGCGGGCCCTGATGGGGTTGCTCCGGCGTCGACTCCGGTCCCGGCACCGCCTGTCCCACCAGCCTTCATCCCGGCCTCGGCTCCGGCCCCGGCCTTGATCCCGGCTCCGGTGGTACCGCAACCCGCATCGACGCCGGTTGACCTAACGACGCCGATGTCCCCGGTGCCGTTCCTGACGCCGTCCGGGGCTCCGGACGGCGTCGGTCCCCGGCTCTCTCCGGCTCCGGACATGGAGCCGGACCGACGTCGCTCGACGCCGGCTCCGGCGCCGATGAGACCTTGGGTCCCAGATGTCCCTCCTCCTCCATATTTTGCACCTGAGGAGGACCAAGAGAGCTGGGAGGGGTCTGAGGACCCTCTCACACAACAGTGTGAGTATGATCCGGACTGGGCTGAGGAACTTGGGGATGCCAGTGGTCTAGACACCTCCCCTGACACTGGCATGCTGTCTCCTCCCGTGGCTACGGAGGAGGGAGCTAATTTTGCAACGGTGTTGCGTAGAGCAGCTGGAGCCTTACATCTCCAATTGCCTATTGTGGCTGTCAGGACTAATCTCCTGACGGAAGTGCTTCAGCCGGCGGCTTCCTCCTCGGAGACTGTGCTGCCGTTTAATGATGCACTCACTGACGTTCTTTTGGGTGCCTGGTCCAAGCCCACCACAGGGGCTCCTGTGGATAGGAACGTGGCCCGACGCCATCGCCCTGCTCCGGGCGACCCCTTGTTTCTCTCCCAACATCCCACCCCCGAGAGCTTGGTTGTCCAAGCCTCTGCCTCCCAAACCGCCTTCCCTACCGCCCCTCCGGATAGGGAATCCAAACGCCTGGACCAATTTGGGAAGAAGGCTTTTCTTCCTCCAGTGCTGGCTTGCGGTCCGTAAACACCGCTTGCCTTTTGGGCCGATATACCCACTCCCTGTGGGATTCGGTGGCGGCTGTTTTGCCGCAGTGTTCTGAGGAGGTCCAGACACTGCTTAGCCGCGCCATTGCGGAAGGGCGAGATGCGGCTAAATACACCATACGTTGTGGCCTTGATACCGCCGACTCGCTGGGCAGATCGCTTGCGACGACGGTGGCGCTACGTCGCCACGCCTGGCTGAGAACAACTGGTTTCTCGGGTGATGTCCAGAATACACTCATGGACATGCCCTTCGATGGAGTCGGTCTTTTTGGTTCAAAGGCAGACCATGCGCTGGAGCGTTTTAAGGACTCACGGGCTACTGCCAAGTCCCTGGGCCTTTCTGTTGTACGCCCTCCGCTAACCTCTGCTTTTCGCCCCTTTCGTGGCCACGGAAGGGGCGCCCAGTCACGTCAGCTGCCCAGCCACCGGCCCGCGCAGCAAGCGCCTTCGCGTGCCCAAGGACGTGGTTACCGCCGTGGCGGTTCGGGCAACCAGCGTGCGGGTCAGGCCACTACCTCCAACCCGTCCGCGACCTCCAAGCCCTCCTAGTCCTTCCTTTCAGGTGCACAGCACGCCAGTAGGGGGCAGGGTCCGCCATCACCTTCACCACTGGCGTCCCATCACCTCGGACAGGTGGGTCTTGGACATTGTCCGAAGGGGCTACGCCCTCCCCTTCGAGACCACCCCCCCAGCCATGCTACCTCTATTCCACCGCATGTCAGGGGATCACTTGGTGCTTCTACAGAAGGAAGTCACGGCCCTCTTGGCCAAGAGGGCCATCGAGCATGTTCCGACCCCAGAAGTAGGACGTGGTTGCTACTCCCACTACTTTCTGGTGCCCAAAAAGGACAAGGAGGACATGCGTCCTATCTTGGACCTCCGGAACGTCAATCGCTTCCTCCGGAAGGAGAAGTTCAAGATGCTCACCCTAGCTCAGGTCTTGACTGCCCTCGACCCTGGAGACTGGTTGGTAGCGTTGGACTTGCAGGACGCTTATTTTCACATCCCCGTCCTGCCGGCCCACCGGTGTTACCTGCGGTTCACGGTAGGCCTCGAGCATTTTCAGTTCACCGTGCTCCCCTTTGGCCTTACAAGGGCCCCTCGGGTGTTCACGAAAGTGATGGCGGTGGTCGCAGCTCATCTGCGCCGGGCAGGGGTTTCAGTCTTCCCTACCTCGACGACTGGCTGCTGAAGGCGGGCTCGTCCCAGGCAGTCGTCTCCCACCTCCAGACTACGGCCGAACTCCTGCACTCGCTGGGGTTCTCCATCAATGTGCCGAAGTCGCATCTGATTCCTTCTCCACAGCTCCTTTTCATCGGAGCAGTTCTGGACACGACGCAGTTTCGGGCCTATCCTCCCGAACGGCGAGTCCGGGATATTCAGGCTATGATTCCGATCTTTCAGCCTTTATCCTGGGTTTCGGTACGGATGACCCTGAGGCTGCTGGGCCTCATGGCCTCCTGCATCCTGCTGGTCAATCATGCCAGATGGCATATGCGGGCTCTGCAGTGGGACCTGAAGTTCCAGTGGGCGCAGCACCAGGGCAACCTGTCCGATCACGTCCAGATCTCGGAGGGGACTGCAAGACAGTTGCAGTGGTGGCTCTCGAACCGGCAATGGGTCATGGGCAGATCCCTCTCCCTTCCCCAGCCAGAGCACACAGTTGTGACGGACGCGTCCCTTCTGGGATGGGGCGGTCACATGGGAGAGGCGGAGATCAGAGGCCTCTGGTCTCCGGCGGAGTCCCGGCTCCATATCAACCTTCTGGAGCTCCGGCCGATCCGACTTGCACTCAAGGCATTCCTTCCCTCTGTCAAAGGGAAGGTAGTGCAGGTGTTCACAGACAACACCACCGCCATGTGGTATTGCAACAAACAAGGCGGGGTGGGGTCGTGGACCCTCTGTCAGGAGGCTCTGCGCCTCTGGTCATGGCTGGAACATCAGGGCATGTTCCTGATGGTTCAACACCTGGCAGGTTCCCTGAACGCCAGGGCGGACGAACTCAGCCGCAGGTGCATGATGGATCACGAATGGCGTCTTCACTCGGAAGTGGCGCAAGGACTCTTTCTACAGTGGGGAGAGCCTTGGTTAGATCTATTCGCCACCGAAGAGAACGCGCAATGTCATCAGTTCTGCGCGTTGGAATTTCCAAGGCGGCACTCGCTCGGCGACGCTTTTCGTCGCGAGTGGAGTTGCGGTCTGTTGTACGCCTTTCCGCCTATACCACTTCTACCCAGAGTGTTGAAGAAGATTCGGCACGACCGGGCCCAAGTCATTCTTGTGGCTCCGGACTGGGCTCGAAGAGTTTGGTATCCCGAGCTACTCAGTATGAGCGTAGATCCCCCGATCCGTCTGCCTCTTCGGGAGGATCTTCTGTCGCAGCAGCAGGAGACGGTCCTCCACCCGAACCTGTCCAGCCTCCACCTGCTTGCGTGGAGATTGAGCGGCGGCAGTTGATTCCTTTCGACTTGCCTCCCGAAGTTTGTGATGTGATTCTGGCAGCCAGGCGTCCCTCCACTAAGGTGGTATACGCCTGCAGGTGGAACAAGTTTGTGGCATGGTGCACAGCAAAGGCTGTGAATCCCCTTTCTGCCCCTCTTTCTGAGGTTCTTCTGTTCCTTCTTTCCCTGGCCCAACAGGGTTCTGCCCTGGGTACCATCAAGGGCTATCTTTGTGCCATCTCGGCCTTCCTCAGGCTTCCTGATCAGCCCTCCCTTTTCAAGTCCCCTGTTGTTAACAGGTTTCTAAAAGGCATTACACAGCTCTTCCCTCCTGTTCCGTTTGTAATGCCTCAGTGGGACTTGAACTTGGTTCTTACCTTTCTTATGTGCGCTCCCTTTGAGCCTCTACATAACTGTCCTCTTCGTCTTCTCACTCTGAAGACAGCCTTTCTGGTGGCCATCACCTCCACTCGGCGGGTGAGTGAGCTCCAGGCTCTTTCATGCAAACCTCCCTTTCTGTCTGTCCATCCAGACAAGGTTGTTCTTAGGACGCGCCCGTCCTTCTTGCCAAAGGTGGTTACTGCCTTCCACATTGGGCAGACCATCACTTTGCCCACCTTCTTTCCGCCTCCGCATCCTTCCAGAGATGAAGAGAGGCTCCACCGTCTGGACCCAAAACGTGCGCTTTCTTTTTATATCAACCGCACACAACACTTCCGGGTGGATGACCAGCTCTTTGTTGGCTACTGGGCGCCAAAAAAGGTCGGGCGGTGCACAAGAGAACCATCTCCCGCTGGGTAACCTTGTGTATCAAAGCCTGCTATTCTTTGGCTAAGAATGAGCCTCCTGTTGGGCTGCGTGCCCATTCCACCAGGGCAGCGGCTGCTACCACGGCTTTGGGCCGCAGTGTTCCGCTGCAGGATATCTGTCAGGCGGCTACGTGGGCCTCGCTGCACACGTTTACAAAGCATTACTGCCTTGACAGTCCGGTCCGGAGGGACGGCTTTTTTGGCCGTTCTGTCCTCCGGGACTTCCTTGTCTGATCTTTGTTCGCAGACCCACCACCGGGGTTGGTATTGCTGGGGTATCTATTCTAAGGTAAGGAATCTGTCACTAACGTGTCTCTTTCTGATGCACAAGTTACTAACTTGTGTAACGATATATCTGTAAGAGACAGTAGTTAGTGACAGATTCCTACCGCCCCACCCGTCCTCCCCGTTCTGCGAACTGATTTCTAGGGTTAAGGACATCCCTTTCAGGGCCCTAGTATTTTTCAGACACCTATGTCAGCTTCTTGCATGGCTCTGCGTTCCTGGCGCGGAAAGTCGTGTACAGAA
This sequence comes from Calotriton arnoldi, assembly GCA_963921515.1. NCBI lineage: Eukaryota > Metazoa > Chordata > Amphibia > Caudata > Salamandridae > Calotriton > Calotriton arnoldi. The sequence continues at coordinate 1,019,796 of CAWUFW010000116.1, forward strand.
CTGACATCAGCGCGCAGGGGCGGCGTCTAAGTACTGCCCGCGACGTCATCCCGGCGATCACGACGCCGACGACTGACGCGGAGCCGCACGACGCCGGCTACCGACGCGCAAGGGTACTGCTACGCAAAAACTTTCCGGATCCAGCCTGACGCCTGGGGATATTCTAAGGTAAGGTATCTGTCACTAACTACTGTCTCTTACAGATATATCGTTACACAAGTTAGTAACTTGTGCGTATATCTCCTACCCGGAGATATAAACACAAATACACACAATACTTCAATTGGAAATAGGTAAGTAAGCACAATACACAGTAATCTCCAGGGGGAGTTCAAACCATATACTAAGAAAGTGGAATGCGAACTGCGACCGAAGTCAGGACTTGAACCAGGAGACTCAGAAGAGCTGGAGACTCAAGGAACCACCCAAGGTAAGTACCCAGGAACCCCATGGAGACTGTGTGCAGAGTGGAAACACAGCCACATACTCAATAAAAGTCAACGGGAAAGTCACTTTTGCAGTTTTTTAGAAGGACCCTTCCCAGTGGACCCTGAAGAAACCCTGTGGAAGACAGAAGGTTTGAGCGTCACCCCACCTGTGGATACCCCAGGAACCAGGATACCTACACCAGGGAAGCCGGGTGCATAGGTGCGTAGTGACGTCAGAAACCGCCGTAGACCACAATGGAGGACTTCAGTAAAGATGCTGCTGGCGAAGACTGTGCAAGAGTCTGGTGGAATGCAAGGGTGGATTCTTGAAGAGAAGAACCTGCAAGCAGAGGGGACAGAGTCTATGCCACTCGGAGGTGACCAGGAGGCACGGAAGAGCAATGCCCGCCGATGTCGAAGGTTGCAGGAGGGATGACAGTGACCTTGTCGCTGCAGCCCTGAGGACTAGGTGACGTGGAGGAAGACAAGGAGCCGTGCACGATCTGTCCCACGTCGGAAGTCTAGAACCAGGGGGTCGGTGTCCGGCGAGAGCACCAACAAGCCGTGGCAACTGCAACAGGCATGGAAAGCGTAGAAAGAGCAACGTTGAGACAGCAAGGTCCAAGGGACTCACCACGTGCAGGAGAATTGGAGCAGGCCCCAAGCAAGCAGAGGAGCCCACAGAAGAAGGAGAAGATCCTTGAGAGGACCCACAGGCCAAAGGCACGGGAGTCGCAAGAGGACCTCGAGCAGCTCACCAAAGATGAAGGCCCACGGTGTAGAGAACGCGGTGAGGATGCTGATTTTGGCAGGAAGAGATGCTGGATGCTGGAGCTTCTTGTAACCTGAAGATCTCTGGAGTGCACAGCCAACAAGCCTTGGCAACGGGAAGTCGATGCGATGCACAGGGGTTCGGTCCCAGGGGTTCCGATGAGGGATACTGGCCTCAAAATTGCAGAGGGCCTTGCCGAACCACCACCTGTGTTGCTGAGCCTTTCGAAGTCTGTGGGACGTCAGGATCAGCAGACTGGTCAGCTTCATTGCGGTGCCTGCAGATGCAGGGTAGCGATACCTTTACTCCAAGGGAGATTACTTCGGGTGTCGATACCCACAGGTCTGTTGAAGATTCTGGAAGAAGCACAGACACAGACTACGAAGAAGACTTGCAAAACAGCGAGACCAGGAGCAACAGGAATCTTTCTTGATGCAGTCTCGGTTCCAGGCGAGTACACCCACAGGTCAGCCCTTTTATACTCTAAGGAAAGGGTTAGGATGCCTCAGGGGTCCCTCCCAGAGGAGGGGCTAGGCAGAGGGGAGGATACTCCCATGTCCTTTGTCCAGTTTTGCACGAGAGCCAAGGGCTCCCAGAACTGGCTCCAACTAGAGTATGCGAGGAGGGCACCAAATGTGCCCTTCAAAGCAGTCTGGTGGTGCTTGCAAGCGCCCACACCCCAGCCCAATACACTAAGTCCTGTCTGCGAGGTGGTCACACCTCCCTGTGACAGGAAACCTATTGTTCTACCTTCCCCTGCTCGAGCACAGCTCAACAGCAGGAGGGAAGAATAGTTTCTGTAGTCGGCAGCAGCACTAGCTTGCTGTCAGACCCTGAAAGGCTGTTACCGGTTGATGTCAAACTTATCCAGGTTTGGCACGGCCACTATATAGTTAGCCATCGCGTAATGATGGGTGGCCACTATATGTATCAAAATGGCTGACCACACTTACAAAGCCTGGAGTATCGACTCCACGGTTTGTAGTGTTGTCCTGCTTATGCAGCGGCACCCACACACTTATAGCCCAGCACCTTGCCTTCAGGATTGAAAGGACTGCCTTAGGAGTGACTTATAGGTTTTAAGTGTAGTGACCACAGATATAATGAAACTTGCGTTCGAGGCATGTGTGCTATAGATACGCATGCTTTGCATACTCCTGCCATCTAGTGTTGGGTCCGGATGTTTGCAAGTTGTTTTTCTTCGAAGAAGTCTTTCGAGTCACGAGGTAAGGTGACTCCTCCTTTCGGTGATAGTGCGCATGGGCATTGACTCCATTGTTAGATTGTTTTTTTTCCGCCATCGGGTTAGGACGTGTATTGCTGCGCTCCGGTTCGAAACCGTTCTTCGGGTTCCCCTCTGTGCGCAATCCACTGTACCCTTGACGATATTGTTTTCGTACGCGTTTCCTACTTCTCCGTGTTTTCCTTCGGTCAACGAATCCTTCATTTTCGATCGAAAACTTCGTGGGCGGCCTTCGGGCCTGACCGCGTCGGTCCGGTCTTCTGTCGATGGAACAGACTCCGTTTAAATTCTGCCATGCTAAGTACCCTCGCACCGACTCACATGGAGTGTGTAACTTGTGATTGTCTCCGGAGCACAAAGAAGACGACTGCAACACTTGTAAATCGTTTCGGTCCAAAAAGACTCTTCGGGTTCGACTTGCTCGATGTCGTGAAATGCAACGTCAGAATATTCAACACACTCCGGATATCTCCGGTGGAGAATCCGAGCATGAAGACGTCAAAGCTGCAGAAGAGGAAGAGGCCATCTCTGTTCCAGAGTCTGATTCGGAACTCGAGAGAGACATGGAGTCTAAAGACGTGCCTCCGGGACAGGGTGCCATGAGTACCAATGACCCCTTCCCCCTTAAGCCCTTACCCAAAACTCCTAACGCTTCGGCCCCACCTCTGCCTTCTGGCCAAGGTTGGCACCAAGACGATGTTTCCGATGCCCCGCCCTCCGTCTCGGGACCTAAACAGTTAGTCAAGCCTGTTGGCTCAGGAGCGAATTGACCGAAATCCTCTTCGGATCCGAAACCTTCCAGTTATAATCCCAAATCCGGTTTGAAGACTAAATTCTCCATGCCGAAAGAAAAGCATGTTTCGGAACCGAAATCTTCTGCTCCTAAAAGCAAATCCATCCTGCCATCGAAACCTTCGGTGCCGGAATCAAAAGACAGCAGTTTTGAACCTTCTGACTCTAATTTGGACATTGTTCATCCCAAAATAGATCCCAAACTAAAGAAAATTTATATCAATACTGATACAGGACATATTCATGCTAAATCTCCAGTTAAACGCAAGCTTCCTTCTTAGGACTCTCACTATAAGATTCCTTTAAAGAAGAAGAAAGATGTGCTACCAGCCCTGTTTATCCTTCTCCACCATCCCCTCCACTTCCACCCTCTTCTCCACATTTGCATCCTTTACACATTACACCTCAGGGGTCTCCACTTTCACAGCCTGAAGAGGGAGATATTGATGAGGAAGGTATTCATTTACCTATAGACCCATGGAAGGATTACACCATTGACCCTCCATTAGACAATGACCCAGACCTTCACCCTTCAAAGCCTTCCCCACATGATGATAATGTGGCCTACCAGGAACTCATTTCTAGAGCAGCAGAGTACCATGGAGTGGAGTTACATAAAGAGTCGTTAGAAGAGGACTTTTTATTTGAGACACTTGGGGCCACACACAGGTCAAGTCAGACACTCCCTATGCTGAAGGGCATGATGAGGCATGCGTATGACATCTTCAAAAACCCAGTGCGAGCACGCATTTTGACTCCTAGAGTCGATTAAAAAATACAAACCTTCGCCATCTGATCCTATGTTTATTAAATTACAGCACCCTCTTGACTCCCTTGTAGTATCCAACGCTAGCAAAAGAGCTCATTCACAAACCTCTGGTGATGCTCATCCCCCAGATAAAGAATCTAGGCTCATAGATGCTGCAGGCAAACGTGTAGCTGCTCAAGCTGCTAATCACTGGCGCATTGCAAATACACAAGGCCTACTAGCTAGGTACGACAGAGCACACTGGGATGAGATGGAGCAACTGCTCCAATATCTCCCAGGAGAACGCAAAAACAAGGCTAAAGAGTTAGTTCAAGAGGGCAAACTTATTTCTAACTCTTCTATTAGATGTGCTCTAGATGCTGCTGACACCGCTGCTAGGGAGATAAATACCAGCATTCTCCTCAGAAAGCATGCTTGGCTTAGGATTTCAGGTTTTAAACCTGAGGTACAACAATCTATTTTAAACACCCCTTTTGACAAAGAGCACCTGTTTGGTCCTGTAGTCGAAAAAATCCCTAGAAATAATGAAAAAGATACCGAAGTGGCAAAGTCCATGGGAGCGCTCCAGTCCCCATCAAATAGAGGCTTCTTTCGTCGCTCTTTTTACAGAGGAGGGTCCAATACCACATCCTCAGACCGAAATGCTTCCACTTACAAAAGCAATACCCAATCCTCTCCCTCTAGAGGTTTTTACAGAGGAGGGTATAGAGGGAATAATTCCAAAGGTAGGGGTAGAGGCGCCTCAACACGCAACACCACTTCCCCTAACAAACCGTGACTTGCCCACACTTTTCCCCGATTACTTAACGCCTGTCGGGGGAAGATTTCAACAGGCTCTCCCCATTTGGCAACCCATAGCAACCGACAAATGGGTGATCGACATTATCCGTCATGGTTATTTCCTGGAACTTACCACCAATCCTCCAACCATTCCACCTCACACTTACAAACTGTCGTCAGACCACTTACAATTACTCATTCAAGAGATGCAATCCCTCTTGCAGAAAGGAGCCATAGAACCAGTTCCGTTACACTACCAAGGTTCAGGTATTTATTCTCTATATTTCCTAATTCCCAAAAAGGACGGCTCCTTAAGACCCATTCTAGATCTGAGTGTTAAACCAGTACATACTCCCAGAACATTTTCATATGGTAACACTTCAACAGGTGCTTCGCTTCTACAGCAAGGCGATTTTATGCCCACACTGGACTTAAAAGACGCATACTTTCACATTCCCATACATCCAGCTCATCGCAAATTACTCCAATTTGTGATAGCAGGCAAACACTATCAGTTGAAAGTACTTCCATTCGGAGTAACTACTGCCCCAAGAGTGTTCACCAAATTTCTAGCAGTAGTGGCAGCTCATCTCAGAAGACAACAGATCCACGTCTTCCCGTACCTAGACGACTGGCTCATAAAAGCCAGCACATACCAAAAGTGTCTACAACACTTGGGTCACGCTAGACTTAAGCCACCGGTTGTACTTCACGGTAAACACATTAAAGTCCCACCTGCAGCCTTCACAAACACAATCTTATCTGGGAGCCACTCTGGACACTCAAAAAGCTCTAGCCTCTCCCAATACAGCCAGAATTCGCAATATCCAAGCTCTGTTACTTCAGTTTCAGGCCAACCAAAAATTACCAGCCAGAACCTTCATGCAATTGCTGGGTATGATGGCGTCATGCATAGCAATAGTGCCTCATGTAAGACTACACATGCGTCCCCTACAAGAATGCTTAGCATCTAGTGTTGGTAGACAGCTGCTCCCATCGCTCTCTGCAGTGGTGGAATCCACAAAATGTATCAAAAGGGTGGCCCTTCATCGACCCTATCCACAGACCGTGCTAACAGCAGACTCATCGCCATCAGGTTGGGGTGCCCATCTCCAAGACGACATAATCCAGGGTCTCTGGGACACCAAGCACAAACGTCTACACATGAACTATCTAGAGCTTCTAGCAGTATTTCTAGCACTCAAAGCTTTTCAGTCTCACCTCATAGGCAAAGTTGTCTTAGTCCGCACAGACAACATGACAGCTATGTACTATATACAAAAACAGGGAGGGACACACTCTCCAACTGTCACGCGTCTCTCAGACCATTTGGAGTTGGGCAATCCATCACAGAATTCATCTCCTGTCAGAACACCTTCCAGGGGTGAACAATCAGATTGCTGACCTCCTCCGCAGAAGGAGACAGCAAATACAAGAGTGGGAACTTCATCTTCAAGTTCTCCTTCCATACTTTCGAGAATGGGGATTCCCACAAATAGATCTGTTCGCCACAATGGACAACGCAAAATGCCCAAACTTTGCCTCCAGGTTTCCAAACCCTCTCTCCAAAGGCAATGGCCTATGGATGAATTGGTCAGGAATCTTTGCCTACGCTTTTCCGCCTCTCCCACTCCTTCCGTTTCTGGTTCGGAAGCTCAGACAAACATCACTCACACTGATACTAGTAGCCCCCACATGGGCTCGTCAACCTTGGTTCACCACACTGTTAGAACTATCAGTGGTTCCACATCAAAAGCTGCATCTCAACTCCAGCCTTCTCACACAGAGCCATGGAGAAATCAGGCACCCAAACCCAAAGGAGCTCAATTTAGCTATTTGGCTCCTGAAATCATAGAGTTTGGATATTTAAATCTGCCACCAGACTGTATGCATATCTTAAAAGAAGCATGAAAGCCTACCACCAGAGCTTGTTATGCAGCAAAACGGAAACGTTGTGTTATCTATTCTGATAACAACAAAATTAATCCTTTAGATGCTTCCGTTCAAAACATTATTTGTTACCTTCTGCATCTACAACAATCTGGTCTAGCTTATACATCTATTAGATTGCACCTTGCAGCAGTCGCTGCATATTTGCAAAACAGACCGCATTTATCCTTGTTCAAAGTTCCTGTGGTTAAAGCCTTTATGGAAGGCTTTAAAAGAGTCATTCCACCCAGAATACCTCCGGCACCGGTGTGGAATCTTAACATTGTACTCACAAGACTCATGGGTCCACCCTTTGAGCCTTTACACAAATGTCCTCTGCAGTTCATTTCATGGAAAGTTGCCTTCCTCATTGCAATCACTTCATTACGGAGAGTTGGTGAGCTGCAGGCATTAACTTTAGAAGAACCCTTCTTTCAGCTTTATAAAGATAGGGTAGTTCTTCGCACCAATCCTAAATTTCTCCCTAAAGTCGTTCCTGCTTTTCACATTAACCAATCCGTTGAGTTACCTGTGTTCTTCCCTCAACCGGATTCTGTAGCAGAAAGAGCTCTCCACACACTAGATGTTAGAAGAGTGTTATTGTATTATATTAAAAGGACAAAACCTTTTCGTAAAACAAAGCAACTTTTTGTTGCATTTACTCCAGCTCATAAAGGCAATCCTATTTCTAAATCAGGCATTTCCAGATGGATTGTTAAATGCATTCAAACTTGCTATGCTAAAGCAACTTCACCTATAACCCCAAGAGTGCATTCCACTCGCAAAATAGGGGCATCTATGGCCTTTTTAGGTAACGTTCCTATTGGTGATATCTGTAAAGCAGCAACATGGTCCACACCACACACATTTACTAAACACTATTGTGTGGATGTGTTAGCACGCCAACAAGCTAATGTAGGACAAGCAGTGCTACAGACATTATTCCAGACAAGTGCAACATCTACTGGTTAGCCACCACTTTGGGAAAACACTGCTATATAGTCTATGCAAAGCATGTTTATCTACAGCACACATGCCTCAAATGGATTATGTTTCTTACCCAGTAAACATCTGTTCTTGGCATGCAGAGCTGTAGATTCACATGCGCCCTCCCACCTCCCCGGACACCTGTAGTTGTTGCAGTTCTCTTTATTTACATAAGATATGCATGGACATCTCTTTACTACACTTAATCCATTCTCACCATCCACGGACCGCAATCTCATTTTCAGAATTGAAACAATTTCAATTCTAATTATTCCTAACAATACCATGTACTAGGGACTGATGAGGGTACACCAGTGTCCAATCTGGGATGTACCTAAGTACTTACCATACCAATTTACGGGAGAAAGCACCGAGACTGGGGTCCTGATTAGCAGGATCCCAGTCAACTATTCAGAAATAGCATAACACCAGGCAAAAAGTGGGGGTAACCATAAAAGCAGATCCTACTTTCCTACACATAGTATACCACATGATTAGAATTTGAGTACCTTTCTCAAAGTTTTGTTACTGCATCCAAACATAAATCATAGTTTCAGACAAGCCAGGCCTATTGACTTTGCCAATGCTAGATAGTGGGGTCACATAAATAAGTAATGATAGTTATATTGTTAGGAATAATTAGAATTGAAATTGTTTCAATTCTGAAAATGAGATTGCGGTCCGTGGAAGTGTTGGTGGCCTTCAGAGTGTCTCACCCACTTTTGCTTTCCCACTCCTGCTGCTTTCCTCTGCCTCCTCTCTGTGGGAAACTTGCATGTTTTCTCCCAACATCTTTCAGAAATCCTCCATCTGCATACTTCACACCTCATCTTTTGCACCCTGTTTTCACTTTTTCTGCATGTACTTCCTTGCATCTTCTTCACTTAAAAAAAATCACACTCTCTCTCTCTCTCGCATATAATCACAATTAGAATTCTCTTTGCTTGTGGACATGCCCTTTGATGGCCCCTGTTTCTTCAGAGACAAGGCGGACTCAGCGCTGGAGTACTTAAAGGATAGTAGAGCTACGGCCAGGTCCTTGGGCCTTTCCATGGCCCCTTGTTAACCCCTTTTTCTCCTTTCGTGGCCACAGAAGAGGCTTCCAGCTGCCTCTCTACCCACCCAGCAAGCTCCCTAGCCTCTGCGTAGCTGAGGATGCGTTACCCACAGACCCCGTGGGTCAGGCCAGTCCACCACCACCCCGGCAGGCACAGACTCCAAGCCTCTTTAGTGTGCCCTCCAACTATCATTGGCAACTAGTGGGGTGCAGAATACGCCATTTCCTGCACCATTGGAGGTTGATAACATCCAACTGCTGGGTTCTCCAGATTGCCCGGAATGGCTCCCCCCCCTTTCCCCCCCCCACTTCATGACCACATCTCCACCCATGACACCTACTTGTGACAGCCTGACCGAGGACCACCTCTCCGTACTCTGCCAGTAAGTGGCGGCTCTCTTGGCAAAGGGAGCCGTAGAGAGGGTGCCGACATCAGAAGTAGGTTGTGGGTGTAATTCCTGCGACTTTCTGGTGCTCTGGAAGGATGGAGGCCTTAGTCCTATCCTAGACTTGCTCCCTCTCAATTTTTTCTTAAAAATTGAGAAATTCCGAATGCTCACGCTCGCTCAAGTTTTGTCTGCCCTCGACCCAGGAGGCTGGATGGTAGCCTGCCTGCCCACATGTGTTACCTGTGGTTCACGGGGCCAAGTTCACTTTGTTTGCGGTGCTCCCTTTTGGCCTTACCAGTGCCCCTCAGGTATTCACCAAGGTGATGGTGGTGGTTGCAGGCAGCTCATCTATGGAGATCAAGGGTTCCAGTCTTCCCGTCTCGCGACTGGCAGTTGAAGGTGGCCTCGTCCCAGGCCGTCGTCTCCCATCCTCAGACTATGGTGCACCTCCTCCAGTCGCTGGGGGTTCACTAGCGATGTGCCGAAGTCATACCTGACTCAGTCTCAGATGCTATCTTTCAACTGAACTTTCTTGGACACAGTGCAGTTTCGGGCTTATCCTACCGAACGGCGAGTCCAGGATATTCAGGCTATGATACCAATGTTTCAGCCTCTAACCTGGGTTTCAGTGAGACTGACTCTGAGGCTTCTGGGTCTCATGGCCTCCTGCAGCCTGCTTGTGACACGTGCCCATTGCCATATACGGGCTCTGCAGTGGGACCTGGAGTTCCAGCATCAGGGGAATCTCTCCGACATGGTCCATTTCGCAGAGGGTACTGCAAACTATCTGCAGTGGTAGTTAACAAACCACGATAGGGTCAATGGTAGACATCTCTCCCTTTCCCAACGAGATCTAACAGTAGTGGCAGATGCATCACTCCTGGGATGTGTCGGGTATCTGGGAGAGGTGGAGATCAGAGGCCTCTGGTCTCACACGGAATCCTGACTCAACATCAATCTATCGGAGCATGGAGGTATCCGCCTGGCATTGAAAGCCTTTCTACCCTCTATCAAGGGAAGGCTTGTGCAGGTGTTCACAGACAGCACCGCCGCCATGTGGTACTGCGACAACAAGGGCGGGGTGGGGTCGTAAACCTTTTGTCAAGAGGCCCTGCGCCTTTGGACATGACTGGAACATCAGGGCATATCCCTGGTGGTTCAACACCTGGCGGGCTCTCAAGCAAACGCAGCCGCAGATACCTTGCGGATCACAAGATAGTGAAAGTCTCTTTCAGCAGTGTGGAGAACCTTGGTTAGATCTGTTTGCCACCACCGAGAATGTGCAATGTCAGCGGTTTTGCACTTTGGAGTTTCCAAGGTGGCTCTCGCCTTTCCGCCCATACCACTGCTGCCCATACCACTCCAGCTCAGAGTTCTCAAGAAGATCAGGAATAACTGGGCCCAAGTCATCAATGTGTGTCCAGACTGAGTTGGTATCCCAAGCTGTTGAGCACGGCCATCGGTCCTCTGATCAGGCGCCCCTTCGGGAGGATCTTCTGTTGCAGCAACGGGAGGGTTCTCCACCGGAACCTGTCAACCTCCACTTTCATGCATGGAGATTAAGCGGTGACAGTTGACAGCTTTCAACCTTCTGCCTGAAGTCTGTAATGTCATCTTGGCAGCCAGACATCCCTCCACCAAGACTGTACACGCCTGCTGTTGGGGCAAGTATGTTGCATGGTGTGCAGAAAAACAAGTTGACCCACTTTCTGCTTCCCTTTCTCAGGTACTTCTGTATATTCTTTCTTTTGCCCAGCAGGGCTTTGCTTTAGGGACCTTAAAAGGCTATATTTCTGCCATCTCTGCATTTCTGTGGTTGCCAGATCAGTCATCCCTGTTCGAATCCCCTATTGTACATAGGTTTTTGAAAGATCTCCAACACACGTTCCCTCCTTCACCCGTTATCATGCGTCAGTGGGACCTAAATTTAGTACTCACCTTTCTTCCTTCGAGCCGCTACACAACTGTCCTATCAGGCTCCTTACCATCAAAACGGCCCTTCTGGTGGCCATAACACCTTACAGAAGGGTCAGTGAGCTCCAGGCTTTGTCATCAAAGCTTCCATACCTCAACATCATCCCGGACAAGCTGGTCCTTCGCACAGGGCTTCCTTCCGAAGGTAGTCACTCCTTTTCATATGGGCCTTTCCGTCACCCTCCCTACCTTTTTTGCTCTGCCACATCTCTCTAAGGAAGAGGAGCGACTCCACCTACTGGACCCAAAAAGAACATTGTCGTTCTGCCTTGACCGCACAAAAGAGTTCCGAGTGGATGACCAACTCTTCGTGAGGTATGTCGGACCCAAGAAAGGAAAGGCCATGCAGAAACGGACCATCTCCCAGTGGATCATGCTCTGCATTAAATCAGCTACGCATTGCTCAAGAAGCAACCCCAAGAGGGTTGGCGTGCTCATTCCACCAGAGCAAATGCTGCGACCACTGCGTTAGCACGCAGAGTCCTGGTCCTGGACATCTGCTAGGCAGCAACGTGGGCTTCTCTGCACACGTTCATGAAGCGCTAATGCCTGGACAGTCAGGACAGGCACTTTGCCAATTCAGTTCTGCAGGACGTTTTGGTGTGAAATTGTTTCGCAGACCTACCTCCGGGGAGGTATTGCTTGGATTTCTATTCTAAGGTTAGGAATCTGCGGCTAGAAATCTTTATCAGATGAACAAGTTGCTTACCTTCGGTAACGCCATATCTGGAGACTATCAAGCCGTAATTTTCTTACCGACTCACCCATCCTCCCCTCTCTTTGAACAGATTTCTAGGGACAGGGCTGTTCCCCTTTCAGGGCCCTGGTTTTACATACCAGTGGTCACTGTTCTTCACAGCTTTGCGCTCCTGGTGTGGAAAGTCGTGAAAAGAAACTGACATCAGTGCGCTGGGGTGGCACTAATATTGGCACCGCGTATGTCACTGCCGTCGCAGGCGACACCGACGACACCAAGTGGAGCCGAAGGACGCTACCTACCGGCGTGCAGGGGTACTGCTCATGAAAACTTTCTGAATCCAATCTGGCGTCTGGAGGATAATACTAAGATGAGGATTCTGCAGCTAGATTCATTTTCTACAAGATATAGTGTTATCGAAGGTCAGTAACTTGTTCTTTACAGTCATTGTTGAGATATCAAATCCGAGAAATCGATTGGTGGTTTTACCTGTAAAGGACATCAATATAAGGGCCTAACATAGGCCCATTTCGAAGTCAGTGTTTAATTACTGCCATGTCTGAGACCGAGAGGGATCCACCCCACTTAAAGACCTGGATACAACACAATTTAAACATCCCATATGATATTTCATACCAGTAGCCCTTTAACAAGATTCTTCAACCTAGAATGAAGTCATGTGTATTTGATCGTGCACATCCCAAGAGAAGGTCATAATGATTATAATACTTGCCAACTGTAGCATTTGTTTTTTGGGTATGGACTTCGGCTTTATCTGTCATCACATACCTATTGTGGACATACCATACTTGCAGTTGTCTTTGAGTCAGCCCATTGCTTCCCAGTGGTTGGCTTTCTTGTCACTCCCATTTGCTTGCTTACTTATTTCATGGCTTTCATTATTCTTTCATTGCCCCTTCTCTGGAGCAGAGCTTCCTTACCATCCTTTTGACTGGATGAATTGTATCTTTCCAATGCTCACATTCAAGAAACTACTTTTTTTTTTTTCTTGTTTGCTACTTCATGTGCTGCTCCCCCCTTTCTGTCCTTTACGCTTTGCTCCTGCCCATCCCTCTGTTCTTCCCCCAACCCCCCCCCCCCTCCGGCCCAATCTCGTCCACAGCTTCGCCCAAGCCATTAAGTCTGGGTTTTTATTTTACAGCCCCACCTCCCCCTGCTCCAACATTGACTTAAAACCCACCCTCAGTGGCTGTCCATTTCTTTTTCATAGTTATTTTGTTTTCTTTTTGAGGTCCTTGCTGCTTGAGATTTCCACTGGACCAGTCTTAATCTTTGTTGCATGTTTTACACATTTTTGTTTATAATTTACCACCAAAAGATTTGCATTTGCCACCTTGTACCCGTAAATACTAAATTAAAAGAAACAAATGGCGGTCATATCATGACACACAGAAATGGTGATTCATGCTCACCTATACGTCATCACAATGAGGCTTTCTATTTTTTTTTGCTTTTCCGCTTAAGCATGCAAGCATATACTCTTCCCAATGGGATAGCACTGGCAAGGCCAAAACGTTGGCTAACGCCATTGAAAGGGGAGACCTTTGGCTTTGCTAATGCTTGTTAATTAGTGGAAGGGTAAGTGTTGTTTGTAATTTGGAAAGAAAACACCAATAGTTAACCACACTGTACTTTCCTTCTTAGTCTGGTACCCTGAAATGTCCTCGAATCGTATATAAAGTTGGACTGACCTTTTTGTCAGAAGCTAATTGTAATATTTTTCTTTTTAATCGTCAAGAGTCTGGTTCAGACTTCCCTGACAGTAACCAGATTCCCTCAGAAGATCTCGGCTTTGCTACTGGAGAGGACAATGGAAGGTAAAAGTTTGTTTTCTGAAATTAGTGTTTTAACGGATTGTTTCGACATTGAAACATGTAAGAGAACATATCCTGGTCTGAGAGAAGAGTTGTGGATATTGGAACTAATAAGAGATTTTCTAAACGTGACTTGTCTTTTCTGTTGCTAGGTAATGTGCTGGAGACAAGTTAACTCGTGATTTATAGACCCGGAAAACAACACTAAACTACGTGCTTGTGCGCGGAGGGCCTGCACCAGAGGTGTGCTCGTTTGTGTGGCCTTTCATTCCATAGCCCGGTTGCACAGTGCTTTATAGTACATAAGTGTGTCATGTGAACATGTTTAACACAGATTTTCTTTAACTCGGATTGGAAAAAATACAAATGAAACAGAAATAGACTTTTCATTGCATTGAAATCAATATTTATGTGTTTTAGCTGAAGTATTTGCTTCAGTTGTAACTTTTAAACCGCCACGTTTGAAGCTCCACTAAGACGGATTGTTTGCATCTTTTAACAGTGCCAGCTATGCCTTCCATTTGGAGAAAAAAACAAAACATAAAAACATACCTATTATCACCACTTGATCAAAGCCACACGAACTGGTTCTAATTTCGAAATGGCCTCATTCATAGGTCTAACTGGCTACGTTTTGGGGGCGCTTTACTAACTCACGTTTTGGGGTCTACATTGATGCCGGTTTTTGTCTTTTGCCCATTTTTAGTCATTTGAAAAGTTATACAAATGCTCTTCATGCCATATAAGCTGCGACTATTGTAGCTCCCTTGGCAAAGCCCTCCTGAAAGGTTATGGTTTTTCATTGAATGAATAGATTAATAATACAGAAGGTCTGTGGAGTTGTGTATATGTATATATTTGCCTTTAAATGTAAGATATAAGTAGGGCAATCACTAAAATGACCACAGAAACCTGCTTGTTTAATCTATTGGTGGTGAAATCAAACTTTTATTTCCAGCCATATGATGTCTGTAATTCATACTGTAGTAGAAATAAATTAACATAGCCCTCTTTAAAAGTGTATTTTTACAAAAACATTTTACGATTGGTACCCCCCTTTATTTTATTTTTTAAAAACCTGAATGGCAAACCACATGTCCCTTTTTCATTTGTGTTTATTTTGGACCAACAAAAATAATTTGCTAAGCCTATATTGCATTCATGAAGCTGCTCTAAAGTGTTCTGAAAACAGATTGAAATATACAAACTGGTTATTCATCTAATTGCTTGAATTTTAATTTGTGGTAAGAGTTGCATGCTGTCATGCCAATGTTTGTCATCTCACTGTTTCTGTATGTGTAAGGATAACAATTTTCACTTATATATGTAATCTGTGTGTTTTAATTTAATCCTCTGTATTGATATAGTTTGTTTGCACTTTTTGTTAATAAATTGAACAAAAATCTGTGTTTGTGGTTTTGTCTATTCTTAAAGCGATGCAAACAGAAAAAGTATGCCTTGTATGGGTTCAGCTGGAAACTGTTTCTCCTAGTCTTAAGGACAACGACTTCCTATAGTTGGTCCTAGCCCCTTCATGATGGGCTTACATCCATTTATTATATCTCAACAAAATGCAATATGGTATGCCACTCACATGGCACATCTGACCACAGGAGATTCAGCATAATAATAGCAAACATTTGATTATCAAATTAGCCCCAATAAGCAAAAGTCCAAAAACAACATTGGCCTTCCGGAGGAGCCTAGGGGTAAGAATGGGAAAGCGGAGAACGAACGAGAAATCTAAAGCAATCAACACTAATTAAGGGCCTGCCTCCTCTAGTTCTCTATGCCACCTCTTACCTAAAGAGCACCCCCTAGCCCTACTCCTCCTATCGGGTATCGACTCCCATCTTCCCAGGACGCCCCCTGCAATAGACTAAAGCCTGTCAACATAGGAGTAACTCAGTATCAAGTTGTAGCCCCTCTAGAAAAATACTAGGCAAGTCTGCATGTGTGAATACAGATCTTTTACCTTGGTGTTTCACTCTAATTAGGAAGTCTTACAGTCCACTTGAAGTCAAGACTCTGTTGACATCCAGCAAATCTCCATTTCTTGGCAGGATGCAAGTGCTCCAATCTAAGAAGAAAAATATCCAAGACTCACTCATCAAAAACACCTTCGCTTGTGAAGCTGTGCTTCTCTTCTGGTCCCTCCAGTTTGGTGACGACACGACCACTATTACAGCCCTTCCACAAACGTTTACACCATCCAGGTCCTAGCAGGCATCTGCCAATTGATTACATTCGTTTTGTATGACAAGCGGCTCACAAAGCACTCACTATTCATTCATAAATGACTTCAGCCAAGGCTTCGTTTAAGATATCCCTCATCCTGTCGTCAATGAAAATTGCATACTAGTTTAACTGTAATCGCTGCAGCCCTGTTTTTCTTGTTCATGCTAGCTGTGTTAAAACTGATGACCAAGCAGAGCCTCTCTTTCACATCTTGCCTTTCGAGCCATGTGAGCTACATTGAAAGCATGTTTGTAAAACACTATATGTATTCACTTCTGAAGGATACTTTTAAGTCCAAATTCTTCATCATTTGAATAATCTCAGGCACCAGACTGGATACAGAAAATTTCAGCAGCAGTGCTCCAACATGCCAATAGGTTTCATACTGCCCCACAATTGGCGTGTGGAGCCGAATGTAAGAGTCCCCCCTCCCTTGCGCGCTAACTTAATTTACTTTCTTTCTTCACCTATCGATGTAGATCAGAGCTATGCTTTCAACTTTGTTGCTCTTCCAAATGCTAGGGAACTATTTCCATTCCAAAATTACAGCTCTCAAACTGTCCCAGGACGGGAAGAAGCAGATGTAAGTAATGGACCTGCATGAGGTGTCTTTGGTGTCTGGGCTCCTGTAATTACTTTAAGTTGTGCAACATATGTGCCCTCATGCACCCAAAGACGATTTGGAACCCAGAGGCAAAACTCTACATCTCTGAGCACAAAAAGAGGTCATGGTTAAAACACATGACACTGGCTTGGTCTTGATCCCTGTAATGAGGCTATTCCAGCGAATAATCTTTTTCCAACTTGAAGTGTTCAGGTAAGTCAAAGTCCAAGTGTAAACACAAAAAGACGCAGGAATAAACCCCATCCTGCCACTCTTGTTCAAAATAGAAGGGGTGGGGCACCAAGATAAACATTGCACTCCTTCATAGTCCTCAGTTTAAGAACCGATTCCTCAGCTGGGAAAATTCAGAAATCAATCAATGAACTCTGATTTGTAGAGCCCTGCTAATCGCCCGCAAGGGTATCCCGGCGCTGGGTTCTTGCAGAGATCAGTCGAAAAGCCTGGTCTTGAGTCCCTTTCTGAATTCCAGGAGGGAGGATGATGTTCGGAGTTGCAGGGGAAGGTCGTTGCAGGACTTGGAGGCGAGGTAGGAGAAGGAACCTCCTCCATTGTTGCTTCGGTGGATGCGGGGAGTGTGAGCGAGGGTGAGGGAGGTGGAGTGCAGGTGTCTGGAGGGATGGTGGAAATTCATGTGGTGGTTGAATCATGCTGATCCTTGATCGTGGGGGGCACTGTAGGCGTTTATCAGCATTTTGAATGGGCACCTTTTTTGGATGGGGAGCCAGTGAAGGTTCCTGAGTTGGGCGTGATGTGGGTCGGTTTGGGGAGGTCGAGGATGAGTCTGGCAGCTGAGTTCTGTATTGTCTGGAGTCTCTTTAGTAGTTGGGTGATGAGTCCTGTGTAGAGCGCATTGCCATAGTCCAGTTGGCTGGTGACTAGAGCTTGAGTGACGGTTTTCCTGGTGTTGATGGGGAGCCAGCCATCTGAAGATATTTCGGAACATGCGAAGGGTGTGAAAGCAGGCGGAGGAGACTGCGTTACTCTGGGGTTTCATGGTGCGTTTGCTCTTCAGGATGATGCCAAGGCTGCGGGTGTGATCTGTCAGTGTAAATGTGAGTCTGAGTTTGGCGGGCCACCAGGTGTAGTTTCATGGGGAGGTCTTGTTCCCAAGTGTCAGCACCTCCTTCTTGTCCGTGTTGAGCTTCAGGCAGTTTGGTCTTCATCCAGTCGGCGATGCTTGTCATGCAGTCGTGGAAGTTGATCCTAGAAGTGGAGGGGTTTTCTGAGAGCCAGAGGATGAGCTAGGTGTCATCTGCATAGGATATGATGTTGAGGCCATGGGTGCTGACTGTTGGCCAGGGGCATCATGTACATGTTGAACAGGGTGCGGCCGAGGAATATTAACTTTGAGGGACTCCGCAGATGATGCTCTTGGATTCCGAAGTGAAGGGTGGTAGGCGGATTCTCTCGGTTCATCCTGTGAGGAAAGCTAGAAAGGATAGGAGGAGGAACTCACAAACAGGAAACTATGCTTATAGGCTTGCACATGCACTAGTATTCATTCAGCTGTGGATATTTTACCATCCATAGGTCATGTTGCCTAGATGACCAAATAAACTGAATAAAATACCAGAAAGGTGGAGTAAGCACACAATAGGTGTCATTATTATGTATTCTTCTCCTTATTTAAGAAATTGTAGACTTTATTGAAAAATCACTTGATCAGCCCAGCCCAGTTTCTCGGCCGGTCCTGCCGCACCGAGTTCTCTGGGCTGTAGTCAACCTCGCAGCAGATAGTGGCCTTGAAGGACCCCATGGTACATATCTTTAGTTCGATAATGACTCTCCTGGTTCCTGTTTGGGCAGAGTGGCAGGGACCTCTAGTCTGGTTACTGCCAGTGAATCGTCCTCTATGATGCCTGTCCATTCTGATGGATACATCTGCCTGTGGATTCCTCACCTTTTAAATATCCCCTGCGCCAGCATTCTGCAGAAACTTTTTCCTAGCTCTCCACGCCGACGAGGTAGTCACAAAGCCATGGCTCCGCTCGCGACTCCGCATGACGTCACCGGAGCCATAAGAGAGCCTCGTCGGCGTGATGATGTCAGTTCCCTTTTTTCCGTGCCGTCGACGCGTAACGGTTTTCTGGGACTCTCCATACTGTTTTCGTGTTACTTTGTTATTTCACAAAGTTTTAACTGTAACTTACGATGGCGACTTCAAGAAAGTCTGGATTCAAGCCCTGTAGAGTGTGGGGGTCATATATCCATCACTTACCCCCATGAGGACTGTTTGTGGTGTTTGTCATCGGACCACGACGTAGAGGGCTGTTCATGCTGTCGCAAGATGAACCTGAAAGTCTTGAAGGAGCGTGAGCCCAAGCTCTTCATGGCAAAAGCAAGGAAGGAGAAGAGGGGTCGGAAAAGGTCCAAATCGAAGTCATCGGCCTCGCATGCTTCGAAGTCGAGGAAGCACAAAAAGAAGAGGAGGCATGGTTCTCGGGGTCGTTCGTCGAAGGGAAAGGCTTCGAGGTCACCTTCTCCGGCGCCTCGACATCGACAAAAGGACTTTGTGTCGCCTTCGCCATCTCCTCCGGTGACTCCGGTTCATTCTCCTTCGCCTAAAGGTACCCCGGCGCGGTCGCCGGCGCCGAGGGGCTCTCCGGCTTCGGAGGGCTTACCGGCTCAGGACGAACCTTCTCCTGTGCACGACACTGTGCCTGTGGCTCTGCCTGTGGATCCTGCTGTTCCGGCGCCGGATGTTCCTCGTGTGGATTCTGACTCTGCTCCGTATCCTCCATTTCCTGGACCGGGTTCAGATCCCACGCATTTTCTAAATGCTATGTATGGCGTGTTTGCCAAGGCAGCCTTCCCCTCCGGAGCACCTTTGGGTCCCGTGGGTCCGCTTGCCTTCAATTTGGGCATGCCTCAACAATATGCCCAGGCACCCTTCGTGCCTTTTATGCCGACGGCGCCGTCTTGGCAGTATCCGGCACCGAGGTTTTCGACGCCGTATACACAGTCCCCGGCGCCATCTGGTGGCCCTTCCTCTCGACTTCGTACGGCACCGATTCCTGCATCGGACCCTCCATCGACACCGGCTCCGGAGCTTTCGGCGCCGCGTGTGGCGCCGTCGACGCCGCAACCGAAGTTGCGTTCGAGGAGAGAGGCACAGAGACTGTTGGAGGAAGAACAGTTTCGTAGAGAAGAGGTTGAAGAAGGCGAAATTGAGGAGTCTGTCGACAACTTCGAGGGACTTCAGGAGGCTAGTGGCCTGGACACCTCCCCAGAGTGGGAGCTTTCTTCTTCAAGAGTCTCGCCAACTCAAGAGGTGGCTCCCTATCATACAGTCATTAGAAAGGCTGCGGAGCTTTTGGACTTGCAATTGCCTACAGCAGAGTACAAACCAAATTTGCTCACAGAGGTTTTGCATTCTCCATCTTCTATAATTGAGCCACTGTTGCCGTTTAATGAGGCTTTAACTGAGCCTATCCTTGAAATGTGGCGTAAACCTCTTTCTGCTCCTGCTGTTTCGAAAACGGTGGCAAGGAGATACAGGTCTGCCCCAGGGGACCCTGCCTTTCTTTCATCTCATCCGTCCCCTGAAAGCTTAGTGGTACAGGCGTCCTGTTCTAAGCAGTCTACAGGCGCATTTCCTCAAGCTCCTGCCGAGAGGGACTCAAAAAAAATTGGAGCAATCGGCCAAGAAAGTCTTTTCTTCTTCAAGCATGGCGTTAAAGTCAACCAATGCTACCTGTTTGCTAGGGAGATATATTCACGCCCTGATGGATTCTGCTAAACAATTAGCTCCCAAGCTACCTGAGGAGGAACGTGGTAATTTTATGGAGGTACTGACGGATGCACAGGCTGCAGCTCGTCAAGTTATACAGTCTGGTCTTGACACAGCTGATTCGGTGGCCAGGGTTATGAGCTCCTCCGTGGTTACCAGGAGACAGGCTTGGCTCCGATCCTCTGGGTTTTCCCCAGATGTACAGGCTACCCTCCTTGACCTTCCATTTGATGGTTCAAAACTGTTCGGAGAGAAGGCGGATTCTGCGCTTCAATGATTCAAGGACAGTAAGGCCACGGCAAAGTCCTTAGGTTTGCAAACTCAGTCAAGGGGGTTTGGTTATAGAACGTATCGAGGGTTTGGAAGATCTTCCTTTCGTAGTCTGCGACAGCCTCAGCAACAACAGCAACAAAACCCTCTTTACAAATCTTACAGAGGGAAAAACAGGGGTCGCCCGCGATGGTCTACCCGTCATTTCTCCTCCTCTTCCTCTACCTCCCCTACTCCCCCTGGTAATGCAGGAAAGCAGCCCTAGATCCCCCATCCTGGAGCATGCAGGTCCTGTTGGGGGTCGGCTGTCCCACTTTCTACAAGATTGGAAATCGGTCACTTCGGACCTTTGGGTTTTGAATCTTGTAGAGAATGTGTACGCCCTTCCCTTCCGGGAATTCCCTCCTCCTTACCCTCCTTGTCAAGGTTTCTGTTCGGAAGATCATTTACTTCTTCAGAAGGAGGTCCTTGCCTTATTGCAAAAAGGTGCAATAGAGGTAGTCCCGGAGCAGGAGGGGGGTCAGGGTTGCTACTCCCGGTATGTCCTGATTCCCAAAAAGGATGGCAGGTTACGTCCGATCCTGGACCTCAGGGTCTTGAATTTTTACCTCAAACAGGAGAAATTCAAGATGCTGACCCTTGCTCAGGTTCTTCAGGCGCTGCAGCAAGAGGACTGGATGGTGTCGATCGATTTGCAGGATGCGTATTTTCACATCCCCATCCTGAAGTCGCACAGGAAGTATCTCCGTTTCACGGTAGGGTCGCAGCACTATCAGTTTGCGGTCCTCCCGTTTGGTCTTACTACTGCACCTCGAGTCTTCACAAAGGTGATGGCAGTGGTGGCAGCTCATCTCAGGAGGTCGGGGATTCCAGTTTTCCCCTATCTGGACGACTGGCTGCTCAAAGCGGAGTCGCCGGAGATGGTGCTTCATCATCTGCGGGTAACAGCTCAGCTGTTGTTCAACTTGGGTTTTTCAATAAATGTACCCAAATCTCACCTGGTGCCCTCTCAGCGCAACCTGTTCATAGAGGAAGTACTGGATACCGCTGTGTGTCGAGCTTTTCCGCCTCCACAAAAGATTCTCGACATTCAGGAAATGATCCCTTTGTTTCACAATGGAGCGGTTGTTCCAGTCTTGAAGGTCCTTCGCCTGCTCGGTCTGTTCGCCTCCTGCATTCTGTTGGTCAACCATGCACGCTGGCACATGAGGGCACTCCAGTGGTGCCTCCGCAGGCAGTGGTTTCAACACAACGGGGATCTCAGGGAGTCGGTCAGGATCTCCAGAGACAATGCAGCGGAGCTGTCTTGGTGGAGTGTGGAGGGCAACCTGTCTCAAGGAAAGCCCTTTCAGCTTCCTCCACCGGTGGCCACAGTGATCACGGATGCCTCCACTCTAGGGTGGGGTGCTCATCTGGGGGATCTGGAGGTCAAAGGTCTTTGGTCTCCAGAGGAAAGGTTGCTTCACATCAACCTTCTGGAATTGCGGGCGATACGTTTAGCACTAAAGGCTTTCCTTCCTTCCCTTCGCGGTCAGTCGGTTCAGGTCCTGACGGACAACACTACTGCGATGTGGTACATCAACAAGCAGGGAGGTGTAGGGTTGTTTCGTCTCTGCAGAGGCGCTCTGCGACTCTGGTCCTGGGCTCAGGGCCATCATATTTGTGTGTTTGCAAATCATCTAGCCGGTGTGCTGAATGTTCGTGCGGACAATCTCAGTCGGCATTACTCGGCCGATCACGAGTGGCGGCTTCATCCGGAGGTGGTCCATCACATCTTCGAGATGTGGGGGTCTCCTCGGTTGGACCTGTTTGCCACTCACGAGAACGCGCACTGCCCATTGTTCTGCAGTCTCCAGTATCCAATGCAGGAGGCTCTGGGGGACGCGTTTCAATTGGATTGGAGTTCGCAACTCCTTTACGCGTTTCCTCCCATACCCTTGATTCCTCGGGTTCTGAGGAAGATTCGCCAAGACCGGGCCCAAGTTATATTGATCGCTCCGGATTGGCCAAGAAGAGTGTGGTACACAGATCTACTTCACCTCTCATCGCACCCTCCGCTCCGTCTCCCTCTCAGGGCAGACCTTCTCTCGCAGTCGCGGGGGCAGGTTCTACACCCCCACCGCCAGAGCCTGCACCTTCATGACTGGAGATTGAACGGGGCAACCTGAGTTCCTTCTCTCTCCCGCCGGACGTGGTGGATGTTATTTTATCGTCCAGGCGACACTCCACTAAGTCTATTTACTCCTCCAGGTGGTCTAGATTTGTCAAATGGTGTGGAGAGAAGTCCATTGATCCTTTAAAGGCCAAATTGTCAAATATTCTTCAGTTTTCGCAGTTTTTGGCCCAGTAGGGCTGTGCTGTGGCCACTGTTAAGGGCTATTTGTCGGCTTTATCGGCGTTTCTTTGTTTGCCGGATCAGCCGTCTTTGTTTAAATCTCCCATTGTTTTGAGATTTATTAAGGGCCTTACCAATAGGTTTCCGCCTACTCCCTTTGTTATGCCTCAATGGGATTTAAATCTTGTTTTGACTTTTTTGATGGGTTCCCCGTTTGAACCCTTACATAGTTGTCCTTTGCGACTTCTGTCTTTTAAAATGGTCTTTCTTGTGGCTATTACCTCAGCCAGGAGGGTAAGTGAGCTTCAGGCTCTCAGTTCAAAACCCCTGTTCTGATGGATACGTCTGCCTGTGGATTCCTCACCTTTTGAATACCCCTTGCGCCAGCAATTCCGCGGAAATTCTTTTCCCAGCTCTCCCACGTCGACGAGGACGTCACAATAGCACGGCTCCGCTCGTGACTCCGTAAGACGTCATCGGAGCCATAAGAAGACCTCGTCGGCGTGCTGACGTCAGTTCCCTTTTTTCCGCGCCGTCGACGCGTAACGGTTTTTCCAGGGACTCTCCATTTTCTACTTTGTTTCTTCGTATTGTTGGAAATGGCTACTTCTAAGAAGTCCGGGTTTAAGCCTTGCAGGGAGTGCGGAGGCCATATGTCTCTAACGGATCCGCATGAAGACTGACTTTGGTGTCTTTCTTCTGACCACGACGTCGGATAGTGTCGTTCCTGCAGGAAGATGAACCCGAAGGCCCTTAAAGAGCGTGAGGCTAAACTTTTTATAGCCAGAGCCAAGAAGGAGAAGAGAGGTCGAAAGCGGTGGAAGTCTTCTTCGTCTCGCACATCAAAGTCGAAGAAGCACAAGAAGTCGAAGAAGTCCCGACGTCATTCGTCGAAGTCTAGGGCTTCGAGGTCGGCTTCACCTCCTGAGCGGCTTCGGAGAAAGGACTTTGTCTCTCCGTCTCCTTCTCTGAGAGCGGAGTCTGTTCATTCTCCGGCTCCGATGTCGCCGGCGTCAAAGGGCTCTTCGGCGTCGAGAGGATCACCGGCGCCTTGTAAGACTCCGATGCCGGGGGAGTTGTCTCCTATTCCTGTGGCTTCGCCTGAGTGGGCGCCGTCTCCACCGGCTCCGCAGGACCCAGTTCGGCCTCAGGAGATCCCCGGGCGAGAAGGTACGGATCCTTATCCTCCTTTTCCTTTGCCTGGTGCGGACCCATCGCAGTTCCTGAACGCGATGTTTGGGATGTTTTCAAGGGCCAGTTATCCGCTGGGTGTGCCTTCAGGTCCTTTAGCCTACAATTTGGGTGTTCCACACAAGTATGCCCAGGCGCCCTTTGTGCCCTTTATGCCATCGGCTCTGGCTTGGCATTTCCCGACGCCGAGGTCGTCCACTCCGGCACCTCGAGCTCCGTCGGATGTGGAGTCTGCGTCGTCTCGGATTTGGGCGGTGCCGAAGATTGTTCCGGAGGGGCCTCCTTCTGTTCCGTTGCCATCGTCACCGGCGCCGCGTCCGGCGCCGTCGACTCCGCTTCCAGCTCCGCCGACGCCGATTTCGGCGACGATGCCAAAGCAGCGCTCCAGGAGGGATGCACAGAGGCTGCTAGAAGAGGAGGTGTATAGGCATGAACAAGAGCAGGAGGAAGGAGAGATTTTGGAATTACTTGATGAGTTTGAGGGTCTGCAGG
This sequence comes from Calotriton arnoldi, assembly GCA_963921515.1. NCBI lineage: Eukaryota > Metazoa > Chordata > Amphibia > Caudata > Salamandridae > Calotriton > Calotriton arnoldi. The sequence goes on from CAWUFW010000116.1 coordinate 1,044,329, forward strand.
AGGCCAGTGGATTAGACACTTCTACAGAGTATGACCTTTCATCGCCAAAGGCTGGTCTACCTCTGGAAAATTTTCCCTACCATGTGGTCGTGAGGAAGGCGGCTGATTTGCAGGGTCTTCAGTTACCATCATCTGAACTAAAGTCCAACATCTTGACTGAGGTCCTTAATACTTCTTCTACAGTTTCAGAGCCTCTTTTACCATTCATTGATGCTTTGACTGAGCCAATATTGGAAGTGTGGCAGAAGCCCTTGTCCGCTCCTGCTGTCTCTAGGGCTATTGCACGGAGATATAGGCCGGCCCCTGGGGATCCTGCCTTTCTGTCAACTCATCCGACACCTGAGAGCTTGGTGGTACAGGCTTCTTGTTCGAAGCAATCATCGGGTGCTTTCCCTACTACTCCGGGAGATAGGGATTCGAAAAAGATGGAGCAAGCAGCTAAAAAGATATTTTCATCTGCAAGCATGGCGTTGAAGTCGACTAATGCTACTTGTCTTCTGGGGAGATACGTCCATGCTGTGATGGATTCTGTAAAACAACTGGCTCCTAAGCTTCCAGAGGATGATAGGGCAAACTTTATGGAGGTACTCTCTGATTCGCAAGCAGCTGCTCGTCAGGTGATTCAGTCTGGGCTGGACACGGCTGATTCTGTTGCACGGGTGATGGGTTCTTCTGTGGTAACAAGAAGGCAGGCCTGGTTAAGGTCTTCTGGTTTTTCCCCTGATCTCCAGGCAACTCTGTTGGACTTACCTTTTGATGGCACGAGGCTGTTTGGATCCAAGGCTGACTCTGCCTTACAACGATTCAAAGATAGCAGGGTGACTGCTAGATCTCTGGGCCTTCAAACACAGTCCAGGGGTTATGGATACAAGCGCCTTCGTGGGTTTGGAAGGGGTTCTTCATTTCGTGGCCGTCAACAGTCTCAACAGGGTCAGCAGCAGCAACAGCAGAACCCTTTATATAAGTCCTACAGGGGCAAGAACAGAGGCTGTTTTAGGGGAGCCACACGGCAGCAGTCCTCCTCCCCCTCTCCTCCCCTCACCGTTGGTGCTTCAGGAAAGCAGCTCTAGATCCCCCATCTTAGAGCATGTTGGTCCTGTTGGGGGTCGGGTGGTCCATTTTCTACAAGATTGGAAACGGATTACAACAGATCGTTGGGTTTTGAATCTTGTAGAGAATGGGTACGCCCTTCCTATTCTAGAGTATCCACCTCCTTACCCTCCTCGCCAAGGTGGTTGTTCAGAAGACCATTTGTTGCTTTTGCAACAGGAGGTTCTTGTCTTGTTACAGAAAGGTGCGATAGAGGTGGTTCCGGAGCAGGAAAGGGGTCAGGGTGCTACTCCGGTATTTCCTGATTCCCAAAAGGACGGACGTTTGAGGCCGATCCTGGACCTCAGAGTTTTGAATTTTTACCTCCGGCAGGAGAAATTCAAAATGTTGACTCTGGCTCAGGTTCTTCTTGCGCTGCAACAGGAAGACTGCATGGTGTCCATCGATCTGCAGGATGCGTACTTTCATCTTCCCATCCTGAAGTCGCATCGGAAGTATCTACGTTTCACGGTAGGGTCGCAACATTACCAGTTTGCGGTTCTACCGTTCGGTCTGACTTCCTCGCCGCAAGTCTTTACAAAGGTGATGGCAGTGGTAGCAGCACATCTCAGAAGATCAGGGGTTCCTGTCTTCCCCTATCTGGACGATTGGCTGTTGAAAGCCAAGTCTCCGGAGATGGTGTTGCGTCACTTGCAGGTGACAACGCAGCTGTTGTTCAACTTGGGTTTTTCAATAAATGTACCCAAATCTCACCTGGTGCCTTCTCAGCGCAGCCTGTTCATAGGGGCAATACTGGATACTACTGTTTGTCGAGCATTCCCGCCTCCACAGAGGATTCTCAACATTCAGGAAATGATTCCCTTGTTTCACAACGGAGCGGTTGTTCCGGTCCTGAAGGTCCTACGCCTGCTCGGTCTGTTCGCTTCCTGCATACTGTTGGTCAGTCATGCACGCTGGCACATGAGGGCACTCCAGTGGTGCCTCCGCAGGCAGTGGTATCAGCACAACGGAGATCTCGGGGAGAAGGTCAGAATCTCCAAAGACGCTGCAGCGGAGCTGACTTGGTGGGGTGTGCAGGGCAACCTGTCTCAAGGAAAGCCCTTTCAACTTCCTCCACCGATGGCCACAGTGATCACGGATGCCTCCACTCTAGGGTGGGGGGCATCTGGAGATCTGAGACAGGTCTTTGGTCTCCAGAGGAAAGGTTGCTTCACATCAACCTTCTGGAATTGTGGGCGATACGTTTGGCACTAAAGGCTTTCCTTCCTTCCCTTCGCGGTCAGTCAGTTCAGGTCCTGACGGACAACACGACCGCGATGTGGTATATCAACAAACAGGGAGGTGTAGGATCGTTTTGTCTCTGTCGAGATGCTCTGCGACTCTGGTCCTGGGCTCAGGGCCAACAGATTTGTGTGTTTGCAAATCATCTAGCCGGAGTGCTGAATGTTCGTGCGGACAGTCTCAGTCGGCATTTCTCGGCCGATCACGAGTGGAGGCTTCATCCGGAGGTGGTCCATCACATCTTCGAGATGTGGGGGGTCTCCTCGTTTGGACCTGTTTTCCACTCGCGAGAACGCGCACTGCCCGTTGTTATGCAGTCTCCAGTTTCCGATGCAGGGAGCGTTGGGGGACGCGTTTCAGTTGAGTTGGAGCTCTCAACTCCTTTATGCGTTTCCTCCCATACCCTTGATTCCTCGGGTTCTGAGGAAGATTCGCCGAGACCGGGCCCAAGTTATCTTGATCGCTCCGGATTGGCCGAGAAGGGTGTGGTACACAGATCTTCTTCAACTCTCTTCGCACCCTCCGCTCCGTCTCCCTCTCAGGGCAGACCTCCTCTCGCAGTCGCAGCCCCCACCTCCAGAGCTTGCACCTTCATGCCTGGAGATTGAACGGGGCAACCTGAGTTCTTTCTCTCTCCCACCAGATGTGGTGGATGTTATTTTATCGTCCAGGCGACACTCCACCAAGTCAGTTTACTCTTCCCGTTGGTCTAAATTTGTTAAATGGTGTGGAGAGAGATCTATTGACCCTTTGAAGGCTCGTTTATCTCATGTTTTGAGTTTTTCACTTTCCTTAGCGCAGCAGGGTTATGCTGTAGCTACTGTAAAAGGTTACTTATCGGCTTTGTCGGCTTTTATTTGTTTGCCGGATCAGCCGTCCTTATTCAAATCTCCGGTGGTGATGAGATTTATTAAAGGTCTTACAAACATGTTTCCTCCCACTCCTTTCGTTATGCCTCAGTGGGATTTGAATCTTGTACTTACTTTTCTCATGGGTTCTCCATTTGAGCCTCTGCATAGTTGCCCCTTGAGGCTTCTTACTTTTAAAACGGTTTTCTTAATTGCCATTACCTCGGCTAGGAGGGTAAGCGAGTTGCAGGCTCTTAGTTCTAAGCCTCCTTTCCTGACCATTCATGCAGATAAGTTGGTTCTAAGGACCAGGGCTGCTTTCCTTCCCAAGGTGGTTACTCCTTTTCATTTGAGGCAGTCCATTACCCTTCCTACCTTTTATCCTCCCCCTCACCCTTCCAAGGAGGAGGAGAGGCTTCACCGCTTGGACCCAAAGAGAGCGGTCAGTTTTTATCTGGACAGGACCAGAGAATTGAGACTTGATGACCAACTCTTCGTGGGTTATGTTGGTCGGATGAAGGGTAAAGCTGTTCTCAAGTGGACTCTGTCAAGATGGATTATCCTCTGTATAAAGATCTGCTACGCCCTGGCCAACAAGGAAGCTCCTGAAGGTATCCGAGCTCATTCTACTAGAGCAAAGTCTACTACATCTGCTTTGGCGAGAGGTGTACCAGTGCTTGATATTTGTAAGGCAGCAACTTGGGCCTCCCTCCATACCTTTGCAAAGCATTATTGCCTAGACTCTGAGGTTAGGAGGGATGGCCATTTTGCTTGTTCTGTTTTGCAAGATTTTTTGGTTTAGTCAGGTGGACACCCTCCTCCGGGGAAGGCACGGCTTGGGAAATCTATTCAAAAGGTGAGAAATCCACAGGCAGAAGTATCCATCAGAAGAACAAGTTACTTACCTTCGGTAACGCTTTTTCTGGTGGATACAATATCTGCCTGTGGATTCCTCACTGACCCACCCGCCTCCCCGTTGTCTACCTGTGTTTACCAACAAAAAAAAATGCTTTAACAGTTTCTCAACTGTTTAATTTGCATTCTTCATATTATGCGTTATTGATAAAATGCTATGTGTACTGCATTTGAAAAGTTATATTGTGTATACTGTGTATACGTGTGAAAATGTGTCGGTCCGCCCGTTTGCCTCGGTGCCACGGAAAAAAATGGGTGGAACTGACGTCAGCACGCCGACGAGGTCTTCTTATGGCTCCGATGACGTCATACGGAGTCACGAGCGGAGCCGTGCTATCGTGACGTCCTCGTCGACGTGGGAGAGCTGGGAAAAGAATTTCTGCGGAATTGCTGGCGCAAGGGGTATTCAAAAGGTGAGGAATCCACAGGCAGATATTGTATCCAGCAGAAAAAGCGTTACCGAATGTAAGTAACTTGTTCTTTTTGACCATTCATGCTGAAAGGATGGTCCCCAGGACCAGGGCTGCTTTTCTGCCTAAGGTGGTTACTCCCTTCCATCTAGGGCAGTCCATTACTCTTCCTGTATTCTATCCTCCCCCTCACCCTTCCAAGGAGGAGGAGAGACTTCACCGCCTGGATCCTAAATGAGCGGTTAGTTTTTATTTGGATAGGACAAAAGGCTTGCGATTGGACGATCAGCTCTTCGTGGGATACATTGGACGCATGAAGGGCAAGGCTGTGCACAAGCGCACTCTTTCCAGATGGATCATCTTGTGCATCAAGATTTGCTACGCCCTGGCTGGTAAGGAACCGCCTGAAGGTATTAGGGCTCATTCCACCAGAGCCAAATCATCCACTTCTGCTTTGGCCAGAGGTGTTCCTGTAGTGGACATTTGTAAGGCTGCGACTTGGGCCTCCCTCCACACTTTCGCAAAGCATTATTGCTTGGATTCCGAAATGAGGAGGGAGGGCCACTTTGCGCGCTCTGTCCTGCAGGACTTTTTGGTATAGAAGGGTGGACACCCTCCTCCGGGAGTGGGACTGCTGTGGGATTCTATTCAAAAGGTGAGGAATCCACAGGCAGATGTATCCATCAGAAGAACAAGTTACTTACCTTCGGTAGCGCTTTTTCTGGTGGATACAGTATCTGCCTGTGGATTCCTCACTGACCCACCCTCCTCCCCGTTGTCCACCCTTGTATACCTTAAAAGTGGCTTTGTTTAACATGTTTGTTTTGCATTGTCTCTTCTATCTACCTTTATGTGGTTTATAGGAAATGCTTTTTTTCTTTGGCTTTCCTTTATAATTTTACACTGTGTGTATTTGTATGAATATTGTGTACTGTGTATACTTTTAATCTGTTGTCTGTCCACCTGTTCGCCTCGGAGGCACGGAAAAAATGGGTGGAACTGACGTCATCACGCCGACGAGGCTCTCTTATGGCTCCGGTGACGTCATGCGGAGTCGCGAGCGGAGCCATGGCTTTGTGACGACCTTGTCAGCGTGGAGAGCTAGGAAAAATTTCCGCGGAATGCTGGCGCATGGGATATTCAAAAGGTGAGGAATCCACAGGCAGTTACTGTATCCACCAGAAAAAGCACTACCGAAGGTAAGTAACTTGTTCTTTGGGACCCATTGCTGCTAAAGACTTCCACACCATGATCCATGCCAGTTCCTGTCACACCCATACCAACTATGTCAGTACTAGTGAAGGGCCCAGTGCTAACAATCATGTTGGATCCCGAACCTACATTGGCTCGAGGTCGACCGATGTGTCGTTAAATGATCATGAAAGCACAACCAGTTATTCTCAAACATTGGATCTTTTATATATTCATATGCTTGAATTATTCCTGGTCATTAGGCTAGGAATCCCCAGTACACTTAAATAGCAGTTACTAGTGTTAACATGACCATAGGCCTGAAACAATAGTGTTTGTTTAGTAGCACATCCAACTAATTAGAAACAACACAAACTTCAGCTAATGAGGTGAAAGAATCAGCTCTCCTCCTAACCCAGTAGGTCACCATAGCTCAGATTTCTACTGTGCGTTGTGAGTGAGTGAGTGAGTGAGTCGCCAGGCAAGGCTCTGCTCTAACGTTTCAGTGACATCTAAAGTGATACTTTCCTAGTCTGCACTGGGACTGATCCAGCCCGAACTTCAGCTTCCACAGTACTGTGATTTTTTTTTTTAGGGAAATTTACTATTTTCTGGATCAGGTAGACGCTTTGCCTTGCAAACTATTGTATCCAGTTGTCACCATGGCTGACAGAAAGACAAAATCTCACTTCAAACCCTGTTCATTTTGAGGATAAGAGAAGATTTACACCAATGATTCACATTCCCAGTGCATTTACTGCCTTTATCCTGATCATAAGATTACACGCTCTGACATTTGTAAAACCTTTACTTCTAAGACCCTAAAGAACACTGAGAGGAGGTTGGCACTGTATCTACAAGATAAGGAGTATTTCCCCCTTCTAAGGGCAATGCCGCCTCTTCAGGGGACAATTCTGTGAAAAGTGCCCCCCCCCCCAGCTCTTCCATAAAGACCACGCAGAAAAAGAGGCTTATACAGTTTCTTGACCTGGTTGTATTTTGTCTGGCGCTTTCAGCCACTTACTTACACACTAAACCTGGAGCTGTAAAACACGCCAGAAAAGAAGATTGTCTGGGCAAAACACTGCACAAAAATGTTACTCAAATGATGTTCAACTGAAAGAAAGAGACCCTCAGAACGCACTTTGTCGACAGTGGGCACAAAAAGACCCCATTGGCGAGGAGACATTTGACGGCAGCATTGTGCATGTCTCCCTTACCCCTGTCGTCATTACAGACGGCTTTAATAACATCAACTAAACTCTTGATGACAAATTCCTTGATGGCGTCAACAACAGTGTTGACATCAACAACCACACCGTCAACACCAACAGCCCTGTCGATGGTGATACCCTTGATGTCAATACTGTCAACGACAACACCGTTGACGACAGTTTTTGCAGGACATGTCTTTTCACCTTTAAGGGTGACAACATCTCCACCTTCCCAAATTCTGAAGTCAGAACAAGACGAAGATGCAAATGACCTTGCATCACACACTGTGTACAGTCCAACACAATTAGATGTAGGCTATGTCCCAGATTTTGAGAATGGAATGAATGAGGGTGAACCTCACCTTGAAAATGACTACGAGCAAGATAATGTTCCTCATAATTCACCCACCTATGGACCTCCCAGATACAGCAGAGAGCCAGAAGTGGTCCAAGTGCATGTGGCTGCCATCTGTACATCAAATGATGGACACTTTAAAAATACTTTTACCATAACACCCCAAGGGTCAGCCTGTACCTCCACCTCCCACCTTACAGGTTACGCCTTCTCATCAACCATCAATGGCACTGCCTTCCCCACCTCCAAGGGAAAGCTCTCCAAGACCAGTCTATAAACCTCTTGTCCCACCAGCTCCTGAACACATAGAGGACTACAACGATAGGGTGAATTCTATATATTCTGATGTAGAGGAGGAAGTGGAACTTCTGCAAGGAGATGATGGTGGCATCAATAACTGAAATTAACTCATCATTCCAAAAGAAGATAACCTGCCCAATTCTCCGATTTCATCAGATGATATATCCCGTTTTCATCCAAGAAATTCAATCTCCCAATGAAATCAGTGTAACCGCTATATTTCCTTTATGATTTTAAGGAATAACCACAAACGTTTATAAAAACATACCAATCTTGGATTTTGTTTGGTCTGAAGGGCTAAAGCTAATGCAGACACCTGCAGCTGTTCCAGCTGTCATACCATGCCTGAAAAAAAGTAATAAAAAAATGCCTCATTCAGCCCCAGCTTGTTTGACGGACTATCCAAAGCCACGCTCTCTAATACATTTGGCTACTCAGCTGAGATGTAAAAACTCTTATTACACTATCCTCTTGCATTCCAGACAGAGATAGCAGCTGTATAGACAATCTGGGCCGAAAGATGAGTTCAATAACAGCAACTACTATTAAGGCAGCCAACGCTCTAGTAGTCCTAGGAAGTTACGATTGTCAGATGTGGCATGCCGTTACACCATTACTTGATCTCATCCCAGAAGATAAAATAGACTGCTAAATAATCCCCAAAGAGGGAGAAGTTACTTCAGCAGATTGTTGATACAGCAATGGATGCATCAAACGCATGTTTTCATCAGCTTGCAGGAAGAGGTCTTTTGAGAAGACAAGGCTGGCTGAGATCCTCAGCTTTCCGTTCTGACATTTGTTCAGAATTTTGGACATGCCTTTCGATAGTCTCATTTGTTTGGAAAGCATGTGATGAGGCCGTCCATAGACTTAAAACTGACACAGATACTGCAAAGGCATTAGGTCTTTTACGGTACCGTATGTTTAGTTCATCCAGTTTTCGTAGCTCATGAAAATGATAGAATCTGCCATGGCAAAGAGTATGTCTGCAAAACAATCAGTTACGGTCTGACAATGCAAATCCCTGTATAGCCTCTTGTCAACCTGTATAGGCCTAGTTCCCTATCGCAGACTTCAAATGAGGCCTGTCAAACAAAAACTGGATGTGCAATGGAAGCAAATCGAAGGTTCATGGGACGACACGGTCAAAGTCACAAAAAGGCTCAAACAAACACTTCTGTGTTGGAGATTTACAACAAACCTAACTTCTGATAGCGGTTTCTAGCCGCAGATTCCTCACCTTTTGAATATTCCCCAGGCGTCAGATGGTGGTGGCTTGTTGCTCTGCACTAACGCTGTTCTGCTCTGAGGTGCAGGGCCTACCAGACGCAGATTCGGAGCTTCCTCTTGTCTCTCAGAGAAACGTTGCAATTTTCAACAAATTTTCTAGTGTGCAAAAGATGTCACCTTCTGAAACAATATATTTTATGCCCTGTGGGGACTGTTGCAAACAGATGTCTGTAACAAATCCACGTCTGCTGTGCCTGTGGTGTAGAGCCATCACTTCAAGACCTGTGTGTCGATGAACCCAAAGGCCATCAGGGAACACATGGCAAAATTTTGTCGCAAACCATAAGAAGACACAGCGTCAGGACCACTGCAAGTCCAAGGCACCATCCCACTTCCAGAGCTGCTCTAGATGGTCAGTCTTTGTCGCATTCCAAATCCTCAGGTAAGCAAAAGAAGTCGAAGCAGACTTCTGCTCCTTCTCACCATTCCCATTCACCAGGCGAAGCACGTAGGCAGTGCCTACAGTCCCGTTCCTGTGCCCGAAGTCGGCTGACTTCAGAGCTAATCCTGCAGCTGGTTGTTCTGACACAATCAGAGTTTCTGGGGCCTTCAGCCATGCCGCGTCCGATCGAAGAGCACCGCGCAGCTATGCTCCGGCTCTTTGGAACTCTGCCAACTCCCTCTGGCGTGCCTTTGGGCCCCATGGAGTCAAGAGGCCCTCCTCCTGGATTACCGCAGCAGGTTCACCCTCAGCGCCAGCAAGACCTATTAAGCTGCTTCTGCCCTCGGCTCCAGTTGCGATGTCGCCCCGGTCGCCCACTACCACACCAAGCCCGGGTAAATCAAAGCTGATGTCAACTCCGCCACCAGACTAATTGGCTTTCATTGTCCCATCGGACTCTGACTCAATGTCAGTCTGACTTTTACCAACATCACAACAGAATCTGACCGAGGTCTCGGTATTAGCTTTATTACAAGGCAGACAAAATTCTCTACATTCCCTTTTTAGGATGGATTCTGATAATGATGGCAACCAGGGTGATGAGTTCACTCAGCCGTATACAGACGATAATCAGTATGAGAGCTTGCAAGAAACTAGTGGATTGGATACCTCCCTGAAATCAGCCCTTTTCTCTCCTCCAGGACCAGCCATGAAAGAATCTGCCTTCTATGCTATGGTTATGCATAGGGCGGCAGAAGTTCTTGATCTCCAGCTCCCCACCATGGAGGTGAAAACAATTGTACTGACTGAAGTCCTGCAGCCTGGCCACTCTGCTTCTTTGCCTCTCCTCCCATCCAGTGAGGCCTTGACAGATAATCTTCTAGAGGCTTGGGCTAAGGCTTGTACGGTCCTCTGGTTAACCTTCAGATTGCCAGGCTACACCGTTCTGCTCCGGCCGACCCGGCTTTTTTGTCCTACTACCCCTTTCCCGAGAGTCTTGTGGTGGAGGCTTTCACTAGCCGGGCCAACCCCATCAATTTCTTGACCACTCCCCCTGATTGAGAGTCAAAGAGAGTAGAGATGTTTGGGAAGAGGTTATTCTTCTCAGCCAGTTTGGCCTTCCATTCAATTAAGGACTCCTGTTTGCTAGGCCGCTACACATAGTGGCGCCAGTCCTCCCTGGTGTTCCGTAAGTTCTCCGTCCTGTCCTTTCACAGGCAATTTGGGATGGTTGTGATGTGGGCAAGTTCATGATTCATTGTAGCTTGGACACCACCAACTCTGTTGGGCGGGCCATAGGCACAAGTGTCGCAATTTGCCACCATGCGTGGCTACAGTTTACTGGGTTTTCTGGCGACGTCCAGGCCGTTCAATGCAAATTCGCTTGTTTGGGAACAAGGCTGACTCTTTCCTTGAGCACTTAAAGGAGAGTAGGGCTACCATTCGCTCTCTGGGCCTTTCTACCCAGCGTCTCCAGCAGCAGCAATTCCACCATTCCTTCTGTGGCTTCAAACCTAGTTTACCCTACCACTAGCCTATACCACCCCAGCCAGGAGCCCAGCAGTTGCGCGGGAGCGGCTGTGGTGCTCATTGCCCCTGCTGCCAAGGTCAGCGTGCCACCCAGTCATTCCCCCCTCCACCAACCCCACCTGCCAAACCTCTATAGTGTACTTTTAAAGTATCACAGCCACCCGGTGGTAGGCAGAATCCACTGAGTCTGTCCGGGTTGGCAAGTGATCATGTACGACAGGTGGGTTCTTCATATTGTTTGCAAAAGTTTTGCCTTGCCATTTCCATTTGGCACTGTATCACATTCCACCATCCATCCAATGACTGACAGAGTACCATCTCTCCATTTTGCAACAGGAAGTGCTAGCCCTTTTAGCAAAGGGGCTATAGAGAGGGTGCCGGAAACAGAAGTAGGATATGGTTGCTATTCCTGCTACTTTTTGGTGCCCATAATGGATGGAAGTCTTTGACCCATTTTGAATATGCCCCTTCTCAATCTCTTCTTTCAGAAGGAGAAATTCAAACTACTCACCCTGGCCCAGGTCTTGTCTGCCTTGGATGCTGACGCAGGAGACTGGATGGTGGCATTGAACCTGCAGGACGCCTATCTCCATATTCCCATCCTACTGGCCCATGGGTGCTACCTGCTGTTCATGGTGGGAGGGGAGCTTTTTTAGTTTGCTGTGTCCCCGTTGTGCTCACCAGTGCCCCTCGGGTATTCAAAAAAGTGGTGGCAGCACAGCTTTGGAGGAAGGAGGTGCCAGTCTTCCCCTACCCAGACGACTGGCTGTTGAAGGTGGGCTCACCCCAGATAGTCGTCAGCCACCTCCAAACTACGGCAACCTCTTGTCATCTTTGGGGTTAACTATAAGCATGCCAAAGTCGTCACAGCTGACTCCTTCCCAGATATTCCCCTTTGTCTGAACCATTCAGGACACTGTTTGGTTTCATTCCTTTCCCCGGAAAGGAGAGTCCCGGATATTCAGGCTATTTTTCTGATCTTTCAGCCCTGGTCCTGGATTTGTGAGGTAGTCTCAGAGGCTGCTGGGACTGATGGCCTCCCTCATCCTGTTAGTCGAGCATGCCAGGTGGCATATGCGGCTCTGCAGTGGGATCTGAAATCCCAGTGGTCTCAACTCCGAGGAGACCTCTCCGACCATGTCAAAATTTCTGATGAGACTCCTCCAAAAGACCTGCAGTGGTGGCTACTGGACAGCGACTGGGTCCGTTCACAACCCAGAACTGACAGTGATGATCGATGCATCACTTGTGGATCGGAGCAACCGTCTGGAACAGGTGGAGGCCAGTGACCTCTGGTTTTTGGTGGAGTCCTGGCTCCATATCACCCTTGTGAAGCTGAAGGCTAAGCTGGCAGGGCGCTAAAAGCCTTCCTGCCATCCATCAAGTGGAGGCTGGTACAAACATTCATGGGTAACAGACAACACCACCGCCTTGTGGTACTGCAACAAACTGGTGCGGGTGGGGTTGTAGACCCTGTGCCAGGAAACCTGTGCCTATGGAAATGACTGGACCACCAAATAATTTTCCTGGTGGCAAACCACCAGGGCAGACGAGTTCAGCCATTGGCGCCTAGTCGATCACGAATGGCAGCTACATCTGTAGGTGGCACAAGGTCTTGGCTCGATCTATTAGCCATCACTGAGTACCCGCAATGTCGGCACTTCTGTGTGTTGGTGTCTCTTGCTCCGTGACTTGTTGCTCCTTGAGTGCAACTCAGGACTCCTGTATGCCCTCCTGCCAATACCAATCCTGTCCCAAGTTCTCAAGTAGATCAGAACGGCTCTGGCCCAAGTCATCCTAGTGACTATGGACCTAGCACGGAGAGTATGATATGCAGAACTCCTGGGCTTGAGCATATGTTCTCAAATCTCCTATAGAATCTGCTGTTGCAGAAGGGAGATCAGGTTCGCCACCCCAGCCTCCGCAATCTCCACCTTCATTCATGGAGATTGAGCGGCAGCAACTGAATACCTTTGACTTTCCCTTGGAAGTAGTTGATGTCATCTTGGCAGCCAGGCGTCCCTGAACAAAACCTGTAGACACCGGTCATTGGGACAGATTTGTGGTTTGGTGTGGCACTCATCTGATTGACCTTCTCCAGGCCAATCTTTCAGATGTTTTATTATTTGTTCTTTCTCTCGTCTGGCGGGGCCTTTCTCTAGGCACAGTCAAGGGTTATCTTTCGGCCATCTCAGCCTTCTTACGGTTGCCTGGTCAGCTCTTTCTTTAAATCACCTTTGTGATGCATTTTTTGAAAGGGCTGCAACATATGTTTCACCCTTCTCCTTTTGTGATGTCCCGGAGAGATCTCAACCTCATCCTTAACTATCTGATGTGTACCCCCTTTGAGCCGCTCCATGCTTGTCCATTCCGGCTCCTTTTTTTGTTTAAATTTGTCTATTGTTGTTTCTCATTTTATAGTACACATCCGTTCAGTAGTTGCATAACAATGTAAGGGTTCTTGCCCCTCTTCCGTTTCTTTTTTCCCTTGTTACATCAATAGGTAGTCTGAGTGGTCGTACATAACAGTATGTTACCATGAAAACAAAATTCTTTTTTTAATTTTTTTTTTTTTAAACAGTCTGCAACATAACATTGATGCAACAGGGTGAATAATACATTTCTCTCCTCTCATGTAAAGAACTGAAGGTATTTATAATGGGGCATCGTTTCCGAACTATGCTTGCTGTTGCTCTACGCGCATGCGCATTGAACATAGCTGTGCTGGTGCACAGGTGCATGCCTCTGGTCCCTTCCGGCTCCTTAACATCAAAACTGTGTTCCTCATTGCCATTATCTTGGCACAGCGGTTGAGTGAGCTCCAGGTACTGTGTTCATCCACCATACCCCACATTCATCCCCAACAAGCTGGTTCTGTGTACTAGAGCATCCTTTCTCCTGAAAGTTGTGAAGCTGTTCCACTTCGGCCAAACCATCACCCTGCCGGCATTCTGTGCTCCAACTCACCCCTCTAAGGAGAAGGGGGGCTCCATCGATTGAACCCTGAGAGGGCGCTCAGATTTTACATCAATTGAACCAAAGACCACCCAATTGATGATCAGCTCTTTGTGGAGTTTGCGGGAGCGAAAAAAGGCAAGACTGTGGAGAAGTGTAAAATCTACAGCTGGATCGTGCTCTGCATTCAAATCTGCTATGCACTGGTGAAGAAGCAGCCTCCAGTAGGACTACATGCCCATTCCACCGGGAACAAAGCTGCTACCACAGCAGTAGTTCGCAGAGACCGTGTCCTAGACATGTGCTGTTCAGTTACATGAGAACCCTTCCATACATTCGCAAAGTACCATAAACTTGACAGCCAAGTCTGCAGAGAAAGGCAGTTTGCCCGCTCAGTCTTGCAGGACTTTCTGGTTTGAGTCCATCCACAGCCGTGCTCCCCTTAGGTACTGCTATAGTATCTATTCAAAAGGTGAGGAATCTGCAGTTAGAAGTCTCTATCAGAAGAACAAGTTACTTACCTTTGGTGTAACACCTTATCTGGTAGAGGCTATATCTAGCTGCAGATTCTTTACCGTCCCTCCCATCCTCTCCATTCTGTGTTTTGGTTCTTCCTTTAATAAGATCCCAAGTCTAGGAATCTGCCCACTGTCTACCAATTTGCTTTGGGGGCTCCGTGTCTTAGGGCGCGAAGAGTCTTGAAAGCAGCTGACAACGCACGGAGTGGTACCTATATAGGCCCACCATGTCATTTCTGGAGTGGACTTCACTTCATCAGTGTGAAGTGAAGCCTCAAGGCCCCACCTTCTGGCTCGCAGACGTGCTATGGAAAAGTTTCTAGATTCAGTCTGAAGCCTGGGGAATATTTAAAAGGTGAGGAATCTGCGGCTAGAGTCTCTCCAGAAAGAGCATTACCAAAGGTAAGTAACTTGTTCAACCGATTTCTCTTTCCAACCTGTAGCAAAAAGGATTGTACATCCTGATTGGGGAGCTCACCTACAGGAACTTTCAACCAGAAGGCTCTGCTCAGATGCAGAAAGAAGGCTTACATCAATATGTTGGAGCTCCGAGCCATACGATTTGGTCTTAAAGCATTCCTCTCAAGGATAGCAGGTCAAGCAGTTCAGAACAGACAACACAACATCAATATTTTACTTAACCAAACAAGGGGTAACGGGGTCCCAACCTCTTTAAGATGAGGCTCAATTACAGTGAGACTGGGTCATTGCTCACTTGATCGACTTTGCCATGGAACACTTGCCATGTTGCCAAAGCGATCATGCGGATGCACTCAGTCAACAACTTACAGATTACCACTAGTGGGAGCTACTCCAGGACTAAGTGGATTTAATGTTCCGACAGTGGGGTCACCCCATGATCAATCTCTTCGCTACACAAACAATAAGAAATGCCAGTACATGAGAAGCAGCTTCTGGCATCCAGAGACAATGGGCAATGCCCTTTTGTGGAGTTACTACAAAATCTTTGCTTAAGCCTTTCCTCCGTTTGCCTTGATGTTCAGGGTGTTGAAGAAGGTGACAATGGAACTTTGCTGCTTGATCCTAATTGCTCCGGCATGGCCACGCCAATAATAATACAGTGTACTTCTATGGCAGTCCAGCCATTTGTCTAAAATTATACCCCAAATGCTTTTTGAGACATCACAGAGAGATCCCACACCATGATGCCAGGCTGAACCTGACAGCATGGTACCTAACCACTTACAATTTGGCCATTTGAATCTACCACAAGACTGTAGAAACATCCTTACACAGACACCTGCTCCATCAGCTACAAAACTCTAATGCTAAGTGGAGATGTTTCTTTGTCTGGTGCAAGAGCAAAGACTTTCATCCACTTCAAATACTACCTTATCAAATACTTGTTAGATCAGGCTAAGAGTGGGCTCAACTGTTCTTCATTTCCAGTGCATCTAGCTGCAATATCCGGATTTAGAATCACAGATGGACCATCATGTTCTCTTAGCGGATCATAAAACAATTTATAAAGGGACTTTTGAATGCACTTCCATCTGTTCAATTCCTCCGATTGTTTGGGAGCTCAATACTGTCCTCAGCCAGTTAATGTAACCTGTCTTTGAACCAATACACACTGGCACATTTAAAATTCATCTCATGGAAGACAATGCTTCTCCTAGCATTAACATGAGCATGGGGATTCCCAGGAAAATGCAAGCTTTCACCATCAAGGAACTGTTCCTCTGTTTAACTAAAGACAGTCGGCCTAAAAACCAATCCCAGATTTATACCTTAAGTTTCTACTTTCAATTGAATGAATCAGTAATTCTACTATCTTTCTTTTCAAACCCATCCACAACGGCAGAAAGATCATTGCATCCTTTGAACTTACGTAGATGCCTCAAGTTCTACATTTAGAAAACCAAGGACATAGGTTATTCAGATCATCTGTTCATGTCTTTTAGATAGCCAGGGATAGACCATCCCCTGTCCAAACAGGTGATAGCACTTTGTCTCTCAGCCTGCATTACCTTCTCTCACACCAAGGCCAGGATCTACTCCAAGGAACAGTGAGAGCACATTCCACCTGGAGCATGGCATTAACTGTGACACTCAATGCTGGTGTGCCCTTGACAGAGATCTGTGATGCAGCCAGCTAGGAGAGCAGGTACACGTTCACGAAGCACTACTGTCTTGACGTGGATGCAGAAGTTGATGTAGCAGTGGGACAGGCAGTCCTCAGAAACCTGAGCTTCCCACATTATATATTATAATATTTTCTGTTGTACAGTTCCTACTAATTCAGTCACACTGTGCGTTTGGGCAACGTAAGGCTCAAAACTATGGGGGACTGAGTCCACTCATACCATCAGAATATGTTGACCTAGTTCTTGGTTAGTACACAGTGCACCATCTGGACCTCTAAACCTTACAAGGTACAGGATGGTGTCTGCAACCTCATAACATGATGACCCTGATTCCCCCAAGGAAACTGTGGAAACAGATTTACCCTTTCATTGTTAACTCAAGCATGCCCAAAGGGAGACACAAGAAATACTCTAATTGGCATTTCAAACATTTATTGAAGCAGTTGGATTTTTGTGTAAAATACATGTGTTGCTATAATGGGTAGAATATAAGAGAGCATAGTAACCAGCATTACGAGAATGGTGAAAAGGATAAACAATTTAACCATGGTGCACTTACATTGATTATATGCATACATATAATTGTACTCCTACCTACCATTGCCTATCCTGGAAAGCATAGGGTGTGCAGGACTGCCAGAATACCTTGGAGTGATCTAACACCCCATTTATCTGTGTGCGTGGGTCATCTGGTGGCCAGTCTTGGTGTAGAGTCAACGCCGTCTCATCTTCATGCTTCAACACCCTGCGCATGCTCCGCAAGATCTTCAGATGGATCCCCACTGAAACCAGGAAGACCGTCACCCAGGCACTCGTCACCAGCCGACCGGACTATGGGAACACCCTCTACGCCGGAACCACAGCCAAACTTCAAAAAAGACTCCAGCGCATCCAGAACGCCTCCGCACGACTCATCCTGGACATCCCCCGACACAGCCACATCACCGGACACCTGAAAGACCTGCACTGGCTCCCCGTCAGCAAGAGAATCACGTTCAGACTCCTCACCCACGCACAAAAGGCCCTCCACGACCTGGGCCCAAAGTACCTCAACGACCGCATGACCTTCTACACGCCCACACGCCAGCTACGATCAACCAGCCACGCCCTCGCCACCGTACCACGCATCCGCAGAACCACCGCCGGAGGAAGATCCTTCTCCTACCTGGCAGCCAAGACCTGGAACTCCCTCCCCACTCACCTTCGGCGAACCCAGGACCATCTCTCCTTCAGGAAGCAGCTCAAGACCTGGCTGTTCGAGCAGTAACTTACCCCCTCCCCCAGCGCCTTGAGACCCTCCCGGGTGAGTAGCGCGCTCTATAAATGCCGTGATTGATTGATTGATTGATTGATTGATTGATAGAGCAGGCCGCCTTCCCGCTCGGGATAGTGATGGGATTCAGGTGGGCTAGAATTAAGGCACGGGTGACCGCTCCAATCCATCTAAATGCTCCTCTGCCTAAACAAAGGCTTTGTGCAGCTTATATGATCAAACTGAACCCATTCGTACTGTGTCTGAGTTCTAGTCCAGTTATGTTGATTCTACCCACCATGAACTGTCACCGAACAGACAACAGCAAACAATGTTAATTTTGCTCAGTCTACCCAGTCCTTGAACAGAATGTTCTAAGGTATGATAATGTGCCTACGAGGAAATGTAATTGTAAGCAAACCTTTTCTGAGTACACTATCTCATACGGGCGCGCAAGCAAATGTGTGTTAAAAGTCACTGTTTAAAACAAATGGCAACTTTAAACATGAACATGCAAAATGGAAGTGTGTGTGCTCACAGGGCCTACTAACCTCATGACCGTACGGATTGCTGTTGTGATTCAAGCATGTAAATATATAAAAGAGCCAAAGAAATTAGCTGATTCCCAGTAACTTCAGTTCTCCACATATTCTCATGACCATCCTTTTTCCCCAGTCAGAGGCTCATTTAGTGTATACTCATCTTACGCTTCTGCTTTTAAATATGAGCTATGGTGGGGGGAGGGGGAGAATTGATGCTTCAATCTCTTTAGCTGAATTTTAGGTTGCTTCAAATGAGGTTGATGTGCTACTAAGCAAACACTCTTGTTTCATGCCTATGGCCATGTTAACACTGTGTACTGCTATTTAAATGTACCAGAAATTCCCAGCCTGACAATGGGGAATGATTTAAGAATGTGAATATATAAAAGATTCCAGTGTTGGAGAACTAGAGTTACAGGTAAGTAACTAATTCCTTTTGCAGCCAAACTAACCCAGTGCTTCTAACCGCTATCAGCAGACAATTCTCTTTTTTATCTTTGACCATATACAAGAAATACATAGGGTCCCCCAGAACACCGTTGATGTTGAGGTGCATGATGGTGTACTCCCGCCTTACTATACTTCGATTTACAAAATGCTAGTGGGCTAGACATCTCCACCAAACAGAGCTTAACTTGCCATACAGCCAAAAAAGGAAGAAAGTGCTTCCTTTCTTTTGCAGCTGTGGTCTGGAGAGCAGCTGAATTTGCAGTTGCCCTCTATTGAGACAAAAAACACTTTTTCAACTAGGGCTGACATCCTCCGAGCCCTTGCTGCCATTTAATGATGCCCTCTCTGATGACTACGTGGTCCAAACCTTGTTCTTGCCCGCCTATCAGCTGGCCAAAAGTCCCTACAAAATAGACCTTTGCACGATGATCCAGACTTCCTAACTAAGCACCCTACACTGGAGAGCTTAATTGTGCAGGCCTCGACTAGCAAGGTCAGTTCTAATTGTGTCCCTGCAACTCCTCCATATAAGGCATACAAAAGAATTGATGCTTTTGATAAGAGAATGTTTTCTTTTCCAAAGCCTAACTCTTATGCCAATAAATGCGATTTGCATACTGAGCAGGTACACAAATGCTCTGTGGTACATGGCCGGTGAAACCTTGCTGGTGGTCCTGGTGGACCTTAAAACTTCTCTGGTTCAGACAATACATGATGGACTAGATGCTGCAAAGTATGTAAGTTGTGCAGGCCTGGATTGTACCAGTTGCCTTAGCAGGGCTTTTGGCACCAGTGGTGTGCTCCGAAGGCATGCATGGATGAGGTCGACTAGGTATCCCTAATGGATATGCCCTTCAATGGATCAAGACTCTTTAAGGAGAACAAGCAGGCTCTACGTTGGAGAGGTTTAAAGACTTCTCAGCGAATGCACGTTCTTTGGGGCTAATGATGACAGCGAAACAGTTCCCCCATCAATTCAGAAGCTATTCCTAGGTGATAGCTTTTAGGCAACATCAGCTTTCACAACCAGTGCCAGAGCAGACAGTTCAATCCTTTTGAAGCCATAGATGTGGTACCAGCAGACACTGCACAGGGCAGCAGGGTCAACAGTCCATCCTCCCACTCTGCAATGACTGCCAAGTTTCTTCTGATAGAGACATCTAGCTGCAGATTCCTTACCTTTGAACTTCCAGGCGTCAGCTGGATCTAGAAGATTTTCCTTAGCTAGATACGGACTGGTACGAGGAACTGGGTGATGCCAGTGGTTTGGACACTTCCCCAGACTCTGGTATGCTGTCTCCATCTAACCTGGCTACGGAGGAGGGGGCATCATTTGCAATGGTGGTGCGTAGGGCTGCGGAGGTCCTGGACCTGCAGCTCCCTACAGTGGCAGTCAAGACTAATGTCTTGACAGAGGTCCTGCGGCCTGGGGTCTCCAGCTTGGAACCCTTGCTGCCTTTTAAGGAGGCCTTAACGGACGTCCTTCTGGGCACCTGGTCCAAGCTCAGCACAGGGGATCCTGTGAATATGATGATTACCCGCCTGCACCGGGTGATCCAGTTTTCCTCACCGCCCACCCCACCCCACAAAGCTTGGTGGTCCATGCTTCCACTTTCCGTGGCGCGTTACCTTCCGCACCCCTGGACAGGTAATCCAAGGGACTGGAGAGTTTTGGAAAGAAAATGTTTTCTTCCGCCAATCTGGCATTGCGGTCGGTGAACACCACATGCCTTTTGGGCCGTTATTCCCATTCGATATGGGACACGGTTGCGCAGGTGCTGCCCAGAGTCTAGGAGGATGACCAGACTCTACTCTCCCAACTATTTCAGACTGGAGAGATGCAGCAAAGTTTGCCAACAGATGTGGCTTGGACACAACAGACTTGCTGGGCAGAGCGATTTCCACGACGGTGGCCATACGTCGCCACGCCTGGATGAGAACATCTGGTTTTTCGAGGGATGTCCTACCTAACGTCATGGACATGCCCTTTGTTGTCTTTGGAGACAAAGCAGATGCTGCCCTTGAGCGTTTCAAGGACTCGCGGGCCACTGCCAAGTCCTTGGGCCTCACCACAACTTCCCGGCCTGCATCTACTTTTCGCTGTTTTCTGTGGCTACAGAAGGGGCTATCAACCACGCCAACCCTATTCCGACCAGTGGGCCCCGCAAGCTCAGCAGCCTCTGCGGGGCCGTGGACATGGTTCACCCCGACCCCGTGGTTCGGGAGGCCAGAAGTCGAACCAAGTCACGATCCCCTCCTCCACCGCAAAACCTTCCTAGTCCAATCCCCCAGGATCATTCTCAGCCTGTCGGTGGCAGAGTACGCCATCTTCTCCATCACTGGCGGAACATCACGTTGGACAAGTGGGTGTTGCAAATAGTCCGAAGAGGCTATTCCCTCCCCTTCGAGACTACCCCTCCATCTATGCCTCCAGTGTACGATCGGTTGACGGAGGATCACCTTGCCCTGCTCTGCGAGGAAGTCCAGACTCTCTTGGCCAAGGGAGCTATAGAGAGGGTTGCCGGGCCAGAAATAGGCTGTGGTTGTTATTCCCGCTATTTTCTGGGCCCAAAGAAGGACGGAGGCCATCGTCCTATCCTAGACCTCAGAGCCCTCAACTACTTCCTCAAAAAGGAGGAGTTCAATATGCTCACCCTAGCTCAGATCCTGTCTGCCCTGGACCCAGGAGACTGGATGGTAGCGCTGGACTTGCAGGATGCCTATTTTCCTATCCCCTGCCTGCCTATCGTCGCTACTTGCTGTTTACGGTGGGTCACGAGCACTTTCAATTTGCAGTGCTCCCCTTCGGCCTCACCAGCGCCCCTTGGTTTTCACAAAGGTGATGGCGGTGGTCGCAGCCCATCTGTGGAGATCAGGGGCTCCAGTCTTCCTCTATCTCGACGACTGGTTGTTGAAGGGGGGCTCGTCCCAAACAGTTATCTCCCACCTCCAGACTACGGCGAGCCTCCTGCATTCGCTGGGGTTCACAATCCACGTGCCAAAGTCACACCAGACCCCCTCTCAGACGCTCCCTTTCATTGGAGCGGTTCTGGACACAGTGCAGTTTCGGGCCTATCCTCCCGAATGGTGAGTCCAGGATATTCAGGCTATGATACTGATGTTTCAGCCTCTATCTTGGATTTCGGTGAGAATGACTCTGAGGCTGTTGGGCCTCATGGCCTCCTGCATCCTGCTAGTGAATTATGCACAGTGGCACATGCGGGCTCTGCAGTGGGGCCTGAAGTTCCAATGGGCACAGCATCGAGGAAATTTTGCCGACCTGGTTCAGATTTGGGAGGGCACTGCGAAAGACCTGCAGTGGTGTCTAACCCCTCTCCCTTCCCCACCCAGATATCACAGTAGTGATAGATGCGTCCCTTCTGGGATGGGGTGGCTATCTGGGGGAGGTGGAGATAGGAGAACTCTGGTATCAAGCTGTTGGAGCGTCGTGCGATCCGGCTGGCTCTGAAAGCCTTTTTGCCATTAATAAAGGGAAGGCTGGTACAGGTGTTCACGGACAACACTACCGCCATGTGGTACTGCAACAAACAGAGTGGAGTGGGGTCGTGGACTCTTTGTCAAGAGGCCCTGCGTCTCTGAACTTGGCTGGAACAACAGGACATTTTCCTGGTGGTTCAACACCTGGCCGGTTCTCTAAACACCAGGGCAGACGAGCTCAGCCGAAGGTGCTTTGCGGATCACGAGTGGTGTCTCTATTTGGAGGTGGCACAAGGTCTCTTTCAGTGGTGGGAGAAACTTGGTTAGATCTGTTCGCCTCCGAATAGAACATGCAATGTCAGCAGTTTTGCGCTGTGGAGTTTCCAAGGCGGCTCTTGCTCGGCGGCGCTTTCCGCCACGAGTGGATCTCAGGCCTTCTATATGCTTTTCCACCCATACCACTCCTACCCAGAGTGCTCAAGAAGATCAGGAGCGACTGGGCACAAGTTATTCTTGTGGCTCCGGACTCGGCACGGAGAGTTTGGATCCCGAGCTTCTAGACATAAGAATCGATCCTCCGATCAGATTGCCCCTTCGGGAGAAACTCCTGTCGCAGGAGCAGGTGAGGGTCCTCCACCCTTTCCGCAGTCCCTCCTCCGGGGATGGTATTGCTTGGGTATCTGTTCAAAGGTAAGGAATCTGCGGCTAGATGTCTCTATCAGATGGAAAAGTTACTTACCTTCGGTAACGCCTTATCTGGTAGAGACATGATCTAGCCACAGATTCCTTACCGACCCACCCATCCTCCCCGCACTGCGGAATTGTTTTTAGTGTCAGGGATGTTCCCCTTCAGGGCTCTAGATGTTCTTATTTAACACACCATGGTCAGTCACTTCATTGCTCCGCGCTTCTGGCGTGAAAAGTACTGATGTCAGCGCGCAGGAGTGGCAGTTATATTGACAACGCAGACTTCATCACGACTACGAACTAGACGCCGAGACGTCACATGGAGTCGACCGGCGCGCAGGAGTACTGCTAAGAAAAATCTTCCAGATCCAGCCTGATGCCTGGAAGTTCAAAGGTTAGGAATCTGCGGCTAGATCATGTCTCTACCAGATAAGGTGTTACCGAAGGTAAGTAACTTGTCCTTTAGTTTGACCTCAACAGCTCATGTCAGGCCACTGGGAGGGAGGATTCAACATTTCCTTCACAGCAGGAGATCCATTACGTCATGCAAATAGGTTTACACTATACCAGTCATTTCCTTCCTGCCCCTTCTTCATCCCACACCAGAATGAATTTCAGTGTAGCACTCTACAATCCTGATGCAGGGAGTATATATTTTACTTTCCAAGGGTGTAATTGAAAATGTGTCATTTCAGGACGAGAGATGCTGTTAGCGCTACTTCCTTGTCCCCAAACAGATCTCCGGTTTATCCTGGACCATCACCTCTTGAATTCCTTTCAGCGAAAACACAAATTCAAAATGCTCATGTTGGCTCAGATCCTACCCCCCACCCCAGATCTGGGAGACTGGATGGTGTCCCTGGACTTGCAGGACTTCTGTTTTTTTATGTACACATCCTTTAGTCCCACAAACGTTACCTACAATTCAAGGTAGGCCGGGAATGCTTTCAATTGCGTGCTCCTCTTTGGTCTTACCTCGGCCTCTTGGTTGTTCATGAAAGTGATAGTGGTGGTCACGGCCCATCTTCAGTGCTCAGGAGTGCATGTATCCCTGTACCTTGATGACTGCCAGCTGAAGGCAGGCTTGCCGAAATCAGTCATGGACCACTTCTGGACGACAGCTGAACTCTTGACATCTTTGTCCTTCAGCAACAGTGAGCCTAAGTCCCACCTTAGCCCCACACAGACTTCCATTCATTCGGCCGAATCTAGACACAATGGCTGTAGGAAAGTAGGATCTGCTTTCATGGTCACCCCCACTTTTTGCTGGTGTCATTACTGACCAGTCTGACTGGGATCCTGCTAATCAGGACCCCAGTCTCTGTGCTTCTTCCCTAATTTGGACATGGAGAGTACTTGGGTACACTCCAGATTAGCTACTGATGTACCATGATAAGTCCCCAGTATATGGTACTAAGGTACCCAGGGCATAGGTACACCAGAGGTCTCCCATGGGCTGAAGCATGTATTATGCCACCCATGAGAGACCACTCAAATTGTGACTACAGGCCTGCCATTGTAGCCTGTGTAAGCTGGTGCTAGCACATTTACGACAGATATAAGTTTTGTATATCTGAGGTCACTGCACTTAAAACCTATAAGTCACCCCTAAGGCAGGCCTTTCAATCCTGAACGCAGGGTGCTCGGTTCTAAGTGTGAGGATGCCCCTGCATGAATAGGATACCCCTACAACCTTCGGAGTCCATTCTCCCGGGTTGTAAGTGCATCAGCCATTAAGATACATAGAGTGGCCATGCGTCATTACGCGATGACCCTCTCTAAACTGGCTGTAACAAACCATGCCGTGTTTGGTATCCTACATATTGGAATCGTACCCCCACACCGTAAATGATTCCATGCACTATTAAGCACCTCCGGGAGAGGCCCTCAGTGCTCCCAGTACCAGTCTTCTAGACCCGGACAGCAAACTATGGCTGCTGACGACCAGAGACACGATTCTGCCCTCCTGCTGCTGAGCCAAGCTTGAGCAGAGGAAGGCAGAACAATAGGTATCCTGTCACAGGGAGGTGTGACCACCTCCCAGACAGGACTTAGTTTATTGGGACAGGGTGGGGGAGTTTGCCAGCGCCACTCAGACTGCTTCAAGGGCACATTTGGTGCCCTCCTTGCATACTCCAGCCCAAACCAGTTTGGGGAGCTGTTGGCTCCCACTGTGGTGTGAAACAGGACAAAGGACATGGGAGTATCCTCCCCGCTGTCCAGCTCCTCCTCCCCCTGAATCGTCCCAACCCTTTCCTTAGGGTACTTAAGGTCTTACCTGTGGGAGGGTCCCTAGATTCGTCGTGGGATAAGATTCAGATCACATACCACTTCAACTTCGACCGTCTGGGCACTCTGTACCTCGCTGGACTTCGTGTTGGGAACCGAGACTGCAACTGGGAAGACTCCTGCTGCTCCTGGTCTCGTCGTCCTGCAGGTCTAATGCAACGTCTGTGCCTGTGCTCCATACAGGTTCATCACAAAGCCTGTGGACATCCAAGACACCCGAAGGAATCTCCCTTGGAGTGAAGGAGTCACTCCCCTGTATCTGCAGGCACCGCAATGCAGCTGACTGGTCTGCTGATCCTGGGCTCCCACGGACTCTAAAAGGCTCAGCAACACAGGTGGTGGTTCTGCAACTCCCTCGAAGCCTGCACTGTCTTCACACCAAGTTTGAGGCCAGTATCCCTCGTCGGAACCGCTGGAACAGAACCCCTGTGCACCGCGTTGACTTGCCGTTGCAAAGGCTTGTTGACTCTCCTTCAGAGATCTTCGGACTCCAAGAAGCTCCAACCTCAAGCATCTCCTGCAGCCAAGATGTTCGCCTGCATCGCATCCTTTGCACCGTGGGCCTGCATCCTTTGGTGAGCTGCTCGAGGTCCTCTTGCGACTCCTGTGCCTTCGGCCCAGGGTCCTCTCAAGGGTCTTCTTTGGCTCCAGTGGGCTCCTCTGCTTGCTCGGGGCCTACTCCGACTTACCTGCTCGTAGTGAGTCACTTGGACCTTGCTGGTCCCAACACCGCACCTTTTTCTTCACCTACATTGGTTGCCGTTGCCAAGGCTTGTCGGTGCCCCTACGGACACTGGCCCCTTGGCTCTTGACATCCGACGTGGGACAGCTCGTGCACTGCTCCTGGTCCTCCTCTGCATCACCTGGTCTGTACAGCTGCAACTTCAAGGGCACCATCAACTCTCCTGCATCACTGACATCGGTGGGCATTCGTCTTCCGTGGGTCCTGGTCACTCCTAAGTGGCATAAACTCTGTCCCCTCTCCTTGCAGGTACCTAACAACTTGAATCCATGTTTGGATTTCACCGGACACTTTCCCCTTCTTCGCCAGCGGCATCTTTTCCAAGGTGGTCTATGGCGATTTCCAACGACACTTCACACCAATGCACCCGGCTTCCGTGGTGTAGGTATCCTGGTTCCTGGGGTATCCTCAGGTGGGGTGACTCTCCAACCTTCCATCTTTCACGGGGTGTCTTTGGGGTCCGCTGGGAAGGGTCCTTCTTCTTTAAAATTACATCCTCGACTTATCGATTGACTAACATTGAGCATGCTGTCGTGTTCCCACTCTGCACACGACCTCCGTGGGGTTCCTAGATACTTCTACGTCTTCTGGGTCCATTCTCGACTTAGGTCGTGGTTTGCATTCCACTATTTTAGTATATAGTTTGGTCTCCCCTCCGGGACTACTGTGTATTCTGTGCTATTTACAAATTCTATTGACAAAGTATTGTGTGTATTGTATCTCAGGGTAGGAGATTATACAGTGTGTTAGTGAGTGTTAATAATAAATATATATTTTTATAACTACACTGTGTTGTTCTTTTCACTTAAACTATACCATACGATTAAGTACTGGTAAAACAAGCTGCTTTACACTCCTGGACTAAGCCTGAAGGCTGCTCTCCACAGCTACCACTTAGAGAGCTTTCTAAGGTTGTCTAAGACCACTAAATCACCATAAGGGTTTGTCTGGATTAGTGCACGGTGCTACACTTACATAAGTGCGCACCATATACTAAGCCAGCCTCTCACAATAGCAATGAAGGCCCTTCCTCCCTCCACTACAGCAAGTCTGAGACATTCAGGGTCTGGTCCTCATGTGTTGGGATCAGCCCTGGATCTCGGTGAGGATGGCTCTAAGGATTCTTGGCATCTTGGCTTCATGCTTCCTCCTCTTTCACAACACCAGGTGGCACTTGCAAGTCCTTCAATGGACCCTCGAATCCCAGTGGGCTCTGCATCAGGGCTGCCTCTCAGGCTTAATTCAGGTCTTTAGGGAGAATGGCTCAGGATCTGCAGTGATGGCTGTGAGATGCCGATCTGAACACCTGCAGGCTGCTCACCCTTCCCCACCAGCAGCCCACATTTGTGATAGACACGTCAGTGCTAGGTTGGGGGTGTCACCATGGGAAAGTGAAAATCAGAGGCTTCTGGTCTCTGAAAGGAGGCTGACTCCACATCAACCTGCTGAAGCTTCAGGCGATCATCTTGACCCTCAAAGCCTCCACCAAGGAGAGGCTGGTGCTGGTTCTCACAACACTAATGCCATGCAGTACTACAAAGAGCACAGCAGAGTGGTTTTCTGGGTCCTGTGCCAGGGGACTCTGCAACTCTGAAGGTGTCTGGAACAAGAGAACATATTCCTGGTCACCAACCAACTGACAGAATGCCAGAGCAAACAAACTCAGAAGGCGTCATCTGGTAGATCACAAGTGGCATCTTCATACCGAGGTGGAGCAGGGTATCTTTGAATATTTGAAGGCGGCATCAGGAGCACACTATGTTGGCAATTTTGCATGCTAAACTTCCCCCAAGGCTCTCATTGGACACTCATTTTGGTAAGAATGGAAAGAGAGATTACTGTACGACTTCCCACCAATACCTCTCCTGCCTCGGGTTCTGAAGAATGTTGTAACAGTCTGGGCCCAAGTCATCGTCGTTGCCCCGGACTGGGACAGGAGAGTGTGGTACCCAGTGCTACAGAGTCTGAGCATTTGCCTTTCGATCAGTCTTCCACTTCAGGAGGACCTCTTGTCTCAGTAGCAGGGCAGGGTCCTGCATCTGAATCTCTACAACTTACATTTTCTTGCATGGAGATTGAACGGTGGCAGTTGGATGATTTTGTATTGCAACTGGAGTGGTGGTGAATGTTATGTTAATGTTAATGTTAATGAAGCTTATAGAGCGCAGCTGCTGCCCAAAGGCGTCCTGGCGCTAAGCGCTACCTGGTGGGTGTCCTAAGAAGAGGATTATTCAGAGAAAAGCCAGGTTTTCAACCCTTTCCTAAATGAAAGGAGATCTGTGGCCTTTCTCAGATGCACCGGAAGATCATTCCAAGCCCTGGCGGCACAATAAATGAAACTCCTGCCACCCCAGCTGGCTTTCTTAACTCGGGGGATAGTCACTAGCTTTGCTTCCGAGGAGCGTAGCATTCTTCCAGGAACATACCAGAGTAATCGATTTCTCAGGTACACTGGGCCACTGCCCTCCAGGGCTTTAAAGACCATGCACAATGCTTTAAACCGTGCCCGTTGTTTCACTGGAAGCCAGTGGTGATCTCGAAGACCCTTTCCCACTGAGACGAACCTGGGAGTGCCCGTTAACAGTCTTGCTGCCGCATTCTGCACAATCTGGAGTCTATTAAGATGTTTCTTTTGTAAACTCAAATACAGACCGTTGCAATAGTCCAGTTGTGACAAAACGAGCGCCGTGACTGCTGTCCTAAAGTTATCTGTAGTAAGAATTTTTTTTATTTTTCCCAGCTTTCTGAGAAGAAAGAAACTGGTGGAAACCACCCCGCTAACATGATCACCAAAAGTTAGTTTATTATCCATCACCACACCCAAGTTCTTCGCTTTCGTGGAGGGGCTGGAGGTAAACCCATTTCCTCTGGCCACCAATCAGGTGACCAGAGGTTGGCATTATTCCCAAATATCAAAACCTCCGTTTTACCGGCATTAAGCTTTAGGCAATTGGATGCCATCCAGCCTGCAACGGATTTCATGCAATCGTGACATCTCAGGCTGGTCTCAGCTTCTTTGCCCGGCTGAAGGGACAACACAATTTGAGTGTCGTCTGCATAAGACGTCACCTGAAACCCAAAGGATCCGATCAGGGCCGCCAATGGGGACACATATATATTGAAAAGCGTGGGACTAAGAGATGAGCCCTGTGGCACCCCGCACGGAAAGGAGAACGGCTTAGACTTATTCTTGCCTAGGTCCACCGTTTGGGTTCTATCCGTCAAAAATGATTTTAGAAGGTTCCAGGCCCTGCCCTGAACCCCTGCTGTAGATAGCCGGTCCATCAATACTTCATGATGGACCGTATCGAAGGCCGCCGAGAGGTCTAACATAAACAGAATCGCAGCACCTCCTTGATCCAAGGCCTCTCTTATTTCCTCCGATGCTTTAATCAGGGCTAACTCTGTGCTGTGTTCAGCACAGAAGCCAAACTGCGTGGGATCCAATGAACAGTTAGTGCGAAAAAACGTGCTGAGCTGGGTGTTCATGGCCTTCTCAATAATTTTGGCTGGCAATGTGAGGCGTGAGATAGGTCTATAACTGTTCAGATCACTAGGGTCCAGTTTAGGCTTTTTATCAAAGGAAGAATGGAGGCCTGTTTCCACATTATGGGAAAGTGGCCCAACTCAAAAATAGAGTTAATCATAGAGGTCAGAACCGGGCCAATGATCTTGGGAAAAAGTTTAATCACCGAGACTGGACAGGGGTCCAGGGAGATCCAGATCTGCTCGCCATCAAGAGCTTGATAACCTCTTGAGTTTCTAGTGGTGTAAACTCAACTAGAGTAGATATAGCTTTACTTACAATAGGCTCCGCCTCGTCTAAGACCTCCTTAGCCTTTGAATGCTGAGGACTAAAGGAGGAAAAAAATAACATCAACCTTTTGCCGAAAAAAAGAGGCAAGATTTTCACATAGCTCAGGGCTAGTATGTACATTTGGCCTAGTAGGATTAGTAAGTAAATTTATCGTTTTAAATAACTCTTTGGTGGAGGATTTAGCCTTATTAATCCGCTCAGAAAAATAAATCCTCTTAGTTTCCACGAGTAATTTTTTGTACCCTGAGAGACTGGTTTTATAGGCCACTTTGTCACTGGCGCTATAGCCTTTTCTCCAGGCTCGTTCTAGCCTCTTACATTCAGTTTTTTGCTCTTGAAGGTTCTCCGAGAACCAGGGGGCTGAGGGGGTGGTCCGCTTGGGGGAATACCGCTTAGTCGGGACAAGTTTACTGCATGCAGCGTCAATCCATCCCGTGTAAACAGCCGCAGCCTCCTCTACTCCAGCCGGAAGGAGGGGAGCTGTGTCTTTCAAGAGATTCCCTAAAGCGGGACTGTTGGCGTTATTCCAGGCCCTGATAATTAGCTTGGCCCTTGACTCTGGTTTAGGTTGATTGTGAGGAGTCCGCGATACAACAAATAGGATGGCGGCGTGATCAGTCCAGGGAAGAGGCAGGGTCTCTGAGAAAGAAAGGCAGGAATTATTGGTAAAGATTCCGTCCAAGATATGACCTGCTACATGTGTAGGTCCGACCACCAGCTGCTCAAGATCCCCCCCATTCATAACTTGTATCAGCCTCATATTATCAGGATCAGTGGGTTCTTCCAAATGGAAATTAAAGTCCCCCAAAACTGTGAAGGACTTGGCACAAAGTCCTTCCTCCAGGAGCGAACCAATAGCATCTAGGAACGCGCCTCTGGGGCCAGGAGGACGATAGAGAAGGATAGCCCTAAAAGTGTCATGGGGGGGAAATACGTACACTAACCGACAATGCTTCACAGGTTGCATTGGAGGCTGTAGAAAAAGAGGGCACTAATGTATTGTGATATAGTACAGCCAGACCTCCGCCCTTCCTATGTGGTCTATCCAGGGTGTGGCAGAGGAAATCTGGAGATGCTTTGACAATATCAGGTCCTGACATGTCATCAGTCCATGACTCAGTAATAAATGCCAGCTTAATATCATACTGCTCTATGAGCAGTGAGCATTCCATGCTGTGCTTAATTAATGACCTGGCATTAAGAAGTAGACATTTTATGGGAGCCAGTTCAGTTTGTATGAGTGAACTACCTGGCTGGTTGACCAAGCTTTTAATAGGATAGGCAGTGATGCAAGGGAGGGGTAGGGAGCAATTAGAACATAGCGTATCGTGATCAGCCGAAATGATGTCAGGCCACAGTTTGGGACAGCTCACCTTGCCACCTCTCGGATCCCGCCCTAGAAGAAACTCCCTCGAATATGTCTGTGAATAAGGCTTCATAGATCCAGCGGGGCATGCCCTAAGCCCGGGCCGAGCGCGGATGGGCGCAGACGGGCTTGCCTTAGGCGCGCCCGCTGCGCGGCCGCGTCAGCGTGTGTTTTTTAGGTGCAGCAGGAAGCCTAGCCCGCTGACCTCCAATGGCTGCCCTGCTCCTGCGAGCACTAAACCGGTAGGAGGAGTGCCTCGTGCAACTAACCAACCCGTCAGACAGCGTGAATTTAAAACAGCTTTCAGCTGAGATAAAACGAAAATGTTTAAAAACACAAATTCATATTCAATATTAAGAGCACATATTGTGATCGAACAAAGCTAAAAACGGTATAGAGTCACCAGTACTTCACTAAACACCCAGCTTGTACCCCAGGTAAACAGCGCTGCGCGGTCGCGTCAGCGTGTGTTTTGTAGGTGCAGCAGGAAGCCTAGCCCGCTGACCTCCAATGGCTGCCTTGCTCCTGCGAGCACTAAACCGGTAGGAGGAGTGCCTCCTGCAACTCACCAACCCGTCAGACAGCGTGAATTTAAAACAACTTTCAGCTGAGATAAAACGAAAATGTTTAAAAACACAAATTCATATTCAATATTAAGAGCACATATTGCGATCGAACAAAGCTAAAAACGGTATAGAGTCACCAGTACTTCACTAAACACCCAGCTTGTACCCCAGGTAAACAGCGCTGCGCGGTCGCGTCAGCGTGTGTTTTGTAGGTGCAGCAGGAAGCCTAGCCCGCTGACCTCCAATGGCTGCCCTGCTCCTGCGAGCACTAAACCGGTAGGAGGAGTGCCTCGTGCAACTCACCAACCCGTCAGACAGCGTGAATTTAAAACAACTTTCAGCTGAGATAAAACGAAAATGTTTAAAAACACAAATTCATATTCAATATTAAGAGCACATATTGCGATCGAACAAAGCTAAAAACGGTATAGAGTCACCAGTACTTCACTAAACACCCAGCTTGTACCCCAGGTAAACAGCGCTGCGCGGTCGCGTCAGCGTGTGTTTTGTAGGTGCAGCAGGAAGCCTAGCCCGCTGACCTCCAATGGCTGCCCTGCTCCTGCGAGCACTAAACCGGTAGGAGGAGTGCCTCGTGCAACTCACCAACCCGTCAGACAGCGTGAATTTAAAACAACTTTCAGCTGAGATAAAACGAAAATGTTTAAAAACACAAATTCATATTCAATATTAAGAGCACATATTGCGATCGAACAAAGCTAAAAACGGTATAGAGTCACCAGTACTTCACTAAACACCCAGCTTGTACCCCAGGTACAAGGTTATCCTTGCTGCCAGACGCACTTCCTTGAAGTACATCAATCTGGGACAAATAAATTGCCTGATGTGTTGCCTGTGACACCTACCAAACATTCAGTGTTCTTTTATTTGCTCTGCCCTTAGCCCAGGATGTCCTTAACGTGATCACATTGAAAGGTTACTTGTTGGCCCTTTTGGCCATTCTGGGTTTATTGGACCAACCGTCCCTGTTTGTCACTGGTTGTGATGTATTTCGGTAATGGTTTGACACATATGTTACTTCCAGAAACATTTGTGATGCCCCATCGGGACCTTCACCTGGTCCTTAAACACCTTACGTTTTCTCTCTGAAGCTGTTGTACAGTTGCTCTATACGCCTCTTGACTCTGAAAGCAGCCTTCCTTATTATATCTATCACGTTAGCATGCCGTGTGAGTGAGCTGCTGTCGCTTATGGTTTAACCGCCCTCCAGTACTTTATTTTTTATTTTTATTTTTTTGATCTGTTTATTAAAGATTTTGTTGTCTATGAACATGCACATAAAACGATACAATATCATATAAACCACCATTCAGAGCCAATGGACAAATATCAAATCCAAGTAATATAGCAGCAACACGCTGGCATGGTTACATAGTACACATATGCATACCCAGTAGTAATGTTACTATACATCCCGACAATTATGGCATCTCCTCCCTCCACCAGGAGTACTCCATAAGCACGTTGTGGTGCAATCATGACTTCTACTATGCAACATACAACACATTGTATAATTATGTTTCTTATGGCTTCAATCCGCCATATCACATAAATCTGCTTATGGAATCAAACATTTTATCAGAACACCAAACGTGGGAAAAACTATCGGGAAAAGGGGTGGGAAGGATAGCGAGAGCCGCAGAGAGGGAGAAAGGAAAACAAAAATCCCTATTGTCACACATCCGGATCCAGTCGATCACCAAAAGAAATGACCATTCGGCAGAGGGGATGGGGGTCTCAATCCACACGACAATTCACACCTCAGGGCCAGAATCTACCCGCCCTCCACTACCTTCTTCTCGGACAAGTGGGTGTTGAGGACCTGGGTGGCTTTCATCCCTAAGATTGTGGCGCCCTTCCGTGTTGGCTAATCAATTACCTTGCCTGC
This sequence comes from Calotriton arnoldi, assembly GCA_963921515.1. Classification (NCBI taxonomy): domain Eukaryota; kingdom Metazoa; phylum Chordata; class Amphibia; order Caudata; family Salamandridae; genus Calotriton; species Calotriton arnoldi. The sequence goes on from CAWUFW010000116.1 coordinate 1,077,731, forward strand.
ATTCTTCACTCCATCCCTCAAAAGATGAAAAGACTACCTTGATCCATAGAGGACGTTAAGCTGTTACTACGACCTGACGAAAGATCATCAGGTAGACATCAGCTTCATAGGTATAAAGAAAGGCGGAGCGGTAAAAAAGAGCACCCTGTCAAGGTGGATAGACCTCTGCATTAAAATCTGCTACATTCAGGCTAAGAAGCAGCTCCCAAAGGCCTGAGAGACCATTCCATCAGGGCCAAGACCGCTACAACGGTGTTGTCACGAGGAGTGCCTGGTCTTGTTATTTATTATGCTGTGCCATGTATATCTGTACATATGTTCACGGAGCTCTCTGGTCTCCACACTCTCCACCTTTCGCTATATATTGTAAACGTTAGGAATCTGCAGTTAGAAGTATCCATCAGAAGAAAAAGTCACTTACCTGTGGTAGCGTTCTTTCTGGTGGATGCTTTAACTAACCACAGACTCTTCAATGCCTTCCTTCCTCCCCGTTCTATGGAGTGGCCTCTTTAATGTCTCAGAAAGTCCCAAGCTAGAGATCGGCACACTCACCAACAAGTGTTGTATGTTTCCGGCTTGAGAAAGCAGAAAGGGAAGGAGCGAAGAAACTGGTGTTAGTACGCATGGGTGACATATATCTGCTCCACCTCCGGGGTAGTACAAAGCTATCATGGCTCTGCACAGTGCCACCTATCAGCTCATGGAAGCCCTGCTCTTGAAACACTGTTGATCGTGTCTGCTGCCTTCAGATAATCGAAAGGCCAGGAATGTCCAGAAAGAGTGTTACGGGCGGTTGGGTCACTGAACTTGAGTACCTGATTACATTACAAATTTTAAAAAAAGTTCAGGCATGTGAAAATGAAGTGATTTGCCCAGAATCACAAGATGTCGAGCCAACAATTGGACTTGAATCTGGATCTGCTCTTTCAAAATCGGCAAATTAGGCCACTTACTGCGCTTATAGCCCGAGTCCTGAATCCGTGTCCGTCGCTGCATCTGAGCCGTTTAAAGTTCTCCAGCTCATAGTCTTTAGATTGTGATAACCAGTTGTAGGAAGCTGGCTCTGTATATACCATACCAAAGTAAGGTATACTGTGCACAGAGTCCAGGAAGTCACCAGAGGTATAGCAGAGGCTAATTAGATAAGTACTAACAGCTCTTTGTTTGTAGTGTGGGCGAGCAGTTAGGCTTATCCAGAGAGTGTGTTAAGCATTTATTGTATTCACTCAATCAAGGACTGATACACCCACCCAGAGACAGAATCCAGACCAATGAGGTAAGTATAAAAAAGATATACTTATGTTTTATTTTTAGAACCAAGCAGGATTTGGCACTGGTGAGTAATATATACTTTCAAAATGCAAGTCTGTTCAGGGTAATGCAGTTGTGCTTGAAATTACAATTGTTACAGGTTTGTATCACTTTCACATCTAGTTTGTATCATATAGTAAGTATTTTCAGATTACTTTTGAGTTACTTTGGATTACTTTGAGTACTGGGGATGGTATGCCTAGATACCACACCTTAGGATCTCTACATACAAGGTAAGTATGACTTTTTATACTTTGCAATTGAGTTCACTTTTCTCCATACATTAACAGTTCCACACTTAGAACATTTTTGGGCCCAAAATCCGATAACATGGGTCCACGCGGGGGACAAATGTTATCGGTTTTGAAGGTAAGTAATGGACTCACGAGGGAGAGCTTTGGGGGTTAGGACCAAGGTTCCCCTAGGTCTAGATGGGCACTCAAGTTGCACCACCAGCGGCACTGGGGCAGCCGGGTGCAGAGTGCAGGTGTCCAATGTTAGCCAATGGGGCTAAGGGGGCCTTTGCTTAGGGACTGCTGACAAGCAGGCCACCCGGGTATGGGAGCCAAGCTCCTGGGGTTAAGGTCAGCACTGCAGGGGCTAACGACCAGTACAGGAGCTGCCCCATTAGCGGCACTCAGGAGGCCGAGTGCAGTTTGCAAAATGGACGTCGGGGACCCTGTGCTTTCCAATGGAGACCTTTGGTTTCGGAAAGATGCTGCAGGCTCGCACAGGGAGACTTCCTGGAGGTAACCACTAGCTGGAGAGGTATGTTGGGATCTTGGGGGATGCCTGGACACAGTCGGTTGGGCCACCCAAGGGTGTGGGGCATCGGTACAGGGGTCTCTTCTGGCGTCGTGTTTTCTTACCAGCTCTGGTCGCAGTCACCCTTCAGGTTGAGGCTGCAGGCATCGTCCGGAGTCTTGAGGGAGTTCTGGGATCACAAGATCTCAGGTCAGGATGGCTGGGGAGACATCCTTGGGGTGCTGGGCCACTGGCACTCTGGCCGTGGGCGTCGGGTGCAGAGTGGTGCAGAATCGCAGCGTTGACGGAATCCGGATTCTGGGGCTGAGTCTTTGGTTGAGCAAATCTGCTGCTCACGGGAGACAGTGTCTGTGGGAAGGTCACAGGGCCGGTTCTCCAGGCTCTGGGGGTTGCTGGCTGCTGGACTCGGTGGGGTTCTTGCTTTAGGCAGGTCGAAGATGGGACAGGCCGGTAGGGCTAGGGCCGTTGGTGTCCTTTTCTCCTTCCTGGGTCAGCACAGCTCTTCAGTCCCTCTTCTTTCTTCCTCGTATCTCAGTAGGCAAGGTGCAAGGTCGCCCTTAAATACTAGATTTAGGGGGGATAAAGGGGCGTGCAGGTCGGGACCAATAGGTCCCTTCGTTGGGGTGAGTACACCCCCTATTATGCCACCCTCCAGTGGGAGGGCGCATGAGCCTCTTCCTAATTGTCTGAGTCAAGATGGAGGGGACTGAGATGTGTGCTTCACTTCACCTCCCCCACCTGAGGGGTGGGGTTGCCATAGGTGAGCACACCTCTCTTCCTAGCTTGAATTTTCCACCGATTCTCATGCCCAAAATTGGGGGCCAGAAGTGGTGGGAGCCAGTTGATCGGACAGCAAAAGGCATGGACAGAGTCCAAAGTCAGCAGGCCTATGAAACTTCCCCTTTTGTGGACCCAGCCCATCCTGGGGGAGGAAGCATGACACCTCTTCCTAGGATGGGCTTTGTTTCTGGACCCAGGGAGCTGAGGCTGTCTGGCCAGGGGTCCAGAAACCTGTCTGGTGGTGGCAAATGGTGGGCAGGTGATCAGGAACCACACCAGGGTTGGTCGATTTTCAGGGGGCATCTCTAAGATGCCCTCTGAGGGCATTTTACATTAAATCCCACACTGGCATCAGTATGGGTTTAATGTGCTGAGGAGTTTGCTACCGAACTTCCCAGATTTTAGTAAAGCCATTATGGAGCTGTGGAGTTCGTAGTGACCAACTCCCAGACCATATACTCTTTGTGGCTTTACTACACTTACAATGTCTAAGAATGGACTTAAAAACTGTAGGGGTACAGGGCTCATGCCTCTGTACCCTCACCTTAGGGCTAGTGCACCCTGCCAGAGGGGTGACTTACCTAGGCCTTAGGCAGTGGATTGCAGGCATGGAGCACAGGGATGTGTGCCATGTCGACTGTTCACTTTTCTCTGCACTAAAACACGCAGTGTCAGTGTGTGTGGGTTAAGGTGCAGGGCCTTTAAGGGTGACACAATAGGTGCTGCAGCCCTTAGAGGCCTTTCTTGGTCACAGTGCCCTTGGTACCTATGGTACCTTTTACAAGTGGCTTACCTGTGGCCAGGGATGTGCCAATTGTGGATACAAAGGTACAGTTTTGGGAAAGAACACAGGCCCTGGGAACCTGATTGGCAGGGACCCATGGCACATCAAGTCAGGTTGCATCAGATGTCAGGCAAAAAGTGGGGAGTAACCATGCAAAAAGAAGAACTTTCCTACACCAGTGGTTCATTTGTGAAAGAAAGAGTGCTGGTGCCCGAAGCTCTCATCAGAAGCCGTTGGTCGGTGCAATTAAACATTGACGCACCAAATACTGTTGTGTGTTTCTTGCATGGCCCATTGTAGTTTCTTTTGATAAACAACTTTATTGGGTTTTAAAGGCGCCAACAGGTGGCTAACAAAATACAGGCACAACTGTAGCAATTGGTACATCTTCAGAGATAGATAGACGAGCCAGCCAAGTATTATACAGTATCAAGTCATAGAGTCTTTCAGAGTCTACATAAGGAGTGTAGTAGACCACAAATACAGCCGTTTTCCCCAAACCCGCCTGTGTTTTTGGGGACAACCTCTGGCCTCAAACACCACCCTCTCTTGTTGAGCACACCAGTCGACTCCACAGCGCCACTTTACAATGGTAGGAGGGGTGGGGCTCATCCATTTTGCTGCAATGTCCCGCTTGGCGACTAAGAGGGCTGGACTCAGGAAGGCTTTCTCAGCCCTGGTGCTACTGACACCCTCCAGTATCCCCAGGAGGATCAGACTAGGGGACACAGGAACTACCTACCCTAGGAACTCTGTCAATTCTCTTGTCACCGCCCCCAGTATGTTTGCATTAAAGTGCAAGACCAAACCATATGAAAGAAATCCGCAGTTGCGCCTGTGCAACTGGGGCAGGAGGCATTAGGCCTGAGACTGGCTCTTTGCAGGCGAGAGGGGGAGAGGTACGCTACATGGAGGTAGTAGGTCTGTATGAGTCTCAGTCTGGAGAAGATAGTGAGTGTGCGGGGCGCCATCAGGGCATTGCGCCAGTCCACTTCCTCCAGCGCTCCCACCCAGCCCTCCCACTGGGACGGTATAGGGCCGAGTGTGTCCAGGGAGTTTACTTTGAGGGTACGATAAATTTGTGAGACACCACCACGTCCCAGGTTACCCATGAGGATTTTTGCTTCAAGTGGATTAAACTCTGGGAGGGGTTCCGGGTTGGGTATGTGGGTGTGGAGGGCATGTCGGACTTGAAGATATTTATAGAATTGGGAGTTTGCGAGGGCAAAGGATTTTTGGAGGTTGGCGAAGGAACGTATGTGGGTCCCCGCCCATACATCCCCAAGTCGAGAGTTCCCGATGGAGTCCCAGGCCCGGAAGCCGATGAGCGAGGCCACCTCCTTCAGCCAGGTGCCGTGCCATAGTGGAGTTTGTTGTGTGAGTCTAGCGTTCCATGCCGTGTGGCGTAAGACGGCACGCCAAGCTAGGGCCACCACTCTTGTAATCATGGGCATCTCTGCAGGGTTTGGGGCCCCATAAAACAGTGCCTGCAGAGTAGGGAAGCCCAGGCGACTGAGCTCTAGTCTATAGGCCGGGTCGGACCACACCCGTTGAACCAGTCATGGGCCACGAGGAGTTGGGAGGCCAGGTGGTAGAGGTAGAGATTGGACATGCCCGATCCACCGTCCTAGGGGGCTCGCTGACAGTGGGTGAGCGACATTCGTGGTCGCTTGCCTCGCCACAGAAAGGTGCGGGCGTCGCTTTCCAGCCCCCGGAACCAGGACTTTGGGATTTGGAGGTGAAAGTTGAGGAAGATATATAGGAAGCGGGGTAAGATCATCATCTTGTACAAGGCTATGCGGCCCATCACATTAAGGGGAAGATTTTGCCACTTGGTCAGGTCAGCTTTGGTTTTTCGGAGCAACGGTTGTAGATTCAGGGACCAAGAGAGTTCCAGGTGGAGTGCCACCCATATGCCCAGGTATTTGAAGCTCAGCCTGTGGAGGGGGATGGATGACTGCCAATCAAAGCAGTTCCTTGATGAGGCCAGGAGAACCAACACCGATTTGGCTGGGTTCACTCTGAGACCGGAGGCACGCCCAAAGGTCTCGAGCAGGAGGAGAGAGCGTGGGCGCCTCTCTGCCGGGTCAGCGAGGTACAGGAGGACGTCGTCCATGTAAAGAGTGATGTGGTCCTTGTGGTTGGTGTACCACTGCCATCCCCTATACACCTGGTCTCTATGAACGAGTTCAACTAGGGGCTCCATCGCTAGGGTGAAGAGCAGGGGAGGTAGGGGGCAGCCCTGCCTCGTACCGTGTCTAATGGGAAAGGGGTCAAAAAGGACCCCATTCACTCGCACCCGGGCCAGTGGATGGGAATAGAGCACGTCAACCATGCCTCGAAAACGTGGACCGAGACGGATCCAGGCTAGCAATTTGCGTAGGTACTGCCAGTCCACCATATCGAACGCCTTCTCATGGTCCACCAAGACCAACGCCAAGTCAGAGGGTATAGAGTGACGGTGGGCGAGGGCCACTTGCAACCGGCGAATGCAGTGTCAAGTGCTTCTTTGCAGCATGAAGCCACATTGGTCCGGGTGGACAAGAGTCAGCAGCACCATCTTCAGTCTATTGGCCAGGATCGTAGCGAAAATTTTGATGTCGCAGTTAAGTAGGGAAATGGGGCGGTAGTGCGCACAGGAGTTAGACGGAGTTGCGTCTTGGGAATTGCCACAATGGTGGCGGAGTCGAGATCCTCCGGGAATGAGCCTTGTTGACATGCCTCTTCAAAAAGCTCGAGGAGGTGGGAGAGTAGTAAGTCTCGGTTTCTCACCAGGTATTCCACGGGGAATCCGTCTGGGCCTGGTGTTTTCCCAGGCTTCAGCCCTGAAAAGGCATCTCTAATTTCCTGTAATGGGGTCCTCCAACAATTGAGTCTCCCTGAGGGAGGGGGGAGGCCGGCTGCGTCTAGGTGGCGGTCGCTGGCCGCCTCCTCTTTGCCTTACGGGACAGAGTATAGTTGCTTATAGTAGAGGGCAAAGGCTCGGGCAGTTTCGGGTAGGGCCTGGTGTACGCGGCCTTCCTTGTCTCTGATCTCTGTCACTATTCTATTGGCCTGTTGATGGGAGGCCAGCCAGTACAGCATTTTCCCATTCTTATCGCCCCAACCATAGATATTCGCCATAAGTGGGCTCCAAAGCTGCTTGGCCGCCACAAGGGAATGCAACCGTATGTCTTCTTGGAGAAGGAGTAATTGGCGGGCAATGTCTTCCCCTGGGTCAAGGAGGAGACGGCGTTCCAGACGGAAGGCCTGGACTTCTAGTTGGGTGATGAGGGAGAGGCGTTTGCGCTCTCGTGACCTGACCAGGCACCTCGCAAACCCCCAGATGGTGGCTTTGCTAGCAGACTAGAGTGTACTCACTCGGGCCACCGTCCCGGAGTTAATGCAGAATTTGTATTGAAGCTCTTCCCTTAGGGTGTGGACAAAGGTTTGACCCTGCAGATACCATGCATTGTTGTGCCACATGGGTCATTGCATCGTGACCACCTAGGTCGAGGAGTATGGGGGAGTGGTCTGAGATCCCTCTGGGCAGTATGTCAATGCGCATCAGTGTTTGGCAGTTCAGAGCAGGTAGGAGAACAAGGTCAATAGATGAATGAGTGCGGTGGGAGGCCGAGGTGTGTGTGTGTATTGTTGGAGTGTTGGGTGTCAGGATCGCCAAGCGTCGCAAAGGCCCCAGGTGGACAACCAGTCTACAAGACGTCTGGTACCATGCTTTCTGGAGGTAGTAGGCCTGGTGCAGTCACGGGCCGGCACGGGGACAGCATTAAAGTCTCCACCTAGCACGGTAAGGCCAGTCGGGAGGCGGGCGAGGAGTGCTGAAAGATCCGACAGTCCGCCCCTCAAGGCATCCAGGGGAATGTAGATAGACAGTAACACTACCACCCGCCCCTCCAGGGTGCCCTCCATTGCCACGAAGCACCCCAGGGGGTTGCAAGAGATCTGGGAAACCACAAAGGGGAAGGAACGGTGGAGGAGAATGACGACCCCCCTCGCTCCCACGAGAACCCCGCATGGAAGACCCTGTCGTAGCCCCTGGGAGAAAGGAAGGGATAGCGCTCACCCTGGAGGTGTGTTTCTTGCAGGAGTAGGACTTCTGGAAGATGTCGGTGGGCAAATGTGAAGACCGCGGAATGCTTGATCCGGTCTAACAGACCGTTAACGTTCCAGGACAGTACCTTGAACGTCACTGGGTGGGGTCAAGGGTGGTCGCTGGGGGAACTGTGTACCCGGTGGGGGCCACGGGGGAAGCCGGCATGATCATGGGGCAGGTGCCCGGGAGGCTTTAAAACTGGCTTGAGTCGGCCGTCTATGGATGTCCAAAAGATTGGAACGTGTGCTAGTGCCTGGAGGGTGAGAAACATCATGAACAGTCAACATAAAACAAGAAACTCACCCCACAACTCCCGCCCCACCCCATACTTCTACCCCAGAAGCATCTGTCGCCCAAGGGAAATAAAACATTGGAGTTAACATAGGTTTGCACTGGTAGTTCTACAGCCGGGGTTGAAGAGAACCAAAGTGAAAATAGGATTCAGAGCGCCAGCTGCTACGAAAGTCTGAGTGCAAGGTCCGGTTGAAATGAAAGTATCACCAGGCTACTGTGCCTCGGACCGGGCCGAGGGGAGCCTCCCCCGCCTGTCGCCGCTTCAGGTTGTATGGTCCATGTCTGAGGCCTGACCAAGCACGGGGTTGCGAGACAAGTCTGAGTCCAATTGGGGGAGCGTTGCTGGCTTCAGGAGAGGGGACGACGGGTGTGTTGCCTCTCCGGGGTCCATGGATTCCTTTTCCAGATGGTCCTTGTATTATGACATGATGATGGAGAGGAGCCTGATCGAGAGGCCGAACTGGTGCAACCGCGGCACCTCCATGAGCGGCGGCGCCACCCGCTGGAATGCTGTTGGGAATGCGCAGCCGAAACCGCTGGTGGCCCCGGGCGGCGGTGGAGATGGGGGAGGGGGGTGCTCCTGCAGTGGCTTTTCCTCTGTCAGCCACTGCCAGGCCTGCTCAGGCATCTCGAAGAAGACCGATTTGTTTCGGAAGATTACTCTGAGCCGGGCCGGGAAAAGGAGGCAGTATTGTAGACCCATATTCCGCAGTTTCTGCTTGACATCTTGGTAAGATTGCCTGCGCTGTTAGACCTCCCTGGTGTCATCGGGGAAGATCATGACTCTGCTGTCCCCGTGTTGGAGGCCTGGTCTGGCTCGAGCCTCACTCAAGACAGCGGCCCGGTCACAGAAATTTACGATGCGAATGATGATCGGACGTGGAAGGGCTCCAGGTGGCGGCTTCGGCACCAAGGAGCTGTGGGCACATTCAATCACGAACCATGGAGATAAACATCCCTCAGGCATCCATAATTTGAGCCACTTTTCCATGAGGTCTGCCATGTGTGAAGGAGTCGTGCCGCCAACGAATTCCGGGACTCCCACAATGCGGATGTTATTTCGCCTTGAGCGTTTTTTTCTGTCTTCCGTCCGCGCTTTATAGCTCCGCCGTATGAGTCAGTAGTGAGGAGATCTGGGTTTTGAGAATTGAGTCGTCTTCGACCGTGGAGATCCGGGATTCCATCTCTGCAATTCGGGCGATGGCGTAACGTAGGTCATGGCGCAGCAACGCCACATCAAATTTTACTCCACCAACTCTGGGAGGTCGGTATCGCCTGGAGGATAACGGTGAGATCGTTAGGTGGGGCCTCGGCCTTGCCTGTGTCTGCAGTGCCGGCACCGCCGGAGGGGGTGGTGCAGTGGTCTATTGGCATCTGGGATGACGCAGCACACGGGGCTTTGTCCTTCCCCATGAACAGAGTCCTGCCCGGCCCCAGTTGGGTCTGCTCCAAGCGTCGGGCCCCCCACAAGAAGGCGAAACCCCCGCCTCCCCGGGAGGGGGCAGGAACAGGAGGAGCGCCCGCTCCGACGCCGACCCTGAACTGACCCTTGCAGTGTGGTCACCGGGGACCGAGACAGGGTGGGGGCCCCAGACCCTCTCCGGGTACCTCGGTCCGGGGCAGGCCCACAGCCTCTTGTGCCCCTCTCGTCTGTGAGACTCGTCGGGCCCTCACAGGAGAGTACAATGAAGCAGCCATTGTCCCAAAGGGGGTACCTGTTTGCGTCAAGGGTGTAGTTGTGGAGAAATGTAGAGTGCGGGAAACAGCCGTTGTTCCCTGGCGAGCCCCCTTGGGTGCTGCGGAGGTCTCGATGCTGGCTAGCTGGCTCTGCACCGATGTGTGCAGCGAAGCAAGATGCGGAACCTCTGGGTGTCAACTGGCCCTCACCCAGGCTCGGAAAGGAGGTGCTGACGCCGATGTCACACTGCGGCGCTGTCCGGGGTCATTGGCCGCGGCAGAAGGCGATGTGAGTGGTGGTCGTCCATGGCTGGTGCTCCTTGAGGTGTTGTGAGGGCCCCACACACTGACCCTGCAAAGCGGAGCCGCAAAGCGTCAATCAGACCCTACTTAGGCCCGGCAATGGTCCGCTGCCTGTGGTGTTGCGTAATAGTGATGCGGCCGCCGCCTCGGATCGCCAGCAGCAGTGAAGCAGCGAGGGCTCCGCGGGTCGCCAACGCCGACCCTGCACCGCACCTTGTAGCTGAGGGAGGCGCAGGGCCCCAGGGAGACAGCCGGGCCCTCCCGGTACCGAAGGAAGGCAATCACCACCACCAGCACGGCCCAGCTCTGTCCGTCTCTTCAGAAGGCAGCACAGATCCTCCACTGGGGGGGCAGGGGAAGCACCGCAGTGGCTGGGGTGTGGGTTCCACCAGGCCTTGTGGCCGCCGCCCAACTCCGACCGTTAACAAGGAGAGATGGCCTCCCCGGGGGCAATCCAGGACCACAGGGGGGGAGGCCCGAGACACCCCACCCTCCTTCGGAGCGTCGTCGGCCCGGCCTCCTCGATCTCTGGGTTGCCGCAGCTCAGGAGCCAAGGGAGGAATGCACCGCCACCAGTGCCGTCCAGCAGCGCGGCTTCGGCCCGGGCTCGCCCGCAGCAGCAGGAGGCAATGCAGGTCTAATATTGGGGGGCTGGGTAAAGGCGGTAGAGGCCCTGCAGTGGCCGGGCGGCCGAGTCCGTCAGGCCCTGTGGGCCGCCACACAACCTCAACCGTGGACCAGGAGGGAGGGCCTCCCTGAAATCAGTTCAAGTCCGCAAGGGGAAAAGTTTGTGCCGCTCCACTCACTCCCAGGGCACCGCCGATCCAGCCCTCCACGGCCCCCTCGTCTTCCAGGGATCTCCTTGCTGCACCGTGGGCTTGACCACTCCCCTAAGAGCAGCGTGGCGAGCAGGGCATTTGGCAGCCGCCGGACTTACCAAGGCAAACTAGAGCACCTTTGCAGCAGGCACCGCCAACTCCGAGGGTCAGCAGCGGCTGGCGTCTCGGATATTCATTCGGATAAGTTTGGTCCTCGGCGGAGCTCGGGGATTAACTGTCTGCCATGATGGCCTTGTTGGCCACGTCCCCTGTAGTTTTCTCTATGTTAGCCTCGTTGTACATGTTGTAGGCCGCATTTCTTTTGCACACATTACTACATAAGCACGCTCGCTTTTGTGCCACATTGTATTTTCACACAGAACCTACATATGTTTTCATGTTCTGTTCTTTTCCTGGGATTTATTCAGAACACCATAGACTAGGTCAAACAATAGTGCCCCTAGTTATTCTATGGTCGGACACTAGCACCTAGACATAACATGAGAATGCAGCTGCTGTTTGTGAGCAAACATGTCTTGTCATATAACTGAGGTCAGGAGTTAAAAACACACAGACTGAGCGAAGGTCTTGAGGCAAGATTACCACGTCAGCTGAGATGTAGAACGTTCATCTATGCATGCTAAGGTACGGAGTCCTCCACTAATCCCAGAGATCTTTGATATATAATCATTTACCTTAAGTAGGAAAAGGGGTGGGGGGGAGTTTAGGCCTATCTGTCTTATAACATGACAGGGCTTTTTATGGTATATGGTTTGTTAACCATGCTAGCGATATTTTTGCAATCCATTTGTTTTCTAATTGTGCCGTAAATACTGCATCTTAGAGCATGGTAGTTTAAATAAATATTCTGAACTTCCTTTGTGTCTCTTTTTTATCTTATTGTGGACAAGTATGAGTGAGAGAGTGAAAGGGTGTGTCCTGTTACCACGATCCCTGAGAGGATTGAGAGTGTTGTGTTCTGAGGTGCAAACTCACTTATTTCTCTGGAAAGGTTAGGAGGGCAATTGAGGCACTATTGCTAGTTGGACTTGGGCTCATAGATACTGAGGTAGTATGGTGACTCAGTCCATACATGCCGATGTTCTATGGTTCAAAGCATAGTTCTGTTCCTGAGCAAAATCCCTGCAACAATACAAAGGCTGTTGGGGCCTGATTTATGGTTTTTTTGCCATAGGGCAGCACAACAGGCATTCTGCAGCACACATAGAAAGAGGAAAAATGAGGAGAAATAAAGATATTTCACCTAGTTGTGCCTCATTTATGCCTCCCCTGGGGAGGCATAAGTTTTTGGCGCTAGCTCAGACTTACGATTTCTCGTAAATATGGGGCAGTGTCAAAAAGCCATGGATGTTGCTGGGGACGCCCCCAGCAACACCCATGGAACGCCCCTTTCACGCAGTTTTCTGCGTGAAAGGGTGCACATATTTATAAGGCCATGAAAAGCCACGTAACGTGGCTTTACGTGGCCTTATATATATGCCAGGGGCACATTGCGCCACTGGAACGTCACTTTTTCGATTTACTCAAAATCACACATTTGCACAGCTTACCCTTATGTGGTTGTCTGTGCGGCATAAATCGTAATGGAAGCTGTACCTCGCGTACAATGCTAGACACCACTGGCTAAAAGAATTTGTATGCACCACTGATGTTATCAGTCAACAAGTCACCAATTTTCACTCAGTGCTCCCTTGCATGAAGGATGGTAAATGTAATCCTGCATTCTCAGCTTTTGAAGTGAAACCCACACACACAAATATATTCTCTGCTGTCGTGGTTTCTCAGTTATTGATTAGGGTATAGAATATTGATAGGATAACTGCTTTCCTGGGAGATGGTGCAGGATACTACTTAAGTTGTGACTGGCATATTACTAACTTCTCCCGCCTAGGTTCAACAATAGTCTGGGGCAAATGTACAATTTTTTGTGCAGCACCACAATTTGCTGCATGGTGTGAATAGAAGAGAGCAAGGCAGCACCATATCTACTAAGATATGGCACTAATGCAGCTCTCTACCCTAGTGCTGGGGCACTTTCTGGTTGCCTAGCACCCCACATGAAAACCTTTTAATTATAGGGTAAAGACACATGCATGCATTTAGCATAGGATTTATACTGAAGGTTACAAAATACTATGCTAAAACATACTTTAAAGCTTCCCCCATTTTGTATATGTACTGAGCCCCAGATGGACTTTGATTTTGCGTCTGGGTTGCATCACTTTTTGGCAAAGCCTCGAAGCAAAATCATTTTTGGCATTTACTAAGCTGCTTTGCATGTTTTAGTGAGTATAAAGTACTTTGCGTTGGGTAGGCGTTACATGTGTGGAGCACTGGAGTTCCTATGCATCCAACCATGCATTTTGACGCTAATCCAAATTTATAAAGAATTGTAAACCTGGGTTTACACCAAAATGGTGCGCCTACGTGACAGATGCGTAACAAGGAGAAATATCTCTATTTCTCCTTGTTACTTCCTCTTTCCATGCTGAATTCTACAGCACAAATAGAAAGAGGAATATCCATCTAAGGATTGTTTTTGTGCAGGAAGGTGTCTTACGCTCATAATGGGGATAGTACACAAACCAAGGGGCAAATTTATCATTATTTCACGCAGCGCAGCAAACCACCTTGCTGCGCTGCATGAAAGGATAAGGGCAGGAATGCACCGTGCACAATGTGCTGCCTAGCGCCAACGCAGGCACCCTAGCCCCATGGTGCAGGGGTGCCTGCATTGCAGGCAGGATTGTTTTTGTGCAGGAAAAGACACCTTCCTGCACAAAAACAATCCTCGCAGGCATAAAACGAGGAGAAATTAAGATATTTCTCTTCGTTACGCCTCACCTAGAGAGGCGTAGTATTTTGACACATTCTTAGGACTACCAGTAATGGTAAATTTGGAAATGTGCAAAAATTCATGGGTGGATACGTGAGAATACCCACACTCAATCCATGAAAAGTCTGACTGGGGCAGAGTAACCCAAGGCAGCGATTTCTAGATTTACCAAGTCATGCAGGGCCACGCAAGGTGGCCTTGCGTGGCTTGATAAATCTTATTTAGGTTTGTGTTGCCCTTGCGTGGCGCAAAGTTGACTCAAAACCTTGATAAATCTGGCCCCAAGTTTGCAGCTCTACTGGTCTACTCACACGGTTCGGTTGGCATCCATCTTCTCACCATATATGAACCGGTGTTGTAAACTGCACTTTCTGGTTGGCTGAAGGGATTCCCTCAGCCAGGCAGAACCTACTGCTTCCGTCAAGGGTGGGTGATTATACTCACCATATAACCTGTGCTCACCCTTGTATAGCTTGGCACTGAGCAGTCAGGCTTTCCTCAGAGGCAATGTGTAAAGCAAAGGCACAGCAGTCACACAAGATAAATATACTGAGCGTCACAAAAGAGACTTCACACAGGATGTATGTAAATAAAGTTTATATTCAACACACATAGTCAATCATTATAACATGAACATCATATACTTTTGGGCATAAAACACATTTGGAAATATTACTAGCAGTACTAGGCCCACTCGTATCGTTATATCAACAGTATGCACACTGTGGACAATTCCTAATCTAACCCCCCCTCTCCCAAATAGAGATAGAGCACCCTAATGTGGTGTGACACGCTATCCACCCCAGGCCCACCCTAGTAATCCCAATAATACAGTCTCACACCGTATTAGGGGTCACCCCGCGTCACAATTATGTTAAAGATATGTAAATACATGAAAGTGCAAACCTTTTTAGCAGCACCGCGGGCTGGAGCTGCGCGGGGAAACCCAATGTCAAATGTATTGTGCTTTTGGCATGAAATTGCAATTCCAATAGGTTTACTGAATAAAGAATTGAGATTTTAATAAAGACCAGGAGGCTAGCATTATGCATATACTTTTTATTCGCCACATACATTATACCTGACGCAGGTGTAATGTGACGCAGGTCTTCCTTCGCCTCCATAGATATCGTCACCATATCTCCATACCACAAACATTTTGCTAATCAAGAAGTATTTAAACATTGTAAGGCCCTGTAATGCTATGGCCCAGGAAAAATTGCCTGAATTGACGACGATAGCAAGTCAATCACTCGTGCTAATTCCCTTAACTTTATTTTCTCTTTTTTTACTACCAATTGAATCTCCTGTTTTATCTTCATCACTTTCTTCTCCGAAAGGCACAATTGACTTAAAACTGTGTCTACCACAAACCCTAAAAATTCCAACTTCTGCACAGGTTTCAAAATTGACTTCTCCAAATGTACTACCAAACCCAAATCCTCTAGGACACTTCTTACCAAATCCAAATGATTTCTCAATTCTCCAATATCCTGACTCATTATTATTATATCGTCGAGATAAATGATCATTCTGATCCCTCTCTCCCTGAAAAAGACAACCACTGGTCTCATTACCTTTGTAAAACACCATGGGGCAGAAGAAAGCCCGAATGGTAAGCTCTGAAATTTATATAATTGACCTCTCCATCTGAATTGCAGAAATTTCTGACTTTCCTCCGCCACCGGGATTGTGATATACGCATCTTTTCGATCCATTTTCACCATCCAATCTCCCTCTTGAAGTATATCCCTTAATAGGTGAATACCTTCCATTTTGAAATGTCGATGTGTCACAAATTGATTCAATCCCCTTAGATTTATTACTGGTCTCCAACCCTTGGCCTTTTTCTCTACCAAGAATAATGTACTTACAAACCCTTTTTCCTTTTCTTTGATCTCCACAATCACCTTCTTTTCCAACATTTGCAATACTTCTTTTTGCACTATTTCCATTAATTCTGCTTGAAATTCCAATTCGCAAGGCTCTTTCATTTACACTGGTATTGCATCAAAATCTACCAGATATTCCTCTATGATCCTTAAAACCAAAACATCTTGTGTAATCTTTTTCCAGTTTTCTTTGAAATACCTTAATCTTCCGCCTATACTTTTCAGGATAGAAACAGTACAAATCTTCATACTCACCCTGGTTCTCTCCAAGTCCTGTAACAAGTCCTCTTCCTCTGACTAATCGACCTCGACCTCTTTGCGGGAAGAATTGTGAACTTCCCTGTCCTCTGTAATAACCGTTGCTCTGGTTTTGATACTGGGCCCTGTAATTTGCATGGCTGGTAGGCTGCCCTCTCTTACCAGCCCATCCATAAAAACTACTGTTTAAAAACACCCTATGCATAGATGTTTGTGCCTTATCCAGGCTTGTGAAGGTGCGTACATAATTGGTTAAAGACTTCACCATACCAAATATTACCACACCCCAAGGGTCCCCCAAACCGTAAACCTCGAGAATCCTCACTGGATTCCTTGTTGGCTAAATCACCTAATTTTGGATTAATGCACATTAGCACAGTTTTCTTCCTTTCAGCTAAAATTCCTGCATTCGCATTCCCCAAATAACAAATGGCCCTCTGACACCAGCCACGCAACAGAGTCAAATCCATATCTCAGTTCTTAAGATATGCCTCTTCCACTGCATCAATTTTTTTTGCCATAGGTCCCAAAATGTCAAGTACCTTCTCCTGACATTGTTTCAAGGATCTTTCCAATCCTTTACTTGGAACTTTACCCATCTTGAAAAGATAAGTAATGAGTTCCGGATCCAAGTTCCGCTCGCATAATATTTCTCTCATCCTTCTCTAAAGGTTTTCTTATTTTTGCTTTAATGTAATCCGAAACATGGTCCAGGGGTCACCAATCCTTTCCCCTAGGGTGTCTAATATCCTTTGGACTAAATGTTCTCCAAAAGGATCAACCACCATATCCCTACCTATGTCTCTACCACTATATTCACTCTCATCCTCCAATCTATCCTTATAGTCCAAATCCAGGACATATTCATCTATATCCATGTCACTTTTTTTGCTTACATCCTCTGATGTTTTACCTCCATTTTCAGTGTTAAACTGACTTTTACCTGTACCGTGTTGGGTACCTTTCCTTTGCCAGCCGCTTGGGGCTCCACTCTGTCTTGCATTATCATCTAAATGTTTTCTTTTTGATAAACATTTCCCTCCTGGACCCCACACATGTTCCTCCTCATCTGATACTGAGAAATTCTCCTCATCTGTAATTCTGCTCTTTCCCATAGCCTCCTAACAGGCTCTTGTATCACCTCCTTTCATTCCTTACTAATAATACTTCTTATCAAGCTCTTCCTTATTATTCTCTATTCCACTCATTTTAGAATCACAATTTTAAACAATAAACCTCCAAATAAATGTCACCAAAAATCCTAAATTGATACCATCGGGGTATTTCAATTGTCCCTTCGACACGAAGCTGTAACAAAGCCTCGTTGTCAAGGAAACGGCCTCACAGAGCAACTGACTGTAGAAATAAAACCAATTGTTTCAAAACAAGCTTGATCTCCCTTAAAAATAACCCTAATTGTTAGCCAATTGTAACTCGAGCCGAGCAACCTACGTCACTCGACTCGCCCCCGACTCATCCTTCTACCACGTATGTTTCTTCCTCTAGAAGAATATTCGTCTGCACGCGCAGCTCAAGACCTAGGTAATGCGCGTGTTGCTTTTCAAAGCTATGGTTCCTTAAACATTGCTCGCGCTCGCTCGCGGTAACCTCGCACTTTTAAAGAACGCTCGATCGCGTTTACTGCTAAAAACCTTCATATTTAAATTTTAAATACTTCCAAAACATAGCGCATTCTTGTATATCACAAAAACAAAAATAATTAAATATAATTTATCCCAAACTATTTTTCCAACTTTAAAAATATACTATAAACAAACAACTTATATTTCAACCACTCACACATAAATTGGGTATCCAACCAAATATTCACATTCATTCATACAACTCAAAATCATCCTTTATAATAGCTACATGAAATAATTCAGCATATACTTATCTGCTCAGAAGCAGCAAACAAAAGAGAAAGAAGATGGAGGGTCACATGCTATTTAAGGGACAGAAGATTCTTTTGGTGATTGTGATGTTTTTGAATTCTATGAGAGCTTTCAATGGTGCTGCTCAGAAGTGGAAAATAAAAAGTATATACATAATGCTAGCCTCTTATCTTGACATAAAATCAACGTATAAAGTGGCACCACCGGCCAGTGTCGTGAAGCACAAGCAGTCTGCAAACTGTCACTTCCACTCACACACACACCACACTGCTACACGATATGGCAGGTACCAGCCCGTCCGTACGGAGCACTCTTGCACTTAGCACCCTAATGCGGTGCCACTGGTACCCAGCAGGTCAGTGGATCACACCCTGCAGAATCCGTGGCTCCAGTCTCCCTATGCCCTCTGGTTCACCCCGATTGTCCTATACCCCCCGCATGGAAGATAACAAGCCCCACCTCCCAGATACTAGGCTGCACATGGCTGAAGTCACACTTAGTCTGGGTCCTCGGGAAACAAGTGGGGATATGTAGCAAGTTTTAATTAGAAGGTAGACGTAAGCAAGGGAATGTTAGCAGCCACTCTGGAAGTTCACCCACAGGTCTGAAAACAATAGAGTCACGCAGGGGCATATTTACAAGCCCCTATCGCCACAGGAACGTCACTTTTAAGGACGTTCCTGTAGCGATAGGGGCTCCGCCTTATTTACAAGGTGGCGTTAAGCCACTTAAGGTGGATTAACGCTGCCTTGTAAATACGGCACACTTTCACGCTATACTTAGTGTGAAAGGGGTGGGCAATGGGTGTTGCGGTGGGCGTTCTGCCGTAACACCCATTGATTTTGATGCTGCCTCCTATTTACAAGGTGGCGTAAATAGGAGGCAGCACCAAAATTAAGACCAGGGAAAACCTGGTCTTAACATGGCGAAACGAGGAGAAATGCTTTATTTCTCCTCGTTTTTGCTGTTTCTATTTGTGCTGAGTGCTGCATTGTGCAGCACACATAGAAACAGCAAAACCCTATGAAAGATTGTTTATGTGCAGTAAGGTGTCCCTTCCTGCACATAAACAATCATTCCCTCAACGCAGGTACCAGGTAGCTTAATTAAGCTCCAGCGCTAGTGAAATGCAGGGATGTGCCGTATCTTTGTAAATACGGCTCATCCCTGCGTTTCGGAATGGCAGAGCATGGCGTTAGCATTTTGTGCTTAACCCCTTCGCTGCTAGGCCTTTTCCCCCCCCTGTGCTAAGCCTTTTTTTGGCTATTTGGGGTAGTTCGCGCTTAGGCCCCTGTAACTTTTTGACCACATAAGGTATCCACGCCAAATTTGCGTCCTTTTCTTCCAACATCATGGGGATTCTAAAGGTACCCAGGGTTTGTGGATTCCCCTGGAGGGGACCCAGAAATTAGCCAAAATACAGCTAAATATTGTTTTTTGGGGGAAAATGGGAAAAAAGTGCTGCAAATGAAAGCGTCTGGGTTTTTCCTGCAAATGGTATCAAAAAAGGGTTTGTGGGGCTGAAATCACCATTTTCACAGCTTTTAGGGAATGACAGACGTTTGTCAGAAAACCCAATTTTTTTACACAGTTTTGGCATTTTTCTGGGACATAGCCTATTTTTGCTATTTTTTGTCCTTTCAACCTCCTTCCAGTTAATGGTAGAAATTGGTATGAAAGCAATAATGGATCCTGGAAAGCTATACATTTTAGAAAAGTAGGCAAAATTCTGAATTCAGCAAGGAGTCATTTGTGTAGATCCATCAAGGTTTCTTTATAGAAACTAACAGTTAAATATAGGAAAAATTGAAAATTAGTTGAAAAAAACAGCCTTTTGTTGCAAAGTTTTCACCTGTAACTTCTTCTAATTATGACAGCTCTTTGAAAGCAATATACCGTTACATCCGCTGGACCTTACTGGTTGTGGGGATATATAGGACTTGTAGGTTCACCAAGAACCCGACGAACCCAGAGCCAAAAACTGAGCAGCAACTTGCAATGGTTTTTTATTATGTACCGGGTATATAGCAATTATTCTGGAAAAATGTATACATGGAAAAATCGGTATGAAAGACACCTATGTATTTCTGAAATGGGAACAAAATATAGAGTTTAGAAACAGTAGATATTTGCACATTTCCGAAATTGGGAATACTCATACTAGCATGAGAATTATCGGTCATTTTTCAAAATGACTTCTTTTTACACATTGTCTTTCATTTGGAAGGCAGAAATGCATCGAAAATCAATAGGTAATAACAGTTGCTTTACAAATCTGAATTACCCTAAGTCTCCCGATAAAAATGGTACCTCACTTGTGTGGGTAGGCATAGTGCCCACAACAGGAAACGGCTCAAACGCAACGTGAACACACCACATTTTCACAATGAAAAATTACCCTTTTTTTGCAAAGTGTCTAGCTGTAGTTTTTGAACCCTAGCTCTGCCGGCACCTAGGGAAACCTAGCAAACCTATACAATTTTGAAAACTAGACACCCAGGGGAATCCAGGATGGGGTTACTTGACTGGCTCTCACCAGGTTCTGTTACCCAGAATCCCTTGCAAACCTAAACAATTGTCAAAAGAAACACATTTTCCTCACATTTCTGTGGTGGAAAGTTCTGGAATCTGTGTGGATCCACAAATTTCCACCCACCCCGCGTTCCCCAAAGTCTTCTGAGAAAAATGGTACCTCACTTGTGTGGGTAGGCCTAGTGCCGGCGACAGGAAACGGCGCAAAACGCAACGTGGACACACCTCAATTTCACAGTGAAAAATGACCCTTTTTTGGCAAAGTGCCTAGCTGTAGTTTTTGAACCCTAGCTCTGCTGGCACCTAGGGAAACCTAGCAAACCTATACAATTTTAAAAACTAGACACCCAGGGGAATCCAGGGTAGGGTGACTTGACTGGCTCTCACCAGGTTCTGTTACCCAAAATCCCTTGCAAACCTAAAAAATTGTCAAAAGAAACACATTTTCCTCACATTTCTGTGGTGGAAAGTTCTGGAATCTGTGTGGATCCACAAATTTCCACCCACCCCGCGTTCCCCAAAGTCTTCCGAGAAAAATGGTACCTCACTTGCGTGGGTGGGTCAAGGACCCGCGACAGGCAAGGGCCCAAAACCTATTGAGGCGACATCAAAATTACCTATCACAAACCAACCTGGTTTTGCAGGGGGTTCCCATGAGTTTTTGGCCCGGGGCTCGGCGGCCATCTAGGGAAACCTACCAAACCCACACATTTCTAGAAACTAGACACCCGGGGGAGTCCAGCAAGGTATGGCTTGCGTGGGTCCCCCAACATTCTCCTACCCAGAATCCCCTCCAAACCTCAAATTTCGCTGAATAAATCACTTTTTTCTCAAATTTCTGTGTGGGAAAGTTCTGGAATCTGCGTGGATCCACAAATTTCCTCCCACCCAGCGTTCTCCCAGGTCTCCTGATAAAAATGGTACCTCACTCGTGTGGGTGGGTCAAGGACCCGCGACAGGCAAGGGCCCAAAACCTATTGAGGCGATATCAAAATTACCTATCACAAACCAACCTGGTTTTGCAAGGGGGGTCCCATGAGTTTTGGCCCGGGGCTCGGCGGCCATCTAGGAAACCTACCAAACCCACACATTTCTGGAAACTAGACACCCGGGGGAGTCCAGCGAGGTATGGCTTGCGTGGGTCCCCCAACATTCTCCTACCCAGAATCCCCTGCAAACCGCAAATTTCACTGAAAAAATCTCTTTTTTCTCAAATGTCTGTGTGGGAAAGTTCTGGAATATGCGTGGATCCACAAATTTCCTCCCACCCAGCGTTCCCCCAGGTCTCCCGATAAAAATGGTACCTCACTCGCGTGGGTGGGTCAAGGACCCGCGACAGGCAAGGACCCAAAACCTATTGAGGCGACATCAAAATTACCTATCACAAACCAACCTGGTTTTGCAAGGAGGGTCACCTGGGTTTTTGGCCCCGGGCTCGGGCAGCCATCTTGGTAAACTACCAAACCCACACATTTCTGAAAACTAGACACCCTGGGGAGTCCAATGACGTATGGCTTGCGTGGATCCCCCAACGTTTTCCTACCCAGAATCCCCTGCAAACCTCAAATTTAGCTGAAAAAATCACTTTTTTCTCAAATTTCTGTGTGGGAAAGTTCTGGAATCTGCGTGGATCCACAAATTTCCTACCACCCAGCGTTCCCCCAGGTCTCTGAGCCGGGCCACCAGTAGGGCGGTGCAGTCCCACCCCAGTTCAAGGAAAACTGTCTCTTTGCCAGCACTAGCGCAATTGCAGTGAAACACCTTATCCCTCGACTCAACGGGAAAACATACCCCAGTAGAGCCAGCAATGGTGTATGTGGGAGCTCAATCTCAACCATTTGTTCAAGATGCCGAAACACCGCCTCCCAGTAGGTCAGCACCGCAGGGCAATTCCATGCCAGGTGAAAAAATCACCATGCGCATTGCACATTTCCAACAGCAGTCCGGTTTCGTACAGTCCATCTTTGCGAGCAACACAGGGGTGACATAGATTCTGTAAAAGGACAAAGAGGAGGCAGCAAGGGATAATTAAAGCCGCACTAACATGCTAGTCACTAAGTTATTGAACACAATGAGTCACCTCCAAGGTCCGCTGCCAGAGAACCCAACAGTTATAATACAAGAAAACAACGTGCGGAGAGGCAACACAAACAACATCAATAATACAACAGAACATAGAATAAATTCTGGAGTCTTCGGTGTCACTGATGCTTTCTTTATTTTCCAAAGCACTGATGTTATAGGGCAAACAGAGGCAGCCAGTGTTACAGGGCAAACAGATGCAGCCAACGCGTTTCACCCTGAATAGGGCTTCATCAGGGCTGCAAAGTTAACATAAACAACATCATACAACAAAACACTTACAAAACTAACACCATATAAAAACATGAACAATTAAAACACAAACGATATATGCAAAGCCAAAACAACGTTATGGTTTAACTGCATAAGCCAACACATACATGCGCCACTGTTACATTGAACTCATGGCGACAATTTGTATACTTTTGTTAAGCCATTGAATTATTCTATTTATTTCAAAGTTAAATACAAAAGAAAAGTGAATTGAAGAAAAGAAAAAACACAGAACACCCAGAATAAGTGTAAAGAGAATAGCTATATGACAAATATCAATTATATGAATCATGCCAAGAAAAGGCAAGATAGTGAGAATTATATTCAAAAGGTCGGAACTTGCCATTATGAAGCAGAAATTGACGCAAACAAAAGATACCATATACTACTAGTGCCATTGTCCCAGCAAACTAAAAGATGTCAAAAAGCTTGCAGATTATAAAGACAGCAAAAGAGACTGATTCCTTACCAATTTTGTTGTAAGGATTACGAGAAAAAGCATCAGTTTCAAAAGCGACATTCAGACAAGCTGAAGGAAAAATACATATAACAGTAATGTCACCCAAATGTGAACCATGTATATATATTTTTTAAGGCAAAACATGCCGCCAAACACAACTCCACCAGGGAGCTGTTATATAATATACATCCTAACATACCTCAATTTGTAGGTGGGTTTTGTATCCAAAATGCTGAGATCTTACAAGTAGAAACCGTACGTAGTAACGATAGAATTCACTCTAATAGGTGAAATTGTATTGGCTGAAAATCAAAAAATATACATATATCAGTCACACAGGGCGTCCACGTTACTCTATGCCATTTCCAACCATATATACAACTTAATATCAACTGCCTGGCATCAGTCTTGAATTTTTCAAAGCAGTAAACTGCCATGCATAACGAAATATACGCAAGTGCCCCCTTTATGACACGATCAACGTCCGAAAAAACGTTTAAGCCAACAGTTAAGACGTGAGGCCATGTCTCCAAAATATGTTAGTTTAAGAGCATATTCACGCTCATTATGAACAGTATTATAAACACGGGTAAACATCATGACCTAACTTGTATCCCATACCATTGATGTCAAAATATGCTATGTTATGTTGCATAGAAAATCAATTTAAATCTTCCGTAACAGAGGTCCCGGGACAGACAACAACAGAAACGCTATACGACACCTTTGCTGTGTTGTTTCTTTGCCTTATAATGATGAGATATTGTGAATTTTTTTATTCACCTGGTTTTCTGGTGGATGCATCTTTTTCTTCTTTTTTTCTCTATTGTAGACATAGAGTTAGATATTTAGACCTATAAGTGAATGAGTGACTTGAACGATGTGATTAGGTGTCAAGTCTAGGATTTGGCTATGGAGGTAGATATACGTAATATTAGCACTAAGAGTCACCCTTATGTAGTTTTAGAACCTCTCTTTGTTTTCTTACTTCTTTTTTGTGCGCTAAGGTGGTGTTTAGAAGTGTTGTATAAATTGTGGGTCCTTCAATTGGATCACCACTACAAGTATCTGGTTCGCGTTTCTTGATTTGTGCTAATCACAATAAGAGACATGAAGGTAGGGGCATGCTTATGTAGCACCTACTGTTTTTATTTTTTATTTGAAAATTGACTGTCTGTTTTATACATGGAAAGCAATTGCCGTCAATGGCTGGACTGAGAAGTGTTTTGACTGGCTCGTTATTTACATTTGTTGCAAACATGTTTTTTTTATATGGACTGAACCACAACATGGACCGGTTACGTAGTATTTTATTGTCTGCCTCTCGTGAAGGCTGATGGCTGTCCTGGGAGAGGTGCCGGACCAGGATGCACATGTGTTTGCGCGTCTGTGATAAGGTATTTTTGCACAAATAAAGTTAGGCGTAATATGGGATCTGCTGTGCAGTATACAGTCTGTGACCTGTGCAAATAATGTTGTCGGGCCTTTTGGTACTGTTGCACAAATAAAGTTAGTCGTATTATGGGATCTGCTGTGCAATATACAGTCTGTGCCCTGTGCAATTAATGTTGTCGGCAATTTTGGTATTGGCGACTATGACGCGTGAAATTAGCAGCGTTGTGAGTTTAAGGATAGTAACGATAGTAATTTCTTTATTTGTTTGATTAATTAAAATCTTACAAAAAAATGCAAATACTAATCCAAATATAAAAGATTAAAAGAACATATATAAACAATACCATGTCTTATATAAACCAGATTGTTCTTAATAAAATTCATTACATAATATATTTTAAAATTCAGTAATTAAGGGTTTCAAATTATACTCCTCTAATTTTTGTCCAACTCTCAATAAAAATTTTACAAAGGCAGAGTTCATAAATATATCATCAGAGCCTAGACATGATATCAAAGCTTGTCTACATGTCCTTATTCCACGGTCATTAAATAGTCTCTTAAGTATAATTTTCCTTTAATTTTCTAACTCAGGGCAAAGACATTGTAGGTGTATAATGTTCTCCTGCCCAGATTTACATAGCCTACAAAAAGTGTCCTCTTCTGACTTCTTCCATGGCAGTAAATGGCATAAACCCGGTAGTAAACCAAATCGTGCTTTAGTAAAAATATATTTGTTTTTTAATGACCATGGTGTTTCTAAATATTGTTGACCTTTTTTTCGAAAATCCGTTTATTATTGCCCATGCATGTTTTCTTTTTGCAAATATATCTTTATCTTTTATCAACGATAGATGATTAGTTAGTTTATTAATTGCTTTTTTTAAAGTTTCCTGAGTTATTGTGTTTTTCCAGATGGACATTACTTCAAATTCTTCTATCGCTGCATTTAAGTAAGTCCATGCCTGCAATTTCCTATTGGCATTTATTTCCTGCCATAATAGCTGGGACAGTTGATTATCATCATTTTTTATTCTGTTCCACACCTTTATAACTTGTCCTTTTCTCACATATAGCTGATTGTTTAAACCAAATTCCAGCCTCACTTGCGCTTGAGATGCGTTATTAGGCAGATGAAAAAGGGTTTTATAAGTTCTTGCGACCGCATTATTAATGATCACCGCATCTTTCCCATTTAATGCCTCTACCGTATGTTAGTGTAGGTAGCAATTTTGCTGAAATCACCTTTAAGAAGGGACGAAAAGGCAAGTCACCTATTGATTTCTGTAGGATCCTAAATGCTGCTGTCAAAGCATTTGCTTTTCTGAAAATGTCCTTTTTTTGAGGGAGGAAGTTTCCATTGTCATTGAATATAACACCTAGGTATTTATAAGAATCCACTTGCTCTAATTGTATTTCTTCCAGTGACCATTTAAATTTATGTTTAAGTCTTGTGTTTTTTGTAATTACCATTACTTTAGTCTTTGTTTCGTTTATTACCATATCATTTTCATATATTGATAAACGATCTATTAGCCGTTGCAACCCAACCTTAGTCTGGCTTAAAAGTATAACATCGTCTGCAAACAGCAGGTTGGATATTTGCTTATTAGCTAATCTAGGCGGATGTGCATTTACATCATTCAATGCATTTGTAATATCCGCTAAAAACAGGTTAAAAAGCTTTGGGGCCAAGACGCACCCTTGCTTTAATCCTCCAGACGTAGGTATTTCTTTTGTTAGTGTCCGACCATCTCCTATCCTCACCCTGATCCAAGTATCAGTATGCAAAAGTTGAATCAAAATAGTGAGTCTGGAATTTCTTGCTCTTTTAATTTTTTCCACTGACGGTGTCTATTTACACAATCAAAGGCCGATCTAAAATCGACAAAGCATAGATACAAGGGCTGCTTTGTTAAAATTGCCTTATCCATTAGTACTGATAGAACTAATATATTTGTAGACGTTCCTAGACCTTTTATGAAACCTGTTTGGTTCGGGGGGAGTATCTGTTTATCATTTACCCAATCTGACAAGTTTGACAATAAAATCCCCGCAAACAGTTTTGCATCCGTGTCTTGCAGGGTTATCAAACGATAGTTCTCCGGCAGGGCCCAATTTCCTTTCTTATAAATAGGAGATATTAATGACCCTCTCAGGATTTAGGTATCGACCCAGTCCGAACTACTTCCTTAAAAACCTCTGTTAGGTATACCGACCAAAATTCTGGTTCTCCCTTGTAAAGGGCGAACGGGATACCATTGGGACCTGGTGCCCCATCTTTTGTTTTTTATTAATTTAGAGACTTGAGATTTCGTAATGTAAATTTCGCTATCATCTTCTAAATGTGTTGGTTCCGGCCTTTTCTGTTTACCATCCTGAATATTTGCTTTCCCAACTGGATTTAGATGTTTTATAAGGAATGTAATCCATTCTTCTTCGGTTAACACGGATGCTACCACGGATTTATTGGGTCTTACTAGACCATTAATCATTTTCCAAAACTCCCTTGAGTTTACTTGGTTACTAGCATGGAAGATTTTTGTCCAAAGTTCCTGCATGGCTTTGTTTTTTTCATTCCAGATCAATTTCCTCAGATTTTGATTTATTGTTTTTAGTTTAATTATTATTTCTTCGTTGTTTGGAAGCTTAGTTAACTGTTTCCTAAGTTTGTTACGGGTCCGTCTAATTTTCTTAACCGTATATGGTAGATTGATATTATTTCCACTTTTTTTCCGTTGTGACTCTTGTTTATTCTCCGGTATAACAAAAGAATCATATGGCTTAACTATTTTCCGTGTGAAGGTTTCCCATTGCTCAACTGCGGACCTCATGGTTTTATCTTTAAAACATTCTTTAACCAGTTCTTGCGCCTTTTCCTTAGTGTCCTCCCTATTGTGTGTTTTCCATATAAGTTTTCTGTAGTTGATGGTTCCTGTCTGGCCTTGCGAATACACTTGGTGTTCTAAACATGACAATTTTATATTTATTATTTGTTGACTGTGGTCGCTATCAAGGACCTTCCTTAAATAGTAGGAGGTAATGTTGTTAAAAATATTTAATGAGACCATCGTATAGTCAATTCGTGATTTTGAGTTATATGATTGGAATGTCCATGCCGGTGGTGAATCCAGCGCGAATCTTCCATTTAATATTCTTAATCCCAATGCTTCCATATCCATCACAAAGTTTCTTCCCATTTTACTTTGCTTAGGATTTATTAGGGGATCCAACATCTGCTCAGGAATTGTCCATTGATGGTTTTGAGACTGTATAATATTGTCTCGTATGAAGGGTATTAATTGGTTTAAGTTAAAATCACCCGTAAGTATAAAGTCTGCAAAAGGATCATCCATCATTTGCTCCAAAAGGTAGCTAGTAAGTGCAGCACACATATTCTTCCTTAAACTCTGTTTTGGTGGAATATATATATTAATCAGCATTAGAACTTTTGATTTTTCTCGATCGTTTGCTGTGTATTGCAACTTTACAGATTGGAAGTTGGGGTTATTCGTAACCAACTGCTCATGTTCCACTCTCAGATCAATAGATAAGAATATTGCTAGCCCCCACTGGGGCGACCATATTTATGTTGTTTTATCGCTGGCTCAAAAAACCCTTTATATCCATGTAACATAAAAGGGTCCATTGCCCACGTTTCCTGTAATAAAATGATCTGATGAGAGTTAGCTATTGAATCTAAATGGGCATTATTTATCTTTTTAGATATCCCGTTTACGTTCCATGAGCATATCCCTATTACTTCTCTAACCTTATTCAGTTCATTTATATTACCTTGTGATTTGTTCTGTTATTGGACTTCATTACCGTGCAGGGCCGTCAGTATCCATTTTTCATTTATTCCTTTTACTTTTTCTATTTTTTTGTTGGAGGGCATTTCTTCTTCGAGTGGTTTTTCCAAGAGGATTTTTTAATATAGAAAAGACTGGGTCATCATTTTTTCTTTTTTCCTTGCGTATTGAACCTTCTTCTTTAATAAGCGGAGTTGGGTATACCTTTGGGGACGGTTGACTAATTATTATTCCCCAACTAAGAAAAATTTCTTGTTCCTGCATAATTCGTTCCGCTATAGAAACAGTAGCTACAGTTAACAAAGTTATTGGGTGATTACCTTCAGAGTTTTATAAAAAACCAACAGTTTCAATGTCTTTAGTTGTCACATTTTCTAGTGATGGAACCGATTTCAAAAGACGAAGGATATTTCCTCTGTTCAATATATCATGATTAGCGCGAGAATCGGATACCGGTTTAAGAATAATTTGTGCAGACCTTTTGGGTAGCAATACTTCTCTCTTTTTTTCTTTACAATCTTGCTGTTCCTTATATGTGATTTGTTTACCTTCACCACTTCTTACAATAACTAAGTGATCCCATTTCGATTTGTACCTAGTATCCTCTTTTTGTTCTAACATATCGTTTAATATCATAGTTTCATTTTTAGGTTCCGTTGTTCTAAATTTTGAAATACCTGAGCTTTCATTTGTTGTGTGGAGTTCCAACCTATTCTTGAAACAGTAGTATAGTCCGCTCGACTTGACCTCTGAGCCATCGGTCCAATATGCTTTTGCTCCTCCTCTTTTCTGCCTGCCGGAGGTTTACAAGGAGATAAGGTACTTGTTGCTTGATCTATATTTCCAAGCTGTTCACATTGGATATCTTCAGTAATCGCTTTTTTTTATTACACAACCATTTCCTTGCAACCTATATTTCTCTTCTCTTGCTAGAATTCCCTTCATTTCTGATACACTAGACATTCGGTCGATATTGTCCGATAATATTGCTATATTTGTCTGGTGAACTTTTTGGTCAGTAGAGTGTTTTCCAGTTTGTGTAAATATATCAAAATACTTTTCTTTCTTGAACGTTGTATTAGTAGACTGCTCACCACATATATCACTTCCTTGTTTTTCTACTACTGCTTTCCTTCGTTTTTTTCCTTCGTTTATCGTGTCAGTAGATGTTTCCAGTTGGGAATGTGTTATTACTGCAGTTTCCTTCTTAGCCTTATTTCTTGCCTTACGCAATTTTTTTCTTTGTCTTTTTGTCATTTCAAAGGCTGACAAATCTTCTTTAACCTCTCCTTCTTCATCCAACTGGACTGTGAGATCAACGAATGTTTTTTCTCCTGTTAACTTGTTTGTCTCCTGTTTTCTGCTTTGAGGTATCAACGGGCTTAATTTAATCTGGACATCAGGGTCTATTATTGTACCGTTTCTCCTTCTTCTGCCATGATAGTACTTTTTTGACTGCTTGACACATCTCCTCTTTTTGTTTATCATATTTTTTCCTATAATCTTTGACGTCTTCTAGTATGGTGTTCACAACGTCCGGGATAGTTACCAATTTATTTATTATGGGAGCACATGTACAGTCAAAGTAAGTTGAAGCTGCTTCAGTTTGCGCTCTAATTATTAAACAATTTAACTCTGCTAATTTGTGATCTATTCCGGCGACTGCGTTTGTCATCACTCCAAGGAGTTCGATTTGGGTGTCCATTTTATTCGACTGGTATGTCAGTGCTTCAAGAGTTAATGCTGATGTTTGATAGAATATATCCCAAATAGATCCCAAATCATGGTTATCTATGTGTTTAGCTTTTTGGTCAAAGTGTAATTCCCTACTACAAGTTGGGACTTTTAGAGTCGGCCCGGTGAATTTCTTGCTTTTCTGATAGTTTTTTTATATTGACCATAGACGTATATTTGTCACTGTTGTTACCGCTATAAATTATTTCTAGTGGTGGTTGTTCCTTAATTCCTGATTTTTGATCGTTATTGGCCAATACTTTTAATTGATTAGGTGTAACTCCATCCTGTTCTTTATAACTTAATTCAATATTTGTTTTTTCACTAATTCTTATTGGCATTGTTGTCCCCGATGAGGCGATAATATTTCCATTAGTTCCAGATTGATTTCCTTGTATGGGTTCAGCTGTATTGTTTACTCTATCATCTTGATCTAACGTCTGTCTATAAAGTGTAGAGACATTAATTATATCCTCTTTTTCCTTATCTCGACCTTAACTTCTAAAGGTAAAGTAGCCCGTGTAGGTGTTAAACTCATGATAATCTCATCCTGCGATATCTCTGCCATTGATATTTCCATCACATCCATATCTTTTTGCTTCGTTTGAGTCGGCAATACTAATTTTAATAATACCGGGTCTACTCTTTGATCAGTTGTCTGTCCCTCTAAGACCAACTTTTGCGGGTTATTAACCAAGTCCCGCTCTTGTCCAGCCGTTTGTATATTTGCTTCCAAGTTGTTAGTTGGTTTAATCGGAGTTTGTAACTTATTTATTTCTGGTTCTATTTGCATTGACATTAGTGCTCCTGAAGGGTCTCTCATAAAATCAAATTTGTAGGGAATCTTACTGGATTTTTCAAACATCCTTGCTATTGGTGAAATTAAAGTTTGATTTGCTCCCTTTGCCTGTCCTTTGGCTTTTTTTTATCACTTTTGGTGCTTGAACTTTCCGTGCTCGTCATGTAGGAGGGCCCAATGTCCTTTCTTTCCCAGAACGCATTCCTAGTATTTTCCTAGTTTTGCTCGTATTTTAGAAACAGTTATTTTACTTTATGCTGGTATACTAGTGTACTAGTGTTTTTGAACTTTAGATAGCAGCCGGGTTACCGACAACTGCACTGCCTGGTTGCGTCACGTTATGTAAAATGTTACCCACCTCAAATGGTCAGCTGCTACTTGACCACTAATTAGAAACTACAATAAGCGGAAGATGAGAGGCAACACAAGCAATTATCAGGTAAGTATAAGGTACAGAATAAAGCAACAATGATCAAATGAATGCGTTGTGGCCTTTATCGTTCGTTTATTTCACACATGGTCCAACTGACAGCCAATGCGTTTCGCCCAGACATGGGCTTCTTCAGGGCTGCAATAATATATAATATATAAGTGCGTTTTAAAATCAAGAAAAGAGGAGGGTCCACGTTGTAAAATAGACACCAAGAAAAAGGAAATTCAAAGAAAGAAAGGTGATCCATAAGATGGAGAGTCGGTGGAAAGAATAAAAGAAAAAGAAAAATGGGAACATAGAAATCAAGGAAAAAAGAGAAAGAAAAGAATCAAAAAACAAAAACAAAAAACGTAATCCCATGAAGGAAATGAGAAACCACAGTGAATGCTTCGGTAATGCAAAGATGAAGAAAAACTAAGTATCAAGGAATAAAGGGCAAGGCCTCTAGTAGGCAAAGCAAAAGAATGTGAAAAGAGAGTAGAAGATCCAAAACCAAATCGGGAAACATGGGGTAAGGTGTGTTCAAAACCCAGGTGTCAGTGCTATAAAAAGGGGAACTCTAAAAGCCAGCTTACCAATGCGTAAATAGTAGTAGAGAAATGTCAAATGGTTAAGCAATTGATCCCAAAATCTGCAACGCGTCCGTTACGGAGTGTAGGA
The DNA here is from genome assembly GCA_963921515.1 of Calotriton arnoldi. NCBI lineage: Eukaryota > Metazoa > Chordata > Amphibia > Caudata > Salamandridae > Calotriton > Calotriton arnoldi. The sequence continues at coordinate 1,109,638 of CAWUFW010000116.1, forward strand.
GAATTATTTTGGAGGTCTAGGAAAGGGCGGGAGAGGCAGTAATGAGTAAGCATAGTTACAAAACAGATCTCTAAAATATATCGTACTTGTGAGGTGAAGGGACGTACCTCTAAACCTGTGAGCCTTTCACAAGTCTGTTAGAGGTTCCTAGGTCAGCTCATGGGTAAAGCGTAACGTTTTGTAAAAGTCTAGGGAAGGGCGGAAAAAGTAGTAATAAGTAAAATTAGTTAAAGAACAGATCTCTTAACTAGATCGTTATTGCGAGGTGAAGGGAAGTACCTCTGTACCCAAGAGCCTCTCACAAGTCCGTTAAAAAGTTCCCAGGTCAGCTCATGGGTAAAGCGCCCAGAAAGTAAGGTATTTCCGCGACCTAAGAAAATAAATAAATGCTAAAGTAAAAACTCACGACTCGATAATATAACGATAAAAAGCGTTATGGAATTCTCCCTAGTCCATTGAAATCATAAAGGGAGAAAATGCGATCACTATTCTAGCGTGTTTCACCAGCCCCAGTGCCCCGATAAGAAAGTATAATGGTTACAAGGCATAGAGAGTCAAGTTGCGATTACGCATGGGTACGGGCGAGTATGTGGCACATCAAAGGCATTTGAAAAAAAGGGGGGAAGATAGCTTAAATATTAACGAGTCACCCCTGAATTACGCTAACACTATCAACACGAAAAGAATCTTTATATTACCATATTCAAAAGTAGTCAAGGTGTGTCTCATCCCCTACTAAGCACTCAATAAGCACAAACGCCATAGTTAGAATTATCTAAGTTAGGCAAAGAAAGTCCGTCCCATAACTTACTGTTGAGTCGCTGCAGTGTCGTGTCGCGACTTGCCGTATCCGGTGAGGTGTCCGATATGTGTAAGGGTAGTGAAATATCTATCTACTCCATTTAAACCCTCCCAAGCGTGGGAGCAAAGTCTAAACTGCTTCCGGGTGTAAATCGATAAGCCCCGCCCCGGCATGTCTTAGTACTTCCGGAATTGGAAGACTAGAGCGTACCAAAAAGCTATAGCTGGTCTAGCCTTCCGGTCGCGAGAGACTAGACCGTAGCCATGGTATGGCAAAAGGAATTAATTTTTGTTTGTGTATTCTAGTACATCAGCTGTGTACTAGAAAAAAAGAAATAAAGCTGGGTCAATGTAAGCTGGCAATGGATTAAAAAAGTAAGGTTCAAAAGTGTATTAAGATTAGAATGATGTGTGAACATTTATAAAGGCTAAAAAATACCCAAGGCAAGATGCAAGATGCATGTTGCTGGTGTAGAAGAGACTACCAGAAGAAAAGAAATGAAATCCCTAACTCCCGAGAGTAATAATATTAGAACATGTGATCAGTGGCCACTCGAGCGTGTGTGTATCTGAAAGCAGAAACAGTGAGAGAGAGTGCTCCAATGTGACAAGTAGCGTTACTGGGAGTAAAGAAAACAAAATCTAATAGTAGATTTGAAAGAAAAAGGTAAAAAGTTGTAAGAACAGATTCAGAAAATTACGATACAGAAAATATTTTAGCTAAACTGGTAAGTTAGCACGTCCGTGTACGGACAGTAAGGTTACAGTATCCCACATTGGACATGTACCGATTGTATAGAATAAGTGTAGAATATAGCAATAACAGGAGAATACAGCGTGTTGAGCAGACTAAGTGTATCATGCCCAATACTTCAAAAATGTCAACACAGCGTATCAGTCAAGTGCGATGAACAGTTCCCAACATTCAAAAAACATAATCTAAATGATGTGTGGGAAAAGGTTACAATACCACACATCTGCGTATTTCTAACAGAGTCCACAGTTCATTGAAATTTGCAAAATGGTATTGCTTGCACCCAGGTCAAGGCACCGCAAAATTATACAGTTGAATAATCCATAGAGTTCAACAATTAGAAAAAAGCAACGACAAATTAAAAGCTACACTGAACAGAAAACGACAACAAAATTCATTAGTGTTATGATATCACAATGATCAGAAAAGATGGACAGGTTAAGAAACATAATTTAGCCACAATATTATTTCACTTAGGAGCAGTCACAGGAGGGGAACATATTAAAATATCACTGATGCATGATAGAGTGAAAGTAATATAAACAGTTGTTAATTCCCTTGAAAGCAGTTATGGAAGGGAATAGAGTTGAAATATTACTGTTATAGATAAATGTCAGGGAATTACAAAAAAAAGTGCATTTCCTTGTCAGAATTGAGACCCAGCGTTGAGGAGCAAAGGGTACATATCCATCTGGCCTCTAGCTGTCTGAGAGCCAGTGCCCTATCCCCTCCTCTGTTGCTCTTAGCAGCAACATCAATACCATGAAAGCGGAATTTGGTTCTATCAATCCCGCTCATGCACTCATGAGAGACTAACGCATATGTTGTGTCTCCATTTAGCACTGCTCTACGGTGCTCTTGAATTCGTAGTTTCAGCTGTCTGGTGGTGCTACCCACATAGATCTTGCTGCACCCACAGATAAGTATGTAAACCACAAAGGTGGTAAGGCAGTTGATAAACTGTTGTATGCTGTGTTGTGTGCTTGTGTTGTAGCTAAATGTCTTAGTCCTGTTACAGCCTAGGTTACAGATGTTACAGGTGCCACAAGTGAAGAAGCCTATGGGTTTCTGTAACCAGCTCTGTTGTACTGGTGTCTGATGAAAGGTGTAGCTAGGACACAGGGAATCCCTGATAGTTTTGCATCTTCTAAAAGTCAAGGATGGTTTTTGTGTAATGATGTTATTAATCCCTGGTACTCCTTTGAGTAGTCCCCAGTGTTTTTCAAGTACCTTAAACACATCATGGTTGAGTGCAGAATAGGTCGTAATGAACGAGAATCTCTCTTTGCTCTTTCCCATACCTTTTCTCTTACTCGTAAGGGTGTTCTTCCTTTCTAGGGTCCTTGCCCTGCTCTCTGCCTCCTTGAGTATGTTATGTTTGTAGCCTCTTTTAGCTAATCTGCCTGTTACCAGTTTCACCTCTGTGTCAAAATTTGCCTCTTCACTGCAATTCCTGCGTGTGCGTACCAGTTCTCCATAAATGATGGCCTTTTTGGTAGCAGGTGGATGATGGCTAGTATAGTGTAATGTGCTGTTTACTGCAGTCTCCTTCCTGTACAAAGTACTTTGAATGCTGTTGTTCTGGATATATAGCTCCAGATCTAAAAAATGTATCCTGGACTGTGACATCTCCAAGGTGAACCTTACGTTCAGAGTGTTAAGATTGAGAAATTCAAAATATTCTTTGAGTTCAGGGCCTGTACCTGTCCATATAATGATGATGTTATCGATGTAACGACCCCAGAACTGGATGTGCCTTGTCCAGTCTGAGGCCGCCCTTGAACATGCATAGGTATGCTCCACCCACCCCATGAAGAGGTTAGCGTACGATGGAGCAAATTTGGATCCCATCGCAGTCCCTTGTTCCTGTTTATACCAGGACAGATTAAAAAGGAAAAAGTTGTTATCCAATATGAGATCAAACATCTCTAACAGCATTAGGTTGTGATCGTAAAGGGTGGCCTGTCTTTTTGAAAGAAAAAAGTCAATACCTATCTTACCTAGGTCCCCTTTTTTTGGTTTTTAACGCACAATAAAACCAAAGCCTTGGTTCTACATCTTGAATAGTAGTAAGATACAATTTGGAGCGACAAGAGAGACAGAGAGCCACCATGTGTTGAAAGTTCAGCTGCGGCCTATACAGGCAAAAAACATTTAACCCTTCAACCCCGCAACCGGATTATAAGTTGAACCATTTGCCCCATATTTTGTCAAAGAGTCCAGGACACCCCCGGGCCTCAAAGAGAGGTTCCTCCTGAGCACCGCACCAATCCACTCCTCGTCTCCACCTCTGCATGGAAGGAGGTTTTTTTTGCGACCAGAGCACTGCTATATCCCGCTTCGCGACTGCTAGGGCCGTGCCTAAAAAGCGCCTGTCTGCCTGTAATCCGTCCAGGCCATCGAACACCCCTAAAAGCAAACGTGTCGGGTCTTGGGGAACCGTCCAACCCAAGGTCTGTGTCAGTTCACGCTCCACTCCTGTCCAAAACCGCGCTAAAGCGGGACATTGCCAGACCATGTGGAAGAAGTCTGCTGGGGAATGGTCGCAGCGTGTACAGGCTGGGGTGGGTCTCATATGGGCGCTGTACATGCGCATCGGGGTCAGGTATGCCGTGTGCAAGTAGTAGAATTGGATAAGACGCAACTTGGAGGAGGTTGTCAGGATCTTAGGGGCCAAAAGGGCGTCCCTCCAGTCCGCGTCGTCCAGGGGGCCCAACCAGCCCTCCCAACGAGTCCGTAATGGGTCCAGGGACGCGGGGCCATTGTTCACTAAGGCGCGGTAGATCCGAGACACCCCTCCGCTACCCAAATTCCCCATCAGTACCTGGGCCTCTAGGGGGTTGAACTCAGGGAAGGTGGTGGGAGAGGATATGTGGGTGTGGATGGCGTGGCGTAATTGTAAGTATTGGTAAAATTGAGAGGAGTGAAGAGAGTACTGGCGCTGCAATTCTGTGAAAGATCTGATGTGATCCCCTACCCAGATATCCCCCAGCAATGAAATCCCAATAAGGTCCCATTGGCGAAAGCCTTGGAGAGCAGATACTTCCCTCAGCCAGGTCCCATGCCACAGAGGCGTCTGCTTGGTGAGTTTCTGGTTCCAATTGACATATCGGAGGGCCGTTCGCCAGGCCATAAGTACCGCCCGGGTGATGGGGGGGAGAGCGCGAGGGACGGGGCCACCGTACAGGTGTGCCATGATCTGGGGAAGATCCATAGTTGTGGTTTCCAGCCGGTACGCAGGGTCGGACCAGCCGCCCGCAAACCAGTCGTGGACCACAATGAGCTTCGTGGCCAGGTAGTAGAGGTGGAGATTAGTCACTCCCATGCCACCGTCATAGGGAGGGATGCGGCAGCGTGCCAGAGATACCCTTGGTCTCCGTCCTCCCCACAGGAAACGGTTAAGGAGCCCGTCTATTTCTTTGAACCAACTACCAGGGAGGGGGGTGGTAATATTCTGCAAAATGTAGAGGAAGCGGGGAAGGATCATCATTTTAAAAAGGGCGGTCCGGCCGAGGGTATTGAGGGGAAGGGCCTGCCATTTCTTCAGATCCGTTTTAGTTTTAGTCAGTAATGGCGTAATGTTTAGGGCCCATTCAAGCTCGGGAAGGAGAGCGACCCAAATGCCCAAGTACTTGAAGGATTGTCTCCGGATAGGGATAGACTCCTGCCAGTCAAAGCAGGCCCGGGATGGATGTAAGGGGACCAGCGTAGACTTCGTCGGATTGAGCTTGAGGCCAGAGATCCGTCCGAAGGCCGCAAGGGCCTCTAGACAACGCGGACCAGAGCCCTCTGGGTCCGCCAGGTAGAGAAGGACGTCGTCGGCATAGAGGGCGATTTTGTCACATAGATGTGAGTCCCAGGTCCAGCCTCGGATGAGGGGGTCTTGCCGGATCAGGGTGGCCAGGGATTCCATCGCCAAGGCGAATAAGAGTGGTGAGAGTGGGCAACCCTGGTGGGTGCCTCTCTGAATGGGAAAGGCGTCTGATAGCACACCATTAATAAGGACCCTCGCCTTTGGAGCCGCATAGAGGACCCGGATAAGGCGCCGGAAGGGAAGACCGAAACCCATCTCCTCCAGTACCTCCCCAAGGTAGCCCCAGTCCACCGTGTCAAACGCCTTCTCAAAATCTATGAAGAGCAAGGCCAGGTACAGGGGTGAGTTGTTGGCGGTGCGCAAGGGCCAGATGGAGTCGGCGAATGCAATGACGGGTACTGCGGCCTGGCATAAATCCGCATTGGTCCGGGTGGACCAATGTCTGTAGATGGGGGCGGAGACGTTGGGCTATCACGGTGGCAAAAATCTTCACCTCCGTGTTAATGAGGGAGATAGGTCGGTACTCCGCACACTCAAGGGAAGGCGGCTGTGTTTTCGGGATGACCACAATAGTTGCCAGGTCAGTCTCAGGCGGGAAAGATCCTTGGTCAGTCACATACTTGAACAGGTTCAGCAGATGTGGGACCAAGGTGTCACGGTAGGCCGCATAATATTCCTGGGGGTACCCATCAGGACCGGGCGTTTTGCCTGGGTGTAGTGCCGAAATTGCCCCATAGATTTCATCCGGGGTGAAGGGAAGATTCAGGGAGTCTGAGTCGGCTTGGGAGAGACGGGGTAGATGAGTCCCGGTGACAGCCAACAGTGACATCAAATTGGATTCAGGGGGTCGAGCCGCATAGAGGGCCGTGTAGTATGTAGCGAACGTTTGAGCAATGGCCCGGGACATAGTATGGCGGGACCCGCCTCCATCCCGAATTTCGGGAATGATACGATTGGCTTTGGGGTAGGACACCAGGTTATGGAGTAATTTGCCATTTTTGTCCCCCCAGCCATATATGCGTGCCACCGAGGAGCGCCAGAGTAGTTTAGCAGAGTCTAGTGATAATTGACAGATCTCCTCTCGGAGGAGTGCCAGCCGGCGAGCGGAGTTGGTGCCAGCAGGGGCATCCAGGTCGCCTTCCAGTTGTGACGCCTGGGCCTCAAGGCTCATCAATCGAGCAGATTGCGCCGACCGTTTCGTGTAGACAAGACCCCTGGCTACCCCCCGTATCACCGCCTTGCCGGCCTCCCAAAGAGTCCCGGGCGAGGACACCGAACCCGTGTTGAGTGAGAAGTATGTCTCCAGTTCCCTCCGGAGAGACTTCACGAGGTCTGCGTCTTGCAGGAACCAGGCGTTCATACGCCACACCGTACGCCCACCCCCTGAGGAGTGACCAAGACGGAGGGACACGGGGAGTGATCGGAGATACCCCTGGGGAGGATAGTAGCCTCAGAGACCCGTTGACAGTCCACAGCGGGCAATAAAAACAGGTCAATACGGGAGTGGGTGTGGTGAGCCGCTGAGGTGTGAGTGTATTGTTTCCTGCGTGGGTTCCACACCCTCCATGCGTCACAAAGACCTAGGGCAGAGGACCAGTCAGACAAACGCTTCGCCGAGGCCAAGCGGGACGTCGATGGGGTACCCGTCGTGTCGTGGGAAGGTTGCAGGGTAGCGTTAAAGTCACCCCCCCACCACCGTCAGGCCCTGCGGGAAGGAGGGAAACAGTGTTGTGAGGCATGTCAAGGTCGAGGCCGAGGCGGCAGGAGGAATGTATACACTCAGGAGGTTGAGGGGCTGACCTTCGATCGCTCCCGTTAGGGCCACATAGCGGCCTTGTGCATCATGATCGGCCCGGGTCAGGGTAAAGGGAAGTCCCTACGCAGTAATATGGCGACTCCTCGGGATCCCTCGCAAAACCAGAGTGCCAGACCCTGTCAAACCCGTAACGGGCCAGGAAGTTACACTGCGAGCCTAAGAGGTGCGTCTCTTGTAGAAACAGGATGTCTGGTGCATGACGGCGTGCGCAGCGGAGAACAGCAGTGCGTTTTATTTGGTCTAGCAGGCCGTTGACGTTCCACGATATAATGTGGAGGGAGCTATGCATTGTGGAGATCATTACAGTGGGTCGCGCGTGTAGGGGCGGTTGTAAATGCAGTCATGCCCGGGCCTCCGGGAAGGGAGCGTGTCTGGGCCATAGCTGACAACGCGAGAGCGTATGTCCAAATGGGTCTCGTGTCGCTTCCAAGAGCAGAGAAGTGTGCAAGGCTTGCATGCAAAACAATAAAAACCCCAGCGGCTCGCGGGCAGCCGGTAACAGCTAACAGTGGCAGGCAACGGCCCACCCCCCCTCCAACACCCACCACCCTACACTTCTGCAAATGAAGCATCTGTCGCCCTATCAAAACAGTTCAATTCAGAACAGAAAAATCCTCACTGAGGCGAACACTAATCTAAAACGATTAACTGAGCTTGAGCATGGCGAAGTAGACCCCCTCCTTACATTCGGATATAAGTCCGGTGATTAATAGAAAGACACTGTGATAAAGTCATATAGTCTGAGTTGCGACTTAGAGAGAAGTAAGTAGCAATTTTAGGACCAGCAGTGATGATATGCGATGGGTTGCCCCCCCTCGAGGCAGCGCGAACAGTTGGGCCAGAGAGATGGTTTCGACTAGATGGGAGCAGATTGAGCTTCCGGACTGAGTTCTTCCTCAGGGATCCGCAGTGTCTCCAGATTGTCGGAGTATGGGACTCTTGGACAAATCAGAGTCTGATTTAGTGTGGCGGGTGATATCAGCGGGCCGTGGAACGCCACTCCAGTCACTCAGGGAGACAGGCGGGCTGGGGGAGACAGACCCGCGGGCAGAAACAGGAGAAGGCAGGCGTCGGGACGTCTCATCCGGCGATTGGGACGCCACCCCTCGATGTGTGTTTCCCCTGCGGGATCTGTTTTGACGCCTCCGGGAGCCAGAGGGGGATCGTTGTGGCCGCGGGGGGCCCCCTGGTTGGGAGAGGAAGTTGGTTGGTTCCTCAGGGGCCGCCCCTCCGTGAGCCAGGTCCATGCCGCTTGTGGAGTGTCGAAGAAAAGAGCCTTGTTTTGGAAAATGATCTTGAGCCTGGCAGGGAAGAGGAGACCATAGCGGAGGCCCATAGTGCGGAGTTTTTGTTTAACCTCATCATAGGTGCGGCGTTGGGCCTGGACCTCCCGGGTGTAGTCCGGAAACACCATGATCCGGGTGTTTTGAAACTGTAGGGGGCCCTGGGCCCTGGCTGCCCCAAGGATAGCATCCCTGTCTCGGAAGTTAAGGATCCTGAGGATAATGGGCCGGGCCGGGGCTCCGGGTGGGGGCCAGAGAACGGTGGGCCCGCTCCACAACGAACCATGGCGACAGGGCATCTTTGGGCATCCATGATCGCACCCAACCCTCCACAAACGTGTCGGTGTGCCCTTGTTCCACTCCCTCCGGGAACCCCAGGAGGCGCAGGTTGTTCCTCCTCGATCTGTTTTCGGCGTCCTCAGCCCTTTTGTGGAGCTCTAGGGTTTGGGTCTGAAGGCGGGCTACTTGGGTCTTGAGCTGGCCGATGTCATCTTCCGCCGTGGAGATGCGAGATTCCGCCTCTGCGATACGGGCCGTGGCGTTGCGCAGGTCTTGGCGAATGAGGGCCACATCGACCCTCACCTCAGAGGTTTGGGAGGCACTGATCGCCTGGAGGATGGTGGAGAGATTCCCGTTGGGGGCGCTGGGGGCGTCCAGTGGTCCGGGTCTGGGATTCCGGTCCAATGTGGTAAACTGGTCCATTTTGGTTTGAGTCACGGGACCAGGGGTCTGTGGGAGGCGGGTCCTACCCATTGTCGCCAGGGGGGATGGCCGGGTCGGCACCAGCAGGAGGGGGGGCGGAGGACCCCCGAGAGAGATGAGGGTAACCCCGGCACCCAGACCGTCAATACTCCGGTCCGGGGCCGCGAGTGCCTCGGAGGTCCCCGGGGCGGCAGAGCCACCCAGACTGTCAATGCTCAGGTCCGGGGGTCCGTGGCCACCCCTAACGCCCCAGGAGCGACAGGACCCGGCGCCCGGTCCACCGCAGATCCGGGAGGGGACAGCTCCACAGTATCAACAGCAAAGATGCACCGCTGGGCCCCCACAACCCCAGGGTCCAGCAGCAAGGAGTTCGCTTTCTGGTGAGAGGGCGGGGGTGGACAGGGAGAGGTAGCAGGGGTTAGAGACCGCGGCAGTAGACCCAGTTGGGAAGAGGCCGTCTGAGGGAGAGGGGGAGGCCCCCGAAGGTCCGCGGCGTGAGCCGCTACGGCGCCACCCGGTGTGGTGGCCGATCGCAGTCCCGCGTCCACCCAGGGAAGCCGTTGATTGTAATGGGGAGATCGTTCCGGAGGGCTGGGGAATCCCACAATGGCACGGTCTCAATGGGTTGCCACCTCGCCCCGGGTACCCCGGCACCAGGGGAGGGGAGCTCGCACAGGGAGGCCAGCCGGCCAGTCAGATGCGTTGTAAGGGGTGTGAGGGTCCGCCGTGCCCAGCCCGGCTTAGTCACATACGGGGCGGGACGCGGGGAACCAATAAGGAGGGGGCCGGGACACCCAGGTCACCCCGGCCCTGCCACCCGATATGGCAGCCGAACCCCCACTCCCAGGCCCCACTCACCGGCTATCTGGGGTCACAGAAGTCCGATCGGGGCCCGCCGCCGCCACCCCACCCGGCGGCCGAAGGCAGCAGGCCCTCTGGGTCCGGGGCTGCTCCGCAGCAGTCGGGGAGACGTCCCGGGTCTCAGGCCTCCCAGGACTGGGAGGGCTTGTGGGGCCCGCAGGGTAGAGGGCGCCGCGACACCCCGACGCGCCTCAAGCACCACAGGCCGCCACCAGGAGTCAGTCTCCGAGGTCCCCTGCTCTGTCTCTGAATCACATCACCGCAGCCAGGGGATTAGTTCCAAGCCACAGGCCTCCCAGGGCCTCAGGGAGTCACTCCACGCGGCCGCCGGCATGGTCGGTGCCCGGTCGCCGCCACCTGAGCCGATGGACGAAGGCAGCAGGCCCCCTAGCTCCAAATCACACCGCTGCAGCCAGGGGAGCAGTCAAAAATCATAGGTCTCCCAGGGGGCATCAGGAGTCACTCTGCGTGGCTACCGGCTTGGTCGGGGCCCGCTCGCCGCCACCCGATCCGGCGGCCGAGGGCAGCAGGCCCCGCGATGTCAGGGTCACACCACCGCAGTCTGGGGAGCAGCTACAAGCCACAGGCCTCCCAGGGGCCCCCGCAGAAGGCCGCAGGTGCAGCTCAGTCTCCTTGGTCCAGCGCCCGAGCCAACGCGGCGTGCGAGGGCCACGGAGGGGGAAGGGGGACACCCAGCCACACCAGCGCGTCTCAATCCGGCACCGGGAGCCGTCTCCCAGGCCTCTCGCCCAGCCGTACCTCTGTCAGCCTAGGGTCAGCTCCGGAAGCAGCCGCAATCTCCGTGCCTCCTCGGGCCCCCACCACGCTAGCGAGGTCAGTCGCGGGCGTGAGCAGCCCTGGGCGGTGCCCCAAAGGGGACGGCGGGCACCAGCAGTTCGTCGTCGCTGGCGGCCTCTCCGCCGCAGCTCCGGTCCCCAGTGTGTGTCGCCGGCACCTCCGCAGTCGGATGCCGTTGCTCCCGCAGGCACTCTTGCCCCTCCGAAGCCGAGGCCGTCGCTGGAGGGGAGGGCAGGGCAGGGGTTTGCTGCAGTGTCAGTCCAGAGCGGAGTCGGAGTCTTCACCCGGGCACCGCCATTTTGGAGACGCGGGCCCGGGAGGACGAAAAGGTCGTGGCCGATGTCGTTGACGGCGGAAGAGCGTCCGCGCCGTTGCCCAGGAGTCTCCGAGTCGCCACAGGCCAGGGAAGGATGGTAAGTACGATGGGTACCGGGCGGATGGCGGCGGATGGCGGAGGGGGGTCAGGAGCACTCCTAGAGTGCGACCGCCATCTTGCCGCGTCAGGCCACGCCCTCAGGTCCCTTTTAATACATGTGTAGAGTGATTCTATGTCTAGTGTTGCAAACCACATCCTATCATCCCATTCAAGGTCCTCAAATTTGTTCGAAATGTCTGTGCTGTCCCTGACATAGGAGGGTAAGTTGGTCACTAATGGCTGGAGAAAGGTGTCCACAAATTTGGACAAAGCTTCTGTAATGGAGCCGATACCAGATATGATCGGATGTCCAGGAGGAAAGGGTTGTTTTTTATGTATCTTAGGCAAAAGATAAATGCACGGAAACCTAGGATTGAGAATAGTGAGGAAATTGTGTTCCGTGTCTGATAGCAGGCCCACCTCCTTCCAATGTAGAAGTTGTGTATTGATCTTTATGGTGGCCGCTGTGCATGGATTGTGAGTGAGTCTACTGTAATGTGTGGAATTACTAAGCTGTCTAAGTACCTCATTCTCATAATCATTTCTATTCATCACCACCACATTTCCTCCTTTGTCTGCTTCCCTGATCACTAAGGAATCGTTTGAGCGTAAATCCTGAATTGCTCTTCTCTCATTAGAGAGTGAGATTGTCGCGTGTGTATCTCCTATTTTTCTTAAGTAATCTGTCCTCTAAACGGTACAGGTCTTCTGTCACTAGGTTGTGAAATACCTCAATACTATTGAGGTGTGTACCCTGTGGTGTAAACTTGCTCCGTGTGTGCAACCCACTCTCACAGGTGTAGTCTTGTCTGATATTCATGCTGTCTAGTAGGTATTCCAGTGAGCATTCATTATCTTTATCAAGAGACAGAAGTGTTGAAACATCTCTCACGTGTGCCACAGTGACATCAGTCTGTGGTGCATTTGTCTCAACAGTGGTCTTTGCAAAATTGTTAATAGCAAAATGACATTTTAGTTTGGCAAGTCTAACAAACTTGTACAGATCAATGTGTATATCAGAAAACAGACCCCCTGAGACCGGACAGTAGCCAAGTCCTTTATTCAGTACACTATGTTCATGTATAGTCAGACAGTGATTAGAAAGGTTCACAACAAGATCATCATTACATATATTCGAATTCATATCATTCATATTCGTATGCATCACAATATGGCCCCAGTTGGAATAAGCTGGAATAAACCGGGGTTAAACTGAGATTGGACAGTTTCAGTGCCCCCCCCCCCCCCCAATATATCCACACGTCGTCCTCCTCCTCCAACCTCACCTGTAGCTTTTCAATTCAAATGCAGATTTTCCCAACCCGGAACAAGGCAAGCAGCAAGGAGAATGAACCTTGATTACTCGTGCCTCCGTACCTCTTTAGAACCTCCTAGTAATGGATTCCTAAGGAACTCCAGCCTTTGCACAGTGCACTGGCGTTGTTTTATTTTGGTTTTTGTGTTTTTTTGCACAGTCTTGTCGAGTTCTTCCGCCCCCGACCACAATACCCCAAGCCACTCCGCAAGCCGCACCCAGTCTCGGTCTCGAACCCAGGTAACGAGGACACCGAGGGACCACCGAGCCGCTTCCGCGGGGGCAGGGGGAGGGGGAGGAGGCAGTAGCAAACTTAGGGCAGTAGCGAACTTGGCGACTGCAATAGGCGGCAATGGCAGTAGCAGTTTATCGGCACACACCTGCTCGCGGGTGTGGCGGTTTTCCGCGGTTCTGCTGGTTCCGCGGTTCCGCTGGTTATCTGTCGGCTCTGGGTCTGCCCCGGTCCGCCAGTCCACACCAGACGAAAGGGTAGACCTTATCCGGCACTCTGCCGCTCAGCACTCAGCACTGGCACCAGTACCGCACACCGCCACGCCTTGCCTCGCCTCGTCATTCACCGCTGTCTGCTCTGCTTTGCTCTGCTGCACTGTGCTCCTCACAAAGCACGGACTGGACTCCGAGTTTAAGGAAAGTAATAAAGTTTGTTTGGGTCAGACTTTGGACATAGTTTAGAGTGTTTTACAATGGCGTTTCAATAAAGTTTTTTCGCGGGAAGTTTGACATTCAAAGTATCGTGGACACGCCTTTGCCTGTGTCTGTCTCTGACGTGGCAAAGAGAGATAGGGTTACATTTCAATTTTGATACACTCCCACGTACGTCACTGTGGGACGTGGTCTTTGATGTTTGGTATAAAACATGGTTGAATCGCAATGGACGCGGTACGCAAGTTTGGTGAGGCGAACTGCCTACACTGCGGTTGGCGTCTCTCGGCATCGTGAGATTTGGATATTGGCGGACGCGAGTAAGTTTCGGGGCTGTTCCTTTTTCATCCTTTTCGCTTAATTTGTCGCCTTTCCTTCCGATTCAGATCTGTGGGTTATAATGTGTAACGGTGTCACGAGGCGGGTCCGGCCCAGGGGGGTGTGAAGGCGACTATGGACTGGTGGGGTGTGTCACCCACCGTTTCCCCTCCTCTTTTACCGCAGCAGGACGACTGGAGCTGTCCGGACATACGGGAATGTGAGGGTGATGAGGGATCTGATCGCGGCCCCTTTAATTGGGAGGACATCGCTGGTGGCCCCGCCCAGATGGATGACGTCGATGGGACCCGGCCCACAAGAACCCGAGGAACACGGAAGTCGGCGTGTGTTAACACCGGAGGAGACGAGAGAGACGGACCGGAGAGGAGCGAGGAAGAGGAGTCACAGACGGAAGCAAGCAGAGGAGAGGCGACGGAGCGGAGGAGAGACGACAGCAAGCCAGGAGGCCAACGTACCCGTGGTTCGCCCAGCCACGTTCCAGGAGGAGCGTGGCTTAAACAGGTACGCAAGCGTTTTTCGGGTTGGAGAGGAGGAAGGGAGGGACCCGACTCGAATGATTAGTGTCCCCTATTCCCGGTATACCCGTCCTGAGCACCTCACCTTCACTTAGGGTTGTTGTAAATACTCACCGTGTGCTCCCTCACTACCCCTCCCATTCACTCTGTACCATAACCGTCATACTGATACCTGGTATCTATTTCCTCCCTGCACCTCATCGCCTTGAGTACCTGACACACCCGAGTTGACGACCCCGTGGGTGTACCCCGGACCGGATGAGGAAAAACTGGGTCTCATCGAGGGATCGAGACTCCAAGTCCAAGCCGCCAACATCCCCGGCGCCCTACAAGAAACCAGCAATATCAAAGAGGCGTGTACTAAATCCAATAAAGCCTTCCATACCCTTACCTCGTCTCTGGCCCCTTACTACCAACCCGCTACAACTGGTGGAGAATACGGGCATAGACCCTCCCATCGGTACCCCCGCGATGGATGCCCTTATCCAACACCTGATGAAGGGGCAAGAGAAGCTGGAATGGGCCGTGGAGCGGCAGATGGCGTCGGCCCAGGCGGACAGGGACGTCTTCAAGAATTCGATAACCGCGCAGCCCGAGGGGCTACAAAAGATGGCGTCAGAGCAACCCATCCCTGACCTACGTGAACCCCGTCCTGTAAACCCCAGTCCCTCGGGGTCTCCTTGCAGAAATACGTGGCAGGGGAGGACCCTGACGCCTTCCTACTTAATTTTGAACGTGCGGCAAGGGCCTGTGGATGGCCGGTCGAAAAGTGGCCATTCTTTCTGGCGCCTCTTTTGACTGGGGAGGCTCAAGCCGCGTATCAGGTGGCAAACGCCACCGGACATACTCCATATGCGGATGTTAAATCCTTGATCCTAGATCACTTGGGGCTCGACGCAGAAGCATACCGGGTGCGCTTTAGGAAGGAGAGAGGTACCCCTGGTGACAACCCCAAGACGCTATTCTTTAGATTGAAAATGGCGGCCGATAAGTGGCTCACCCCAGCCACAAGCACCAAGGAACAGATCATGGATAAAATATACCTTGAACAGTACCTGGACGCACTCCCCATGAACACACAAAGGTGGTTACGACAACACACTCAGTTGACCACCGAACAAGCCATTGACATGGCCACTACCTATTCCAGAGCCCAGCCCAAATCCTATGGGTGGGAACCCGAGAAGCCCATCCGACGTCCAGCCATGACCTACGAGAGAAGAGCCCGTGGTGTTCCCGAACCTACGAAACCCCGTCCTGTCAAAACCGAGATACCTTCTTTCAAGGGGCCCCAATGCTTCGAGTGTGGGGACTGGGGACATATCGCCCGAATGTGCCCCCGACGAAGGGCGACGGAAGAACCCATGGAGGTGGGGTACATCCCCAAGTCCGTTCTCTTTACCGCTGAGATGGGGAGTGCCTTCTACGTAAGTGTAAGGGTGAACGGGAAGACTTTAAAGGCCCTATTAGATTCCGGGTGTAGGCAGTCCGTGATGCAGAAGGGTTATGTACGGCCTGACCAGTTGATCCCACATACCTCAGTACACATCAGGTGTGTCCACGGGGACGTCAAACAATACCCGGTGGCGGTAGTACCTCTTTCACCCCCCAACGGTAGAACATATGTTATCCGAGTAGGGATTCTAGAGGATCTACCTGAGGAACTCATCATAGGCACAGATAACCCTGAGTTTCTAGATCTTTTTCTACTAACTGTACAGAAGCAGGCCCAACCTGGGAGGGGGGGTGTGACAGCGGAGGTCCCTATTCCTGCGTTGATAATGACTGAGCCCTGGCTACTAGATAAAAGTTTCAGGTTCGCCCAAGCCAATGACGCCTCCTTGTTTAATGCATGGGAACAGGCACACAGGACCCAGGATAGTTCCTCAGCCCCTTTTCCCCGGTTCCTTATTAAGGATAGCCTGTTGTACCGACAGAGTTCCGGAGGGGAACCCCACCAGCTACTGGTCCCCCTCTCCTTTAGGGAGCAGATCATGTTCTTCTCTCACTCACATTTATTGGCAGGTCACATAGGGAGCGAGAAAACGACACAGAATGTTCTGAGACACTTCTATTGGCCTGGGATTTACCGAGATCTAAAATCCCACTGTCAGACATGCGAGATATGTCAGGAAAAAAAACACCCACCGCCCGGCTCCTGTCCCTCTACAACCCCTTCCCATAATAGGGACCCCCTTTGAGAGGGTAGGGATGGATCTGATTGGACCCCTCCCCAAAACAAAAAAAGGAAACCAGTATGCTTTGGTAATAGTGGACTATGCCACACGGTACCCCGAAGCATTCCCCCTCAAGGCCCCAACATCACGCCTCATATCTGAGAAGATCCTAGAATTGTTCTCGAGAGTAGGGTTTCCGAAGGAAATCCTAACCGATCAGGGTACGCCGTTCATATCGAGGTTGATGAAAGAGGTTTGCCAGATATTGGACCTACGACACATCAGGACCTCTGTATACCACCCTCAAACCGATGGTCTCGTCGAAAGGTATAACGAAACACTGAAATCTACCCTAAAGAAGATGCTCGCTGTGAATGGACAGGATTGGGATCAATTGCTACCCCTGGCGTTATACGTCATTCGAGGCCAAACCCAAAGCAGCCTGGGTTGTTCATCATTTGAAATGTTATATGGCCGGCAACCCAGGAGCTTATTAGAAATGACCAAAGAAGCATGGGAGAAAGAAGAGGCGGAAGAGGCCAGGGGTATGCTAGATTATACACAGGCCTTGAGGTCCAAGATAGGGAAGCTGAGGGATCTGGCATATTCCAACCTGGAAAAGAATCAAGAGAGACAGAAAACATATTATGACAAGGGGAAGAAATGGAGAAAACTAGAGGTCAATGATTGGGTGTTGGTGTTGTTGCCCTCATCCACAAGAAGATTCCAAGCCGAGTGGATGGGACCCTACAAAGTAGTGGGTACGATTGGACGGACCAGTTATCGTGTACAGATAACGCCCAGGAGAAACCAAACGTATCATATCAACCTCTTAAAGAAGTGGTTAGGGGATCCTCCAACCACAGCCCACCTGGTGTTACCCACCCATGCCACGTCCACCGATACCTTGGAGCATTTGGTGGTCAACGAGGACCTGAGGAATCAAGAAAAGGCCACTCTGCTGAAGACGTTGTTTCCCTTCTCGTCCCTTTTTTTGGACAAACGCGGCAGGACGACCTTAGCAGAACACTGCATAGAGACGGTACCAGGAAAAACCATAAAACAGCGACCGTACCGGATACCCGCAGCCAGGAGGGACGCCGTCCAGAAAGAAGTCCAGGACATGCTTGAGCTGGGAGTCGTAAGACCATCAAAGAGCGAATGGTCTTCTCCAATAGTTATGGTGCCCAAACCTGACGGCAGTACGAGATTCTGCATGGACTTCCGAGTACTCAATGCCATCTCCTCGTTTGACGCCTACCCCATCCCGCGCATCGATGAACTCATCGAAAAGTTGGGGAAGCCAAATTCATCACGACCTTGGACCTCACCAAAGGCTACTGGCAGGTTCCCCTACGAGAAGAAGATCGGAAGAAAACTGCGTTCTCCACCTCCGAAGGACTGTACGAATTCACGGTACTCCCCTTCGGCCTTCACGGGGCACCTGCAACTTTCCAACGTCTTATGAATCTAGTGCTTCGGAACCTTCAGTCCTTCACCTCCGCATACCTGGACGACATTGTGATTTTCAGCCCAACATGGGAGACCCATATGGAACACCTGCACCAGGTCCTTCAGGCATTAAGACAAGCGGGATTGCACATCAACTCAAGGAAGTCCCGTGTTGGATATCAAAAGGTCAAATATTTGGGCTACGTACTGGGACACGGTATGATCGAGCCACAGATAGAGAAAGTCAGAGCCATAGCCGAGACCCCTTTTCCCAGCACCAAAAGAGAAATGAGAGCGTTTCTGGGGTTAATCGGGTATTAGCGCCGTTTCATCCACCTGTTTTCAGAGGTAGCCGCCCCCCTAACCGATACCCTCCGGCAAGAAGTGAAAACCCTGAGACTGTTACACCCCACGCCCCAAATGTGGACTGCATTCAATTCCCTGAAACGTGCCATAACCACCAGCCCTGTGTTGTCCTCTCCTGATTTCTCGCGACCCTTTCTCCTGCATACTGATGCCTCCGACTATGGTATAGGGGCGGTCCTGTCCCAGTTGTCACCCGAGGGAATAGACCACCCCATATTGTACATCAGTCGCAAACTCTTCCCACGTGAACTCAAGTACCCCACAATAGAGAAGGAATGCCTAGCCATCAAATGGGCTATCGACAAATTGAGGTATTACCTAGAGGGCCGCCCTTTCACCCTTTACACTGACCATGCGCCCCTCCAGTGGATGAGTCGGAACATCGCACTAAACCCCAGGGTTTTGCGTTGGTTCTTGTCCCTTCAGCCCTTCTCCTTTACGGTGAAGCACCGTAAGGGTGCGGACAATGGGAGCGCCGATTTCCTATCCCGGTTTCCTCTCCCCGATCGGGAGAATCCGGGTGGGGAGGTGTGTCACGAGGCGGGTCTGGCCCAGGGGGGTGTGAAGGCGACTATGGACTGGTGGGGTGTGTCACCCACCGTTTCCCCTCCTCTTTTACCGCAGCAGGACGACTGGAGCTGTCCGGACATACGGGAATGTGAGGGTGATGAGGGATCTGATCGCGGCCCCTTTAATTGGGAGGACATCGCTGGTGGCCCCGCCCAGATGGATGACGTCGATGGGACCCGGCCCACAAGAACCCGAGGAACACGGAAGTCGGCGTGTGTTAACACCGGAGGAGACGAGAGAGACGGACCGGAGAGGAGCGAGGAAGAGGAGTCACAGACGGAAGCAAGCAGAGGAGAGGCGACGGAGCGGAGGAGAGACGACAGCAAGCCAGGAGGCACACGTACCCGTGGTTCGCCCAGCCACGTTCCAGGAGGAGCGTGGCTTAAACAGGTACGCGAGCGTTTTTCGGGTTGGAGAGGAGGAAGGGAGGGACCCGACTCGAATGATTAGTGTCCCCTATTCCCGGTATACCCGTCCTGAGCACCTCACCTTCACTTAGGGTTGTTGTAAATACTCACCGTGTGCTCCCTCACTACCCCTCCCATTCACTCTGTACCATAACCGTCATACTGATACCTGGTATCTATTTCCTCCCTGCACCTCATCGCCTTGAGTACCTGCCACACCCGAGTTGACGACCCCGTGGGTGTACCCCGGACCGGATGAGGAAAAACTGGGTCTCATCGAGGGATCGAGACTCCAAGTCCAAGCCGCCAACATCCCCGGCGCCCTACAAGAAACCAGCAATATCAAAGAGGCGTGTACTAAATCCAATAAAGCCTTCCATACCCTTACCTCGTCTCTGGCCCCTAACTACCAACCCGCTACAAACGGGTTGTATTCTCCCCCCGTGTCTTCTAACTATGAAGGTACTGTTTGCACAGTGGGAGTACTTTTCCCCGAGTGCAGACATGGTTTTTTCTTTTTTTTCTTTTTTTCTTTTGAGATGACGTATAGCGTTTCTGTTGTCTGTCCCAGGACCTCTGTTGCAGAAGATTTAAATTGATTTTCTATGCAACATAACAGCATATTTTGACATCAATGGTGTGGGATACAAGTTAGGTCATGATGTTTACCCGTGTTTATAATACTGTTCATAATGAGCGTGAATATGCTCTTAAACTAACATCTTTTGGAGACATGGCCTCACGTCTTAACTGTTGGCTTAAAAGTTTTTTCGGACGTTGATCGTGTCATAAAGGGGGCACTTGCGTATATTTCGTTATGCATGGCAGTTTACTGCTTTGAAAAATTCAAGAGTGATGCCAGGCAGTTGATATTAAGTTGTATATATGGTTGGAAATGGCATAGAGTAACGTGGACGCCCTGTGTGACTGATATATGTATATTTTTTGATTTTCAGCCAATACAATTTCACCTATTAGAGTGAATTCTATCATTACTACGTACGGTTTCTACTTGTAAGATCTCAGCATTTTGGATACAAAACCCACCTACAAATTGAGGTATGTTAGGATGTATATTATATAACAGCTCCCTGGTGGAGTTGTGTTTGGCGGCATGTTTTGCCTTAAAAAATATATATACATGGTTCACATTTGGGTGACATTACTGTTATATGTATTTTTCCTTCAGCTTGTCTGACTGTCGCTTTTGAAACTGATGCTTTTTCTCGTAATCCTTACAACAAATATTGGTAAGGAATCAGTCTATTTTGCTGTCTTTATAATCTGCAAGCTTTTTGACATCTTTTAGTTTGCTGGGACAATGGCACTAGTGGTATATGGTGTCTTTTGTTTGCGTCAATTTCTGCTTCATAATGGCAAGTTCTGACCTTTTGAATACAATTCTCACTATCTTGCCTTTTCTTGGCATGATTCATATAATTGATATTTGTCATATAGCTCTTCTCTTTACACTTATTCTGGGTGTTCTGTGTTTTTTCTTTTCTTGAATTCACTTTTCTTTTGTATTTAACTTTGAAATAAATAGAATAATTCAATGGCTTAACAAAAGTATACAAATTGTCGCCATGAGTTCAATGTAACAGTGGCGCATGCATGTGTTGGCCTATGCAGTTAAACCATAACGTTGTTTTGGCTTTGCATATATCGTTTGTGTTTTAATTGTTCATGGTTTTATATGGTGTTAGTTTTGTAAGTGTTTTGTTGTATGATGTTGTTTATGTTAACTTTGCAGCCCTGATGAAGCCCTATTCAGGGTGAAACGCATTGGCTGCATCTGTTTGCCCTGTAACACTGGCTGCATCTGTTTGCCCTATAACATTAGTGCTTTGGAAAATAAAGAAAGCATCAGTGACACCGAAGACTCCAGAATTTATTCTATGTTCTGTTGTATTATTGATGTTGTTTGTGTTGCCTCTCCGCACATTGTTTTCTTGTATTATAACTGTTGGGTTCTTTGGCAGCGGACCTTGGAGGTGGGCATCTAGACCAAGTGTGACTCATTGTGTTCAATAACTTAGTAACTAGCATGTTAGTGCGGTTTTAATTATCCCTTGCTGCCTCCTCTTTGTCCTTTTGTAGTAATCAAGGGTAGCCTGCACACTTTTCACTTTTATTATCAATACGCCATGGATTTCGATGATGATAGAGAAGAGCTAGCGAGAGAGCTGTTCAGTCTAGGAGGTACTGAACGTTCCAGTGGAATGTCCGTTTCCCCGTCTGGGGAGGGTCTAAAAGCTAAATTTATCAAATTGGAAAAATTGAAGAAACAGGAGCTATCAAAATGGTGGGACGGAGTGACTCTAAAGAGATATCTGGATAACAAAAAAATTCCACGAGGTCTCCGTATTTTAACTTTTCCCATGTTTGATGACTTAGATCCCGATTTGTTAAAAGACTGGGAAGAAAACCTACAGAATTCTTCCTTAGTCATGATGAAGGTTCTGATTCAACACTCAGATAGAAAGTGCACTAAACTGAGAGATGAAATACGCATTTTAGAAGAAGAAATAAAAGGTTTGAATCTGAAAGAGGCAACGGATAAAAATTATGCTGTCCTCAAAGAACAGATTCAGATACATCAACGTGTAATCAAACAGAGAAAACTCACCAAGATAGCCAGGGATGATAGAGATTACTCCAAAGGCCGTATTTATACGTTTGCACAAAAGTTTGACAACATCCAAATACCCAAGCCAAAAGAACAAGATACAGAAAGCTTGGGCAGTACGTCAAGTCTCCTAAGTAGTTCCAACGCCGCCTCCATTGAAGAAATGGGTACTTCTACCAGCAATGGGACTGAGCCCAATGCCAATCCTGCCTCCTCTTTTTTTAGAGGAGGTGTTAAGATATCGGATTGGCAACAAACAGAAAAAACCAGTGGGAAGACAAGACGGCGTGGTTGGTGAAAGAACAGAAAGAGGTTCAGGGGTTCTGACCAGGAATCAGAGAAAGAAATTGAACAACTAGCTGGAAGAGATCATGTTAGATCTAGTGCCAGTGTATCTGAATGTGATAATCTTGTGGTTAATTTGTCCAACCGCCCTTTAAATGATGTTGAAATATCTGTATTAAATAAAGGGTTAGGCTTTTGTGCAACAAATAATGGTGTGTTTTCTGAGTTACATGTAGATTTGTTTAAATTCACACGCAGGGCAAAATTGAAATGTCATTTTCATCTTAATCAAGTTTACAAACCTCCACGTGTAGGTGATCCAACTTTTTCTTCTGGCCTATCAATTGCACACTTAAAGAATGTGTCTGTTACTCTCTCTAGAAGATGACACAGAGATGACCTTGAAAGGCATAGCTCAAGAATTGGGCATCTGTCAGGATTACACTCTCGACAGTGGTTTACATGTTCAAAGCAAATTTACACCCCAAGGCCTTCATTTAAACAGCATAGATGTCTTTTGGAAAATGGTGACAGAGGACTTGTATAAGTTGGAGGATAGACTCACAGACAGTAGAAGTACATACAGCTTAGAGAACCTTACGACAACGGAGCGGAGAGCTCTGTCTAATCTTAAGAATGATTCCTCCCTTGTCATCCGTGAGGCTGACAAGGGAGGAAATGTCATTATGAATCGGGTAGATTATGAAATGGAGGCAAACAGACAGCTTAGTGATCAGAGTTGCTATAAGAAATTGGGATTTAATCCATATCCCGGGGCAATGGCTGCGATTAACATGCGCCTAGCCCATTGGAAAGAAGTAGGGCTTCTGCCCGAAATGGAATTCCAGTTTTTGACGAGTACACATCCAAGGTTTCCATGCCTATACCTTTTACCCAAAATACTTAAGAAAGCCAAATTTCCACCTGGCCGTCCTATCATTTCAGGCAACGGGTCTTTGACAGAAACTTTTGTCCGAATTTGCAGATACTTTCCTCAAACCTTTTGTGATTAACCTTCCATCTTATATTCAGGATACGAAGGACATATTGAATAAGCTTGAGGACCTGCAGTGGGACGATTCGATGTGGTTAGTTACTATGGATGTGGAGTCTCTCTACACCTGTATTAAAAATGAATATGGCCTGATGGCAATTGACCATTTTTTGTCCACTAGGAAAGCCAGTTTCTTGGATCATAATGGTATGCTCCTTGAAATGATTGACATAATCCTCAATAACAATTTTTTCTTATTCAATTTGGATTGGTATCATCAACAACAGGGTGCGGCCATGGGATCAAAATTCGCGCCATCCTATGCGAATTTGTTCACGGGATGGTTCGAGAAAACCCATGCCTGGTCCCAGAGTGCTGGAGAGTGGATGAAAGATGTACACTTTTGGGGACGATATATAGATGATTCTGATATGGACGGGCACGGAAACCAATCTACATCAATATTTTAGTTATCTCAATGACAATCCTTTTAACGTGCGTTTTACTTTGAACATGTCCAAAACTAATGATCTAGCGCAATATTAGCCAACAACATTCATACACCATATACTCACTTGGGCCCATACATTCACACTACACTAATACTTACGCTGGGTGTTAGATGTACTCTTTTATCAAAGTCCCTGCTACCAATTACCTTCTGATTGAAGAGTAATAACTTACCAATGGATCCTTTTCTAATTGGGAAATTTAAAATGAGTGACATTCAATATAGTTCATAATCCTGAAATAACCACTGAGTCAGGAAGTTTTAAAATGTGTATCTAAAGTTTAGCAGAGTAAAATACAGAAAACACGGTACTTGATTGAAATACCCAAGAAAAAGCATAGACATGATTTTGCTAATCAATGACGGTGTTTAAGGAAGAGGAGAAGATAGAGACAGCAGCGCAACTAAAGGTTGCAGTATAGTTACCTAAATGCGAGAACCAAGCCCCTTGGCCAAGGAGTTGGAAAAGATAGGACCCAGGAAGGATGAAGAGCAAAGACTTCTTCCAGGATCAGGACAGGACCGGTGACCTCTCTACAACGACGCCTGCGCCGTTCCCCTCTCTGATACTCTACTTCTCCTCGATTCTCCCGTTCTAATGGACTCCGCCGCCCCCTCCTCAGGACCTCTTCTGGACAGGGATTCAGTCAGCAACCGATCAGCATAGCAGTCTGGATCTAAGAGCTCTCTCGCAGCATGGACGCCTGTTCTTTGTGAAAGCATGCTCTGACTAATTAACTAATGCTATATTCTATTATACCCTTCTACGCCCATGTACCTCCCCTTAATGTTGCTAAAATATGGGACCACTACTTCTGATTGGACAGGGACGGGGTGGATTCTCGCACCATATCGATTTGGCCTAAATTGTAAAGCCTATTGTCTTTACGTTCCCACCCCTTCAGATTAATACATTCGCTTTATTTCCCACCCGTCTCACGACAAATGTTATACATTTTACAGGGGAAAAGTATAATTTTGTCCTCCGGAAACATAAAGTACAGCATCTTCGGCCAATGGGTCATGGCCTTGGAAGACGTCCAAGTTGACTTCACTTGGCAGGCACACAGGACACATGCGCAGAACCATCTGTCTCTCGAGTTTCAAGTTACCAACCCAGGCCCAAGTTTACGAATTACTAAAAGTGCAAGAAGAAAATATTAAAATCACAAATAAAGTGATTCACTGTATGCCCACTTTCCCTACTCTATTCCCAATTAATTATAATACTATCCTGCATTAGTAGCATTAAGAAAACGACAATTTAATAATGACATGAGAGCAAGCTGAAGCATGTGAAAACATTTAGTGGCCATTTTAGTGCACACTGCGCAGAAGCAGAAGTTTCCCACCAAGCAAAGAAAGACGTCACACCATGTGATCAGGTTGCGACATGCGCAATGAAGTTCCCGCGCTTTAGCGGACATTTTGGATTACAGACGAGCGTTATTCATTAGTAAAACACATAGGCAAGCTTCTGTCCCTCTTGTGTTTGTGAATGCAAAGGTTAGTTTTGACAATACAAGTTTAATAAATTAATACTATGAGGAGAATTGCATACAAGCAAGTTTCATTTTTGAAACCTTGCTCCATCAATCCCTCTCTGATGGCGTTTCTGAGCCATCAAAAACACTACCCTCAATCAGATGCCAACTTCTAGCAATTCGTTTCATTCTCATTTTTACATTTTCTGTTTTTCACATCCCCTTTCAACTTTTTGTATAAATCACTTCTCCATTCTTCAAGTTCTATTTCATCTAGTTTTCTCTTCTTTCCTTTTCCTGTCACTTTATATGTTCCATTCTTTCTACAGCATTTGCACCATATTGTTATTGCCAATATTATGATTGCTATCCCTGCTAGGGGTACTAATATTTGACCTATAAGTCCTTTTCCTACATTTGCAAACCAGGTTCCAATTGACGCAATACTATTTGTCAATCTTTCCCATACACTATCAACTTCCAGTGGTTTAAGTTCTTTCTCAAGTTTAGTTATGTTCTGAATATACGTTCCAATTTCTGCACTCTTATCAGGAATATAAGTGCAACAATGTTTTGTCTTCAATAATTTACAGACTCCTCCCTCTTTTGCCAATAGAATGTCAAGAGCAAGTCGATTTGCATCACCATAGATCTAATCGCAACCATCTCCGTATTAATCATTAGAAAACCTCCAGCAGTATCCGTTGATAAACGATCAACCACTGTAGACTATTTACATATTTTCCTTGAGTTCAGAATTATTCCCACTGAAGGTATCAATGCACCAAATATATCACCTACAATTTCTGAAAAACTAGCTCTTTTACTACGTATTAATTCATTATTGTTTTCATTGCTTCCAATGTTTCTTTTTACGTGGTATATCTTGGAAAAACTATTCCAAAATAACAACTTCCATACCACCGTGCAGGAAGCCTAAAGTAAGCCTTATTCCCGCATACATAATAAATTCCAGAAAAAACTGAATCTGTTCCTCCTTTTAGTCCCCAACCTCCAAGAATTAAAAAATTGTGTTCACATTCACTGGCACCGATGAAAACATTGTTATAATCAGTCTTTAACCTATGAAGACAAATTTTCCCTGTCTTTACGAAATCCAGAGCCATTGCAGCTTGAGCCTTGCCAGGTGTGTAACTACCTTCATTCTCAGCCCAAGGTGGTAAATGAGCCTTATGCTCAGAAGCTTTCTTTTGAAAATCTTGTCTTCTATCTTCTACTATATTAAAAAATATCTTTTCTTCTTCTAGTAAAGAACATGTTAGATTGTGTCTATGTGCATGTGTTATATCTATCGATTTCATTGTTAAGAAAAATTCTCCCATAAACTGTGCGTCTTGACTACTAAGCACTGGGTTCATACTCTTGCGAATCGGAACCTCAGAAAATATCACATCTAAGTTTGAATAATAATACTGTAGCCTACCTGTTCTATAAAATAAACTTGTTAATACACTACATGAGATGCCATATGTCAGTGGTAAATGATGGTATGTTAATCCTTCCGCTACTGATTCAGGTAACTTCATACAGACATAACAATTACTAACTTCCATTGTGTCTACATACTGAAACAATAACTTTGTGAAAACATTTAAACTAGTGTCGTTATCAGCTATTTCATGATGAATTTCTGCCTCATCTTTTGCCATTAATTCTACTCTATTGCCCTTCATGTTTGCTGTCCTCCCTTTAGTTTCATTATTAAACTTCTTATCTTTTATCATAAGGTAAGGAACTGCTACAATCAGTACTAACCATACTATAAGCACCAATACTAGACTACATATGCAGATTGCACTGCATCTCCTACAACAATTTCGTTTTGGTCTCCCAGTAACTCTATCGTCAGGCATTTTTCGACAAGGAAGATTGTTCTTCTTATCTCTTCTTCTTTTCTTTAAAGGATTCTTTTGTTTAGTCAGGGTGGTCTTGTTTCTTCTTCGTATGTTAGTTCTGCACTTGTTCCTTCGCCACCACTGTCACTTGACTCTGAGCTTTCAAAATCTTCAAGAATGATACAAGTCCAGTTAGGACCCTTGAATTTGTTATTCACAAGTCTCAGTCTTTTACTTTTTCTTTTTCCTGACTTTTTCTCTTGTTCAGTTTGACTTGTCACTTCAGGTACTTGTTCTGGATCTTCACTTCTGGTTGTTATGTGGTACTTTACTCTTTTAATGACACTTGGCCAATGATCTCCTTTTCTTGTTTTCTTTGTTGGCACTGTTTCTTTGTTTTCGTCTTCAGGGATCTCGTTAATTTCACTTTTTAGCACTGTTTCATTTTCTTCAATTACTGTGTTTCTTGTTTGCTCCTTTTCAGGTCTAATTTGTTTTTCTTCAGTAGCTCCACAATGTCTTTCAAGATGTTGACTTTGTTCTTTTTTTATTTCTTTATGTTCATTTGTATCAACCCCTTTTTCTTTAGTGAATTCTTCTTGATCTAACTTCTTCTGATGAGGGCTTATTGCACTGTGAACTTCTGCAGCCTGACCGGATTCTTCAAAACCTGTCTTTCCCTGTTCAAAGTCTATTAGGTTTTCACTGTTTTGAGTCCAATTTTCTTTCCCTATCTGACCTTGCTCAGGTTCTCTTATTGTCTTTTCTTCTTGTACCTGAGCTGCTTCTTCTTCACCTATCTGATCTTCTTCTTCTATTTCTTCCAATTTCGCTTGACTTCTTGTTCTGTGGTATGCTTCAGGAACTTCTACCACTGGTATCCAATCCTGACTTGTGCTCGGTTGTTCTCCGTCAGCTTCTCTCGAACCTCGATCCTGAGATTCCTCTGCTGGGCAACCTTCAGCTTCTTCAGTGATTGGTGTTGTCTGTGAATTCTCTTCTTCAGGGTCTGGTACTCTCTTTGTGTGGCTTACGTGAATCCAATTAGGAAATCTTGCACACTTCACTGCTGTATTGGTAGTCAATATAACTTGACAAGGTCTGCTCCACCTGGGTGATAAACACGTTTCTCTTGTGTGATTCTTCACTACCACCCAATCACCAGGATTCAGATCATGTTCTAGTTCAGGCTGCCTGGAAACTGCGTCTTCTCCAACCTGATGAGAGACAGAACGCACTAGGTCAGCCAATCCTTTGCAATAATCCAAAACCATATCATCAGATATATTCACTAATTTGTTTGTGGGAACATGCGTTTGTCTCATTGCTCTTCCCATCATTATTTCATGAGGGCTTAATCCTGTCGTTCTGTCAGGTATACTTCTGAGTCCCATCAAGACAAGTGGCAATGCGTCTGGCCACTCTAATGATGTTGATGCACACATTTTTCCCAATCTTGACTTTATAGTGCCATTTAATTGTTCAACCACTCCAGAAGCCTCTGGGCGAAATGCACAGTGCAATTTCTGCTTGATTTGAAATGCTTCACAGATTATCTGGATCACTTCGCTATTAAAGTGTTTTCCTCTATCTGATTCCAAAGATACTGGGAAACCAAACCTAGGTATGAGCTCTCGTAACAACAGTTTTGCAACTGTAATACTGTCATTTCTCCTAGTAAGGTAAGCCTCCACCCACTTTGAAAACAGACATACTATGACTAGTACATATTTTAGTCCTCTGCATGGTGGTAACTGTATGAAGTCGAACTGGAGTCTTATAAATGGGCCTTCTGCCTTTCCAATCTTTCCAAACCCAATTATCGTTTTCCTGCCTGGATTATGCATTTGGCAAGTTAGACATCTCTGGCAAAGACTCTCTGCAACAGCCCTGAATTTGGGATTATACCAATTTTGTCTGAACAGCCTAATCATTGCATCTCTCCCTATGTGTGTGTCTCCATGATGCATTCTGGCCATTTGTGAGAGAAAACAGTCTGGCATGACTGGTCTGCCATCTGCACTGATCCACACTTCATCTTCTCCTCTTTGGGAGCAACCCACTTTAATCCACAAATTTTTCTCACTTTCATCAACCTCATCTTGCAATTTCTTCACCTCATTCCAAGTTTCAGGTCGCATATACAGCATAAGTTGGCAGCTGATTCCCATTCTTTCCACCCTCTTATTGACTGACGTTCTGGTTTTGGCACAATGTTGAGCCACCAGGTCTGCATATCTGTTGCCGACTACCACCCAATCATCTCCTGACTGGTGTGCGCACATTTCACCACAGCCAATTCTTTTGGTGATTGTATTGCTTCTAGCAATTCCCTTACAAATTGTCCATTTTTAATGGGGGATCCTGAAGAAGTCATAAAATCCCTCTGCATCCACAGTTGGCCAAAATCATGCACAACCCCGTAACCATATTGACTATCTGTAAATATGGTCACTCTCTGATTCCTCCCAATTTTGCAAGCTTTTATCAAAGCAATCAATTCAGCTACTTGTGCAGATTTTACTCCTGGTAAATAGGATGCTTCAACTATTCCAGTTAATTCACATACCGCATAGGCAGCAGTTAGTTTACCATCTTCATGTCTTTGACATGAACCATCGACAAATAGCTCCCTGTCTGGCTTTTTAAGAGGCTGTTCCTCTATGTCTGGGTGTGGTTTTGTACATAATTCTGTAATTTGTACACAATCATGTTCATCTTCTTCTTCATCTTTATTTGTTTCATGATATGGGTCCGGCAATAAAGTTGCTGGATTTAATATTGTACACCTTACCATGGTCACATTTTCAGCACCCATTATTATCCTCTCATATTTAGTCAGCCGACTAGGAGTAAGATGCTGAGTTCGGGTTCTTGTCAATAGAATCACAACTGCATGTGGAACATACACTTTTACAGGATGTCCCATCACAATTGACTCGCTTTGTTCAATGCTCAAACAAGTTGCTGCCACTGCTTTTAAGCATCCTGGCAACGCGGCTGCTACTGGGTCCAATGTAGCAGAAAAGTACGCTATAGGACGTCTGTCTAGTCCATGTCTCTGAGTTAGGACAGAAAGTGCACAATTTTCTCTCTCGACAGAATAATGCGAATTCTCTTTTATAATCAGGCATGCCTAGGGCAGGTGCTGAACAAAGTGCGTTTCTCAATTTTACAAAAGCTTCTACACTTTCATCCTCCCACTCAACAGGGTCATTTGCTTTCTTTTTCGTCATGTTAATTAAGGGCTTAGCTAACATGGAAAAATTTGGTATCCATTGTCGACAGTAGCCTACTATTCCTAGGAACATTCGCACTTGTCTTTGTGTTACAGGCATTTGCATTCTCTTTATTAATTCTACTCTTTCAGAGGTTATTCTTCTTTTCCCCTCTCAATTTGATGTCCCAGATATTTAACAGCTGTCCTGCAAAACTGTAACTTTTCAGGTGAGACTTTATGCCCTTCCTCAGCCAAAAGATTTAATAATGCTATGGAATCGACAACACAGTCTTCTCTGGTGGTTGACGCCACCAATAAGTCGTCGATATATTGGACTAAGATTGAGCTTCCTGGCATCACTAGTTTTTCCAGGCACTTTTTCAGTATCTGGTTGAAGATGGAAGGACTTTCTGTGTACCCCTGAGGAACACGATTCCACACATAGACCTTGTTCTCAAATTTAAAGGAGAAAAGATACTGGCTGTCTGGATGCAATGGTATTGAAAAGAATGCTTGACACAAATCAATTACTGTGAACCATCCTGCATTCCAAGGGATCTGGTATAGAATTACTGCAGGATTTGGTACTATGGGACAACATGGTTCCACAATCTTGTTTATTTTTCGCAGGTCCTGAACAATCCTATATTTTCCACTAGGTTTCTTTAATCCCATGATTGGTGAATTACATGGGCTACTCATTACTTCTTTTAGGATGTTTTGTTCTACCATTCGATTTATTTCTTCAATGACTCCTGCTTTTACTTCTGCACTCATTTTGTACTGTCTGGTATTTGGGAAAATTGCACCTTCTTTTACCATAATTTGAACTGGATCTATTTTTGCCATAAGTCCTACTTCTTTTCCGGTGAAATCCCATACTATTGGGTTTACTGTACCTTTTAATTCTTCTGGTAACTCATCTCTTGTTATTAACGAAAACATTTAGTCTATTTCTGTACCTTGTTTTGCAACCATAATTTTATATACATGGTCCTCATCTGGTGTCTGAACTGCCACACCATCTGGCGTGCAGAAAATTGTACAGTTCATTTTGCACAATAAATCCCTACCTAATAAATTCACTGGGCTAGAATCGCACACTACAAATTGGTGCATTTCTCTGAAGTTTCCTATTTTGACTTCCATTGGTTCTGTAAGAGGCGTTCTAATTCTTTGATTAGCTACCCCTACTACTTGGATATCTTCACCAGAGAGAGGAAGGTCTGGGATATCTGCTGATCTCACCGTAGACCTGGTAGCACCAGTGTCCAAAAGGAAAGTAATATCATTACCTTTCACATTTCCTTCAACATATGGACCAGACTGATCTACCTGTAAGGATGCGCCAAGTACGCACTCCTTCTTCCCCTCTCCTAGGCACCGTCATGAGTTGAATTCACAGTAATTGTCCTGCAAAAGAAATTGTGATGTCATATAATCATTCTTACCACTCCCTCCTGGGTATCCAATGTCTGTACCATGCTTTGCTCTGCTTACATTACCCTGAACAGGTGGTGGTGGTAATTGACTCTGGGGATTTACACCCTGCTGTGAGTCATTCTGCGTCTGTGGATTTAAGTTTTGATTTGGGCCATTATTATTCCGAATCTTTTTACATTCGTCCTTCCAATGCCCCAATTTTCCGCATCCATGACAAGGACATTTCTTTTTAGCTTCTTCTCTACTCATTCGTCCTCTAAATTTTCCACCATTTCCCGTATCACCACTCGTTCCAGAATCTTTTCCTTGATTTTCACTCGGATTTTCCAAATAAATTCCCTGTTTCTCAGCCATTTTCACCTGTGCCCACATCACTTTTTCCTGCAATTTCTTGTGACTATCCTCAATATCGTCTCCACAATATTTTGCATACTTCAGAATTTCATCTATGGGCTTTCCCTGCCAACACAGCATGTGTTGTTTAATCATCTGGCAAATCTCTGGCTTCAGACCATAAACAAATCGATACACAAACTGACTCATGTTTTTGTCTCCAATGTCCTCAAATCCACTATACTGTTTAAACACCTGCAATAGACGCTCATAATAGGAATGTACTGTTTCACTGGCTTCTTGGGTGGTTCGATCTATTTTCACCCAATCTGTTTCTTTCGGTGGTATTTTCCCTTTCAGGTATGCTATCACCTGCTGATACTTTTTCATTACATCATTTGACGGGGCACCTGTTTTCGGATCTCTGGGATACTCATCACTTGGCCAATCCACTGTGATCTTACAATCTGTCCATAAATCGGCAGGTACCACTATGTCAAACAGACCATCTAAATCCTTCAACAATACCTTTAACACCTTCACAAACCTTTCAACTTGCTTGTACCATTCAATTGGTTTTTCTCTCAATTTTGGAAAATCATTCGTAAATGATAAAATATCCTGTCTGCTCCATGGGACATGTACATATCCTCCTCCCGCAACTTCTCGCATTGGATACATCTGGTCTGCTTTTCCTGCTTCCTTCATCACATATTCTGATGCTGTTCTACTTGTTCGTGCTTCTTCCTTTTTCTTGGCCCACCTAGTTTTCCATTTATCTAGGTCTCCCCATTTTTGCAAAACTAACATTAATTCTCTTATTTGTAATCTTCTTCCAGAGGCATTCATATTTTCTAAATCTTTGTCTGAAAATTCTGCTCTATAGGGTTTCTGTAGTACCTTTGATCTCCCTATTTCTATTCCCATCTGTAATGCTAAATTGGACAATTTTTCATGAAATAACCTTACATTTATGGTGATACTCCTGCATAGGAACAATAATTCTTCTTCATCATAGGTATTTAAGCGTTCTAGTCCTACATTTCCTGCTATTATTTCTTCTAATTCGACTTTTAATTTATGAATGTCCATTATTTTTGGAGGTGTGCACTGTTTAACTGACCCTTGCACCCATCTTTCTAGATCTTCAGGTGTTACTATGGTAGCACTTTTTGCTCCCGATGAAGTTACTAAACTTACATCTTTTGAACCTCCAGGTACATCTTTTCTTGGAGTACTATTTACAGAACCTCGAATAGGCAAGTCCATAAGTGATATTGTGGATTCACAGTCACTAAATTGATCCTCAATAATAACTGGAGCTTCAGGTCTGGGATTACTCACAGGAGTAGGTGCAAGTATGGGTGGAGGACAATTTCCCTGAGTACCATATAATGGAACTACTGGACCAATTGTTACAGGTATGGTCAACGAATCAGGATGTACTTTTATCTGTTATTTTCTGTATTAATTCTGCTCTGGTTTTTTCTAGGGCTTCTTTTTCTTTGTCATGAAGTATTCTACTCGTGGTGAATTCATGCATTACCTGTGGCACTAATGGAGTTTTTGGTGGTGCACTTGGGGTGCATCCACTTGGCCCTTCCTGATATGGTGGGGGATTTCTTAACATTTCCTCCATAAATTCGTCTTCAGACTCCTCATATCTCATTAAATGTTTTGTCTTTTCTGTACATTTGCCTCCTGATTTCTCTCCTTCTGTGAATAATGGATACAGTCCTTCTGTAATCATTGCCCTTCTCCATTGTTTCATCTGACCCTCTCTCGACTCACGTAAATATCTGGGGAAAAATCCTGGGTAACTCCTATTACTTCTAGATCTATCCCGCTCAAATGCCTCATTGGCTCATTGTCAGTGAAATTGCTCTCCCACCCTCGCAGCTCCACCATTAAGTGAGGCCTGCCCCTGCACTCTCGAGTGTTGGTGATCGAGGCCCTCCTCCACCCGCAGGTTTCCCTGCGCCTCATCCCTGGTGGTCCAGTGGACCTCTGTCTCCTTCCTCTAACTCTGCTCTTTCACTCGTTTTTCTACCCTTTTTTATCTTTCACCTCTGCACTTTTCTGCATCTCTGCTCTTTTGTGCCTTATTTCTGCTCATTTTCCCTTCCTCTCGCTCTGCCCTTTCACTTGTTTTCACTCGTTTTTCTACCCTCTTTTATCTTTCACCTTTCTGCACTTTTCTGCATCTCTGCTCTTTTGTGCCTTATTTCTGCTCATTTTCCCTTCCTCTCGCTCTGCCCTTTCACTAGTTTTCACTCGTTTTTCTACCCTCTTTTATCTTTCACCTTTCTGCATCTCTGCTCTTTTGTGCCTTATTTCTGCCTATTTTCCCTTTTTTCTTTATCCCTTATTTCCTCCCTTTACCTTTCCCCGCCGCTGCTGCCCCCGCGGCTCCTCCCCCCCAGCGCGACCGGCCCAATCCAGCTCCCCTCCCCGCTCCCGCCTCCCAGCTGTCCAGCCCTCCCCGACCCCTACTTAATGGCGGCCACTGCGCGGCCGCGCAGCGGTTGCGGGCGCGCCAAAGGCGCGTCAAAGGCAAGCCCGTCTGCACCCATCCGCGACCCGACCGCGACCAGCGCCAGGAACCCTGGACCTCCGCCCCGCCAACGCTACGACCCAGCAGCACTCCACGCACTCAACCCAGGCCGCAACAACAACTGCAAGCTAGCATCACCAGCCGACTCCCACGGACCCTTCAGCTGTCACCGCTGCCG
This sequence comes from Calotriton arnoldi, assembly GCA_963921515.1. NCBI lineage: Eukaryota > Metazoa > Chordata > Amphibia > Caudata > Salamandridae > Calotriton > Calotriton arnoldi. Next base: position 1,144,173 of record CAWUFW010000116.1, read on the forward strand.
GCACACCTGCAGCACCGCCAAGAACACGGATCCAGCACAACCCGCCCACAAGAACACAACCGAACCGAAGACCCTGCAATGCATCCTCCTCAACGTCCGATCCCTCCACAAACACGCCACAGAAATCTGGGACCTCCTCGACAGCACCACCCCGGACGTAGCGTTCTTCACCGAAACCTGGACCAACACCACCTCGGGACCGGACATCGCCATCGCCATCCCCCAAGGATACAAGATCTCCAGGAAGGACCGCCCGACCCGCCCAGGAGGAGGAATCGCCATCGTCCACAAATCCAGCCTCCGCCTGAGCACACTCCCTGACGAGCCCACAGAACTGATGGAACACCTTCACTTCAAGATACTGGCCAGCCCCACCGCCACCCTCCGAGGAACCCTCATCTACCGACCCCCTGGACCCCGCGGACCCCTCGCCAACTCCATCACGGACATTATCTCCCCGCAGGCCATCGCATCCACCAACTACACCCTGCTGGGAGACCTCAACTTCCACCTCGACAACCAACTGGACCCCAACACCACATCCCTCCTGGACAACCTCCACAACATTGGACTGCGCCAGATCATGACCGAGCCCACGCACTCAGCAGGACACACCCTCGACCCCCTCTTCACTACAGGAAACTCCATCACCTTCAGCCACACCACCGAACTCCCATGGACCGACCATCGTTGCGTCCACTTCACCTTCAGAACACCCACCATCCACAGACACCAGCACCTGCTTCCACGAAGAAACTGGACCAAAATCACCGACGACCAGCTCACCTCCTCACTCAACAACTCCACCCCAACCATCGCGGAAAACGACGACCCCAACACCGCAGCCCGAACCCTGCATAGATGGATCTCGGACAGCACCAACACCATAGCCCGCCTCAAGAAAAACAACAATTCCCGCGCCAAGAAAGCCAGATGGTTTACCACCGAACTTCGAGAGTCCAGAAGCACATGCCGCCGCCTCGAAAAGGCCTGGAGGAACACCAAATCCACAGAAGCCCACGACAACTTCAGAGCCGCCACCAACGCCCACCATCAACTCATCAGAGAAACGAGGAAAAAGCGATTGAAGACAGAATCTCCACCCACGCGCACAACAGCAAGGAACTCTTCAGCATCATCAAGGAGTTCGCCCAACCCACTAGCGAGTCTACCGACATCCCTCCCTCACAAGACCTCTGCGACAAACTCAGCACCTTTTTCCACCACAAAATCAAGAGCATCTTCGACGAAGACAACCAACACACTGAACCCTCACCAACCACCCCCGACACCCGGAAACCAGCGATTGACGACTGGACAGCCCTCACCACCGAAGACACACTGAAGACAATGAAGTCAATCCACTCATGGGCCCCCACGGACCCCTGCCCCCACCACATCTTCAACAGAGCCGCTGACGCCATCGCACCCATGCTCCGCCACACCATCAACCGCTCCCTGGCGACCGCCTCGTTCCCCGACGACTGGAAACACGCCGAGGTCAACCCCCTCCTAAAGAAACCCTCAGCGGACCCCACCGACCTCAAAAACTACAGACCCATCTCCCTGCTCCCGTTCCCAGCGAAAGTCATCGAGAAAGCCATCAACAGCCAACTCGCCACATTCATTGAAGAACACAACATCCTCGACTCCTCCCAATGCGGGTTCAGAAAATCCACAGTACGGAAACCGCCCTCCTTGCCGCAACAGACGACATCCGCACCCTACAGGACAAAGGAGAAACAGTAGCCCTCATCCTCCTCGACCTATCAGCGGCGTTCGACACAGTCTCCCACCGCACCCTAATACGCAGACTCTACGACGCAGGAATCCAGGACAAGGCCCTCGACTGGATCCGCTCCTTCCTCTCCGGCAGGACGCAGCGGGTCAGACTCCCCCTTTCCTCTCGGACCCCACACCTACCACCTGCGGAGTCCCCCAGGGCTCCTCCCTCAGCCCGACGCTCTTCAACGTCTACATGGCTCCATTCGCCCCCATCGTCAGAACCTACGGACTCAACATCGTGTCATACGCAGACGACACCCAGCTCATCCTTCCCTATCCAACGAGCCCAACACCGCCAGACGCAACTTTCGAGAAGGCATGGAAGCCGTCGCCAAATGGATGAAAAACAGCTGCCTACAACTAAACACCAACAAAACAGAAGTACTCATCATGGGCCCAAACCCCGATGCCTGGAGCGACACCTGGTGGCCCCCCGCCCTCGGAAACCCGCCAAACCCCACGGACCACGCACGCAACCTGGGAATCATCCTGGACTCCGAGCTCAAAATGGACCGCCAGATCAACTCTGTCTCGTCTTCCTGCTTCCACACCCTCCGCCTCCTTCGTAAGACCTTCAAATGGATCCCCTCGAACACCGAAAGACCGTCACTCACGCCCTGGTCACCAGCAGACTCGACTATGGCAACGCACTCTACGCCGGAATAAACAAAAACCTCACCCGCAAGCTACAGAACATCCAGAACGCCGCCGCAAGACTGATCCTCAACCTGCCAAAACACTGCCACATCTCCCAGCACCTGCGCTCACTCCACTGGCTCCCTGTCGAGGCGAGAATCACCTTCAAGATGCTCACCCACGCACACAAGGCCCTCCACGGCACCGGACCAGCATACCTGAACAGCCGACTCAAATTCCACGCACCCCAAAGGACCCTACGATCAGCCCAGCTCTCCTACGCCGTGGTCCCCCGCACCAGAAAGACCAGATCGGGAGGCCGCTCCTTCTCCTTCCTCGCGGCCAAAGCATGGAACGCCCTTCCGCTCCACCTCAGACAGACAACATTGCTCCCCATCTTCGCAAGAAACCTCAAAACCTGGCTCTTCGACAGACCCCCTCCTTGATGGATGGAACCTGCACCCCTTCCCCCACCCCTAGCGCCTTGAGACCCTTACGGGTGAGTAGTCGCGCTTTAACAAACCCCTGATTGATTGATGCCTCAGTTTCCCATTTTTCTAGAGCTTCGTACTGAGTTAATCTAGGTCTGGGTTCTAAGTCATTCATCCTTAATCTCAAGTTCTGAAGAATTCGCCCATTGAACGTGCCATTCTGGGGAAATGCTAATATTCCATCATTTTTGGTGTATTCTATCCAATTCTCCATCCATACACAGGTATGATAACCTCTCTCCATCATCATGAATGATGCTGGCGTTTTAGCTGGTGGAATAATAATTCCTTCTCTAGTTTTGAGTGGTTTGTCCTTTTTAAAATAATTCTTAATCTTTTGTAAGAATGACATTTTTCTCCTTTCTCCGTACATTCTATCTAATCTTCTGTGTACAAAATTATATTCTGCAAAACCTAGGAATCTCCTATCTGGACGAGTTCCTGTTAAAGTCGGATCGCGTTTTAACATGCAATCCCTATCCACTAAGAATTTTGCTTCTATAATTTCGACCAATCAAATGTCTGCTATCTTTTATTTCAGAGCCAATCCTTGCGCGGCCTTTTGATGACGTTTCTCTGTCAACCCCTCCTTTACAATCTGCTCTTTTCTGTCCTCGCTGGTTCAACCAATCCCAGCGCGGCACCTGTGACGTCAGTACTACTCCTGACTACTGACCCCTCCTTTACAATTCTCTCCACACCCGCTGTTTCAACCTACCACAGCGCGGCATTTTGTGACGTCAGCTCCCTCTCCGGCAACTGACCCTCCCTTTACAAAAATGTACGCAAACTTATTTTCTCTATAAATCTTAATTACATTTCAGTAACAACATAAAACATTCGCTATCGTGCCAGTTTCTTCTAAATTCAAAAAAGATAGTTTCTTCTCACACTTAGTAAAACTTTTCCGTTTACTAAAACATATACTACGAGTAAAACACTTCCGTCTACTCTTCACACAAGCTCCAGAAGTACCTGTTACTTCTCCAATGTTACCCTTCCTAGGTGATATAACATCAAATTTTTATCAGCGTACCCTTTTTGCTATTACTCACACGCATAGAGTCCCTAACGAGTACTGAAAGTCCTTCTTAACTTCTCAGTACTAATCCTGCCTGACAGATAACCTCACTGCAGTATGGCTTCCACTTGCCAACCACTAATCTTTCCCCCCCCCGGGGTATTCTGGACAACATATAACAAAACTCAAAATTTAAGCGGATGTTAGTTCATAAAAATACAAATAAAAATTCTCATTACCCAATTAACAAAGAGTAACCATAACCGTCCTCTGCTTACCAGAAAACTGATCCAGCGCAATATTAGCCAACAACATTCATACACCATATACTCACTTGGGCCCATACATTCACACTACACTAATACTTACGCTGGGTGTCAGATGTACTCTTTTATCAAAGTCCCTGCTACCAATTACCTTCTGATTGAAGAGTAATAACTTACCAATGGATCCTTTGCTAATTGGGAAATTTAAAATGAGTGACATTCAATATAGTTCATAATCCTGAAATAACCACTGAGTCAGGAAGTTTTAAAATGTTTATCTAAAGTTTAGCAGAGTAAAATACAGAAAACACGGTACTTGTTTGAAACACCCAAGAAAAAGCATAGAAATGATTTTGCTAATCAATGACGGTGTTTAAGGAAGAGGAGAAGATAGAGACAGCAGCGCAACTAAAGGTTGCAGTATAGTTACCTAAATGCGAGAACCAAGCCCCTTGGCCAAGGAGTTGGAAAAGATAGGACCCAGGAAGGATGAAGAGCAAAGACTTCTTCCAGGATCAGGACAGGACCGGTGACCTCTCTACAACGACGCCTGCGCCATTCCCCTCTCTGATACTGTACTTCTCCTCGATTCTCCCGTTCTAATGGACTCCGCCGCCCCCTCCTCAGGACCTCTTCTGGACAGGGATTCAGTCAGCAACCGATCAGCATAGCAGTCTGGATCTAAGAGCTCTCTCGCAGCATGGACGCCTGTTCTTTGTGAAAGCATGCTCTGACTAATTAACTAATGCTATATTCTATTATACCCTTCTACGCCCATGTACCTCCCCTTAATGTTGCTAAAATATGGGACCACTACTTCTGATTGGACAGGGACAGGGGGTGGATTCTCGCACCATATCGATTTGGCCTAAATTGTAAAGCCTATTGTCTTTACGTTCCCACCCCTTCAGATTAATACATTCGCTTTATTTCCCACCCGTCTCACGACAAATGTTATACATTTTACAGGGGAAAAGTATAATTTTGTCCTCCGGAAACATAAAGTACAGCATCTTCGGCCAATGGGTCATGGCCTTGGAAGACATCCAAGTTGACTTCACTTGGCAGGCACACAGGACACATGCGCAGAACCATCTGTCTCTCGAGTTTCAAGTTACCAACCCAGGCCCAAGTTTACGAATTACTAAAAGTGCAAGAAGAAAATATTAAAATCACAAATAAAATGTTTCACTGTATGCCCACTTTCCCTACTCTATTCCCAATTAATTATAATACTATCCTGCATTAGTAGCATTAAGAAAACGACAATTTAATAATGACATGAGAGCAAGCTGAAGCATGTGAAAACATTTAGCGGCCATTTTAGTGCACACTGCGCAGAAGCAGAAGTTTCCCACCAAGCAAAGAAAGACGTCACACCATGTGATCAGGTTGCGACATGCGCAATGAAGTTCCTGCGCTTTAGCGGACATTTTGGATTACAGACAAGCGTTATTCATTAGTAAAACACATAGGCAAGCTTCTGTCCCTCTTGTGTTTGTGAATGCAAAGGTTAGTTTTGACAATACAAGTTTAATAAATTAATACTATGAGGAGAATTGCATACAAGCAAGTTTCATTTTTGAAACCTTGCTCCATCACTAAGATACAGTTTCTGGACTTGGAACTGTATGTTGTGGATCGTAAACTTCACAGTACCATCTATAGAAAGGAAACTGCGGTTAATAGTACTTTACACTTTAACAGCGCTCATCCAATGAGCACAAAATGTGCTATTCCTTTTGGTGAATTAATAAGGGTGCGCAGAAACTACAGTAATGACATACAGTTTGAGGAGCAAGCCAGAGGCTCTATACAACGCTTACAGATGAGGGGATACAGAAAACAAGATCTTAATCAGGCGCTTAGACGGGTCCGGCATGTTACTCGAACTGATACATTTAAGATCAAAAAGAGCCCTAAGGACCGTCTTGCATTTATTACAACTTATTCCAAGTTGAATCAGATCTGTTTAAGATCCTACATAGACATTGGAAGATTCTACAAGGGGTACCAGGAGTGGGTCCCCTCCTGAATGAAAAACCCTCCATCACGTATAAAAGGTCAAAAACGTTGAGGGAAGTACTCTGTCCGAGTTATACTGTAGTTGGACCACATAATGCAGGAACCTGGCTTACACGACCGAGAGGTTGTTTCATATGTGGTGACTGTAATATCTGTCACTTAGGCATGAATAAAATCCAAAGCTTCTCCTATAACAACAAAAGGACTTACTGTATAAAGCATTTTTTGAACTGTCAGTCCACTTATGTAGTCTATGTGATCATATGTGTGTGTACCAGAATTTATGTTGGCAGTACTGTCAGACAATTAGGAGTGCGCATTCAAGAACACAGGCGGGCATGTCTCAACAATGACCACACAAATGCAATGAGTCCGCACATGTGTGAGGCAAATGTCTCCAAAACCAACTACAGGTTTCATGCTATCGATTGTGTCCTCCCTGATAGGAGGGGTGGCGACAGAGAGTTGCGCCTGAGACAGATGGAGGCCCATTGGATTTCTAAATTGAGGGCCGTTTCATTAGGATTGAATTCTGATATTGAGATGCATTATTTGCTGTAATGTTTGTTTGCCTCAATCTTTTCAATTTTTTAATTTTACTGTAAAATGTGAGGGTTTCGCCTATTGATATTGGGTTGAGTAATGTAAGATCAAGTACTCCCAATAAGCACCTTTTTCATAAGAATGTGTTGCATTCTGGGTATGTGTTTGTTTCTTACTGTGTTTATTTTATACATGTGAGAGAATAACCCTGCAGAAAGGTATTAAAAATGAAAGTAGCTTTCTCCCGATTCTGACAACATAAAATAGTTCCAGATAATCATCTGCTTATTTTATTATTACCAGAGCAGAGAATGTGGACTGCTCTCTTGAAATGGATATAGTTTAGCATATAGTACTAGACTTGAGCATTACATATACTGTACAGTACACCTGCATTATAAATGTTGGAGCTTGTGTGTGGTGAGTTAGCGGAAAAACTTTCGCGCGATTTCAGCTTAGGTTTTAGCTATTCTTAAAATGTTTTTTACTGGAATTTTCTTATTATATGTAAATAATATATATATATCTTGAATGGTATTATCATTACCTTTGCTGTGTTGTTTCTTTGCCTTATAATGATGAGATATTGTGAATTTTTTTATTCACCTGGTTTTCTGGTGGAGGTATCTTTTTGTTCTTTTTTTCTCTATTGTAGACATCGAGTTAGATATTTAGACCTATAATTGAATGAGTGACTTGAATGATGTGATTAGATGTCAAGTCTAGGATTTGGCTATGGAGGTAGATATACGTAATATTAGCACTAAGAGTCACCCTTATGTAGTTTTAGAACCTCTGTTTGTTTTCTTACTTCTTTTTTGTGCGCTAAGGTGCTGTTTAGAAGTGTTGTATAAATTGTGGGTCCTTCAGGGGTGAGTCCACAGACCTCGGTCCTAGGAGCTCACTTTCCCCGGCAGCTCCGCTGTGCCCTGCGTCGCCTCTCAAGCCTGACACTCCGCTTTCAGGGTTCGAGTACACCCTGACTCCGGTTCTCGCTGTGTTGCGCATTTTTGCCTAATTTCTGTGCCTAATTTACTTTATTGTGCCTGCCTAATTTGTGTGCTTATTTTACTTTATTGTGCCTGCCCCTGTGTTTTTCTCGTTAGTTTCCGCTTTGTTCCTGTTGACCCCCCTCTGTTTTTTCCAGCCGCCGCCGCCCCGTGACTCCTCCCCCTACCGCCCCGCTCCCGCCTCCCAGCTGCACGTCCCTCCCCCTCCCTTTCATAATGACGGTCGCGCAGCGGACGCGCTCAGCCAGCGCTCCTAAGGCAAGCCCGTCTGCGCCCGTCCGCGACCAGCGCCAGGACCCCTGGTCCTCCCGGACCCCACCGTTACGACCCAACCACCCTCCACGCACTCAACCCCGGAAGACACGCCGACTGCGCAAGATCCTCGCCCATCACCACCCACGGGCAGTTCTCGTGCAGACCCTGCCGCAGATCCTTCACCATCGACAAAGCTCCCATGACCGCCGAAGGCACGCCCGATGCACACACCACCCATACCCTGACTTGCATCCTTCTCAACGTGCGCTCCCTGCACCGTCATGCCGTAGAGATCTGGGACCTGATCGACACCCTCTCACCCGACGCCGCATTCTTCACGGAAACCTGGACAAACGCCACCTCCGGCCCCGACATCGCCACTGCCATTCCCGACGGCTATAAGATCCAGAGAAAAGACCGACCACACCGCCCAGGAGGTGGACTCGCCATCGCACACAAGACCCCCCTCCAACTCTCCAAATCCAGCACGAGCGACCCCCACTCCAACACAGAACACCTCCACTTCCAGATAAAGACTAGCCCCAGGACCACGCTACGCGGCACCCTCATCTACCGACCGCCTGGACCCCGCACTCACCACGCAACCACCATCGCCGAACTCTCCGCACCCCGCGCCATCACCTCTTCGGACTACATTCTACTCGGAGACCTGAATTTCCACCTAGACAACGGCAACAACCCCGACCACTCTCCTGGACAACCTCGCAAACCTTGGACTGAAGCAGCTCGTCAACACGCCCACCCACAGAGCGGGCCACACCCTCGACCCCATCTTCGCAGGAGGGACTAACATCCGCTTCAGTCACACTACCCAACCCCCCTGGACTGACCACCACTGCGTCCATTTCACGTTCAACACCACCACCGCACCCAAGCCCGCCACAAAGGAACTGGAGCAAGGTCACAGAGGAACTCCTCAACAGCACCCTCCTCCAAGACTCCCCCAGCGCCACGACTGACACCAACTCCGCAGCCAAAGAACTTCACCGCTGGATCTCCCGCTGCGCCGACAAGCTCGCACCCCTCCGCCCCGCCGCCAAACAACGCCCTCTAACAGCCGCCTGGTTCACCGCAGAACTTCAAGAAGTCAGACGATCCTGCAGATGCCTGGAGAAAACCTGGCGAAACCTGAGAACCACGGAATCGCGGAACAACCACAAGAGCGCCCCGAAGGATTACCACCAGCGCATAAGAGACACCAAACAGACCTTCATAAGAGACAAAGTCTAGACCAACGTATCCAACGCCAAGGAACTGTTCAACGTCATACAGCAGTTCGCCAAACCCACCTGCGAATCCACGGATGTCACAGGAACTCTGCGACAAGCTCAGCTCCTACTTCCATCTGAAGATCAAGTCCCTCTACGACAACTTCAGCGAACCTACGACGAACACCACCCCCCAACCCACCGCCGCCGACAAACCTACCATCACATCCTGGGACCCCGCAACCATCGAACTCATCACCACGACCATGAAGAAACCCCACTCAGGCGCCCCAACGGACCCCTGCCCACCGCACATATTCCACAGAGCAGCCGCCACCATCGCACCCGAACTAGGTCGAACCATCAACGCCTCCCTCAGGTCAGACACCTGCCCAGACGACTGGAAGCGGGCAGAGGTAAAACCCCTCCTCAAGAAACCAACGGCCGACCCTACAGACCTGAAAAACTACCGGCCCATCTCTCTTCTCCCCTTTGCGGCCAAAGTCACCCAGCTGACCGCCTTCATAGAGGAGAACTCCATCTTGGACGCCTCTCAGTCTGGATTCCGCAGCAACCACAGCACCAAAACCGCCCTACTCGCAGCCACCGATGACATCCGCATGCTACTGGACCAGGGACACACCGCGGCCCTCATCCTTCTTGACCTCTCTGCAGCTTTCGACACCGTCTCACATCGCACGCTTGCGAATACAAGGAGCCGCCCTCGACTGGATCCGATCCTTCCTCTCCGACAGGACCCAGAGGATCCGACTCCCGCCTTTCCTCTCCAAACTCACGGAAATCAGCTGAGGAGTACCCCAGGGATCATCTCAGCCCCATGCTCTTCAATATCTACATGGCCCCGCCATCGTCAGACAGCATGGACTCAACATCGTATCCTACGCCGACGACACCCAGCTCATCCTCTCGCTCACGAAGAATCCCGAAGACACCAGACTCTGCTTTCAGGAAGGAATGAAGAACGTGGCAGCCTAGATGAAGGACAGCTGCCTGAAGCTAAACTCTGAGAAAACCGAGATCCTCATCCTCGGACCTCTCACCACCGCCTGGGACAACACCCGGTGGCCACCCGCCCTCGGGAGCCCACCCACCCCTACAGACCACGCTCGGAACCTCGGCATCATCCTGGACTCCTCCCACTCCATGAACCGCCAGATCAACGCTGTCGCCTCCACCAGCTTCAACTGCCTCCGCAAGATCTTCAAATGGATCCCCCCCCGACTGCAGAAGAACCGTCACCCACGCACTCATAACCAGCAGACTGGACTACGGAAACTCCCTCTACGCAGGAATCCACAAAACTCTTCTACGCAGACTACAAACCATCCAGAACCGCTGCCAGACTTGTCCTCGGGACTCCGCGCCATCAGCACATGACCCAACACATACGAGGCCTCCACTGGCTCCCCGTCGAAAGGAGGGTCACCTTCAAACTCCTCACCCACGCCTACAAATCCCTCAACAACATCGGACCCAATTACCTCAACGAGAGACTGTCCTTCCCCGTACCCAAAAGGAACCTCCACTCCGCCGACCTCGCCCTGGCAGAGGTTCCCCGCATCTGCAGAAAGAGAACCGGCGGGAGAGCTTTCTCTTACATCGCAGCGAAAACCTGGAACGAGCTCCCCGTGAACATCAGACGCTCCCCCACCCTGCACACGTTCAGGAAGGACCTCAAGACCTGGCTCTTCGACTGACCCGGAGCCGCCTCTCCCCCCCTCCCCCCACCAGCGCCTTGAGACCCTCACGGGTGAGTAGCGCGCTATATTAACCCCTGAATGATTGATTGATTCAATTGGATCACCACTACAAGTATCTGGTTCGCGTTTCTTGATTTGTGCTAATCACAATAAGAGACATGAAGGTAGGGGCATGCTTATGTAGCACCTGCTGTTTTTATTTTTTATTTGAAAATTGACTGTCTGTTTTATACATGGAAAGCAATTGCCGTCAATGGCTGGACTGAGAAGTGTTTTGACTGACTCGTTATTTACATTTGTTGCAAACATGTTTTTTTTATATGGACTGAACCACAACTTGGACCGGTTACGTAGTATTTGTCTGCCTCTCGTGAAGGCTGATGGCTGTCCTGGGAGAGGTGCCGGACCAGGATGCACATGTGTTTGCGCGTCTGTGATAAGTATTGTTGCACGAATAAAGTTAGGCGTAATATGGGATCTGCTGTGCACTATACAGTCTGTGCCCTGTGCAAATAATGTTGTCGGGCCTTTTGGTACTGTTGCACGAATAAAGTTAGTCATATTATGGGATCTGCTGTGCAATATACAGTCTGTGCCCTGTGCAATTAATGTTGTCGGCAATTTTGGTATTGGCAACTATGACGCGTGAAATTAGCAGCGTTGTGAGTTTAAGGAAAGTAATAAAGTTTGTTTGGGTCAGACTTTGGACATAGTTTAGAGTGTTTTACAATGGCGTTTCAATAAAGTTTTTTTCGCAGGAAGTTTGACATTCAAAGTATCGTGGACACGCCCTTGCCTGTGTCGGTCTCTGACGTGGCAAAGAGAGATAGGGTTACATTTCACTTTTGATACACTCCCACGTACGTCACTGTGGGACGTGGTCTTTGATGTTTGGTATAAAACATGGTTGAATCGCAATGGACGCTGTACGCAAGTTTGGTGAGGCGAACTGGTTACACTGCGGTTGGCGTCTCTCGGCATCGTGAGATTTGGATATTGGCGGACACGAGTAAGTTTCGGGGCTGTTCCTTTTTAATCCTTTTCGCTTAATTTATCGCCTTTCCTTCTGATTCAGATCTGTGGGTTATAATATGTAACGGGTTGTATTCTCCCCCCGTGTCTTCTAACTATGAAGGTACTGTTTGCACAGTGGGAGTACTTTTCCCCGATTGCAGACATGGTTTTTTCTTTTTTTTCTTTTTTTCTTTTGAGATGACGTATAGCGTTTCTGTTGTTGTCTGTCCCAGGACCTCTGCTGCAGAAGATTTAAATTGATTTTCTATGCAACATAACATAGCATATTTTGACATCAATGGTATGGGATACAAGTTAGGTCATGATGTTTACCCGTGTTTATAATACTGTTCATAATGAGCGTGAATATGCTCTTAAACTAACATCTTTTGGAGACATGGCCTCACGTCTTAACTGTTGGCTTAAAAGTTTTTTCGGCCGTTGATCGTGTCATAAAGGGGGCACTTGCGTATATTTCGTTATGCATGGCAGTTTACTGCTTTGAAAAATTCAAGAGTGATGCCAGGCAGTTGATATTAAGTTGTATATATGGTTGGAAATGGCATAGAGTAACGTGGACGCCCTGTGTGACTGATATATGTATATTTTTTGATTTTCAACCAATACAATTTCACCTATTAGAGTGAATTCTATTGTTACTACGTACGGTTTCTACTTGTAAGATCTCAGCATTTTGGATACAAAACCCACCTACAAATTGAGGTATGTTAGGATGTATATCATATAACAGCTCCCTGGTGGAGTTGTGTTTAGTGGCATGTTTTGCCTTAAAAAATATATATACATGGTTCACATTTGGGTGACATTACTGTTATATGTATTTTTCCTTCAGCTTGTCTGACTGTCGCTTTTGAAACTGATGCTTTTTCTCGTAATCCTTACAACAAATATTGGTAAGGAATCAGTCTATTTTGCTGTCTTTATAATCTGCAAGCTTTTTGACATCTTTTAGTTTGCTGGGACAATGGCACTAGCGGTATATGGTGTCTTTTGTTTGCGACAATTTCTGCTTCATAATGGCAAGTTCTGACCTTTTGAATACAATTCTCACTATCTTGCCTTTTCTTGGCATGATTCATATAATTGATATTTGTCATATAGCTCTTCTCTTTACACTTACTCTGGGTGTTCGGTGTTTTTTCTTTTCTTGAACTCACTTTTCTTTTGTATTTAACTTTGAAATAAATAGAATAATTCAATGGCTTAACAAAAGTATACAAATTGTCGCCATGAGTTCAATGTAACAGTGGCGCATGTATGTGTTGGCCTATGCAGTTAAACCATAACGTTGTTTTGGCTTTGCATATATCGTTTGTGTTTTAATTGTTCATGTTTTTATATGGTGTTTGTTTTGTAAGTGTTTTGTTGTATGATTTTGTTTGTTAACTTTGCAGCCCTGATGAAGCCCTATTCAGGCTGAAACGCGTTGGCTGCATCTGTTTGCCCGGTAACACTGGCTGTATCTGTTTGCCCTATAACATCAGTGCTTTGGAAAATAAAGAAAGCATCAGTGACACCGAAGACTCCAGAATTTATTCTATGTTCTGTTGTATTATTGATGTTGTTTGTGTTGCCTCTCCGCACGTTGTTTTCTTGACATAGATTCTGTGTAGGTACTTAAAGTGCAGGAGTTTGTGTTTATAATTATTAGATACTAGACGTGTCTGCTCATAACAGTAGGCCCACATTTTGTCAGTCATGGGCTGCGCTAGGTCTCTCTCCCAGGCTGCGCGCGCGCTCCACCACCCATCATTGGCCGGAGCGCTTGTGCCTGTCGGTATAGTCTGGAAACTAAGTGCGCGCCATCTGGCGCAGTAATAACTGTTGTTAGTGGGGGGAGATCTGCAGGCTCCTCAGTCTCAGTGCGTAGTGCAGTGATCAATGCCATTCGCGTTCTGTGCACAAGAAAACGGTCTAGCATGTTTACATCCCGATCTGCTGTCAAGTCCACCACTGTGCGTAATCGCATGTCCCTGAACTTACCCCCCATGTTTTGTATTTGACAGCGGTTAAGGGCCCGCTGCATCAGTGTTTCAGAGGAGTGACAACTTTAGGAAGGAACGAGGGACTCGTTCGAAACACCACTTTGTCCGGATGCACCGAGAAAAAAGAGCTTGAAGCTCACTCACTCTGCAAGCAGAAGTGATGGCAACAAGAAAAGTAGTTTTCAAGGTAAGAAGCCTAAGAGGACAGTTGTGAAGAGGCTCAAAGGGAGCACACATAAGATAAGTCAAAACAAAGTTCAAGTACCACTGAGGCATTATGAAAGGAGAGGGAGGAGAGAGATGAATAATGCCTTTAAAGAACCTACTTACAATAGGGGACTTTTACAAAGAGGGCTGATCTGGTAGCCGAAGAAAAGCAAAGATGGCTGCCAGATAGCCTTTAAGAGTGCCCAGAGCAGAGCCCTGCTGGGCCAAAGAAAGAAGGAACAAAAGAACTTCAGAAAGAGGGGCAGAAAGGTGATCCACAGCCTTTGCTGCGCACCATGCCACAAACTTGTTCCATCGACAGGCGTATACCGCTTTCTTGGAGGGACGCCTGGCTGCCAAGATGACATTCGGGAGGAAGGTCAAAAGCTGTCGACTGTCGCCGCTCAATCTCCACGCAAGGAGGTGGAGGCTGGACAGGTTTGGGTGGAGGACCCCTGCTGCTGCAACAGAAGATCCTCCCGAAAGGCAGTCTGATCAGAGGATCGATAGCCATGCTCAGGAGCTCGGGGTACCAGACTTCGTGCCCAGTCGGTGCCACAAGAATGACTTGGGCCCGGTCGTGCTTGATCTTCTTCAGCACTCGGGGCAGAAGTGGTACAGGCGGAAAGGCGTACAGGAGGCCGCAACTCCACTCGCAATGAAAAACGTCGCCGAGCGAGCGCCGCCTTGGAAACTCCAATGCGCAGAACTGCTGACATTGCGCGTTCTCTTCAGTGCTGAAAGAGACCTTGCACCACCTCCGAGTGAAGACGCCATTTGTGATCCCCAGGCACCAACGGCTGAGTTTGTCCGCCCTGGCGTTCAGGGAACCTGCCAGGTGTTGAACCACCAGGGTCATGCCCTGATGTTCCAGCCATGTCCAAAGGCGAAGAGCCTCTTGACAAAGGGTCCACGACCCCACCCCGCCCTGTTTGTTGCAGTACCACATGGCAGAGGTGTTGTCTGTGAACACCTGCACTGCCTTCAGTGCCAAGTGGATCGCCCGGAGCTCCAACAGGTTGATATGGAGCTTGGACTCCGCCGGAGACAGACTCCTTTGATCTCCGCATCTCCCAGGTGGCCGCCCCATCCCAGGAGTGATGCATCGATCACCCCTGTGAGGTCTGGTTGGGGAAGGGAGAGGGATCTGCCTTTGACTCAATCCTGGTTTGTTAGCCACCACTGCAGTTGTTGCGCAGTTCCCTCAGAGATCTGGACGTAATGCTTGTGGCCTACAGTGAACCTGTTGCAGGGATTCTGCACAGACACAGAACTATGCGCAGGATTATGGGACCTCGGTGTATAGGGGCTAAACCTTCCCACCACCTTAGTGCCCACGAGCCCAGGACCGACTAGCTGTAGTGTCTCGCTCTCCTACACACTCACGAAGAAGCAAATGATTAGACACCCCAGAACATAACACTCCCGGATCTCTCAGGAATCGCGGTAACAAGACACTCCTTTTCGCTCACACTCTCGTACCTGTCCAAAATAAGATCTGACCGAGACACGAATATAGTTTAAAATGTTTATTTTAACTATCTTACTCTAACATGTAGTATACGGGCCACAACAAACAGAAAAATGCATAACACGAATATAGATAGCATTGCAGCTAGGCCATACATCATACAGGGAGATGTCATCATATAAAGACAATGGAGAAAGGACTATAGTGCCTAACCTCCCTCCCCTTGGTAAGAATTATTATTATTTTATAATAGATCTCTGGGCTTTTTCAGCAGACCCCATACCTTAAACTATAGATGGTATTTCTACATCGTAGGTGCGTGTTGCTCTTCTACCTGGAAAGGTCCCTCTCCAAGTGTGTGTTACCTAAACATGTATCCCCATAATATCAAAGTACAAGTCTCCAGCAGCAGCTGCATTAGTATGTTTTGTCTAGGTGCTAGGGCCTGACCAGAACAGAATAACAAGGGGCATTGTTTATCGACCTTGCTCACAATGTTCAGACTAAACTCCAGGAACAGGCAGAGAACGAACAAGGCAGACAGTTCTCATGTGAAAGGCAAAAACAGAGTCTTGCAAAAACAAAGCCATGTAGTAATGTACGCAAAAGCTGCATCATGGCTGCAGGGCTCATGGCAACTTAGTGATGTCGACAATGTCCCCATCGGCCACGTGACAAACCGTAGGTAACATCTGTGGGCTGGCAGGACGGGAATGTGAAAATAGGTGTTCTGCAAATCCAACGCCACCATCCAGGGTCGAGGGCAGATAGAACCTGAGTCAAGGTTAACATTTTGAACTTCTCCTTCCGGAGGAAGCGGTTGAGGGCCCTGAGGTCCAGGATAGGACGCAGGCCTTTGTCCTTCTTGGGCACCAGAAAGTAGCGGGAATAGCAACCACAACCTACTTCTGGCGCAGGGACCCTCTTGATAGCTCCCTTGGTTAAGAGAGCTGAGACTTCCTGCAGAGAAGCGCCAAATGATCCTCCAACATGCGATCGAAAGATGTGGCATGAAGGGAGGAGTAGACTCGAAGGGGAGGGAGTATCCCCTTCGGACTGTCTGCAAAACCCATCTGTCTGACGTGATGGATTGCCAGTGGGGGTGGTGATGGCGAATCCTGACGCCTACTGGTTGCGTCTCTCCCATCCGCCACTGCCTGGGAGAGAACGGCCCGGGCCTCCTCCGGGCACTGAGGCAGCACCTGCGCAACCGTGTCCCAGACTGTATGGGTGTAACGGCCCAAGAGGCACGCGGTATTCACGTACCGCAGTGCCAAGCTGGAGGAAGAAAACATGCGCTTCCCAAGATGATCCAGCTTCTTGGATTCCCTGTCCGGTAGTGCAGAAGGGAATGCGCTCTTGGAAGAGGAAGCTTGGACCACCAAGCTCTCAGGGGAAGGGTGTTGGGTGAGGAAAATGGGATCGCCCGGAGCCGGGCGGTGGCGGGGGCAATTGTCCGTTCCACAGGAGCCCCTGTGCTGGACTTGGACCAAGTGCCCAGAAGGACGTCCATGAGGGCTTCATTGAAGGGCAAGAGTGGTTCAGAGGAAGTTGCCGCTGGTTGAAGCACCTCTGTCAGGAGGTTAGTCCTGACTGCCACTGTTGGGAGTTCCAGGCCCAAGGCCTTGGCTGCTCTACGCACCACCACTGCATAGGATGCTCCCTCCTCCGTAGCCACGGGAGGGGAAGAAAGCATGCCAAGGTCTGGGGAGGTGTCCAGACCACTGACGTCACCCAATTCCTCTCTCCAGTCCGGTTCTTCCAGCTGGTCTGTCAAAGGGTCCAGCGACCCCTCCCAGTCCTCATCACCACCCTCAGGGTGATAGGGAACACCTGAGATGAACAAGGGAACAAAAGTACCCTCTAACATCGGGTTCGACGTCGGTCGATGTTGGTCCGGCTCCGTTTCCATCTCGGGGATGAGGATGGGGGCGGCGCCGGGTAAGGTCGACAGGCGTCGATCCGGATCCATGGGGGCCCTCCGGTGCCGGAGCCACCCTCATCGAAGGTCCAGGGCCCCCAACCAGCTCCACGGGGCCAAAATGCGCGCCAGCGGAGTCGGGCTGCCCAAAGATTCGATGAAGGGCTTCGTAGAACGTACGAAGTTGGGCAGGGGACGCCCCGGCTCCCGGAAATGGGGGGATGCGCGCAGTCGTCCCTGAATCAGGCACCGGAGATGGAGCCTTAGAGCGACAACACTTCGGGTCCCTTGTCGTGTCAGCCGACTGACGGGGAGAAGGCGAGGAGCGACGGTGCTTCTTCGCCTTCTTCTTGTGCTGTGACTTACCCGAAGAGTGTGAAGACTTGTAGGGGGTGTGGTGACTCCGTGACCGGTCTCAAGACCTTCCCCTCGAGCGAGATCGGGAGTGACGCGGGCCTCCAAATGCTTTCGGGACTGCTCCCGTGAAGATTTCGGATTCATGGACAGTCGGAGCACGACTTCGGGTCGTGGTCGCGCTCCAGGCACCAGAGGCACACAAGGCGTGGATCTGTCACGGACATCAGCTTGTGACAGGAGTCACAAGGCTTGAATCCGGTCCGACGATGGAACATCCCTCGAGCACCAGGAGTCTAAGACTCGAAAAAAGAGGTTGCCAAAAGTCGAAAAAAGTTTAGTCAAAGATGACTAAGGGGCAAGCTCTCTGGCGTGGAAAAAGAAAGAACTGACGTCAGCACGCATGGGCGTCGTCTAAATAGGCACCGCAACGTCATCCTGGCGACCACGACGACGGACGGGGACTCGACCAACTCGCAGGGGTACAGCTAAGAGAAAAATTCTCCAGATCCAGTCCGACGCCTGGGGGTAATTCTAAGGTAGGGATTCTATAATTAATAGTCTCTTTCAGATGCGCTTTTTTGGCGAGTAGCACGCTACTTTGGAACCCATAAAGGATTAGTGGTGAATTAGTATAGTGGAGTTGCGTCATGCTTACAATACGACTTCAGCAATGTGTTACCTTTACGCCAACAGATGCGCAAGGGTTTTTTTGCGTGACGCAATTGAACTGACGCATCTTTGCTAATATGCATAGATGCGTCAGTTCTTGTAAATCTGCCCCAAAGTCTTTAGTAGTTTTTGTGGTGCTCTTTAGTGTAGTGCTCAGCAGTCTTGCCTTTGCCTTACTTTCAAAAGTAGATATGCTCACTCAGCTCAAGGAATGTGGGCCTCGGAATGCAGCCCTGACACACCCATTCTGCATCTATAAACTGGAAGGAGTTGGATTTAGCACAGTGAGTGTGCTGAAGGCGCATGAAAGACGCATTTTCGTGAGCTTCAGGAAACTAGCAACGGAAGGCATTAGGAAAGATTCAGTTGGCAAGTAGACGGGATTAGTCAGGGATTTGACGGGGCCAGAGAGAAGAACAGCAATTTAAGTGCCGCCCATAGAGAGGACCCCAAGTTAGTGCAGGCCTGGGCTATGGATGCTCCGAGTCAGGTAGGACTGTTTCTTTTTCATTCAAAAAGGAGTTTGTTGTATGGGGATATAAACAAAGACGGGAAGAGAAAATCGCAACTGATCGTTCCTCTTTCGTTCTGTACTCAGGTATTGCATCTGGCCCATTGTCAGGTGGGGGTGGTCACTATGCCAGAGAGAAGACAGAGGAGTAGCTGTTAGGGACATTTTACTGGCTGGGGTTTTTTCCTGACATCAAGAAGTTCTGTGCTGCTTGGGAACTACGTCAGTAAGTTAATTCCCCTATGGGAGGAAAAGTTCCCTTGAGACCCCTCCCCATCACTGATAATCCCTTTGCCCGGGTAGGCATGAATCTGGCAGGCCCTCTCCTTCCATCATCAAAAGGGTACCAGTATATACTGGTTCTTATTGACGACTCAACCAGATACCCCGAGGCAGTACCTTTAACAAGCATGTCCACTCCAGTAGTGGCTAAAACAACGATTCAGTTTATCCAAGAGCAAGGTTGCCCAAAGAGCTTCTGGAAGACCTAGGGACTCCTTTATGTCAAGTCTAATTTCCCAGGTATGTACAAAACTAAACATACACCAACTATGCACAGCTGTTTACCATTCACAAACAGTTAAGTTAGTAGAGAGGTACAATCGAACCATTAAGACCATGTTGAGGAAACTCATTTTTGAAACTGGTAGAAACGGAGACACCTTCATGCACATGAATAATCATTCCCCGCAACGCAGGCACCCTTGCACTATGGTGCAAGGGGGCCTGTGTTGGCGCTAGGCAGCTAAATTTAGTGCCAGCACTAGGGGAAACGCAGGGGTGCGCCACATTCTTGTAAATACAGCGCATCCCTGCATTTGGACACTGTCAGGGCGTAGTGTTAGCAATCTTGGCTTAACGCCGCACTCCAACTAGGGGAAACGCAGGGGTGCGCCACATTCTTGTAAATACAGCGCATCCCTGCATTTGGACACTGTCAGGGCGTAGTGTTAGCAATCTTGGCTTAACGCCGCACTCCAACACTTTCCTTGTAAATATGCCCTGCAGTGTACATGCCCACGTTAGATCTCCCAAAAGGGTATTGGCAAATACCCCTAACTGAAAATGCTTAAGAGAAAACAGCATTCTCCACCCCTTTGGGTCTGTATCATTTTAAGGTTTTGTCATATGGGTTATTCTAGCGCAATCAATCAATCAATCAATCATGTCACTTATAAAGCGCACTACATACCCGCGAGGGTCTCAAGGCGCTGGGGGAAGAGGGGGGTGGTGCTGCTACTGATCGAAGAGCCAGGTCTTGAGGAGTCTTCTGAAGGCCAGTAGGTCTTGGGTCTGCCGAAGGTTGGTGGGGAGGGTGTTCCAGGTCTTGGCGGCGAGGTGGGAGAAGGATCTGCCGCCGGCGGTCGTTTTCCGGATGCGGGGGACTGTGGCGAGGGCGAGGCTGGTGGAGCGGAGCTGGCGGGTGGGGGTGTAGAAGCTGAGTCGTCTGTTGAGGTAGGCTGGTCCGGAGTTGTGGAGTGCTTTGTGTGCGTGGGTGAGGAGCTTGAAGGTTATCCTCTTGTTGACAGGGAGCCAGTGCAGGTCTCTCAGGTGGGGTGTGATGTGGCTGCGTCGGGGGATGTCGAGGATAAGACGTGCAGAGGCGTTCTGGATGCGTTGCAGCCGTCTCAGGAGCTTAGCCGTCGTTCCTGCGTAGAGGGCGTTTCCGTAGTCCAGCCTGCTGGTGACGAGGGCCTGGGTGACTGTTTTTCTTGTTTCGGTGGGGATCCACTTGAAGATCCTGCGGAGCATTCGGAGGGTGTTGAAGCAGGATGAGGAAACGGCGTTGACCTGCTTAGTCATGGAGAGGGTGGGGTCGAGGATGACCCCTAGGTTGCGTGCGTGGTCGGTGGGTGTCGGGGCTGTTCCCAGTGATGTCGGCCACCAGGAGTCGTCCCATGCTGAAGGGTTGGAACCAAGGATGAGGACCTCCGTCTTGTCCGAGTTCAGCTTCAGGCGGCTGGTCCTCATCCATTCGGCGACGGCCTTCATTCCTTCGTGGAGGTGGGCTTTGGCGGTGTGAGGGTCTTTGGTGAGGGAGAGGATCAGCTGGGTGTCGTCGGCGTAGGAGATGATGTTGAGGTTGTGCTGTCGGGCGACGTGGGCGAGGGGTGCCATGTAGATGTTGAACAGCGTTGGGCTGAGGGAGGAGCCTTGGGGTACGCCGCAGATGATCTTGGTGGCTTTGGATCGGAAGGGGGCGAGGCGGACGCTTTGTGTTCTGCCGGAGAGGAAGGATGTGGTCCAGTCCAGGGCCTTCTCTTGGATCCCGGCGTCGTGAAGGCGTGTTCGTAGTGTGTGGTGGCAGACCGTGTCGAAGGCGGCTGATAGGTCCAGGAGGCTGAGGGCTGCTGTTTCTCCGTTGTCTAGCAGGGTCCTGATGTCATCGGTGGCGGCGATGAGGGCGGTTTCGGTGCTGTGGTTGCTGCGGAAGCCGGACTGGGAAGGGTCCAGGATGTTGTTCTCCTCGAGGTAGCGGGTCAGTTGTTTGTTGACGATTTTCTCGGTGACCTTCGCGGGGAACGGGAGCAGAGAGATGGGTCGGAAGTTCTTGAGGTCCTTGGGGTCTGCCTTGGGTTTCTTGAGTAAGGCGGTGATCTCGGCGTGCTTCCAGCTTTCCGGGAAGGTTGCTGTCTCGAAGGAGATGTTGATTATTTTCCGGAGATGGGGCGCGATGGCTGTACTGGCTTTGTTGAAGACGTGGTGAGGGCACGGGTCTAGCGGTGAGCCGGAGTGGATGGTGTTCATGATCTCGCTGGTGTCCTCGTCGTTGATGTTGGTCCAGGAGAGCAGGCGGTTGGTGGTTGTGGGGGCAGTGGTCTCGGTGGTTGCGCACCCTGTCAATGCTCAATAGTTCAGGTATCTGTAAATGCTCTGTGGCAGATTTACAAGCCCCTTGCGACATCTTTACAACACCGTTGCGTCACTTCTGTGATGCAGCGGCGTCGTAAACAATGCACCACTATGCGACATATTTACAACGTGACGCATCTAGGGAGATGCGTCACGTTGTAAAGCCCTGCGCTACATTATACCTGCATCAGGTATAATGTATGTGGGGTGGGCGTTCTGTCGCAAGGAAGCCTCGTAAAAGTGACGCAGTGAAATCTACAAGATTTCACTGAGTCACTTTTACCACCGTGCTGCGTCAAAATCTTACGCCTGCTTGTAGCAGGTGTAAGGAGTGACGCAGCACAGCAAGTATAGGCCGCCCCTGAGCAGTGCTGGAGTTGCGTCGCGCTTGCGACACGACTCCAGCACTGCGTCACCTTTACGCCGACAGATGCATCACGCATCTGTCTATCCTTGCGCCACGGTGCGCCGCATTGTAAATGCGGCGCATCCATGGTGGCACAAGGCTATTTTTCCGTCACACTAATATGCAGGGATGCGTCAGTTATTGTAAATCTGCCCCTCTGGCGATAGGAAACACTGGCGGTCAATTAAGCCACTCTCTCATCGGCGTTCACAAATAGGGCCCATTCAACACCCTATTACGGCAGTGTTTGTAGGATACTGGCACGTACTTCACAGAGATGCGTGTACTTGTTTGATTCGAAAACAGAGTACCTCAACCTCAAGCTAGGATCTGAGTGCAGTCAGATTCAATCTGACTGCACTCAGATCCTAGCTGACGGCACACGTGTTTTCGAATCACTGTTTCCTATCGCCAGAGCATTTACAGACACCTGAACAATTGAGCATTGACAGGGTGCGTTAGAATCAATGTCTTAAAGAATTGTTTTTTGGTTGCCTCTCAATTATGTACAAATATTTCTAATGTGCGACTAATGGTAGCTGGTCGTAAGAGGTAGGTAACTGTTCTGTCATTCACATACAGTGATAATATCAGGTAGTGCAGCACTAAGGTCCCTGGCTGCCATAGTCTTTCAGATATACAAATAGCCACAGCTCCTCAACTCCATATCTGCTGCCCATTTCATAAATAAATAGGTTTCCTTGATGCCCATTTTTACTCTATATATTTTACCATATGAATTGCTGTATACCTGGTATGCAAGGAAAAACCATTGTAAGGTGTAGCTCAATTGTTGGCTCTGGGTACTTGAGGTTCTTGGACAACCTACAAACCCTATATATACTCCCAGCCCGAAGGGTCTAGCAGATATAATGGTATATTGCTTTGGTAAATCGGCCATCGTGAGAAGAAGTTACAGATGAAAACGCCAGAAATTGACATTTTTCTCCTTCTCATTTTTATATTTAATTCAACAGGTAGTTTCTCTGAGAACACCTTGAGGGATCTACACAAATGACTCCTTGTTGAATTCAGAATTTTGTCTACCTTTTGGAAATCTGTTGTTATCAGAAACAGTGGTTCCTGTGGAATAGTACAAGGAGTCTATACTGGTACGTAAATGCGCAATCGCAATGGAGAGGGTTAAAATGATGTCACAACGAGAAAAAGACCAAATACACTTATGTTACACTTTATCACAGTTTGTGTTTATATATTTATAAACAATATATACAGAAGAAATAACAATTGTGCGTAGTGTCCCCAGCGAAAACTGGAACGTAAGACATTAGTGACAAATTCGTGACAGTGGTATTCGGTTTCCAAAATATTCAAAAGTCGACCATTATAAAATGTACAGAGTTGACCACGACTATATACAATGATACGCGCGGTTAAAAATGGTTCGCTTTAGTTCTTTGTCGACAACGTTTCGACCCTGTGTGTGATGTAGGGTCTCTTCAGGACCTATGGATGTACATCTGAATGGATGATTACGCAGCCGCGTGAGAAGTGAGTGCCACAGGTGAGTGGTGAAGCGAAGAGGAAAAAGAATACTCACATGGGACCCAGCCGGGTACCCAAGTGAGAGTTGGGGAAGGCTGGCAATTGGTAAATGACACAGGTCGATTTACTTAGACAATGACGTGTAGGGGTGTAGACACACAGCGATGTGTGTGAACTGGTTGGAACTCGGAATGTTCCTGCAAAGTGCAGAGATGATAAATAACACAGGCGGTGCAGGCGTGCCGACCTATGTCTCTTATGAATGCCCAACGGATTGGTCAAGTTGGCAATTGGGTGGTCAATTCCAGTGGATATTTGTAGTACGTGCCAGATAGACGCGCATCTAGGGGACAGCGTGAGTCTGCCAATAGGGAGAATGCCTGATTTAGAAAAGAGTTCCTGAACGCATGACAATCCAACGCGTAGCAGCACGACAGCGTGTGTCTGTCTGCTGGGGCCAAGCTTTCTGGGATCACCCATGGATTTCATACCGGTTTCCAAAGGGGATGATGGACGGAGCGTTAGAGCAAATCAAACACTCACCCCCAGTCAACTGATCTGGGTTTAATCCATCATCATTCATACCGGTTTCCACCACACACTGGTAGAAGTTTGAAAGCACAAAAATTAGCAAAAATGGGTTACCTCTTTGAAAAATGCCAGAGCTGTGGTAAAGGTAAACAGCATAGGTTTTTTGATTCAACTCTGCATGTTCCTGATCTGAAAGCTGGGACGATGACTTTAGCACAGCAAACGTTTCGTTGATGGCATTTTAGGGGAAAAACAGAGATACTTTTTGCTGAGCACTTTTTTCTATTTTCGCCCTAAACTCAAAATGTAGCTATATTTACGCTTTTTTTCTCGGCCCCCCTCTAGGGGAATCTACAAATGAGGGGTACTTTTAAAACCTCCAGGATGTTGGAAAAAAAGGACACAAATTTGAAGTGTATACCTTATTTGGAAAAATTGTTATGGGGCAAAGTTCCCCTAAGAGCCAAAAAAGGGCTCAGCACTGGGGTGAAAAAGACTCAGCAGTTAAGGTGTAAAACTGCAGCTATCACTGTCAAAGAGAGAGAGGGGCTAAATTGATGGGTAAATAATGTTGGTATTTTATTCAATACAATAAAAATAATTGAAACAAACTGCAGTTGAATTTACGGTATATTGTAAATCTGGGGCAGTGTAAAAAACCATGGATGTTGCGTGGGAACACCAACAGCAACACCCATGGAATGCCACTTCCACGCAGAATAAGGCATTGCTGTGCTCCATATTTACAAGGCTATGAAAAACCATGCAGGGTGGCTTTTCGTGGCCTTGCAATTATGTGCCGGCCCACTGTGCCTGCGGAGCATCACAAAAGTGCTGCAAGGGCATTGTAAATATGCCCCTGGGATTGCAGGCTTCCATGTATTATACCATAGGGCATATTTACAAGCCCCTTTTGCCACTGGAGCTCACTTTTCTGGAAGCTCCAGTGGCGTTGCGCCATTCCCCATATTTACAATGTGGCTTAACGCCACCTTGTAAATATGCCCCTTTTCGTCTCAGTCCTCTGCAGCAAAGGGGCATGCAATGGGTGATGCTGTTTGAGTGCCACCGCAACACCTATTGCTTATTGGCGCTGCCCCAGATTTACAAGACTGGGGCAGTGCCAAAACCTAAGGCCAGGAAATACCTGGTCTTAGAATGGCGATACATGGAGAAATTATTAATTTCTCCTTGTTTTTTGCTCTTTCTACATCTGCAGCGCACATAGAAAGAGCAAATCACCCTTATTGATTGTTTATGTGCAGGAAGGTGTCCCTTCTTGCACATAAACAATCGCCCCTGCAGCGCAGGCACCCTTGCAACATGGCAGCAGGGTGCCTGCTCTGACACTAGGCAGATTTTTTTGCGCCAGTGCTAGGGGAAACACAGGGGTGTGCTGTACGTTTGTAAATATGGCACATCCCTACGTTTAGAAAATGTCGGACCATGGCGCTGCCAAATGTGGCATAGCACAGCGCTTTGACATTTTCTTGTACATATGCCCCCATGTTTCATAACCGACATACAACTGTTTTGGTCCTGCAGCCTAACTCAGGCTGCAAGCATAGGGCCAGATTTATCATGGTTTTGCACTGTTGCAGTGTCATAAGAAGTGAAACAAAAGTCTTGGTAAATGAATTGCCATCCAGTACAAAACTTGATTTGCGCTGGAAAGTAGCCCTTAAATGATGTACTACTTTGCATCGAGGGGGGGGGGGCGTCCCATGCGTGGTACGTGGCCGGACCCCTACAGCCACCCATGGGGGCATATGTACGACAGAACGATGGAGCGTGGTGTTAAGCAAAACCTGCTAACGCCACGCTCCACCATTCTGAAAAGCACTGGCGCTAAATTAAGATGCTTAGCGCCAATGCAGGCACCCTTGCACCATAATGGCTATTTGCACCTTGCACCATAATGGCGATTTGTAACTCCTATATGTGCTGCATTGTGCAGCACACATAGAAGTTGCAAATCGTCATTTTGCGAATCGTCAAGGGTCCCTTCCTGCACATAAACAATAATTCATGGCGTTTTGCTGTTTCTATGTGTGCTGCACAATGCAGCACACATAGGAACAGCAAAAACGAGAAATTAAGCATTTCTCCTCGTTTCGCCATGTTAAGACCAGGTTTTCCCGGGTCTTAATTTTGGCGCTGCCCCATATTTTTACACCACGCTTGTAAATATGGGGCAGCATCAAAATCAATGGCTGTTGCGGCGAAACCCCCAACGCAACACCTAATGCCAACCTCTTTCACGCTAAGTATAGCGTGAAAGGGTGTCTTATTTACAAGGCGGCGTTAAGCCACATTGAGTGGCTTAACGCCGCCTTGTAAATAAGGTGAAGACCCTATCGCCACAGGAACATAGTAAATAGGGACGTTCCTGTGGCGATAGGGGCTTGTAAATATGCCCCATGGTTTTTGATGCAATGCCTATCTATTAAAAATGGCAGACCGAGGTTTGTGCCAAAAAGTATGCCGCCTCAAGGCAGGCATAACGTGTGAGAAATGTTTTCTTTTCTCAAATCATTTCAAACTTAGCGTGTGTGCTTTAATGTGCAGCACAAATAAATAGTGGTAAAAGTTTTCAATGTTCTCTAGCCTTCTATTACAAAACCTTTGCTAGACATCCCACATATACACACACCCTTGTACTATGGTGCAAGTATGTGTGTGTGCGTGACCCAAAGCAGCCTTAAGTGTGCCAGCACTGGTGAGTGAGCAACATTGCCATATCTTATTGGATATGTTGCTGTCCTGCTCTCTCCCTTTCACGCAACACAGCGCAGCAATTTTAGTTGCTTCATTGCATATAGTCTAAGTAAATTTGACTGTCGACCCTAGAAATCTTCTCTCGACAGATCATGCTTACTGAATGACTAAATTCTTTTGGTGGTATTGAACAAGTAGAACAGTCTAATGATTGCTTGGAATGTTGGAAGGTAAACATATGCAGGAATAGCTATAAATCTACAGCAGTTTTAATATCGGGAGATCAATCTGCAAAGTTATTGACACAGAATTAAATAAGTAGACTCCTGGAAATGGGTTTAAGATTGCTGTATTTTTATTAAGATACTAGTACAATTTGAACATACTCGCTTTCTGAAAATGAACAAATCTATTCCCTTCAAAATATGAATGAGCTTTTTAATACTTGGTATGCCACGCTTGAAGCCACAAGTGAGCTAAAGAGCAATTTTCAAACAGAAGGGTTCTCCATCATTGTAATAATGTACTCTGGTAAATTCAGTTGATACCAATTTAAATAGAAATAAGAGAAGAGGGGTGGAGACTTATGAATTAAATAATACCACAGTCAACCACTGTTAAGTGGAAAACAGCACAATTCTATTCATTCATAAACATTTCTGTTGCAATCTAACACAAATTGTTCAAATTTAGTATGCATAATTAGTTAAGAAAATATACAGTGAAAAGTAGTCTATAGCCTCATTTCTGTTAATAGTGGCTTGCACATATTTTAAATTAATGTAAAATGCTGAGGGAAAGATGTATTTGCTAAAGAGATATACAGTAACAATCAAAATACATTGAATTATCCATTTTACCTGTGAAACTATCTAATTTGTGGCAAAATGCTTGAAATATTTGTGTATATCTATACAAATGATTCTGTTAGGGATACCTTTGCAATTCTACTGGCAGGATATGAAAACCACTTTTACCTCTCCTAACAAAGGTAAAGTTGAATTTTCCTTGGCTGTTTTACACATGATCATGATATAGAGTGATGTTTGTCATTCATAAAAGAGATACTGATCTTTTAAATGTGATAACCCCCTTTCAGTCTGTATAATGTTTTTAATGAGTATTAAAGTAAACATGAAATTTGTTATTCTAATTCAGCCACCATTTTAAGGCCATTTCTCATACGAAACTCTGATATGAGAGTAGTAGTAGTGTAATTGCATTGCCAATTACGTTTGTATGGCAATTACATATGTAAATGCAGAACATTACATTTTGAAAGATGATACATTGTTTACTGGTGTGCATTGTCCAACAAAATGCAGTTATTTCTTATCACCACAGTGCAGAAAAGTAAACTATTCCTATAAGTTGAACAAGTAAAAAAACTAGAATAGCTATCGTCCCTGGCCAGCACGTTCCAGGCAAACAATGTATAACATACTTAGTAGAATTTTTTTCAAAGATTAACTTTACCAGCAAGGACAATCAATGGCACTTGTAAGCAAATGACAATTATTTACATACAGTATATGTGTGCTTCTCCCTTACATTTTAGTGCAAACCGAAATGGGATGACAGCTCATGAGGTAAGGGTGAGGCAAACAATTTGACATCACTCAACTCAGTGTCACAATGAAAAAGTGTAGGCAAGAAAAGGGAAGTTCGCCCCCTTCAAACTCACAGTGAATATTTCAAATGAGTGATCTTTAAACAGCATCAGCCTGATGGCCCGAAGTCCACTTCTCAAATAAACACTACAGGTTTCTAAATCACACTTGTTGCCTTCCATTTTTACCAGACTTGTATTCCGGGAAATCTAACCCAAAGCAGAGTTTGTTAATGTTATAAAAGGGATACTTCAGCTCTCTTTAAAAGTATGGTAATTGTACACATTCACTATCACTATCCGAAACACTATGCATAAAAATACATAATTCACAGACAAAGGTTGAGCTAATAAATACAGTTAATACAATAATATATAGATACTTTTATTTCTGTCTTACATTTTTTTACAGTGTCACCATTTATACCATTATTATGTACGAGATACAGAGACATTTATATACCAGTAATTAGAGGGTACTTATTGCTTACGTCAGCAAGCAGCAAATAAGGGCACAGGATTTCGAAAAAAAGAAAACTACTTCCTATAACCAGTTGAAGAAAAAAAATTGCATTTCACAAAACACTGCATTTGTATCTAGTGTTTAGAATAGAACGCAGTATATGTCAAACCAATATTCACAAGTGTAGTATGTATACTGGCATTTAAAAATTGAATTACCCTACAGAGAACGCTTATCTACTTATAAATCTGCAATGAGCAATGTGATGGACACCTACTACATTTACAATGTTTTTCTTATCACATGACTGTATATTTAGAATAATCCCAGAATAGATAGAATACAATTATTAGATACAATTAATATCCATATCATGTGTTAGACCAAGAATCCTGCCTTTCAAGCCCTAATGGTAATTGCAAGTATCATGCCTGTTCATGCTTTTCGCTCTTAATCTGAGTGGCGAAGAAAAATTACTTTTTTACTTTGACATACTCAGGGAACACAAACTAAAGAATTACACTTTGATTACTTCTTTGTTAAGTCGCTCATGGGAATAAAAAAGAGTGAACATCTTTCTTTAGACTTCTGTGATACCCTTAAAGTTGTGATGCATTAAAGAATAAGGTAAAGCAATTCCACTCCATGCTGTTGTGAAAACCTCTTCATTCTAGAAGTGTTAAATAAGTGGAGCCTCTTTGTTATTTAAGAGCAGTATTTTAAAGTCTCCTTTCATATATTTGATCCTGCTTAAATAAATCCTGTCCCCTGAAGAGTTCCAATCTTGATTCTATGTCTAGGATCTTATCTAATTTTCTAGGAGACAAAAGAAAAAAGCCAGACAAAAGCATGGTGTTGCCTCAATTCCCGTAGGACTATCACCAAAACAGTTACCTTCTTTTCACTGTTTTTTCTTTCTCACAACAGTTTTTCTACTGACGAGGATTTATTTTAAAGAAAATGATAGGTTAAAGAAAAGGATTGGTTAACAGAGCTTAGTTACCAAATGATCCTCCACAAATTCTTATCAGTAGTCAGGAAAGAGTCATTGGAAAGATCCTAACACCATTTTATCTGGTGAGGACATGCAGTTGAACTATTGCTACAGGTAAGTAACTTTACTTTAGTTTTAAAATGTAGCCATGTATTGTTTCTCATTCTTCATGATCATAAAATCTGAAATAGCTATACAGTTTTTGCAGTAGGAATTTGCTACAATGTAGATCAGGCATGGTAATTAAAAGCAAAATGATAGAATTATGAGTAGGTTTAAAAATAATTATCGGTTATTTGAAACAATTGGAACCTTTCTTTCATAGTTAGGGATGAAAAGTTTACTCTTGTGGTGACCCTCACTTTTATAGTGGCTTAATCCAGACAATCTAGATGTACTGTATCTGAATGCAAGGAATGAAAAATATAAGAGAACTGATACATGACTAATATTCAATGAATTGTCTTTTCTGAAGCTAAATAATTGGAAATGAAATTGGATGTAAAATGTTGTAAAAAACTGAAAAAATTACCTAAATAAAAGAAAACAATTCCATATACATATTATGGCAAATTTCAAGCTTTTCAACAGCATGAAAGAAGGGGCCTATTTTAAATTACAAGAACACTAATAGGTCCTTTTTTAGGGAGGCTATATGCCTCATTTTAATTGGTTTGTAAGCATTATGACAAAGCCAGTGATCTTCAGAAACTATTTAGGCATTACTAAGCAGTGTTCATTGGTATATGTTTTATTTTTATTTTAACTAAACTGAACATTTTACCCTGTAAAAATGGAAAAGATTCAGAAGTAAATAATGCACACACAAGTCAGTCCACATGTTTTCACCACCTTTCATTCCTGTTATTGCTAATTACTGAACATTTCTAGTAATGGTACCACTTTCTGAATGTATTGTTCTCTTACTGCTCATATCAGTCAATGGTGTCAAACTGCATGGTCCTGCTCTCCTCACCGAGAAGCTCTGAGCTAATCCTTAAGGCACTGAGATTCTAGGTCCAAGTAATTCCCCACTAACATGCCAAGTAATATTTAGCAAGTTATCTCAACACCATATGCGTACGCTTCCGTGCTTATAAAGTAACTTAATACCCAAATACAAAAATGCTCTAACCATAAGTTTTCTGTGAAACCAAATTTGGGATTATGTAAATAGGATTAGGAAACAATTAGAGGAGATTCTAAGGTTTGATATGTTTTAATGGGGGATATTTAGGGGCTAATTTACAAGCCCCTTGCGCTACCGGTTCATCACTTTTTGTGATGCACCGCTGGCGCAACCTCCTGCCCCATATTTACAAAGACATATAAAGCCACCCTGCATGGCTTTTCTTGTAAATATGGCCCCTTCTCATGTCAACACTTTGCGTGAAAGGGGCGTGACATGGATGTTGCTGTAGTTGTTTGCACGCAACACCCATGTATTCTGCCGCATTTGCAGATTTACGAGAATTGGTAAACCTGGAAATGGGTCAGAATGCTACACCACCCCTGAGGCGCAACGAGGAAAATGTTTACATTTATCCTCATTTATTCCTCTTTCTAGGGTTGCGGCATTCTGCAGCACACATAGGAAGAGGAAATCACCTTTTATTTTTTTTGTTTTGTTTTTGTGCAGGAAGGTGTCCTTCCTGCACAGAAACAATCTCCCCGCAACGCAGGCACCCTTGCACCATGGCGCAAGGGTGCCTGCGTGGAGCATGGTAGCAGATTGTGCGCCAGCGCAGGGGGACGAAGAGGGATGTGTCATATTGTTGTAACTATGAGGCATCCCTGTGCTTTGAAAGTGCTGCAGCGTAGCGCAGCCAAAGGGCTTGCGGTGCTGTGCTGCTGCACTTTCTTGAAAATAAGGCCCTTACCCTTTTGAACTTTCAGTGATGCTTCATGAATATATTGTTTGTGAGCTCCTTCTGGATG
Organism: Calotriton arnoldi; assembly: GCA_963921515.1. Classification (NCBI taxonomy): domain Eukaryota; kingdom Metazoa; phylum Chordata; class Amphibia; order Caudata; family Salamandridae; genus Calotriton; species Calotriton arnoldi. The sequence goes on from CAWUFW010000116.1 coordinate 1,176,329, forward strand.
CAACCTATAACATTTGTTCTTCAATGTATTTCTTCCTAGACTTGTATTATGCATGATTTTTTTACTTGGCCCATTGTAGCTATGTCTAAATGACAACCTGATATAGAGAAAAACATTCCATTTGAATTGGTATGCAGAAGGACCGACTCAAGTCTAGGCAATATCACTTCAGCACCTTTTAAAGATGGAAAGAAAATATTTAATTGACTTTAGGTCATGTCTACAGTTGGAATGTTGATGATTACTTCATGGGTTAACATATAGTGCAAATTGTTACCAAGAGTTTTGGTTGCCCCACTACCAATGAACAGAGTGCCCAATAATTTCAACGGATTACGACAGTCTTGGCAAAGATAGGTTATATGAATCTATTCTATGATTTTTTCAAATGGTATTTTGGGCTAACCTGTTCAATTCCAGTATTTAGATTAACGTATATATATTTGCAATGGGCTCTAATTTTGTTTTTGGTTTTATCAGCTGCTTCCCTTTTAGTCTTCCAACATGGGAGGAACTTGTACCACTGCAGCTAAGACTTTTAATCCTCACTACAATATATTTCTTTCCATTTCACTACTGCTCTAACTATTGATTTAATTATAAGGGTAAATACAGTTTTTAGAATAGCTTGAAAACTTTTCTTACACATTTGACCGTCCTCATTTCCAAAATAAAAATTGCATTTTTTAAAGACTGATATGATTCAGCTGTGAGCTGGTATTTTAGATCTTCGGTGTATGGCGCACAGAGAAAATTTAGTATTTGTCCCAACGCTGCATAAATATTGTGAAAATGCTAAATCTAAACAACAAGCTTAAAGTATGATTTCTAGTTTGAGTCTCTGTGGACAGTTTTATAAGTCCATGGAAAGCACAAAACATAAACCAGACTAATTGATTTATGTTTCAAGCAACTAACATAGCTGCTAGGCAATATAAATAGCACATCCAGAACTGTCCCCTTTTGTATGGTTGGTACACTCTCTGTACAGTACCAGCTGCTAATGATACTCCTGAGAAGCAGAGAAACAAATAATGAGAAACATCAGAGTGCACCCAATTAGATATAAAGCCAGTAGAAGCCCAATATGGTCAGTTAGGTTTCTTATAAAATTCCAAGGTGGAGATTTTTTTTAAAAGTCACGCAGCGCAGCCCCCCACGAGGCTTCGCTGCATTGCGCGACCGGGAGGGAGCAGGAGAGAGCGCCATATCTTCAGAGATATGGCTCTCTCCTCCCCTTTCCCTTGTGTTGGCGCTGATTTCAGCTGCCGTGCGCCTGCACCCCCTTAGCGCCGCAGCGCTAGGGTGTGTGCATGAGTGTAGCATAGGTTTTGTACAGGAGGGGTACCCTTTCTGTACAAAATACTATGCTAGGCACGATGCAAAGCTTTTCCCACTTTGCATACATGCTGCACAGTGCAGCAGGCATGGAAAGTGGGAAAAGCACGGAGAAATGTAAGCATGTCTCCTGTTAGCGCCTCCTTTGAAGGGGCGTTAACTTTTTGCGCAAAACCATGTTTACAAATCTTTGTAAATATGGTTTTGCGTCAAAAGGCATGGGTAGTTGCATGGGAACGCCCCCTCAGCTCAAAGTAACGCAAAGCAGTGCTTCGCGCTACTTACAGGGTACTTTCCAGCGCTGGAAAGAAAATAGGAAAAAAGAAAATTTGCGCTAGTTTGCATCACTTTTGTGGCACTAAACCAGAGTATAAGGTATGAAAATCTCCCCCAAAAGCTTTCTTCTTTTGCATAAAATAATTACAGCCATACAGCCACAGCCAACGCTTTTCATTCTATTGAATATAAGTTGTAAAGTGGATAATATCTGTGCTGTGTGATACTGTTGTGAGATTGGGAAATATGATGTACATACCCCGGGGGGAAAAAAGCAGAAATAAAGATGTGGAGGTGGTATTGAGCCCATATATTCCTTTACAACCGAAAACAGAAAACGTTCAATAGAACGAAACGTGTTGGCTGTAATTATTTTATGCAAAAGAACAGAACTTCTGGGATTTAATAAAGAGGAAATAAGAAACCTAATTGAGCATATTGGACTTCTAACCGATTCATATTTCAAGGAATTCACTGGGAGCAGCAGTTTATTCTTATAATGAAATAGAAAAGATATGATGTATCTACAGTCATTTGAAACCTACAGGGGTAGTAGCGTTGTACTTCTTACATGTTCTTGGGTAATGATGAACACATTTGTATAAAGGCAATTCATCATACTGTCCAAGTGCAGTTGTGCTAAGCACCATCATGAGAATCAAAGGAAGCCCGCATTTGATTGCTTCTGGTATTAACGTTTGAATTTGTACTCTCAATTTGATGAGTTTGCTTTGGCTAAGGAGTCCCTTAATTCTCTGTCGTTGATTGATTTAAAATAAACTACCAAATAGGTCCTTTGCCTGACCCAGCTTTTACTAAAACTGTAGCTTACTAATTTTTATGATCTGGCTTCCTGCATGCAGCACAATCTTTTCAGGAATGTGCTGGTTGCTATCCTGGCCAATCTGGTATATGATAAAACACATTTAGGCAAAGATGTTCTTTGCTCAGAATACCTTGATGAATTAAATATCTGTTTAATTTATTAAGGCTCTCTGATGAAGATGACTGCTTTCTCTTGGAGAGCGCGGGACTATCCTAACTTATTTTCCATTTATCTATAATTACTGTAGCCATTATTTGCTATTTAGAGTGATGATTACTGTAGCACAGATGTTCCGCTTTCTGTTCTCAACTTTAGGCCATCTTACTGATACATATATTAAATGTTAGTGTTTTGAGGTTTTTGGTATTTATTAGCATTGATCACAACAACAGTACTTTGTCTCCAAAACAGTTTCAAACTTTGCCTGGGTGATTATAATCAACAAGTGCAGGTAGGCCTGCTCACCGTTCCTGGTATATTAATAAACACTAGGGTCCAGATTTACTAAAATTTCACGCAAGGCAGCAAAGGAACCTGAAACTGACATGCTAAGATATGGCTACACTTCTCCTCCCTCCTTACGCTGGTGCACCGTGTGCTAATTAGCGCCAACACAGGCACCTTTGCAAGGCAGCCTGTGTTACAGGCAGGATTGTTTTTGTGCAGGAAGAGATACCTCTGTGTACAAAAATAATCCTAAGAGGCAATTTCCTCTTTCTGTGTGTGATGTGAAATGCATCAAGCATAGAAAGAGGAAGTAACAAGGAGAAATACAAATATTTCTCCTTGTTACCCCATCCCCGTGCGGTGCACCATTTTGAGGAAATACCAGGTTTACTGATTTTAGTAAATCTGGGATTGCATCAAATTTTATACGTGGATACATGGGAATGTCCATGCTCTACCCATGGAACACCTACCACTACGAAATGTAACGCAATGCAGCACAAAGGGTTGCGTTACATTTCTTTATAAAGTCATGCAAGGCAGTGCAAATCACCCCTCGCTTGGCTTAGTAAATATCAATTAAGGACTTTGTGTGATGCAATCCAACAAATTCCTCTCACACTGAGGACTCACCTCTGTCTCCCTTGTTCAATTCCTCCCGCTTATGTGTCTGCTGCCTCTTGTCCCATCGGAATATGTTTTAATATATTTTAGGCATGGACCTATGCTATAGTATGTGCTCCTATCTCTCTGTTCACCATTATCGCATGTACATATTTTTGTACATATTGCATTTTTTTTCCAGTGTTTCTATATTTCTTCCTGTTCTCTCCCATGATTTTGTACAGTACCAGTAAAGCGCTGTCACCGGAAAGGGGCTTGTTCGCTCTATATAAAACTCCAAATAAATAAATAAAATGACAACCCAAGTCCTTAGTAAATCTGGGCCTGGGTTTTAGCCCCCTAGGGCTTTTATGTCACATACTGAAAGAGAAAAAAGAGACTGTAGTTCGTTTCAGTTGTCAGTTCAGTCTTATTCGCAGGCCATGTTGGTGAGGGAAGCATGTATGATATTCAATGCAAGGCCTAGGAATCATCTTGAGGCATTTTGAAGCCCTGTAGCTACTGGTACAGATGCTCAGTGAACAGAGCTCACTGGCATAAATAAAAGTGATATGTTTACAGTGTTGTTTCCTGTCGCATTTGTTTTCCTTTTCAGTTTTTAAGTTATCTTATGCCCACAGTGACCCTGCTCGACTAATCACTAATGGAAAAAAAAAACTAGTATGTTGCAGAGCTTCATATTTGTGTTTACTGTATATTTGAATGGAACACACACTGTGAAATCACGTTGTTGGTAGAATGGTATACTTAATATGCTAAACATGGTGAAATGTTAATCATTTCTATAGCACACTTGGCAAACTAAACTGGCTCTCAGAACTTAAAAAGACACTATTATAATCTGTACTTATATTATCAACCAAGAATAAAAGAAGGTTGAATTGGTTTTGATGGAATTACTGTATACTTAACTGGAATTATTACTATAATACCAACCGCCACAAGTACAGTACACCAACATAGCTACCTCAAGAGAGCAAACCGCCTCACCCTGGTGTTGAGAGTTCCACTTGCGGCCAGTGAGTCCAGGAATCATGTTCTATGTACTTAATAAACAAGAAGCACACAATATATGCAATATATACATATACATGTAAGAAATATAGAGCTAGCCCTGAGGTATGTTGGCATGCTTCTTCCAATTCTTTTTATTGCTCATTCTTCACCACTTCAAACATGTCTTCTTCATTTATTAAACATATAAGTCCAGATTTACTACGGGAGTGCATCGCCTTTGCATCACGCAAGGCAAGCCTTTAAGTCAGATTTACTAACGCAGGCAAAGCCACCATGCGAGGCCCTGCGTGGCATAGTAAATCTGGAATAATGCAAGGTAGCGTTTTGGGAAGGGGTTCAATGGGTGAAGCGTGGGTGTTCCCACGTGTCCACCCATGGTTTCAGGCGCATTCCCAGATTTACTACACCTGGGAAAGCATCAAAATAGGACGCCAACCCAACAGAGGCTTAACAAGGAGAAATATGTTTCTTCGGCAGAACACGTAGAAAGAGGAAAGTACCTCTGAGGATTGTTTTTGTGCAGGAGGGTGTCCCTTCCTGGGAGCTAAGCAGTACATTGTGTGCCAGCGCAATGAGAGAGCAGGAATGCGCCATATATGAGTAAATATGGTGCATTCGTGCACTCTCCATTTGATGCAGCACAGCAAGTTTATCCTGATCAAGAAAGGCTTTCTGCACCAAAATACTGTCAACTACTTCAAAGCCAAATCTCAGTAATATGTTCCTCCTCTTCAAGTAAACATGCAGTCTCTGTGCACCCTTGTCAATCATGTAGAATTATGCTCTTTAAGCCCCAAAATTAATAGCTTTATTAGAGACACCAGCAAGGCTGACTGAGTCTGACCAATACAAACTAGGCTACCTGATGAGAATCATCTACCTCTAGACTTCATGCCTGGCACAAGGCAACCAAAAAGGTGAGCACAATAAGTAATCGACTGTGTCCCAAAAATGCTTCTCTTTTATCCCCCTATATGTTCCAGTAAATATTATTCATATCTTTTCTATGTGGAAGTTTACAACTGGGATCCAGATTTGCCAACACTTTGTGCTGGCTTTGCGTCACAAAAATGATGCAAACCCAACGCAAAGTGCTGGGGTGGGATTTACTATCCAACGTAAACCCCCAATTCCATTGGAAAGTTCCTAAAAGTAACACAAAGCTGTGCTATGTGTTACTTTGTGTCGACGGGTCATTCCATGGGTAAAACATAGGCGTTCTCATGCAGCCACTCATTGATTTTGACGCAGACCCATATCTACCAACATTCGTAGACAAGGACTTGCACCAAAACCTTAAGACTCCTTGAGGCAGGCACAAGGATAAATGTTTTCACTTCCCCGTACCGTTCCAACTTTGCATTTGTGCTGCATTGTACAGCACACATACGTAGTGGAAAAAGTCTTTAAGGATAGTTTTAGTACTGGAGCGGTTCCATTCCAGTAGAAAACCTCTGCTTCAGAGAATGCACACACTATTATGCATTGACACATGGTAGCCAAAAGTGTGCCAGCACAGGCGGAGAGAAAAACGTGCTTTATATTAGTAGATATGGAGCATTTTTCTCTCTTCCTTTGATGCAAGGCAGTGCAGCAACTTAGTGGAGTCAAATCTGCGATTGAATGCTTATTTATTTTATACATGAAAACTAAAACAATATAGCAAAAATTGACAATTCAGTTTTTTACAATGCAACATAAATGAACTGGACAATGTTTTCTCTCTTGCGGTATCCTTTCATGGGAGTGTGAATTGAAAATTAAAAAGTCTGACTTTACAGTTTAACTGAGGCCTGGTTGGCTAGAATTAGTCAGCATAGGTTATAGTGGCTGGGAGAACAAATGAGACTTGTCGAAACAAATTTAGCTAACACTTACAAAGAACCTGGATTTATTGCACACACACATACTCTTTGCTGATTAGACCTATACACCCATTAGTATACATTCCACTGTACAGACCTTTACACTTTTGTTATGTAGTGGCTAGCAGCACCACTTGCCATTAAACAGGATTATGACAATGGAATCGCCAATGAAGATAACCTGCTCCAACTTTTGAATGTTTACATTCTATTTCTCCCTGGTTAATTTAGAACATTCTACCCTCATCGGGGATAATGTTCTAATAGCTTTTGGCTATACCAGTTCCTCCTTACTATAACTTTTGATAAGGGCCTTTAGCTAATGGCAAAGCCCTTGGTATTGGGTGATAATGCTATAAAATTTTGAATTTGAAATCAATTCACCTACTGAGAGCTATGTGTGTCAAAAGATACATCTGCTGTTTGTGGATCTGTGCTTTCCCATTGCTATATCTTTTCCATAGAAACTGGAAGCATTTTTTTAGATGACAGTTATGATTTGCCAGAATTAATTGTTGCATGGCCTATTAAGATATTTGTGGGGAATAAAAGACAAGGCAAGTGTCTATACCCTGTAAAAATACAGGTATGTCAACTTAACTTCATACTTCCTAGTCTGCCAGTCTGTCGAACATATTTCATGAGGTTGTGTAGGGCTAAAGGGAGCAGTTTCACCAAGCTCTCTCTTGTCCTAAAATGCTTATTTGTCTCTCTCTTTTCATGGAATACATTATTTAGTAGAATATTACAGATATGTACCATTTCCGTCTTCCCAGGTACATACAAGATTGTGTATTACAATACTAGATAACCTGCTATGAATGATGTTTCACCATAAGGAGAATGCTACTTATCAAAATGCCAGCGTCTAAAACAGAAGAGCTCTTTTACTGTTGATCATCAAATGCTACATGGCTTTAGTTTAAAACCCATAGATGAATGGTAATCATCCTTTTTTCGTGATTATAGTGGCTTTGACCCAATTGTCCTCTGTTTATCTCAAGTCTTTTCATAGAAATACTTATCGTGCACTATGTTTCTTATATTTCAATAATAATTCCCAGATGTTAGATAAAAAAAATAACAGTACTGGTGTTTTTATCAATGAATACACCAAAGATGTTTAGTGATCCTGAAAAATACTCAGGGCTTGCTTTCATCAATCTATGTTTTAGGTTTAATGTTTTTCAAATTAACTTTAAATAGACTGTCTCAAAGTGAAACTCTTCCAAAAACTGTCAATCCTACTACCTTTACAATGCAAGTACTTTTCTATTGCAAACTAAGACATAACTGCTCTGCACAACTCCAGCATTGTATTGCATAGAAGGGAGACATATTCATGAGCTTCTTAATGCATACATATATATTAGAGGCAAAACATGATTTTTCAGTTCCCTTGGCTAAGTGCAATAAAGCCTTTACTACAGTGGTGCTATTCACTAGTATAATAACTATATACAGTTAATACTGCTATGGCTTTACATATCATTCTGATATCACTTTGACATTACTCCTGTAAAACTGCCAGGAAAAAAAATCGAATTGTTTACATATGCATGTGGATATCCATCTAAATAACCTTCAGCTGTTTGGGTTGCCAGCATCCCGTGTGAAGCTGTTCCTTAGTAGTATGCTACAATAACTGCATCTGAATAAGGAGCCTTTATCTCTTTATTCTTGGAAATTCTGCACAAAGAAAAATATGAGGGGCTGATTTACTAACATTTGGCACCATGTTTGAAAAACAAAAGTGATGGAAACTGGCACAAAGCCTTGGTTTGGGATTGAGGGGACTATTTATTAGTGTGTGATGCAGGGCAGCGCAGCAAGTCACTTTGCTGCACAGCTATGCGTCAAAAGAAAAGGGCAGGAATGAGATACAGTGCATTCCTGTCCTCTTCCACTGCACTGGTGCACAACTGGCTGCCTTGCGCCAACGCAGGCACCCTTGCACCATGAATTGTAGTAATGATTGTTTTGTGCAGGAAGGGATACCTTACTGAACAAAAACAATCAATGGAGGCTTTTTCCTCCTATGTGTACTGCAGAATGCAGTATACAAGAAAGATGAAAAAATGAAGAAAAAGAAAGCTATTTCTCCTCGTTTTTGACGCATTCCCAGGTTTACACGTCATTGTAAATCTCGGAATGTTTTAAAATCCAAGGGTGTTGCGTGGAAATACCCACCACAACGCCCATGGATCCTCTTTGACGCAGAGTAAGGCGACTTGGGCTCCTTTGCCTTACTGCATATCTACGTGTCTTAAAAAACTATTTATTTAGCATGTGTTGCAGCTCCCTCTTTCCTCGAACTCATATCCAAGAACCTACAGAAGCAAAGGTTCTGGTTTCTACAAAACAGGTGGTTCCATAATGCTACTTTGCATTACTCTGCGTCGGGAAGGCATTTCATCAATCAATCAGGGAATTGTAAGCGCGCTACTCACCTGTGAGGGTCTCAAGGCGCTGAGGGGGTCCGCAGATCTGTTTAGCCGAAGAGCCAGGTCTTGAGGGTCTTCCTGAAGGTGTTCAGGGAGGGGGCGAGTCTGATGTCTGCCGGTAGCTCGTTCCAGGTCTTGGCTGCATTTCATGGGTCGAGCATGGGCATTCCTGTGCATCCACCCATGGATTTTGATGCAACCCAGATTTACTAAAGTATGTAAACCAGGGATTGCGCCTGAATGGTGTGCCTACCTGAAACTTGGTGTACTGAGGAGAAATCTTTATTTCTCCTTGTTACTTCCTCTTTCTATGTGTGCTGCACTCTGTAGCACACACACAAAGATGAATACGACTCTAAGCACTACTTGTGTGTGGGAAGGTATGCCTTCCTGCACAAAAACAATCCTGACTCCAATGCAGGCACACTTGCACCATGGTGCATCCATAAGTGCCCCAGTGCTGGGAGAGAGGTGGACAGTGCCATATCTTTGTAAATGTGGCAGTTAAATTCTCTCCTTTTCGCACAACTAGCGCAGCAACTTGCTGCGTTGCTTTGCGTGAAATATTAGGAAATCCATCCCATTGTTTTAACTGACTGTTATCCAAAAGTCAATCTAGGTTGTTGTTGGTTGTTCTGAGCAGAAACTCCTCAATTTAGTACTCTGGTGATTTAAAAAGATCACTAACTGTACCTTCTTGTCACCAAGAGAAATTTTTGTTCGCCGGGCACCGTTTTGGTTAAAAATAGCAAATAGAAACAGCTTTATTCTGAGTTATCTAAAGAAGAGCTAACCATTGGGTTGCCTAGTTTATAGGCTCAAGCATGCCTGGCTCAAGACAGTCACCAACAATAAGGATTAACATACTAAAAACGGTATCATACTCTGCTAGTTTGGTTCACTCTTGTAATTGTGTATCTACACTTGATTAAAGCGGCGGCCAGCACAGCTAAGCGCTGTGAGGCGCGGCAGAGGAGGAAGTCGACAAACGACGGAATATGTATTATTTATTTATTTAATTATGCCTATTCCGTCGCCTGTCGACTCCCCGCGTTTACCTGTGCCAGCCGCCGCTGCTTATATTTATGTAACCGTGACTTTGTTTTAAGTGAAAGTGAGGTATCATTGGCTGGTCATAAGGGAAAGACACTTGCTAACCTGCTGTGAGTAGTTTTCCTGTGTACTTTAGAAAACAACTTTCCATTACTCTCTTCTGCATATCTCAAGAGCTGCTTTAGTTTCTGTGTTGAATTGGAAAAGCTAGTCATCTAGGCGCTTCAAATATTTCTATTACAACACTGGCAGAAGTTTAAGATGTTGTTAAGGAAACAGCTAAGTTCTAATGGCTGCGTAATTGCTTGTTAAAGAATATTTTTCCAGCCCGGAATTACAAACCTGGGCAGGCTGTGCTGAGAATAGCTGCAAGTTTCGTTTGAGTCAGTAATATGAGAAATTGTGAACATCAGAAGACCTTCTGCCACAGCGGTCTCACAGCGAAACACAAATCAGTTTTAATGTATGGACGTGTTAATACTTAGCAAGTCAAAAATCACATCTCTTGAAAGTCTAAATAATCCAAGAAAAATAACTTTCTTAAATTAAAAAAAATATTTGCAACAGTGTAAGCGTTGGCGCAACGTCCTGTCATTAATGCCGAGTGCCTACTGCATGGAATGTATACCTTTTATGGACTGTGGGTCCTATTTATGAGCCAGTTTGTGCCACTCTTACATGTGATTTATGAAACCACACAAGGCCACTTTGCGTGGCCCTGAGTGGCTCCATACATCTGGTTGAAGTCAACACAACGCAAATCACTGCGTTGCCTTACTTTGCCCTGGGAAGGTGTTCCATGGGCGTTGCGTGGGTGTTCCCACGCTACTGCCATGGTTTATGACACATTCCCAGATTTACCAGGACTGGTAGACCTGGAAATGCACCAAAAAGATACATCTTCTCAGGTGAGGCGTAACGAGGAGAAATATCTTTATTTCTCTGCGTTTCTTCCTCTTTCTATGTGCGCTGCATTCTGCAGCATGCATGGAAAGAGGAATATGCCTCTCAGGATTGTTTTTGTGCAGGAAGGTGTCCCTTCTTGCACAAAAACATGAATCGCAGGCACCCTTGCACCATGTTGCAAGGGTGCCTGAGTTGGTGCTAGGCTGCCTAAAGGGCGACAGCGCAGGGGGAACAGGCAGGAATGGCCGTATTGCCTTAATTACGGTGCATTCCTGACCTTTCCCTGTCACGCAGTGCAGCGTGACTTGCTGCGCTGCGTGACATTCTCATAAATAGGCCCCTGTGTATTTTAAATAGCTCTTTATTTCCACTAGTATGGTTCACTGATTAGAACACTGCCATTAGTTGATGCAGACTAACTAATGCACAGGGAACAAATTAAGCGTTCAACAATTTCTGAGGGAAATCACCTGAACTCATAACGTCAGAGATGCCTATACTAACCTTCGTTAGGGTTCTGTATGGTCCGTCAAGCAATGATAGAGGGTAGGCAAAGGCTGTCATTTGAAAGGAGTAACTCCGCCGTTCTTCACCAAGATAAGCAAAGACTGAGATCTGATCAGTGTAACCCCATCTTTCTCCATCACCAACTAACTGGGAACTACTGTCATTTCAGAGGTTGGGTAGCACATACCAACAAGCCAGCAGACTCGCACCAGCATTTGTCATGTGAAAATTCCAATACTATTGTTTGCTAATACTGGGTTTCTTTTTGGCTGAGATACATTTAATAACAAAACACTGAAAATAAATTTACTCTGTTGGCTTCTGCACTTTTACAAGATTTCTTGTTTTACTGCAAAATGCAATTTTTCTTTTCTTGAGCCTATATGACCTGTAGGTACTACCAGGAATTTCTAGAGATGGCCATATTCTAATGTGAAAGAATTTCCCTGTCTATTTACATATAAAATAGATGTTAGCTTTGTAGGATACATACAGTGTTATTCAGGATGCCCACCTTGTTTTTAGGAAGAATCATGGTGATTCTGGTTAAGTCTGCGATTATATAACCTGGTTTACTAAAGCACTACAGTATGTAACACAAGAGACATTGGTTCTACTTTTTACAACTCCTGTGGGAATCTGGTAAAGGTATACAGCTGCTCTGTTTCTGAAGGGGAACCACTGCAGCTCTCTCACAATACCTTTTAGGACTGGCTTGCCTCCGCGGCCTACTGCTTTTTACAAACACCCTGTTCTGAGCACTACTCCGGGCAAACCTAGAGAGCCCGGATCCTGCCATATTGGAGGGCCCTTGAGCAAAGAGAAGTGCTTGTAGCTTTGGTTTGACCTTAGTTCCTCGTCGCCTCTTTGGATAATACAAATGCACTAGGGGGAAATCGCGGGCACGTTTCCCCAAGGTTTCAAAGTGTTCATCTGGCAAACCCCAACAGAGCGAGGGTGAACGGTTCATTGTATACATTTGACACAAACCTTGGTTTTCAAAAATTTCTCTGACACCTCTCTGTGCATTTACTAATGAACTCTCTGGTGTTTGTGCCTTTAAGATCTTGTTAGCCAAATTTACTTTCTTTGGTGTACCAGAAGAAGACCCTTGGATGGATGGCAAATATTTGGCACTCCGAGGCTTGCTTGCACCAGCATGCGTTAGATCTAGATAGCCTGGGCCATCGATGAGATTCACATCTGGCCCTAGATTTAAACTAGTTCTATCTGTGAAAGAATTTTCTCGATCATCGTAGCCCAGATCTGCAGGAGCAGAACACTGATGCAGAGGCCTCGTTGCTTTGCAGTCCCCATGGTTCTCCTTATCATCTCCATTGTCCTCTTGACCTCCTTCAAAAGAGTTCTCTGTCCAGTTGGACTCCTGACTGACATTTTCCATAGGATTCATGTCCCTGAGAAAAACCACAATGACGGTGATATTGTCACTAGATCCTGCGTCTCGGGCCGATGCCACTAACTTGTGTGCCACCATGCTGCTGTCCCCGTTGTTCTCTTTCAGATGGTCAGACACAACCTTCACTGCTTCATCGGGGCTCACGGTGTCATAAAATCCATCGCAGGCTAGAATGAGGTAGTCTTCAGACCCATCCAGGACTGTAGAGGCAGAGTCCGCTTCTCCGCAGATATACGGCTTGTGCTCTGCATCACCTAAAACATTTAAAACAAACAATGTAAGAATCAACATTGTCATCTAATGCAAAAATAAAAATAATATAGCAGCTAAACCTTATAAGAACTAAGGTCCATTGAAATCTAAGATATATTATCCTTATACCAGGTGAGTATTATGTGGCCAAGAACCCTATGTGAAAATAAGACAATTGATCATGCACAATTCCTGACTCTTATGAGCAGCAATCATCCAATATGTAGAAACAAGACTGGAGTCTTATCCAAATGAAAATCTGTAAAGAAACAGATTGTTGTTTGGTATTCTCTTATTGTCATTACATGAAATAAGAAATACCCGGGGAGAGTTACTAAGATTTTACGTCGTGTTTGCGTCACAAAAGTGACACAAAACGGCGCAAAATCTTTTTTTCCCGATTTACTTTCCAGCGCTAAACTTGTTTAGCACTGGTAATGATGTGAAAGTAACATAGCGCTGCCTTGCTTTACTTAGCGCCAAGGGGGCGTACCATGGGCGTCTCCATGCAACTACCCAAGGTTTCTGACGCTAAACCCAATTTACTAAACAAAGTAGACCGGGTTTAGCGTCAGAAATGGCGCCCTTTTTTTTGTTCAAATATCTTTATTGCTTATTTAAAGGAGAAATACATTTGTAATACGATAACAATACAACAGATCTGATAGAGACATCTAGCCGCATATTCCTTAACTTAGAGTAGAATATCCCCAGGCGTCAGACTGGATCCGGAGAATTTTTCTCAGCAGCACCTCTGCGCGCCGGGTGACGGCGCTGCATGGCTCCGCCCTGACGTCGTCCACGGACATGACGTCAGTGGAGCCATATAAGTCCCTCCCAGTGCGCTGAAGTCAGTTTCCTTCTTTTCCGCGTCCCAATGCGGATCCAGGAGTAGCAGTTCCTCTGGCCTGTTTTGTTTTCAGGCCTTCTTGACGCCTTCAGCGTCCGTGAACAGTGTGCGATGCCTTCGGGCTTCAAGTCGTGTGAGACCTGTACGCGGCAGATGTCAGCAACGGATCCGCACGCGATTTGTATGTGGTGCCTGGGAGAGCACCACGACTCCGAGGAGTCCGACGCCTGCCGGCAGCTGAAGCCGAAGTCTCTGCGAAGCGTCAGATGAAGTTCCTGACCGCCCGGATGTCCCGTTCAGAGTCTTCACGTCGCCGATCTCCATCTCGAGCTGGGGCTCCTGTTCGGGTCCGGTCACAGAGTCGTTCCCGCGGACGTCGTTCGCCTGACGCAGGTACGCACAAATAAAAGTCACGGAGGTCGTCGGCCTCGCATAAACATGACTGCGGGGTCCGCTGCTCCCGGTCTTTACCGGACACGGGCGCCCTGGAGTCGGCCCCCCTCTACCCACCATTTCCTGGTGTTGGGGCGACTCGAGCCCAGATGGAAGCCTATTCTCAGGCTCTTCAGTTCATCTTTGGGTCACCCCCTCTCCCTGGCGTGCCTTCGGGCCCCACAGAGGGGGTAGGGACTCAGGTTGGGTCTTCGCCCTGCCCTGACTCTGGTTCCAGAGTCGCTGCGACGTTGGGACACGGCCCGGAGGGGCATCCAGGTTGGACGTCAAGCCCTCCTGTGACGTCTCCGCATAGCCCTGTGAGGCTCCCTGCGCCGATGCCGTATGCGGCTGCAACACGGTGCTTGACTCCGAGTCGACACCGTTCTTCTCCGCAGTTCCCTATCTCGGTGGAGGTCGAGTCGACGCCTGTCCGACGAGTCACCTCCTGTGCTCATCGACGTCGATATGACGCCGTCTCGACGTCGGTCGACGCTGGTGCCGGCCCCTGCTGTTCCTCTGTTAGGAGAGGATGAGGCCCCTGAGGGTTCCCCGCACCCAGGGTTGTTGCGGTGCTCTTCGGAGCAGGTGCCCAATGGTCCTTTGATCGACCTCGGGCTACTGCGCCTCTACTTTCTGGTGGACGGGTTAGCCTCCAACAGTCCCCTACAGATGGTTTATTGTCGCCACCTAGAATGGCCACGGAGGCTAGTGCGGCGTTTGCGAGGGCTGTTCGCAGGGCTGCAGATATTTTACACATGCAGCCTCCCTCAGTCTCTTTGCCTTCTGATCCTTTATTGGATCTACTCCACCAGGATGCCGTTGAGGTGGAGCCCTTGCTGCCTTTTGGCGGGTCGTTATTTGACACCCTTCTTAGGACGTGGGCGCGGCCCTCATCCGGGGACCCAGTGGATCGGGCTATAGCACATCATCATCGCCCGGCTCCAGATGACCCTGTCTGTTTGTTCCTCCATCCTAGGAATCGAGGACTGGTAGTCCAGGCGACTTCAGCCTCGCTACCTTCCTCTCCTCCCCCGCTGCTCCCTCCCACTAGGGAGTCTCGCTGGTTGGAGCCATGTGGCCGTCATATCTTTGCGTCCACCAGTTCGGGCCTCCGTGCTCTAAACACGTCTTGCGTGTTTGCACGGGCTACTTTTGCCCTTTGGGACTCAGTCGAGCGTCTTCTTCCATCTCTTCCAGAGGGTCCCCGACTGACCTGGATCGTCTGTTGCATGATGGCCGGAAAATGGCACAGTTTTCCATTAGATCAGCCATAGACACCACTGACTCTGTGGGTCGGGCGATGGCCAGGTCAGTTGCTCTGCGTCGCCATGCTTGGCTGCGCGATGGCAGTTTCACTGAAAATGTTCAGGAGCGTCTTAGGGATCTGCCCTTTGATGGGGTTGCCCTTTTTGACAGTCATGCGGACTCAGCGGTCCACCGTCTCATGACTGAGCTTCCATGACTTTGTATTTTCTAGTCCTTCTGCAGACTTTTACTTTCATATACAGTGTTGTCTCGGTTTGTTCTGGTATCCGTCAATGGGTTCATGACGTTAATTCCCAGACGGTCTGTGCGGCTACTCCGCCGTTTTTGCCCTTATTTGGTGCACCTGGCCAGCTGGTTCTGCTTT
The DNA here is from genome assembly GCA_963921515.1 of Calotriton arnoldi. NCBI lineage: Eukaryota > Metazoa > Chordata > Amphibia > Caudata > Salamandridae > Calotriton > Calotriton arnoldi. The sequence goes on from CAWUFW010000116.1 coordinate 1,192,216, forward strand.
TCCTTTCGTGTCCTCTGTCTATCAGTTTGTCTCAAGAGGTGCCCCCCTTGCTTATGGGGATGAGACTTACCCTATGTGGGGTATCCGTTATTGTATAGCTGTCCTTCCTTGCCGGGAAGCTTTGTAGGCTCCTGCGGAGTCTTTTTGGGCGGGGTTGTCCTACAGATCAGACTGTGGTCTTTTCCTGCTATTGTGGGACCCCCCTCTTCCTTCCCTCCCCCTGGTGCGGCCCACAGGTTGGCGTTGCTTTCTTCTAGTGCTTTTGCATTGTGATATGCGGTTGGTCCGTAGCACTCCCCTGCATCTGTGGATGCTGACTTCTCCAAGGTGTTGTTGGGTTTCTGCCACGACTGGCTCACCCCGGCGTGTTCTTTCAGCTTCGCTGTGCTCTTTTTGTCTACGTTGGCTGTCATTGCCGTCAGCAAGTGTCCCTTGGGGGCATGTTGTTCTGTTCGGTTCCAGCACAGTTCTTACGTGTTCTATGCGGGCACGTCATGTGGGTACACTGTCACGGGGTGCCTGCGATATCCCTTGCGCCTCTGAATTTGCTGTTTTCTACTCTCCACCCTTTGGGGTGGGGAAGTGCTTTGGTCTTTTCTCGTGGTTCAGACCCTGTCTGGTCTTTGTCTATGGGCGGTGGAGTCCCCGCCAGACATGTCAATGCTGTATGTTGCCTTATGCCCTACTTTCCTGTGCACTTCCCAGGCAGGAGTTCAAGTTCCTCTGCTCATTGCCGCGCAGGAGTTCAGATACTTTCTGCTCCGGGCTTCTGCTACTGTTGTCAGTGGAAGTGCTCTCTTCAGGATACTCACTGTCATTGTGCGGTCTTTGTATATGGATCTCTATACAATTTCCTGTTACTCTATGTACGTGTAGTACTAACTCGTTCCTCGTTCGTGTGGTGGTCAGTCTCCCCGTCTGTCACGCGGGGGACCGGGGTTCCTCTCCGACAGGTAGCTGATGTTGCCTTACGGGTCTGGACATTGTCCTGTCCTGCTGTGCTTCTCACCCGTAGTGTTGGTACCTATGGTGTGGCCTTTTTTCTCTAGGGTATGCTCTTCGAGCCCTTTTCAATTTTTTCATAGCTGTGTACATGTCTATATGTATATCTGTCTTGCGATCTACACACAACAAGAGGTCACGCATACTAGGTTTTTCCTTGCTGCTGTATCTGAGGTATTTTGCCCCAACCTCTCTCTCTCTCGCTCTCTCTTTCTCATGGGAGTGAGCCTTCAGTGTGTGTCTGGCTTGCCGGATCCCCTTCGCCGGTTGGCTGGTTTTACTACCTGGTGATGCGCCTCTCTCTCTCTGCTGGCGCATCCGTGCTGTTAACGCTACATTACATTGGGCATTACATATATGTGGTGTGGCTTTCACAGTACACACTGTCTGCTCATGTGTACTCCTGTCCTCCACATACATGTATCTCCTGGTAGTCATGTTTCTATATACACTCTGCATGGTGACATCTGTCCCCTCACATGTCATTGTTTGTGTATCCACTGTTGTGCATGCTCAGCCTGTATGCTCTGACTCTGTCATACCGTCTTGTCCCTTCTCTGGGTCTTTATCTCTTGCGGATCCATCGGATCCTGTGCTCAATTCACCTTCTTTTGCAAAAGTTTCTGGACTCTCTCAAATTCAGCACTACCATTCTGGTTCTGTGCTTCCTTTCATCCCTGTCTGGATGAGAGAGGTTTCGTACCGTCCCTTGACGGATTGTGGTGCCTTTGCCTCCCCTTGGTTTTCTGCTCCTTGCAGAGCTTACTGGTCTGGTGTCGGCCACGCTGGCATTGCTTTCCCCACCGTGTTTTAGTCAACTTGTTGACGACTAAGTTCTCTTTGGTACTTGGTGGGTTTTAGTTGCAGACCCTTCTCCAATGGGGTATGGCTTTGGTATCTATTCTAAGTTAAGGAATCTGCGGCTAGATGTCTCTATCAGATGAACGAGTTATTTACCTTCGGTAACGATGTATCTGGTAGAGACAGAGTCTAGCTGCAGATTCCTTAACGCTCACCCATCCGCCACGCTCTGCGAGGACCTTTTCAGGTTGGGTTTTACTCACTCGTCTCCTTTCAGGGGGCTTTTGTCTTCCTGCGGGGTGGCCTCTTTCACCTCCCTCCTCGGCAGGATGGCTCATTCTGTTTTATCTGTTATTTCTCCACCCCTTATCATGATTGGGTGGTAGGTTCATGTGTCCTTCTACGCTCCTACACCCTGGTCCTTCCAGTATGGAGCTTACTCATGTTCTTCTTCCCTCACTCCCACCATCCCCTGCCTTTTCTCCATTACTTGGGGTCTCTTGACTCTGCTACAGTCAATTGGTTTGGGGTCTATTTGACTGTGCCTCAGTCCATAGGCCTCTTATAGGGGGTATGGTTGCACATTCCCTGTTGTTGCCGACCTGTGGTCGATTATCGTGAGTCATGTTGTTCCGGTCTTGTTGCCCTTCACGGTTGCATCCTTTGGTTGCACATTTCCTGTCGTTTGCTATGACATTCATTTCAAATGCCGTTTTGCCTCATAGGCGGGCATAGTTTTCGCTTTTCTAAGAGCGGTACTCTGCTCTTTTCCTTCAATTCCTTTCAGTATAAAGTGCTCTTTCACTGTCAACTATTCTTTCTGTCATTGTTTCAATGTTTTTTCATCTTTTTTGGCACACTGTTCCCACACTCTCACAGTTTTAGTAGTGGCTCCGCGTTGTGGCGCCGAAAAGTTTCACCGAAGAAAACTGACATCAGCGCGCCGGGAGGGACTTATATGACTCCACTGACGTCATGTCCGTGGACGACGTCAGGGCGGAGCCATGCGGCGCCGTCCCCCGGCGCGCAGAGGTGCTGCAGAGAAAAATTCTCCAGATCCAGTCTGACGCCTGGGGATATTCTATTCTAAGTTAAGGAATCTGCGGCTAGACTGTGTCTCTACCAGATACATCGCTACCGAAGGTAAGTAACTCGTTCATCAGAATCAAATATACAGTAAATTAGTATTGAAGAATATTAAGAATAAAAAGATTTCATAACCAAGAATCAGTGGACTGGGATAAAAGGATGGCAAACATATCATTATTTTTAAAAAAAGATGAGCAAATAAATATCATGCCATATAATAGATATTTAAAAAAATCATCAAATAATAATATATATCCCAGACATATAAAGCAGGTAAAGCAACTATATAAATCATGACAAAAAACAAATACTAGTTGTATTGGTTTAAAAGATAAGATCAATCAGCAAGGGGAAACGGGGGAAAGAAAAAGAAGAAAGAATGTTAGGGAAAAGACAGAAGAATAGAAAGAAAGGAGTCAAAGAGATAGGCGGGGACATCTGCTCCAATAGGAGAAAATAAATTAAGAAATGGAATCTAAAGGATACTGAGCTACCAACCCCTGGGAAGACAAATTCATATAGTTGTCAAGAGACCGCCAAACATTACTAGAAATGGAAGGCGAATAATGTTTTTTCTCAACAAAAGTATGAGCTCCACGAAGGTATGAGACCCATGCCCACCAAGAGAAGATGAAAAGATTTCCATTCTGTTAGTATAATTTTAACAGCAATGGATAAAAGTAAATCTAATAGCTCCAGATCCGTATTGTCAAGAGGTAAAGGAGTGGTTGTAGCCCATGGACCCAATAGAATCATAGGTAAAGAAAGATCTATAGAAATGTTAAAGATTAATGATATGTGTTTCTGTATCAGGCCCCAGAACGAGTGTAATAACGTAATTCAAAAAACGTATGTTGATGGGTGCCCGGTACTAAATTACAATTCCAACAAAGATCGCTATCTCGTAGTTTCAACTTATGTAAATGATCAGGGGTCCAATGTAGGAGATTTAGGGGGAGATTTACCAAAAAGTTGCGCAACGCAGCGCAGCCCCTGCAAGGCTGCGCTGCGTTGCGTGACAGGGAGGGAGCAAGAGAGCGCTATATTTTGAAAGATATGGCTCTCCCCTTTCCCTTGCGCCGGCACTGATTTCAGCTGCCGTGCGCCATGCACACACCTTAGCGCCGCAGCGGTAGGGTGTGTGCATGAGTGTAGCATAGGTTTTGTACAGGAAGGGTACCCTTCCTGTACAAAATACTATGCTAGGCACAATGCAAAGCTATTCCCACTTTGCATACGTGCTGCACAGTGCAGCACACATGCAAAGTCGCAAAAGGAAGGAGAAATGAAAGCATTTCTCCTTCCTTGCGTCTAGTTGAAAAGGGCGCAGTTTTCTCACGCTAAACTCAATCTACTGTTTTTAGTAAATTGGTTTTAGCGTGAGAAACCTTGGGGTGGTTGCATGGGAACGCCCATGCACCACCCTTGGAACGCCCCCGCGGCACAAAGTAATTCGCATTACTTTTATGTTATTTCCAGCGCTAAACAAGTTTAGCACTGGAAAGTTAATTAGGAAAAAAAGATTTTGTGCCGTTTTGCGTCACACGGCGCAAAATCTTAATAAATCTCCCCTTAGTGTGAAGAATTTGGATTGAATAAGTGAAGGAGCAATTTTATTACGTAAGGATAATTTCCCGATCAATTGCCAAGTATCTTGTGAAATATGTTTAAAAATGTAATCTTCAAAATGGTGAGTCCACTTAACATAAGTAATTGTAGATTGTGAAGGAAGTGGAGCAGATAAAAATTTATAAATTTTAAGACGCGGTATGGCCTGAGCGCAACCATATAGAAAGAAGTGAAACAATACCCTTAAGTTTCAAAAAAGAGTAAAAATCCATGTTGCTAATATTATATTTCCTGACTAAGAAAGAAAAGGGGAGCGGGTCTTGATTTGAATCATAAAGATCTTTCACCAATCTGATACCTTTGGCGGCCCACGAAGAGGCCATGCTAGAATCGATGTCAGTCAAAAATTTAGGATTATACCATAAAGAGGACCATCTTGATTTATGAATGGGTTTGGATACTTTTTTATCAATATATTTTAATGCATTAATCGTATCTAATATAATTCGTTGAGAGTGACCAAAAACAAGCTTAGAAGCAGTGAGAAAGGAAGAAGTGGAAAAAGGGGCGCACAGCTCACGCTCAATATAAATCCAAGGGGGTATATGTTGGGAATCCGGTAAGAACCAGAGTGCACCTTGAGACGCTAGGAATGCGATTTGATATAAGTTCCAATCCGGAAGATTACAACCACCCAAGACAGAAGGCTTCCTAAGGTGTTTGTAAGCTATTCTAGCTTTCTTATCATTTCCATAAACATTTTGAAGAGATTAAATCAATCTCATGGAAAAAGGCAGAGGAAAGCTTTACAGGTAACATGGAGGATATAAAATTAATAATCGGGGTTATCTTCATTTTAAGAGTTTGTAATCTTCCCCACCAAGAAATATATTTAGGAGACCAGGAAGACAAAAGATCTTTAACCTTAGATATGATATGGGCTTCATTATACGTGATAGTATCCAAAAGGTCCTTACAGAACCAAATCCCTAAGTATTTAATACGAGGCGATTGCCATTTAAAACCTGAATCACCCATGTGAGAAGAAAAGCATAACAAGTTGAGGGGGAACATTTCTGTTTTTTCTTTGTTAAGATTGTACCCGGAAACAAGCAAAAAATCTTTAATGATGTTAGAAATAACGGGGATCGCTGTTGTAATATCCTCTGAAAAAATAAGGACGTCATCAGCGTAAGCAGCTGTTTTAAGCGTATATGATCCAAATTGAAAACCTTTAATACCCTGGTTCAAATTTAGTAGACGAAGAAGTGGGTCTATAGACAAGAGAAAAAGAAGGGGTGAAAGAAGGCACCCCTGTTTAGTGCCCTGACAAAGATTAAAAAAGGAAGATGTGGCACCATTAATTCTGATGTTGGCTTTTGGCTGCGCATAAAGAGACATAACCATATTAATAAAGGAATCGCAAAGGTTATGGGATTCTAATACCGCTTGTAAAAAAGGCCAAGAGACTTTGTCGAAAGCCTTTTCGGCGTCAAGGGCGATCGCCGCCGATGGCAGTATGGAAAGTTTTGCTTTTTCTAAAATATGACAAAAGGTCCGAATATTATCTCTCGCAAGTCTCCCCTTAACGAAACCTGTTTGGGAATCATGGATGAGATTGGGAATATGACCGTCTAAGCGACTGCCCAAGATTTTGGCAAAGATTTGAGCTTCCATATTTAAGAATGAAATTGGATGAACATTTTTAGGACCAGAGTGATCTTTACCATCTTTCGGAATAACTACAATGGTAGCCTCAGCAGCTGAGCCAGAAACCTTGCCAGAAAGAACATAATTATCAAAAATGTTCTTAAGATATTTGATTAATGAGGGAGTAAATGTTTTATAGAAGGCAATAGGAAAGCCATCTGGCCCCGGAGCCTTCCCCGAACGAGTAGCCTTAATAGCCTGAATGATCTCGTCAGTATCAATCGGTTTCCCCAATTCGGTCATATCAGAATGCGAGATAGTATTAGTAGGGATAGACTTAAGAAACTGTTGACAAGAAATCTTGGAACACTGATCCCTAGGTGAGTATAACGTTTCATAGAAGTATTGAAAGACTCCAAGTATTTCTTGAGTATGAAACTTCTTCGATCCATTTTTATCAATAATATGGGAAATATGAGTAGCGTTAATAGTCGTATTTTGATATTTTAGGGTGGCGGCCAGCAGTTTACCAGCTCTATTCCGTAGCAATAGGTGGAGGGATTTTTGAGCATATACACCAATAAAAGCTCTTTTAGTGACTATGGAGTTAAGAGTATTTTAAATGCTTTCTGTCTTGTAGGAGTGATTTGTCGTTAGAGTGTCTATATAGTTCTTCTTTGCATTTGATATCATTCCGCAGAGACTGAAGAGATTTCCTAATGTCGTTGTTTCTTTTCTTTTAATAATGTGACCCCGTATAGTGCATTTAAATGCGTCCCACAATATTATTGGGGAGCTCACCGAAGACTCATTATCTTTGAAGAAATGATCAATCTCCTCATTAAGTTCTTTAACTTCATCATTATCCTCCAAAATTTCTGTATTGAGACGCCAATTACGAGGGCCTCTAGTATCTGTGAGATTAAGGATAGTTAAGGAAACTGCTGCGTGATCAGAAACAACTATTGGGTGAATCATAACATTTATAGTATGTTTTAAAAGAGAGGCATCTACCAAAAGATAGTCAATACGAGAGAAGCTAGAATGTGGAGAGGAGAAAAACGTGAAATCACTACCCGTGGGATTATGCAATCTCCATGCATCAACAAGATGGTGAGACGAGCACATATTAAGCATGTGTTTATGCGCTCTAGGGGGTCGGAATTTAAAAGCAGGGTGTCTATCCAAAATAGGATCAAGGGGAAGGTTAAAATCCCTACCAACAATTGTTCTTGAATTCTGTGGGATATCAGTAAGTTTTATATTTATGGTACGCCAAAAAAGTGGATCATCAGTGTTTGGAGCATATAAATTCATAATATATAGATCATCTGAGCCATTAGTCAAGCGAGTAAGTAGCCGTTTGCCACTGGTATCATGTTCAGCTGTAACAATAGATAAACCAGAGCTTTTGGAAAAAAGAGTAACAACCCCATTCTTCTTTCCAGAGTCCTCAGAACAAATAACATCAAAAACCCAATCTTTCCTCATAAGAGCCTCTTTAAAGGCTATCTTAGTCTCTTGAAGTAAAACCACATCACCAGATAAACTCTTACAATAATCTAAAATTTTGGCCCTCTTAACAGGGTGATTCAACCCCAGAACATTAAGTGAAACTATATTTAAGCCAGACAAAAATATGTATAAAACAACATGAATGAATGCAACTGATAAAAAGAAAAAGGGGGCAACCAAAATAAGTTAAAAACTAAAGGAAATGAAGCATGTTTCCCAAAATAAAATGAAGCTGATGTCCCAAAATTAGAGTGAAGAGAAAGGAAGGGAGTGAAGAGTAGAAGGGAAAAAAGAGAGAACAGGAGTACTCCAGGGAAAAATGGAGTATCAACAAAGTGTAACCCCACCAGGGGATGTCTGTAGGAGACAAAATGCATGGGGGGGGGAACAACGTGGCGGAGCAACAGCAGAGGCTATCAACCTTGGTATGGACAGCTCAAGGATAAACAGGCCACAGAGCGGCGAAACAAAAATAACATTCTCAGGTGAATTACTATATTTCTACATCTTGTTAATAAGAATAAATAATGTAAATTCAATAAATATAATAAATTCGAACATTTGAAGAAAATAGATACCATTTCATAAATAAATAAAGCAGCCGATAATAGCAGATAGATATTAATCTAAGGTACTATAAACCAGTTCATAAAGTTATATGAATAAGATCGAAAGAGGATAAAACAGTGCATAGAATAAATACCAAACTGTAAAATGGTGGAATAAGAAAAGTGAGGAACAATCTCATATAGTTAAAGAACGTATTAGATAAAAATTATATATAAATAGAGTAACGTAAAATGTAATTCATAAGCAAATCATCATGGCTGTAATAGTATAGAGCCTCAGGTTAAATATACATTAAAAAGGCTAAATCGAGAGATGAATAAATAGATACTAAGTTGGTGCATAGAATGACAAAAAAAGATAGGAGATAGAGTAAAAGGTAGAATAGCGGGCCATACAGAAAAAGGACTAAAAGATAGAATAATACGAAGAAAGAAGAATACAATATAAAAAATAGAAAATAGGATACTGATCTTTATCAAGAGATTGATGGAAGAAAAAGTTAAAGATAAGTCAAAGAATAAAGAGAGAGACAGACAATCATACAAACTTATAAAGAAGCAATCTCCAAAAGGCAAAATACAAAACACAGAATTGCATAGTACTAATGTCAAAAGATGTATGTATTAGATATAGCGTAAATAACCACTGTAAAGCTATCAAATAAAAATATCATGAACCATACCATTTAATTAGAAGAAATATTATATAAAAATTAAATAAAATGTCTGTCATAAAATGACAAGGCACAATTGAAACATAACTATAGCATAAGGCAATTATACAACTATCATATCATTGGTGGTCAATAGTGTCAGAAACTAATATATCTATGCAAATAGATTACCGCCTAAAAAGGCCACTGCACAGAGAAAAGGCAGAACAAAAGATAAAGTAGAAAGTCGAAGAAGCAAATAAATAAAGGATCAAATACTAACTGATAGTAAAAGATTTAGAAGAGAGGAAAAATAGAAATAAATAAGAATATATTAACAATAGTCATTTGTAACAATATAGCTGCAAGGAGCCATATAAATTAGGTCAGCCAACATTGTACAGAGCAAAGCTAGGGATGTAAACCCAAAGTAGTACTAAATATAATACTACAAAATTGCATTGTCCTGTAAAAAAAGAATAATAACTAATAAAGATTGACTAATCTAGAATAAGAGAAACAGCAGTGTCGAATCACCAATTGTAGGATAAGTTAAAAAAAACAGCAACAGTTACAGAAATTGTGGACAAGACACAAGAAAGAAAAGAGCCAGCGTATGAACTAGATAAATGAAACAGCATTAGGTACAGCTGTGTCAATAAAGACAACTCATTAGAGGTGAGAGGTACCAGGAAGAGAGTCTGAGTCCATCTGCGATTCAAATTGATTATCCAAGAATGTGGAAAGATCTGATGGTTCATAAAAGATCTGTGGACAACCTTTAAAAGTGATCCGGAATCTTGAGGGACCAGCAAAGGAGAACGGAATATTCATATCAGTGAGTCTCTTACGCAGATTCAGGAAGCCTTTGCGGCGGATCACTGTGTCTCTAGCAAAGTCTTGTGAGATGGATATTCTGTGACCTTCTCATTGTATCAATTTGATTTTCCTCATTTGTGCCAAAATTTCATATGTATGTTGATGGCGCAAAGGTTTAAAAATCAGGGGCCTCGGATTTGACATCGATCTTGGTTTAAAAGTTGGAACCCTGTGAGCATGCTCTATCTCAAAGTCCTTATTGAAAGAAATATTCAGGGTTTTTGGGATCCAAGTAAGCAAGAAATCAATTACTGAAGGGGCAGACTCCAAAAATCCTCCTGTTCCGTGAGATCCGTGAGATCACTCCAAATTTTGAATGTGCTTCGCTTGTTTATTTGTAAACTCTTCCACACTACTTATCCTCGTTTCCGCATTAAAAACACGTAGTGAAAGAGATTTGAGATCATTAAGAATTGCAGCCACCTCTACCTGAAGCAAATCCGTATTTGTTTTGGTACTTTGTGCAATATCAGGAACAGTGTTGAGCTTAAGTAAAATTGCATCCAAAGTTGAGGTAGATTCAAAACTACCCTTAGCTGTTGATTCCAGAGTAGGAGAGGTCTGTTTGGAGCGTTTTAAGTTCCCTTTGGAGTCTCTGTCTTTGGTAGTAACACCCATGCCTTCCGCCATTGGATAAGATCGTAACAGCCGTCAGCAGAAAGCCTTAAGATGATTAGAAGGAGCATATAAAGCGGAGCATGGCCTTAGAGTAAAGGATATATTCTCCAATAGCCAACCAAATTATTCAGTCGTACCGCCAAATTAATAGGAAGTACTAAAACAGGATATTATCATCACCACTTTCTAACACATGGAATGGGCAACCAGCACTAGAGCCAGTCTCAATGACAGATTGTATCCATTCAATTAAATATACCAATATGAGACAAAATTCAGGCAACTGTCGCCATTTTAAAGCTTCAGATCCTGAAGAGAAAATGTCTGCGCAAGATATGTGACAGCTATGAACAGCGCTGTGGGGAGTGAGAACAATGTAAAATGGTACTTTAAATGACGTCAAATGAGCCTTTAAGAATTTAATCTTAAGATTGAGCAACTCCATGACGTACTGTGAGGAGAATTGCACAGATGGCCGCCATTTTAGAAAGTATCACAGCATCGCAGTTCATGTCACAGTGTCAAATTAGGTAACTCTAGGAGAGAAAAAACACTCTCTGACATACGTTGGTCTTCCACCCAATCTCTGGGGCTGAAGGGTAACTGAAAAATCCCTTGTAGCATATGTCATTTAATCAACAGTGTCACGAAGCTGAAGAAAGTGGAATCACCTCCACCGAGCAAGAAGCCACACCCCTATGGTACGGTCACAGCGAAGCGTCGCAATAAAATAATGTAAAACAGTACCTTAGGAAGCATTAATGTAGCAAATAGGCGCAATGGTAACGTAATACAGCATCCATACGTGGATTTGTGTGGAGAATTTTACAGACGGTCGCCATTTTGACAAAATATTCAACACCACACCTCCTGTGTCGCAGCTTCAAATTGAGTGTTTCAATGAAATAAAAACACTCTCCGATGATCCTTGAGTGTTCCGCCGCTCTCCGGAGCTGAAGGGCAATAAAAAAATCACCCGTAACACATGTTAAATGAGCCTCTGCACCAGCAGTGTCACGGAGCTCAAAGACAAGCTGCCATCTCTGTTGCGCGTCAAGCCACGCCCCCCCCGAAAACTGCGCCCTTTTAAAGCAGGTGCAAGGAAGGAGAAATGCTTTAATTTCTCCTTCCTTTTCCGACTATGCATGTGTGCTGCACTGTACACCACACATACAAAGAGGGAAAAGGTTTGAAGTGAGTCTCAGCGCAGTATTTTGTACTGGAAGGGTGCCATTCCAGTACAAAACTTATGCTAGACTCACGGAGACATCCTTTCACCCTGGCACAAAGGTGTCTTCGTGGCGCACGGCTGCTGATTTCAGTGCTGGAGCTAGGGCAAGGGGAGGAGAGTGCCTTATTTTTAAAAATTTGGCGCTCTCCTTTTCTCTGCTTTTCACACAGCGCAACATTTGCGGCTGCTGCACTGCGCTGCGTGAAAAAGCAGTAAATCTCCCCCTCAAGTACCTAATGACTTTGGTAGACTTGGGGACAGATTTATCAAGACTTTGCACCAGTGTTAAGTCACGCAAACTTCTTGATAAAGTATTTATGTTCCAGAGCCAAACTTTCTTGCTGCTGTAAGTAGCCCTAAAAGTAATTCAACTATGCTCAGAGGGTGCAGCTACTATTGGTACAGCAAGTGCAGTGGCACTAACACCTAGAACCCTGAGGAGCCCATTGAACCCTGATGAATGCTATATTTTATTACCCCAACAGCAGGGGACATTTTCGTTCCTTGCACCAGTGGACAGGGCCTGCTTTGCATCAAGGGGGCGTCCCATGGATGGTACATTGGGATTCCCATGCACCACCCATGGATATTGATGCAATGCCCTAATTACTAAAAAAATCTAGGATTTGCACCAAAGATATATGTGTTACTTGAGGCAGGCGTAAAGTTTGGGAAAACATTTTTCTCAAAACATTTCCAACATTGCGTTTTTGCATCACACATAAAAAGCGGGAAACGTGTTAAAGTATGTCAAACTATAGTATTTTGTAGTGGACAGGTAAACTTCCTGTACAAAACAGATGTGATGGTAGACGTAAACATCCTATCCATAGCTGAAATCTCAACAGCATTGGTACAAAAGACCAGCGGCCAGCTCAGATATGAGGGTGTAAGAACGATCTCACTGTGGGAGAGGATGTGGCGTAATGGCCAGAGCTGGCGGATTTGGAACTGGTGAACATGGTTCGAGTCTAGGTAGCATACAGTGTGCTAGCGCAAGGAGAGAGCAAAAATGCTCCATATCTTTGTAAATATGGAGCATTCCTGCTCTCTCCCTTTCACGCAACGCAGCAATTTTGCTTGTTGCCCTGCGTTGCATGAAATATTAGTAAATATGCCCCTAGGTGTATTAATGACCCACAAATAGGCGTATGTGCCCAGCAGAGAACCCTATCATATTGCTGCAGATTCGGTATACTGCCATCCAGAGAGGAGAACAATAAAGTTTATAAAACACTCACTGCCATGTATACCTTGCTTCATTAATTCAAAACCTGAACCCCTTACTCCATGTCAGTGAGTTAAGCACTAATTGCCAATTTATTGGGTGACCTGCAGATCACATTCAATCTCTCATCCCCTCAGAGGCCGATCATTAAAGTACCAGTTTACTTGGTAATAGTAACATCTGTTATTTTCATTGCTTAAAATAGCAAACACTGCGGCTATATAAAAACAAGATCTACTTATTTTTATTAATCCTAATTTTACCAGTCTTCTTGCAATCTAGAATTATAACGGGACTAATCTTTCACTGAAAGTATGTAATGACAAACTCTGGCATTTTGACGACAGGCATTCTGCAGCACACATAGAAAGAGGAATACGGCTCTTTTACTGTTTTTGTGGAGGAAGGGCTTTCTTCCTGCACATAAACAATCCTGCCTGTAACGCAGGCAATATGGTGCAAGTGTGCCTGCATTGGCACTAGGCAGGACAAAGTGCTCCAGCGCAAGGAGAGAGCAGAAATGCGCCATATCTTCGTAAAAATGAGCATTTCTGCTCTCGCTTTCACGCAGCGCAGCAAGTTCCCTTGCTGCGCTGCATTGTGTGAATTAATAATAAATCTGCCCTCAAGTGTTACTATTGCTTTCGGAGTTATCCTTCTTTGGTTCATTTTCTGCACTAAGAATCCGTCGCCTTCGTCATCAACTAGTGATGGGCGTCATTATGCACTTAAGTAGAATGGTAATGTAATATTTTACCTACCGATGGCTCTTGAGACTGAAAGACTCCCGTTAACTCTCCAGGCGCCAAACCACACCACACAGCCTCCAAGCGCTTCGATGCGCTGCTTCTCATCCTATGAAGATACAATATTCATCATTTTATTAGTATATGTATGGATGTGCTTTGCTATGTTCCAAAATAGCGCAGAGCTTGGGAGTGGGAAAGTGAACTACCCTTTCCATCTGTAGTGAAACAACAGTATAACTAGTTAAAAATACAATTCAAAAATGGGGGCCACAAAACCACCAGTAGATTGCGTGTTACTGACACAGAGGTGTTTTTGTTCTAAATTATCGATTTGTTAGCTATTATGGTTCAACCACATTACATGTCACACTGCATATATTTTACATATTATTTATATTCAGTGTTTTTTCCCCAAATTTGAACACACAAAAGTGGTTTTATTACTTACAATTAAAATAACCATAAATAGCATGCATTTATTGTTATTGCGCTAGGTGAATTACTTTATGTCACACAGGAGATCATTATGGCACTGAACAACTCAGTGGCGTAGCAAGGGGGGGTGGCCCACCCCGGACGGCACAAGTTTTTAGGGCGGCGGCGGCCTCCCCACCACTTTTACCTGTGGCCGTCACGGGCCGGCAAACGCAGGAATCACCAGCACCCCCTGCTCCTACATGCGGCCGCTGCGGGGAGGCAAACGCAGGGGCCGCCATGGGCGGCAAAAGGTCTAGCTACGCCACTGGAGCAACTGTACTCTTTTTGCTGAGAGCGAAAAATGCTACGGGCTCGAAAGTTATAGGACCAAATTTATCAAAGACTTGTCGCCCTTGTGCCACGCAATGGGGTGCAAGAGCGACACAACTCAAGTTCAATTTATCCAGCGACGCAAGGCCATCTTGCGTGGCTTGATAAATTTACAGTAACGCAACGCAGTGCAAATTGCTGCGTTGTGTTTCTCTGCCCCAGGGAGGCATTCCATGGATGGAGCGTGGATGTTCCCATGCATCCACCCATGGATTTTGGCGCATTCCCAGATTTACCATTACTGGTAGTCCTAGGAATGCATCAAAATGCTACTCCTCCCCGGGTGAGGTGTAACAAGGAGAAATATCTTTATTTTTCCTTGTAACTTCCTCTTTCTATGGGTGCTGTATTTTGCAGCACACACAGAAAGAGGAACATGCCTCTCAGGATTGTTTTTGTCCATTAAGGATACTTTCCCGCACAAAAACAATCCTCCTTACAACGCAGGTACCCTTGCACCCCTGCGTTGGCACTAGGCAGCACATTGTGCACCAACCCAGGGAAAAGACCGGACTGAACCATATAATGTTAGATACAGTGCATTCCTGCCCTTTCCCTATCACACAGAGCAGCAAGGTGACTTGTTGTGTTGCATTGTGTAAATGTGCCCCTCAGTTTCAAAAGGTGCCAAGTTCCATAAGCAGAAACCCTTAAACCATAAGGAGCATATTTATTTTTAAAAATCACGTAGCGCAGCAAGTCACCTTGCTGCTCGGTGTGATAGAGAAAGGGCAGGAATGCACCGTATCTAACATATGTGCTACGTGATTCTTTTTAATAAATATGCTCCATATGGTTTAAGGGTTTCTGCTTATGGAACTTGACACATTTTGAAATTGAGGGGCACATTTACACAGTGCAGCGCAACAAGGGAACTTGCTGCGTTGCATTGAGTGTAAGGAAGAGGGCAAAAATGCTCCATATTTACAAAGATATGGAGCATTTCTGCTCTCTCCTTGCGTTGGCGCACTTGTGGCACCCTTGCACCATACTGCAAGGGTGCCTGCTTTACGGGAACTATCGCTTTTGTGCAGGAAGGTGCTCCTTCTTGCACAAAAACAATCAGTAGAGGCCGGCACGGATCAGGAGTGGCAGGGCGGGCCGGGGGGTGTAGAAAAAAAGAAAGAAAAAAACTTACCTCCCCGCCGCTCTCCTGCTCTCTCCCACGTCGGCTCAGTCTCTCCTCTCCGTGTCCGGAACAGGAAGCCCCGGCTCACTCCCCTAAGCCAATCACAAGGTTGCAATGCAGCGTTGTGATTGGTCTGCGCGCTGTGGATCGGCGCTCAGACGGGGAATGGGAGCCTGGGCATGTTCTCCAAGCAGGCTGTAATGCAGCCTGCGTGGAGAACATGCGAAGTTCGCAAAAAACTGTTTAGCCGGCCTGAGAGGGCCGGCCAAACAGTCATGTGCACTTAGGTGTGGGCAAACCACTCCACACCTGCTCTGAGTGCAGAGCAGCTCCGCCCGCACCGCAAAGCTGTACAGCAGGAACAAATACAATGATAATAACCATTGTATTTGTTCTTTCATTCACTGCTTTGCAGCAGTGGGGCGACGCTCCTCTGCCTTAGCGGAGGAGCCACTACTGAAAACAATCCAAAGAGGCATATTCCTCTATCTATATGTGCTGCAGAATACAGCACCCATGGAAAGAGTAAGTAACAACGAGAAATGAAGATTTTTCTCCTCATTACGCCTCTGTCAGTTAGGTGCACCGTTTTAGTGAAAGCCCAAGTTTACAATCTTTGTAAATTTGGTTTTGCATCAAAATACATGGGTAGATGCATGGGAAAGCCCCTACTCCACTCATGGAATGCCTACCCGATGCATAGTAATGCACGGCAGTGCTATACGCTGTGTTGCGTTACTTTGTATTTAGTAAAACACGCAAAGTGGCTTAGTAAATGCCAAAAATTGGTTGTTGTGCCACTGAAGTGAGGCAAACTCAACACAAAATCTTAGTAACTCTGGACCTTAGTAATTTTGGGAAAGTCAATTATTTCTCCCGACACACACTCTAAATATGTGATTTGATTTGATTTGATTTATGCATTTATAAAGCGCATCTATCACTCCGAAAGGAGCATCTTGGCTCTATGCGGAGATAAAATATTAAAAGAAAAACAACTGTAGAATTTTGTTTAAGATGTCCCATTAACAAGTTGCCCCAGCCTCCTCTTCTCGCCTTGCTTTCTGTAAACCAAACCCCATTTACCATACTGTTACATGCACAGCATCTCAATGATGGAGATAATGCTGCTGCAGTGAAAGTGTTCTCTGTAAAACAATGATCTATGTGAAATATCTATAAAAAAAAAATGACAAACTATTCTTTTTAAACAATGCCCTTCTGCCGAAGAGCTTGATGGATCCTTGACCGTAGAAAGTATGTAATGCATGAAGTCATAGGACTTCATCTGAAGCAAAGTTTAACTTGCCCAACATAGACTCCCTGCAGTCAGAAAGCCAAGCAGCATTGCTGAAGTGAATCGCTTTACAGTAGTTGCAGTTTTTCTGCTACCATTAAGCGACACAATTTATACGTGCACCGCGTTTTTCACCTCCCCAGGGGCGTAGCTAGGCCTTAGGCTGCCCGTGGCGGCCCCTGCGTTTGCCGCCCTCGGCAAAATGATAGAAGAGCAGGGGGGGGGGGTAGCTGGCGATTATTGCGGAGAGCGGGGGAAAGGGGGGCTGGCTGCTGCCCGAAAACTCGTGCCGCCTGGGGCGGTCCGCCCCCATCGCCCCCCCCCCCTAGCTACGCCACTGCACCTCCCTCTCCTCCTGCTGGGAGTCTGCGGTAAAGGGCAGATCTTCTGGCAGGGCAGGAAATGAAAACTGAAAATAACTTGTTAAGCACAGACAACTACTTAGAGTGTGCCCCGGCGTTGTAAAAAGACACCTCAAATCACCCGCAGCCAGGTTTTTAATCCTTTGCGGACTTTTACAAGATTTTCGTTTGTCCATACTCCAAGGGTGCCTACGTTACAGGTAGGGTTGTTGTTGTACAGGAAGGGATACATTCCTGCACAAAAACAATCCTAAGAGGCAATTTTATCTTTCTATGTGTGATGTAGATTGCAGCTTTACTTAGCGCCAAGGGGGTGTACCATGGGTGGAGCATCGGCGTTCCCATGCAACCATCCAAGGTTTCTCACGCTAAACCCAATTTACTAAACAAAGTAAACAGGGTTTAGCGTGAGGAAACTGCGCCCTTTCAAATATTCCGACTTTGCATGTGTGCTGCACAGTACAGCACACATACAAGAGGGAAAAAGCTTGAAGTGAGCCTCAGCATAGTATTGTGTACTGGAAGGATTCCCTTCCAGTACAAAACCTTTACTAGACTCACAGGACACCCTTACACCCTGGCACAAAGGTGTCTCCATGGCGCACGGCAGTTGATTTCAGCACCGGCGCAAGGGAGAGGGGAGGAGCGTGCCTTATTTTAGTAAATTGGGTGCTCTCCTCCTCTCCACGCAGTGCAACATTTGCAGCTGCTGCAGTGCTCTACATGAAAACATGGTAAATCTCCCCCCAAGTGTTGATAAAGTATTAATTTACCACAACAAAACTTTTTGCGCTGGAAAGTAGCCCTAAAAGTAACTCAAATAGCAATTTGCAATAATTTGTGTTAAGGGGGCATTCCATGGGTTATAGCGATACCGGACATAGAACAACGGATGATCGGATGATGGAGCACCAGGAGGCTCTCCATGTGGCGGCAAACATCCATGCCAGCTCTTCGAACTCTGAACCTGAGGCACACTCACCCCGCTCCCACAGCCTGGCCGAATCATCACCGACGAGATCTGAAGACCGCGATTCCCTCCAACTGCCAGACCTTACACCGCAAACGTCCGACGATATAATTTGAACATTGGACAAATGCAAGATAGAGTGTATCCTTTTGTTGCGCCTTCACAGCCGCACTTGTGACTGAACACCACAAATATGAAACATAATGGGACGAGATGCACCACTTTCTCCTAGTAACTATCGGGGTGCAAACCAAAGCACGCGATTAAACAACACCAACCCCATAGTTACCCATGTCACACATGCTAGTTGCCACGGTTTGGCCACACAGTTTGGACGAGCATCAACTACGAGCTCGCTCTCATGATGTTCTGTGCAATTTTATTGCACCCTTAACCCCTTTTAAGTTAGCCCCACCCTCAGAAGCTCTGACTGACATCCCGGCTGCTGCTGAACACCTCAACTCCCCTCACGTAGGGGACCACACAATGCACTCATGGCGCAGACCAACACTGTAACATGGAACGTGCGGGCATGCACACACCTGCCCATAGATACTCGGTATATGCATACCTACAGCGCAGGCACACACACATAGGTTTTCTGTAGGAAACGCACCTTACCCAGGTAGAGGCAGACAGCCTCTGCAAGCGATGGAAGGGGAGTGTGTAGCGCAAACTACTCCTCCCAGGCAAGGGGAGCACTGATATGAATAAAAGCGGGCATCCCCCATACAGCAGAAGAGGTGGTCATGGACCCGGAAGGGAGATATGTTTTAGTGAAAGGAAAGCTAAATGGGCAGGCACTACTTTTGGGCGCAGTGTATGCACCGATCGTAGACCAAGCTGTATTCCTTCGTAAACTCACAAGGGTACTCGCTAGATGGAGTGGACTCCCCTGGCTTATAGGAGGAGACTTTAATGCAGTTCTGGACGTGGATCTGGATAGATCGTACCCACCCCTAATGCGCACTACGGCTGCCTCTAATGCGTAAGCCCTGTCGGACTGGCTCACAAACTGGGCACTGATAGACATCTGCCGCACACCTAATCCCACGGCGCGCATCTACTCATTCCACTCCCCTGTCCACGATTTACATATCCGGCTCGATCGCATTGTTGGGTCTCCTGCTCTCCTCCCACTCATCAAGCACACCGAATAACCCCCAACTCCTGCAGCTCACATGGGACACGGGACACCCTCCGATCCCCACATGGCATCTGCAGCCAGCGGCGTTAGAAGGCCAAGCGTTCCGCTCTTCGCTGGGGATGGCCATACTCGATCATTTCGAGATAAATGACCACTCCACTGAGGATCATCTCCTAGAATGGGACGCTTTCAAATCAACGTTGAGAGGACATTGTCTAGGGGCCACCTGGAATATACGCAAGCAGCTAAACATGGCACTTAGCAAAGTAGAAGGGCAGCTAATTCGTTAAGGGGTAAGGCAATCAGAGGGGAGCAGGAACACGAGCTAACTAGACAACCTGCTGCAGAACATGCAGATTTAATAGAACTCTGCTGCCATAACTATGCAGCACACTCGGCGCGCACACACGCCACTGGAGACCGAGCAGGAAAAACGCTAGCATGGATACTATGTCAAGAACAGGCACATCACCCCATAGCTGCCCTGAAAACCGACGCGGGTTTAACTGTGTACACGCAACAAGAAATACACAAGGCGATGACGCATCATTATACTATATTATACCAATACATGGGGCCCCAGACAGAGAACCAACTCACGGCGTTCTTAGAGCCACTACACCTGCCAGAAACCACGCCGGAACAGAGGGAGCAGCTAAACGAGCCTATCACGCCCGAGGAAATCCGAAGCGCAATAATGGCGCTGGCGAGTGGGAAAACCCCAGGTCCAGATGGATTCCCAGCAGAATTCTATAAGGCCTATGTTACGACACTCACTCCCCACTTGCATGAGCTATACACAATGGCCATAAACAAACAGCACCTCCTGCCGTCCATGAGCGAGGCTAACGTGGTGTCCCTGCCCAAACCTGACAAGGACCCCAACGAGTTGGGCTCCTATAGATCACTGGCTCTCCTCAATGTCGACTATAAGGTACTAGCAAAACTACTAGCAGACAGACTTGCGCAGGTTGTCCCCACCCTGATTCACTTGTACCAGAACGGATTTGTGCCCTCAAGGAGCACCTCCTTAAACCTCAGGCGATTCTTCAGGATTGCCACTTATTCGCAAACCCAATGGCCGCGAGCGGGCTGCCTTATATTGGACCTCGAAAAAGCCTTTGATTCCTTCGAATGGGGGTTCCTGTTCGCTGCGCTGGACAAATACAAACTAGGAGAAACTTTCCTCAGTATGGTAAAACTGTTATACAGCGCCCCTACTGTAAGAGTAAAGACGAGCCCCTATATATCAAACCCGGTGAATGTACAGAGAGGCACCAGGCAGGGATGCCCCCTATCTCCATTGCTCTCCTCATTGGCGATCGAGCCGCTGGCGGAGGCAATACGTTCTGAGATAACTGATGGCATCACACTAGGAGACGGTACACACACAATATCTTTATACGCTGACGATCTCCTGCTGTACAAAAAGGACATACACTCCATCCCACAAAGATTAGCAACCATCCTGGACAACTTTGCTTCCATATCAGGTTTACGCGTGAACGTCTCTAAATCTTGCCTATACTCCTTCAGCGAGCAATGTGGGATCCAGGTTACACACTCGGTGGGATGTGTGTACGCTGGTGCGCGGACACCTTCCGTTACCTCGGAATCCGCATATACAGGAGCCCAGCAGACCTACAGGACGGTAACCTGGGCAGGGCCTTGACCGCAATCCGATCCCATATAACATTCTGGAGCACACTCCCACTGTCAGTGACAGGGAAAGTAGCCATAGTAAAAATGGTAATACTACCCCGACTTTTATACTGTTTCACAAACCTCCCACATTATGTCCCCCCCGTCCTTTTTCCGTCCCCTTGAAAAGTTAGTTAAAGACTTTATATGGGGGAACTCCAGGCACCAGGTGGCGATCAACAAGCTCTACTTGCCTGTCGATCAAGGGGGCCTAGCAGCCTCACACCTACAACAGTATTACAGCCCAAACACAATGGGTGGCTAGATGTTAGCGGACCGTCACAGAGGAGACGCAGCAACCACGCAACAGCCCCTACACGCCACAGAGCTGGTTGCAATATTTCATCCATGCTCAAAAACCAAACCAACGGACTCGCTGCTGCTGACTATGGCACACAGGTGTTACCGCAGAGCGCTCTATATAACCCATACAACCACCCCGTACGTGCTAGCCCTACCACTAGAGGGAACACCCAGAGGTGCTGCAGTCACCACAGCAGCTGAGCTAACAAGCTGGCGCGAGGTTGGGGTCCAAGACACAGGAGATCTATACAGTGAGGGCACACTAATCCCATACACGACACTGGAGGAAGAAGACTAAATACCTCCCGGTCAGTTTCTGCTCCACCGCTCCCTATTGGCGTCACTCACTGTTAAATGGGGAGACTTAACCACCGAACCAGCGACACACCTTACCATACAATACCTACACGTTATGGGACAAGGGGGACACCTCACCAAATGGCTCACAGAATTACTTAGACACCACACAGCAGTTAACTTATTGCCCCGCCGCCAACACTGGGAAACAGACATGGGACGTCAGCTCACAGATTTGGAATGGGCCTCGTACTGGCAAGCCCAACGCAAGTCCCCAGGAATGTACGCCTGCGCTAAATACAATTCTATATCATTCACAGAGCATATCCTGCGAAAAACAATCAGTACTTCAATCACCAGGACACCGCATGCCCCAGTAGATGCAGATCTACTAAACATGTTGTGGAGATGCCCCATATTAAATAGGTACTGGTTAGCGGTAGAGGACGCACTGTCGCAGCGCACTGATCGTACCCTCCCATTTGAATGGCATATATACCTTTTACACTTACACAGGAAGAGCCGCAACAACAAAATCACCTCCAGGTTCTTTGACCTGGGAATGGCAGTGGCGAAAAGATTAATCACCAAAAGATGGAAAGCCCCAACCCCCCGTGCCTAACAATGTGGAGGCGCTCCATGCTCACCGGGGCTAAGGCAGAAAGTGTTGCACTCCGCCGCGAAGATACACTAGGGACTCGCAAGGTCCCCCTCGCAGCTGGCTGGGACGCAATCCTGACTGCTTTGACCGCCGCACAAAGCGATACCACACCACCTCCGACCCCAGCAGACGTCATCCCCTAAGCGCACATGATACACTGGAGAGCCGGTGGGGAGGGGGAGGAGCAGATACACCCACATACATGCCCAGCACCAGCCCAACAGCCATCATTAGTGTGTGGGCAATGAGCATCAGTGTTGGAAGAGCTACGCCCGAGGTGTCCTAGAGCCAGCTTCACAGTTCAGACCCCTTCTCTATTAAGTATTGTTTTGTCACTGTTCTTTTATCACCCGCCTCCACAGTTCAAAGACATATTGTGTTAAATACGCGCAGAGCACAGATCCACAGAGCAAGCCCCAATAACTACAATTAAGTTGACGCCAATTATGTACACCTGAGGTAAGGTGACTCGCGCTAAACAACATAAAAGGATCCTATGTAATGTAGTTAAATTGCTGGAAAACTACAAACGAACCGAAGCACACTGTAAGTTATGGTTGATGTGAGTGCCCGAAATGCATATGTCAACAAACATTGTACTATGTAATTACTTGAACAACTATATAATCTGTACATGCTTGATGTATGGTAGAAAAAGAAAATTCAATAAAACCAGATAAAAAAAAAAAAGGGGGGGGCATCCCATGGGTTCCCATGCTACGACACATTCTTTTTGCTGCAAACCACTATCTACTAACAATGATTGACAATGCTTTGTGACAAAAAACACCTCAATGAGGCATGCGCTAAGAAGGGGAAATGTTATTTTGCTTAACGTTTCACATCCTGCATGCATGCTGCATTGTACAGCATATATACAATGTGGGAACGTTTTAAAATATGTCCAAGCATAGTATTTTGTACTAGAAGGGTACGCTTCCAGTATAAATCGTATGCTAGACATCAAGCACACACCTTTGCACTACTCTGGTGTCTTCTATAGGCCTCTTCTTCTACTAGGCATAGAGGCCCCCTCCTGGAATTAATTATGGCCTCTGCTTCCTGTGTGGGAAGTTGAATCAGAGGTCTTGGTGCCATCGACCCTAGAGCCAGGCCGGGCCTGGTCTGACCCCAGAGGTGGAGTTGGTGGGGGCAGTCATTGTGGTGCAGGTCGTACAGGCAAAAGAGGGTGGTATGAACCTCGGAACCATTGTCGTATTTTCATAATACACCAGGAAGAATACTGGCACTGACCTGGTGCCGGGCAGCCACCCATATGGCTTCGAAGTGGGAGCCATCGGCATAAAGAAGGGGGTCCCATAGGCTCATAGGTGCTCCTAAGGGGATTGTTGCTCTACTGAAAAGGTCAACGTTTGCATTGCTCTGGTTGCCGCGCTGCGTTGTGCTGTAAATTAGTAAATCTTCCTCTGCGTGTCATTTAGTGAATGGTGGAGTAAGAGAAACTGGTGATTCACTCACCCCGCAAACGCACAGTTCCACTGCCCCATTTAGAGGTGGGTAACCACATGGTTTACATTGGCAGAGTGTCAACTGGCTCCGCCTGTGGAATCCCTTGAAGAAGCAGACTGTCCAACACTGTGCCGCTAGGCCATAGTTATGGGTGCCCTGTTCTATGTAAGAAGAGGCGCTCATTACCATGTTACTCTGGATGGACTACAGGGACAAATCTCCATGTGTGTCAGAGCCATTTTTTTGTTTTTCAAAAATAAACCCCTCTTTTAGGAGTTTGTTTTTGAGAAACAACAAACATTGTTGCCCAGGGCCAAATCAACATCATGTCCCCTGGCAAAGAGCTTTCGGAGGGTAAACACCCCTTACGACGCATCCCTCACCCCGCATGTTGTTACAACGCGTTATAACAACGCATACCATTACCCCACAAGTCGTTACAACGACTTGCGGAGGGGGAGAAGGTGTTGGATTTAAAATCCAACACCTTCCCTAGTGTCCGCACAGACTGGAGTTGGAATAGTAAGTTATACTATTCCAACATCCAGCGCCCCCCTCCGCAAGTCGTTGTTACGACTTGCGGGGTAATGGTATGCGTTGTTACAACGCGGTCGTTGTAACGACCGCGTTGTAACAACATGCAGGGTGAGAGAAAGCGGGGAAAAAGAGGCCTATTCCTTTCGGAGTAACCGATGCACCTGTGGTTGCTCTCAAGGCAGTGAAATCACCTTTCTTGGGTGGGTGGTTCATCCTCCACAATGGGTGCAGAGGCCAGAGTCTCTGCTGGTCTGGTGGTCTAAATGGGCCCTCTGTGCAATACATTGGGCTTTTTATGAGCAGGAGAAAGCTTTTATGGCCTGTAAGTTCAGTAAAAACATCTCAAACACAGAGCTTCACTCTGTGAAAAGGTTACCATTACACATGCCCACAATTAGAATAGAGAGAGGCTAGGGAGTCACACACTCTCCTACCTTAGAGCTCCTTTATTGAATACCCTGCCTCTAATTCAATAGTACATGGAATCCTGCATTAGTTTTAGGGATTGCTTAAAGGTGTTCTTATTCTGAATCCCATCTAGGTGATAAGTTGCACTGCAGTAGGTCACCAGTTATGGTCTTGTTTCAGCATCAAGATACCCATAGCGGTCAAATACCAGCAATCTGCAGGACCTCATTGGCCCAATCCCTGAATCCCTGTTGGGGAGGCATTGGATTTCATCAATAAGAACAGAGAGGTGAGGGGCGTGGCTTGAGGCGTCAAGATGGCGGTCGCACTCTAAGAGTGCTCCGGACCCCTCCGTCATCCGCCTCGCATCCTCTTGTCAGCGGCAGTTATCCGCTCTTTCTACCTGCCTGTGGTGGGTTCCTATGCGGAAGGGGCCACTCCGGTCCGTTTGGCGGGCGATTCTGAGCCCCCGGCGCCCGGTTCCGGACCTTCTCCTCTCGCGGCTCCGAGGCTGCAAGATGGCGGCCCCCACCAAAGCCCAGCAATAACTGCGGCGCCATCGCCTCGTGAGGCCACCGGTGCTGCACCACTGTCTGCCTGCGACCCTCTGCGGTGGCCGGCTTGGCTCCGGTGTGTCGCCCTGCCCGAATGGCGTTGCTCGAGGGTTGAGCCTTCGGCCCCGCGCCCTTTGCGTCAGCTACGACGCCGTCCGTGGACGAGGCTGGGGAGACCCGGACGCCTGCCTGACACCCGTGGGAGACCGGCGCGCAGGGAACACCGTCCGGAGCCGGAGCACCCTGGCTGAGGCAGTCCCACTGATCCTTCCGACGGGGACCGCCCTGCGACCTGTGGAGAGGTGCCGATGAGTGGGGAAGACCCGGGGTTCGGCTACCTTGTCGGGTAGCGGTGCGAGGGGCTGATACTGGTGCTCCGGGCCCCCCCCCCCATCGCCGGCCTGCACTGCTCTGGTCTGCGCTGCAGCCCCGGCGCGGCCCTGCTGGCCGCCTCCTGCACTCGGGGGAGCAGGCGTGGGAGGCCTGCTTCGCCATCCCCCACCTGAGGCCTTTGTTACGGCCCATCGGCGGGAGTGACGCCTCTGTCCTGGAGGGTTCGCCGGCGCTGAGTTCCCCGCCTCTGGCACAAGGACTTTGCGGTGCCTGGCCCGACTTCTCCGGCTGCCTCTGAGGTGGTGGGCTGGGGCCTGCCTCGTGTTGGCGCTGGCGGCCTGGACCGACCTGTCGGCAGTGGCGGGTACCATCCCTGCTGAGCGGTGCTAGTGGAGGCGACAGAGTCATCCGGTAGGTGGGGGCCGGGGTTCGGCTGTCGGGCCGGGCAGCGGCACAGGTGTCGGGGTCTGTGCCCTCGCCCTCCCCCCCGGGCAGTTCCGGACATCCTACCGCTCTTGAGGCTGCGAGGCTGGGGGGCGGCCTGCGGGGCAGAGCTGGGCCATTTCTCCCCGGACGCCTGCAACCTGTGCTCTTGTGAGGCCCTCCTGCTGGGCCGGAAGATCTATCAACCCGCTGGTGTGTGGAGTGGGTGACCGGCTGTCGTCTCGGGCAGCGAGGCGGGTGGAGCTGGCATTGGGCGCCCCCACTGCCACCTACTGCTCCGGTCCCTTGGGGTGTCCCGTCCTCGGACGTGTGGTGTGGGGTCTGCGGGCCTGGAGGGTTAACGGGACAGGGCCTGTCGTGCTCTGCGCCTCTGGGGTGGAGCCAACGTATTCGGCCATCTCTTCGGGTGGCGCTCCGGGGCCCCCCGTGTGATCCCGGATTGATTACCTGGTTCTCCCGTGCGGCGGCGGGGGCCCGGCTCCCTGGCAAGATCTCCGAGCCTGTGGTGGGTTCCTCCCATACATCTAAACTTTGTTACTCCACTGGCGAGTGGAGTTACCGCCGGCCATGGGGAGAGACAGGGCCGCGAAATCCGCGCCAGCTCCTACGCAGACCAAAATGGACCGCTTCACTACCTCGGAACAGGTTCCCCCTGGAGGGGCTGATGGGGGCCTTCCCCCTCCCCAAGAGAGGGACCTTGCCACCATCCTTCAGGCCATCAGTACCTCACAGGCGTCCGTTGAGGGGAAGATTGGAGAGGTCAAGGTGGACGTGTCCCTTCTCCGGCAGGACCTCCGTAATGCTACGGCGAGGCTGACTGAGGCTGAATCCCGCATATCCACCGCGGAAGACGACATTTCCCAGCTGAAAGAACAAGTGGCCCACCTCAGCACTCACACTAAGGAGCTCCACCGGCGGGCCGAGGACGCTGAAAATCGTGCCCGCCGTAATAACCTCCGCCTGGTGGGGTTTCCCGAAGGGGCGGAGAGGGGACTGGCGGCCACCTTCGTCGAAGACTGGTTTACATCCTGGATGCCCAAGGACGCCCTCTCGTCCTGGTTCGTGGTGGAGAGAGCCCACAGGTCCCTGGCGCCCAGGCCTCCTCCAGGGGCTCCGCCGCGCCCCCTCATCCTAAAAGTCCTTAACTTTAAAGACCGGGACGCTATCCTGCGGGCGGCACGAGAGAAGGGGCCCCTCCAGTTCCAAAATCATAACATTATGGTATTCCCAGACTACACCAGGGAGGTGCAAGAACTTCGGCGCTCCTACACAAATGTAAAACAAAAGCTGCGGGCCCTAGGCCTACAATATCAGCTCCAATTTCCTGCGCGCCTACGTGTTATCTTCCAAGGCCAAATTCAGTTCTTTGAGTCACCTCAGGCAGCATGGACATGGCTGACGGAGGAACGCCCTCTCCGACAAGGGAATGCCCCTGCCGCGGGGCCTGGGGGCTCCCAGCCCCGGGGGCCTGGGTTGCCGGGACGCCGGCGCCGAACACAATCTCGTAAAGGGCGCCAATCGCAGACAATACCTAGATCCCTGAGCATGGCGGCCCGGGGGTCCCGGGACTCCTCCAGCGGGTCGGGCTCTCCACCGCGCGGCAGGCACTGCTCCGCCGAAGACCGGCCTGGACCGACCTCATCGCCGTCCCGGGTGGGCTCACCCAAACCAGACTCTGACCTTTCTCGCACTCCGACTCTTTGAAGGCCTGGTGGGATTAGTGTGCCGTCCACTGACTGCTGGGGCGGGTCGCCGCCGCGCTGGGGCTCGCTGCCACTGGTAGACTTACAAGTGTAACATTCAGTTCTAATGCCGATACATCGCTTATCCGATCTTCTGGAGGGGTCCTCCACGCACCCAAATACGAACGTTGTAGTTTGGTATTGTTCATATGGGGGTCGACAGATGCTTCCGTTCTCGAAGTGTAGGGTGGGGGGAGGGGAGGGGAGGTTTGGGGAAGTTTTTCCTGTTATGTTTCTATTTTGTTTGTCTTTTGTTTCAGCAACCACGAAATGACATATGTCTCCTATGCAAGAAACGCGCATGCCCCTACTGCATGCGACGGCCCCTACATTTGCGGACTCCCGCTCACGCACCCCGGTTTGACTATGCACTCCACAGTAGTGATCTCCCGACATGACTGCTAACACTACGCCTAGGGCATCTCTCCACGTGCTGTCATGGAACGTTAATGGTCTTCTTGATCGACATAAGCGCACGGCGGTCTTGCGGTATGCACAACGCCTCCATATAGACATACTCATGCTTCAGGAAACACACCTCCTTGGGAATCAGTGTCCCTTCCTGGCGCGTTATGGATACGATAGAATATGGCACTCCGGCTTCTCTAGGGGCTCCCGCGGGGTGGCAATTCTCCTGAGGCGCAATCTGCCCCTTGTCCTTTCCCAGGTGACTCACGACCCGCAGGGGTCCTTTGTAGCAGTTTGCGTCTCCCTGGCTGGCTCCCCCATCAATCTGATCTCTGTTTACGCCCCCCATCGATGCTCACACCTACGCTCACCCAGACCGCCGCTCTGATGAACAATATGCCATTGGGCACCATGATTGTGGGAGGCGATTTTAACGCTGTTTCCTCCCCGGCCCTTGACACCACAGGTCCTCCTTCCATCTCCCGCAAAACGCAGGCGAAGCAACTCCAGAACTGGTCCGAGTCGCTGGGACTCTGCGATACATGGCGTATATGGCATCCCCACACCCTGCAATTTACACACACCTCCGCGGCCCACCGAACACAGGCACGCATAGATGCGGTCTTTGTCTCTGCACCTGAGTGCTCAGAGGTTGTAGATGTCCGCATCCTACCGCGAGGTATCTCTGACCATTCTCCAGTGCTTCTTAGTACAGGGACTCCCCCTCCTTCAGCCCGTCAAACATGGCGAATGAACGCTTGGTTCCTCCAAGACAAAGACTTTAAACAGGTGGTGGGGACGGAACTCGGGCATTACTTCCGCACCAACGACGGATCCGTGGCCTCGCCGGGTATCTTGTGGGAGGCCGGAAAGGCGACTATCCGGGGGGTCGCGAAGGGACAGCTCAAGAACCAAAGGCAGGTGCAACTGCAAGAAAATTCCTCAAGAGAAGCGCAGGCGCTTCGCTTGGAACAACTAGTATCCTTGTCTAATGATGCCGCCCAGGCCCGACAACTTGCTCATCTGCGGGATGAAATTAAACAGCTATCTTTGGACGCTGCCAAGCTCCTATGGAGGTCGTCGGTAGCGCGAATCTATGGCTGGGGGGACAAGAATGGCACGATCCTGCACAGGCTAGCCACCTACCCCAGGGCGAGCCGCATTATCTCAGAAGTGTCGGACGAGGCAGGAATGGTGCACTGCGTCCCTACGGCGATGGCCAACACCTTTGCCACCTATTACCGATGTTTATATGCAGCACGTGTCCCGGCCCTCTCGCTCTCTGATCTCCTTGACCGGGGTAAGGTACGTCTTCCCTACCTGGAGACGGCTGCCCAGAAGGATTTGGAACGGCCCATTTCTTTGAAAGAAATCGAGGGGGCCATCTCCTCTGCCTCTTCGGGCAAGACTCCGGGCCCCGATGGCCTTCCCCAGGAGTATTACGCGGCGTACCGCGAAATTTTAGTGCCCCGTCTGGCCGCTTTGTTTCAGGAGGCGGTGGAGAGGGGCTCCTTCCCGCCAGAAACTGACATTGCCACCATTGTGGTCCTCCCGAAATCCCAGCCCCCTTCGCGTCATTGTGCGGACTATCGTCCTATCTCGCTCCTCAATACGGAGATTAAGCTGTACGCCGCCATTCTGGCTCAGCGTTTGAAGCCCTACTTGGCTTCCCTGGTCCACGTAGATCAATGTGGCTTCATGCCTCAACGCGGGACCCGTCACTGCCTCCGGAGGCTGCAACTGGCTCTAGCCCACAGGCACTTGCTAACTCCGTACTTGGCTCTCCTGTCCATCGATTTCGAAAAGGCGTTTGATTCGGTGGATTGGACGTATTTGCAGGATGTGCTGACCGAATTGGGTTTTGGGCCTCGATTTAGAGCGTCGGTTCAGGTCCTTTACGCCCACCCGCGAGCGTGTGTGCTGGTCAACGGTGTACTGTCAGAAGCCTTCCCTATTCACAGAGGCACTAGACAGGGATGTCCTCTCTCTCCATTGCTATTCGCCCTGGTTATGGAGCCCCTGGCCGCTCTGGTGCGGGCCGAGGACGGTATTCGTGGATGGGAGTGGCCGAGTGCAGAGGCGGACAAGATCGCACTTTATGCGGACGACGTTCTGATTTTCCTGGCCGATCCGGCCTCCTCGGACCCACGATGTCTCCAGACCCTAGAACACTTTGGGCAGGCCTCCGGGCTTAGACTGAACCCTGGGAAGTCTGTCCTGGTTCCTCTGCACCTCTCTAGGGAATGCTATGACTGGCAATCCACCATACCGTTGCGGAGACAATCCTTTAAGTACTTGGGGCTGTGGATCACTCTCCTTCCCGAACTGGGTTGGGCGCTCAATGTTGCCCCAGTTGTTAAAAAGGCCAAAGAAGATCTACATAAGTGGAAGACTCTTCCCCTCAACCCGTTGGGGAGGGTCGCCCTGTTTAAAATGATGATCCTCCCCAGATTTCTTTACGTCCTCCAGAATACTCCCTTCTGCTTCCCCAGGCCTTGGTTCCGGGAATTGGACAGTATAACCACCAAGTTCCTTTGGAACGGGGGTAGGGCACGCCTGGCGCTGTCTACTTGTCGGATCCCCTCCTTCGACGGGGGAATGGGGATGACGAACCTATACCTTTACTTCCTGGCTGCGCGTCTCCTGGTGGTTCACGACTGGTTCAACGGGGGCTGGTCCGATCCGGCCTACAGGCTCGAGCTGGGTCTACCCGCCATTCAATCAATGCTGTACGGGAAGACAATCCCAACCCAGCTACCGGAGGTCACACGTTCCGTGTTCCTGGCCTGGCGGGCCTCGCTGCGTCATACTGGGTGGACGCGTAGGTTCACTCGGTGTACACCCCTCTGGCAGGGGGCTTGGCTCCGGGAAGTTAGTGGGTTGCAGGGGTTTAAATCGTGGGATCTCATTGGAATTACACAGCTGGGGGATGTATGGGCTACAAGCCACCTGCTTTCCTTTCCGGAGCTCCAAGCCCGTTACTCCTTACACTCCTCTCAATTCTATAAGTATTTGCAGCTGAGACATGCACTCCGGATGCACATTGCGGACGACACACGGCTCCCCGAACACAGCCCCACAGAGGCGCAGACAATGCTGGGAGATTTAGGTAAAGGGGGCATTTCCCGCATATACCGCACCCTAGTCAACAATACTTCCCCCTCCCTGGACAAGTTGAAGGACCAGTGGGTGGAATGGGTGGGCCCCCTCGACGAGGTGGACTGGCGCGATGCACTTATGGCACCCAAGACGGTCACCACTTCTGCTAAACTTAAGCTGATCCAACTTTACTACTTACACGCCGCTTACCTTACTCCCCTGCGCTTGCATCGAGCGGGCCTGCGTCCTGATGCGTCATGTGCGAGATGCACCCATGTCCCGGCTGACTTCTTCCATGTGGTTTGGTCCTGCCCCCGGCTGGAGAGATTTTGGGGGGCAATTGAGGGGTAGCTAACGGAGGTCCTGGGTTGGGAGGTTCCTCATGACCCGCGGCACTCCATACTGGGAATCCTGGATGGGCTGGATGGGTCCCGGAACGACAAATTATTTTTCAATACAGCCATGATGGTGGTAAAGCGGGACATAGCGGCGGCATGGATAAATCCTGAACCGCCGGACATAGGGAGGTGGCGACGGGGGGTGGACTGGTGTGCGACCAAGGAGAGGGCCCTTTACATGGCAAGAGGGTGCCCGAAGAAATATCGACGGGTGTGGGGGAAATGGCTGGGTACGGTAGAAGGCTCGGAATGATTTGTTTCATCATTGTTATCTGTGCAGGTTTCATGGAGTGCGGGAGTGTGGGATACGTTCACTATCAAAATGTCACTGATTTTGGGTCCATCGTGTACTTGCTGAGTTGTTTCATACGCTGTAAAACAATAAAAATTTGTTTATCAAAAAAAAGAACAGAGAGGTGAATACAGGGGTGCATATGTACAAGCCTCTATCGCCACCACAACGTCACCTATATTGACGTTGTGGTGGCGATAGGGGCTGCGCCTTATGTACAAGGCAGCGTTAAGCCACTTAATGTGGCTTAACGCTGCCTTGTACATAAGGCCCCCTTTCACGCTATGGTTAGAGTGAAAGGGGTGGGCAGTGGGTGTTGCGGTGGGCGTTCCACCGCAACACCCATTCATTCTGACGCTCCCCCCTATGTACAAGGGTGGCTTACATAGGAGGCAGCGCCAAAATTAAGACCAGGTAAAAACTGGTCTTAAGTTGGCAAAACGAGGAGAAACTCATTATTTCTCCTCGTTTTTGCTTTTTCCATGTGTGCTGCCTTGTGCAGCATACATGGAAAAAGTAAAATGCCATGGTTTGTTTATGTACAGGAAGGTGTCCCTTCCTGTACATAAACAAACTTTAAAAGAAATGCCATTTTGTCACTTTCATGTGTGCTGCATGAAGCAGCATGCATGAAAGTGATAGGTTGGCATTTCTAGGATTGTTTATGTGCAGGAAGGGACACCTTCCTACACATAAACAATCCTCCCCTGCACGCAGACACCCTTGCACTCTGGTGCAAGGGTGCCTGCGTTGGCGCTAAGTTGCTAAACTTAGCGCCAGCGCAGGGGGAAACGCAAGACAGAACCACGGGGCATATTAGCAACGATTTCCGATAATTATCGCAAAGCGCGCTTAGCGTAGTTTTTTTTATCGCTGGATTTCATCGCCGAGATAGCGCGTTATTAGCACCGCTTATCTCCAAGGCGATAAAAAATCCAGCGATAGCGGCGAAATGCGAGAATATCGCAGGAAATCCTGCGATAAAACACCATCGATAGGGAAATCCTTGATGATAGGCCATGGTGGACTTAGCCTCACAATCCACCTCCCATTGAGAAAATAGGTAAGTCAAGTTTTTAGCAGGTGTTAAATTCCAGCGATAATCGCGGTTAGCGCGACTTTTTTTATCGCTTCGCGGGCATTGATAATAGGGGGAAGTTGTGTTTGCGACTGTTTGCAGTTGCTTTTAGTTGGGAACGCCTACTTTGCATGTCATTAGCGATAATTATCGCTGACATGCAAAACGGCCGCTATCGCCATTAAGCTGTCGCTAACAGCTGTTAGCGACAGCTTGCTAATAGGGCGATAAAAATATCGCCGCTTTATCGGCAAAAAGTGCCGCTAAAGTGGCAATACTGCCCTTGATAATATGCCCCCACATTCTTGTAAATATGGTGCAGCCTTGCGTTTCAGAAGTGGAGGAGAGAGGGGTTAAGCCAGGAAGGCTAACACCTCTCTCCTCCACTTCATTGTACATTAGGCTCTATGGGTCACATTTATGAGCCTGGTTACATCGCTCTTGCACCACAAAACGTGGTGCAAGAATGACGCAACTCTGCAATGCGATTTATGAAGCCGCGCAAGGCCGCTTTGGGGCATGCTGTAAGGGGTGGGTGGATGCCCACATAGACATGCATAGAGCGGAAATAATGATGGTAAATGTGCTGATCTGTGATGTACAGATGGAATGGGTATGCACAGAGATAGGTCCTGTCCTCACTGTGCCACTGCTACCAAGCTATACCGGACTAATGAGCCCCAGTAAGGTTGAAACCAGTCTTAGGTTGCAGTATAGGGAGGACAAGCCTGGCAGTCTCGGCTGTACTGTTCCGATTAGAGCAGAGTCAAGACTCTGCATATGCTGGGTCCAAACTGAGGTAGTATGGTGTGTAAAATAACTATGGACTGGGATGCACCCCCAAGTAATTAATTACCAGTGGCTGAGATTAAATTCAAGCGTTACTTCCATCACTTTTTTGTATACTTCAGTGCAACACCTTAGGTGGGACCGGTATGCCCAAATGTGGGGACTTTGCACACTGTGCCACTGGAACGAAGCTATATCCGATTGTTGAGCTCTAATAAGGGCTAAAGCGTTCTTGGGTTGCTTGTGTTCTGGTTCAGGTAGGACTTGTCTGGCAGTCTGGGCTATACTCTTCCAATTGGAGCAAGGTTGTTGGACCTGACATTTTTGGCATGGTTTCCCCCAACTTTTTGCCTTCCATCCTCCTGTTTTCGCTGACTTCATTTTTGCTGGCTTTAGGACTCTGCGCACTTTACCACTGATAACCAGAGCAAAAAGGTTTTGGGGTCTCTCCTTTAAAACATGGTAACATTGGCTTACACCCAATTGGCACATTTAATTTACTACTACATGTACCCAGAGCCTGTAAATTAAACGCTACTAGTGGGCCTGCAGCACTTATTGTACAACCCACTTAAGTAGCCCTTTAACCATGTCCCAGGCTTGCCATTGTATATGTGTGCATTTTAACTTCCAGTTGACCTGGCAAATATTCCTTTTGCCAGGCCTAAACCTTCCTTTCAATACATATACGTCACCTTTAGGGTAGGCCCTATGGAACCCCATCCTGGGTGCAGTGTATTTAAAAAGCTAGATATGATGTACTTTTAAGTTGTACATGTCCTGGGAGAGAAAAACTCCTAAATTCGTTTTTCACTACTGCAAGGCCTACCTCTTCCATAGGATTGCATTTGGTTCCCTTATTACATTTAATAAGTGGTAGCTTTCAATTGGGAGCAAATAGGAATGTTAATGCAGAAAATGGGCACGCTGCGGCAGTGCTGTTATACTCCGAATATAGCCATTGAGTACAGCATCCCGTGAGTAAAGGAAGAGCAACAATTTATGAGTAGTGGTGAGCAGTCCAGAGGAATAAATATTGTTGCCTTCTCAGTAAGATTTATGGTCTTGTTATTCGTCTTCATTGTTTTCCACTGCAATCTCTATTTAATAAGGCCACAGTGGCGACAAAGTCTTGTGAGCCTAATATTTCCAGTGAGTTTGCCACCCACTCAGGACTCCAAAGGCACTTCCTCTTGGTCAGCAACTTATCATCCAATCTGCTGCTGTGTGGAACAGAGTGGCACTCCTGTACAGTCCTCTGATCACACTCCGGTCCAGACATCTCTGGATGCTGTTGAGACGCAACACCTTCCGATCCAGTGTGCAGATTCCTAGATTTGGGATCATATTAATGGGTAGAGTCTAATCACAGAACGGGGAAGATCAGTGAAGAATCTGCGGCTAAATAAAGCCTCTACCAGAAAAAGCGTTACCAAAGGTAAGTAACTTGCTCTGCTGATAGAGACTTCTAACTGTGGATTTGTCAACTTTTGAATAGATAGCAAAGCAGTACCTAATAAACGGTGCACTGTGAATCCTGCAGGACTGAGTGGGCAAAGTACCCTTCTCAACAGACTTGGCTGTCCAGACAATAATGCTTTATGAATTTATGGAGAGACGCCCACGTAGCTGCCTGGCAGATGTCTAGGACACAGACTCCGTGTGCTAACGTAGAGCTAGCAGCTTTGATGCAGGTGGAATGGGCATGCAGCCCTTCTGGAGGTTGCCTCTTTGCCAATGCATAGCAGATCTTAATGCAGAGCACGATCCAGCGTGAGATGGTACACTTCTGCACAGCCTTGCCTTTTTTTCGCTTCGGCGAGCCCCACAAAGAGCTGATTGTCAAGCTGATGGTCTTTGGTACGATTGATGAAGAAGCTGAGCATTCATCTAGGATCCAAGCGATGGACTCTTCACCTCCTCCGCCGGCAGGATGATGGCTTGACATACGTGGAACAGCGTCACAACTTTCGATAGAAAGGATACCCAAGTTCGCAGAACCATCATATCGGAGAAGAAGGTGGTGCATCGTGGATGGACTCAAAGAGCCTGAAGCTCACTCACATGCTGTGTGGAGGTGGTTGTAATTAGGAACACTGTTTTGATGGTGAGGAGCGCAAGGGACAGCTGTGGAGCACCTTGAATGGAGTACATATAAAGGATGAGATTAAGGTCCCATTGGGGATCACAAAAGGAAATTGGGGAAATGTATGCTATAGCCCTTTTAACAGCCTCATCGCAACCAGTGATTGAAATAATAAATGCTGATCACGCATCTGCAGGAAGGCTGAAAGGTAGCCTTTAACAGTGCACAAAAAAGGCCTTGCTGGTCCGTGACAGAACAAATAACAGGACATCAGACAGTTGGGCCTGGAAGGGGGTCAATCTGGCGTGCACTGCGCCGAACCACATACTTGTCCCAGCAACAGGCGTATACAGTCTTTGTCGAGGGATGCCTGTTTGCCAAGATGACATCCACTATCTCTGGAGGGAGATCAAAGGCATTCATCTGGTGGCGCTCAATCTCCATGACTGAAGGTGGAGATTGTGCAGCAGGCGGGGATGGAGAACCCGACCTTTCTACTACCACAGCAGATCCTCCCGAAGGGGCAGCCTGATCAGAGGACAAATACTCAAGCCCAGAAGTTCTAGATACCATACTCTCCTTTCCCAATTGGTGGAAAGGCATACAGGAGTTCCGAGTTTCACTCGAGGCAGAATGTGTCTCCAAAGTAAGAGACACCTTGGAAACTCCAACGCGCAGAAGTGTGAAATTGAGCTCTCTCAGCGGTGATGAACAGATAAAACTAAGGTTCTCCCCATTCTCGGAAGAGACCTAACGCCACTTCCAGGTGTAACTGCCACTTGTGGTCCACTGGGGGCCGACGGCTGAGTCTGTCTGCCCTGGCATTCACCGAGTCAAGCGGGTGGTTCACCACCAGGAAGACCATTTAATGATCCAGCCACTCCAGGGGGCTTATTTATGAGCCCTTTGCGCCCCCGTTGCTTTACTTTTTGTAACGCCGCGGTGGCGTAAAAAATGTGCCACGCTGCGCTATATTTACAGGGACAGGGTCAAGACTGATTTGCAAATGACTGGGTCTGAACTGGGGTGGCGAAGTGAGCAAAAGAACGATAATGGATTCAACCCAGATCTGTAACTGGGGGTAAGTGTCTGAAAAGTTTCAGTGCTCTGTCTATCGTCTCCTTGTGTTTGCTTTGTTCGCCCTACGTTGGCAGGGTATGCCGAGACGTTGGCCCCTTACTCACTTTGCCACTGGATTCAAGCTAGCAAGGCTGATGAGGGGTGTTACCCCAAAACCAGCCTCAGGATGCTTGTTTCCAGACCAGTGAAAACCTGGCTTGGCAGTTCAGGCTGCACTGTTCCCATGAAGAACAGGGTCAAGACTGATTTACATATGGCTGGGTCTGAACTGGAGTGGTGAAGTGAGCTAAAGAACGATGATGGATTCAACCCAGATCTGTGACTGGGGGTGAGCGTCTGAAAAGTTTCAGCACTCCGTCCATCGTCTCCTTGTGTTTGCTTTGATGTGTTCTGGTGGCAGCAAATTGCACTAAGATCAGAGCACAAGCAGGGCCGGACTGGCCGTAGCGGGCACCGGGCATTTCCCCGGTGGGCCGCTAGGGTAGGGGCCGGTTTTGGGCCCCCTGGGAGCCGTTTTTGTTACAGGGGGCTGGCAATATCGGCCCCCTGTAACAAAATCGGCCGAAACCGGCCGTAGCAAACAGCTCGGCCGCACCCCCCTCCTGGAGGCCGGCCGAGCAGTTTGCCAGGGCCGGTTTCGGTTCCCAGTCCGGCCCTGAGCACAAGTCGGGGTTACACACGGGTAGACGGCGCCTACCCACTCTTTTCACATTGTAGATACTGCCTGCCCTGCCAAGAAGTTGGGTCCTAGTGTAATATGCTGAACTCCTCCCGGTGTAAGTTACAGACAATGGGATACATTCAGCAGCGCCTGCACGTTGTCTGTTTTTTTTTTTCTGAGGAGCAACGTGTAGGCTGCAAGGTGGCTTTGTAATTTTCAATTCCAGCTGGGCCCAAAACAAAGGCCGAATTTAAGAGGCCATCATGCCTCCTTATGTTGGGTTATTCAGGCTGGGAGCAAATGCAATGTAGCTTTTTATTATTTCACAAGTACTTAAGAGAGACATGCTTTTGACTTTGCTCAGTCCCTTTAAATAAGTGCTATGTGTCCACTGTAAGAATGTCTGATGTGTTGGCCTGTCCACTATTTACACAAATAACAATTTAAATACCACTATTTTGTTTTATTTCTTTTACAGCGCTACTCATCCCAATGCAGGGTGTCAGAGCGCTTCACATCACACATACACATTAGACTTTGACATTAAATCATGTGTGTTTAAATCTATGTACAGGATGTGTTACATATGACAGTAAGGGTTACACAGTGTACGACTCACATGTCCTTCATAGCTCACTGTGCTATAATGGGATTATAATTTATGAACTACAAGTAACAAAGGGATCTCTGTGTTAAAAGTAATAACACACGTATCTATCTACATAAAATAAAAATCTGTCATCTGCATGTTACATGATGTGCTTTGCAGGAGACTTATTTACCCTCTATGCTACTTTGATTCAACACTGGAACTAGACAAGACACAGCTCTCTCCAGCAAATGAGCTAACCTCCAGAAATGGCTTACCATTATTACTATTCCCTTCTATTTACTGGCCAGACAAAGATCTCTGCAGCAGATGCATTAACCTCAAAAGATATTTTCTAACACAGACTTTGCAACTAATTAAGCAGAATAGATTTACTGCCACATTTCTCCCTGCTGCCAGTTTATTTGTGATAGTGTTTTAAAAAGTAAACGTATAAGTTAAGGTCCAGATTTTGCATCTGGATTGAGTCACTTTTTTGGCACAACTCTGATGCAAAATCTCATTTGCTAAATATTGTACTGCTCTCAAATGAACTCATGATGGACCTCTAAACATATGTTTGAGGTCTTAAGATCTGAAGTAACTTTTTGTGATGTCACTTCCTGTGAGGTCATAGGTTGTGATGCCACGTGCGATGTCATGCGCCGTGATGGCATGCTCCATGATGTCACTTGCCTACTGCCTTGGTTAGCCCCCCCACTTTTTCTTTTTTTTTAGTACTTTTGCCCTGACTAGGACATAACATGGACATAGCACATTTCACTGAGGCTGGCGCAATTCCCAGATTCAGCTCAATAATACCACATCCGAAACCCGTCTGGAGCCCCCACATTTCCAGCACTGAAAGAAAGTGATCACCAAGGAAAATAAACTCTAGATTGAGGTAAAAAAAAGATGCAAGTCGGTAAACTCAAAGAACATTATGGGGCATGTTTACAATAGAATGGCGGAGCGCGGCATTAAGCTAACATTGCTAACGCCGTGCTCCGCCATTCTGAAAACGCAGGGATGCGCCATATTTATAAAGATACGGAGCACCCCTACGTTTTCCCTAGCGCTGTCACTAAATTCAGCTGCTTAGCGCCAACACAGGCAGACTTGCACCATATTACAAGGGTGCCTGTCTTGATTGTTTATGTGCAGGAAGGTGCCCCTCCCTGCACATAAACAATCACTAATGGTGATTTGTAACTCCTATGTGTTCTGCATTGTGCAGCACACATAGAAGTTACAAATCTTCATTTTTTTAATGATTGTTTATGTGCAGGAAGGTACACCTTCCTGCACAAAAACAATCATTCATGGCGATTTGCTGTTTCTAT
Organism: Calotriton arnoldi; assembly: GCA_963921515.1. Taxonomy (NCBI): domain Eukaryota; kingdom Metazoa; phylum Chordata; class Amphibia; order Caudata; family Salamandridae; genus Calotriton; species Calotriton arnoldi. The sequence goes on from CAWUFW010000116.1 coordinate 1,231,754, forward strand.
GTGTGCTGTACAATGCAGCACACTTAGAATCAGCAAAAACGAGAAGACGATCATTTCTCCTCATTTCGCCATGTTAAGACCAGGTTATTCCTGGTCTTAATTTTGGCGCAGCCCCATATTTACGCCACCCTTGTAAATAGGGGGCAGCGTCAAAGTCAATGGGTGTTGCCGCGGAACGCCCACCGCAACACCCATTGCCCGCCCCTTTCATGCTAAGTGTAGCGTGAAAGCGGGCCTTATTTACAAGCCAATGTTGAGCCACGTTAAGTGGCTTAACGCCACCTTGTAAATAAGGCCAAGGGTTAATCGCCGCAGGAATCTCACAAAAAGTGATGTTCCTGTGGCAATAAATCCTTCTAAATATGCCCCTATATTTCCCAAAATGAATATGTCTATTTTAAGGAACTGTTTACAGTTACAAGAGCCTCTTCTGACTGCAGGACTAGGAAGCCACCTGACTACTTGGGATGTGATAGTCTTTATGCGATCACTGTCGAAGTTGCTCAAAGCAAGATTTCCGCTACTAGGGTCGGACTGACCTATCGGGCAATTAGGCAGTGCCAGATGGGCTGGTCTGACAGTTCAGTGTGTGGAACGGTTTTTCGGCTGTTTGTGGGCCTGTTTTATGGTCTGCTGGTCCAGTTTTTACTATTGAAGTTTTTTATATTACTAAAAACATTGCCTGCAGCAAGCTTTTGCATACACTGGCCACTTTTTCTTAGTTATCCGATTCTTTAAGGGGGCAACATTTATTTTAGTGCCCAGGTCTATTTTCTGTCAACCCACCTGTTCCCCGAGGTCCAAATAAAGGCAATATCTCGACTGGGGTAGTAAGCACTATATAAATGCAAATCCACAAAGTGGAACGGTGGGCTATGTCTCTGGAAGGCAAACCAGAGTACAGCGCCATATCTGGCAAGGCCAGAGGAGTAACCAGGGAGCACTAGGGACGCTCCCCACCCTCTTGCCCAATCTATCGCAACAAAAGAGTGAGGAAACAATAGGCTGTAGAAGTCGGCACTCCTCTCCCAGCCTCACTTAACTGTCGGAGCAGCCGCTCTCATTGGTCCATGTGCTCCACTGACCCAAGCAGGAGCGGTGCACCCTTCCAGCCCGGGTGGGCAGAAGAGAGGTCTTGATAATGTGTAGGCGCAGGAAAGGCCAGGGTACAGGGCACTCTGGGGGCATATTTATGAGCCCCTTGCGCCACTGTAGCGCCGCTTTTTGTGAAGCTCCAGTAGGGCAAATCACAAAATCATATTTATGAGGCCACGCAAAGCCACTTTGTGTGACATTGAATGGCCTCATAGATATGAAGTAAGGCAAGCCAGTGCTGCTTACTGCGTTGCCTTACTCTGCACTAGGGAGGCGTTCCATGGGCATTGCAGTGGGTGTTCCCTTGCAATACCCATGGATTTTTATGCTTCCTAAGATTTACAAGAGTATGTAAACCTGGGGATCTGCCAAAACCTTATGCCTCCCCACAGAAGGCGCAACTAGGAGAAATAACTTTATTTCTCCTCACTTTTTCATCTTTCCATGTGTGCATTCTGCAGCACACATCGAAAGAGGAAAAAGCCTCCTAGGATTGTTTTTGTGCAGGAACGTTCCTCTTCTTGGACAAAAACAATCCTGCCGACAACACAGGCACCCTTGCACCATGGCGGTGGTGCTAGGCTGCCGAAATGGCATTAGCACAGGGGGAAAAGGACAGGAATGCACGACATTAGATAAATATGGTGCATTCCTGCCCTTTCACTTTGACGTACGCAGCTCAGCAAGGTGACCAAATCCCCATAAATCTTCCACTGGGGTATTTTGAACTTTTTCCTGTCAGTTCAGTTGGCTCTGTACACAGAAAGTCTCCTTTCCAGAACTGTATTGTTTACAAGTCTTTACACCTATGTGCGGAAGGCACTGGAATAAATGAGCCCAGGAGCCCATTTTCAACATGTTCGTATCGAAAATGTGTGCTGCTCCCCGTCAACACTACCCGCAAATCCCTGGAGCAGTGACCAATCTACAGATAAATGCAACCCAAGGCACTGTGGTCTTCAGACCAAAGCACTTGTTCTATTCCAGGGTAAGGCGTGGTACCTGTGGTGCTGAAGGTGGAGTTGATAAATGGCCTTATCCATACCACTCGGAGCAGCAGCAGATTGTCGGGACAGAGGCCTTCTTGTAGGATCCATTCTCTGTGTTACAGAGTTTCATGTATACCTAACTCCACAGACTGCATGCTCTCCCTCGGACACTGAGAAAGCTCTCTGCTGAACGAGGAGCGCAGGGATGGGCTCTCAGACCAAGAAAGAAATCTGAGGCGGCGGACATACCAGGTTGTGCTTCGAGGAACCATTGAGTGTCGCAACTTCGCACAGCGCTAACTGCATGTACATTTTGTAACCGTTTACCATCTTAGTGGATTGAGTGCTTAGTATAATCACCTTGGCTAACACACCAGCTTCTGGTGTTCCTGTGACTCATTGGGGTACAGCATGCTAAGATCTTTTTCTTTTCACTGCCAGCTCATAGCTGCCAAGGTTTCAGATTGCTTATGTGTGACATTTTCATAATTTCAGTATAATTATGAGTGACATTCAATGACTATGAGTGACACTTTCTCGCAAACAGTATAATGTCACCCACACTTAGTAGTAGCATGGCACAGCCCATAGCCTAGGACAGACACCTGATGCCGGGTGGGGCGGCAGAAAAACAATAAATTAAACAGAGAGTCCCTGCCTTAGCCAGCCTGTGCCTCTCTGGCTGGCAATCCATCAAATTAATGGCATGATCAGATCATGATCAATTGACGGAGTCTGTCCAGGCTCTCTGCCACGTGGGATCTGAGGCTGACTACAGGATGTGAGAGGAGGCCAGCGGGGATCTTCTCCCTGTACAGTTTTCCAATTAGGCCCCTGTTTTACTGCCGGCTAGACTGACCCAGTTTTTGGCATGTATTTAGAAGTTTCATTTTGCAACTGGACATCCACATCTGTTTGATACAATGTTTGAGCAGGGGGTGCTTTTTTACATTCATTAGGCGGGTGTGTGGTTTTGTGTTTCGGTCTTCAAATCTGTGAAGTTCGTTTGGCTTGGATATGAGTTTCTGTGATTGCAGGATATTTCCACGTCATGATATATTAAGAATCCTATGCCTCCTGTTGTACACTAGCGCCATCTTGTTGCCTCTGAAAAACAGTACTCGGAGCTCAGCTTTTATGCGTCCGTCCCAGCAAAGTGAGAAACTATAACTACAGTTTTATCGCACTTCAGTACACGGTTCTTTTGCGTGACAATCTCAGGCATTGTAGTAATGCGGGGAAATTACCAGTAATGCGTTATTCTAACACGTGATGCATGGCACTTCGTAGGGCTGCCAGCTAGCCGTCCATGGAATGGGAAATGTTTTATATTAACTGTGATGTCAGGTAACACACAAGACACCTAACATTTGAGATGCAAAAATGGTATTTGATTTGGAGTGATTCACATAGGCTGCAATTCCAAGGTAATGTGATTTGCCTAAGATCAAACAAACTTGTGTAGTTAAGGTTCCACAGGTAACAGATCATTCACTTCAGCACATCTCCCGTAAATGCCCAGTCAATCCTGCTTAGCTTCACAGCCGTCACCTGAACTTTACTCACAGATCTTTGCAGCACGTGCGTTAACCCGCTTAGTTATTTTACTAACTACCAGCAGTCATACACTCAGTGAGTCTGAAGAGAAAAGCGTACCTGCAATAGGAGAGGTGCACTGGGCACTTACAGTATTGTATAGAAAGGGGCATATTTATGAGCACTGTTGTGTTGCGCTTGCACCACGCAACGTGGTGCAAGTGTGACACAACTCAAAAAAGAGATCTATGAAGCCACGCAAGGCCACCTTGTGTGGCCCTGAGTGGCTTCGTAAACCTTGATTAAAGCAACGCAGTGCAAATCGCTGCGTTGCCTTACTCTGCACTAAGGAGGCATTCCATGGGCGTTGCATGGGTGTTCCCACGCAACTCCCATGGATTTTTACGCATTCCCAGATTTACCAGAACTGGCAAACCTCGGAATGCGCCAAAAAGATACGCCTCCCCAGGTGAGGTGTAGCAAGGAGAAATATCTTTATTTCTCCTCATTACTTCATCTTTCTATGTGGGCTGCAGAATGCAGCCCACATAGAAAGAGGAATGTGCCTCTCAGATGTTTTGTGTAGGAAGGTGTCCCTTCCTGCACAAAAACAATCCTCTCTGCAACGCAGGCACCCTTGCATCATAATGCAAGGTTTGCTATGTTGGCGCTAGGCACCCAAAACAGAGCCAGTACAAGGACAGGAATGCGTTGTATTCTTTTAAATATGGCACATTCCTTCCCTTTCCCTGTAACACGGCACAGCAAGGTGACTTGCTGCGCTGCATTGCATTACTTTGCTATAAATATTGCCCCAAGTGGTTGCGCTGGTTGATGGACAGCAAGCATCATACTCTGCCTGTTGCCATGGCAGTTAATGGCTGTGATAAAGTTAAAAACACTAACGCTGCTTACCTCTTTCCCATGTCGTTGCATAGTCACACCTAGATCTCTTACTGAAGTGACATTGGGTGATGCTCTCAAAATGTCTCTGGTCTGCTCTAATAATGCTTCAAAACTTGGGGCCAGATTTACTAACCTTTCACGCACCCTAGCACGGCAACTTGCTGCGCTGTGTTGCATGAAAAGGAGAGAGAAGAAATCCTCCATATCGAATATAATATGACATACTTCTGCTCCCTCATAGCGCTGGTGCACTGTGTGTTGCGTCGGGGGCAAACACAGGCATCTTGTGCTATAGTGCACAAGCAGAATTGTTTTTGAGCTGGAAGGGATACCTGCCTTGACAAAAACAATCCTTCGAGACATATTCCTCGCTCCATGTTGGTTGCAAAATGCAGCACACATGGAAAGAGGAAGTAAAGAGGATAAATAAAGATATTTCTCCTCATTACACCTCTGTAAGGTAGGCACACCACTCTGGTGCAAACTCAGGTCGATAAGTGTGTGTAAATCTGGGTTTGCCTCAAAATACATGGGTGGATGCATGGTACCCGCAGTGCTCCACACATGAAACGCCCACCTGACGCAAAAGTATGCAAGGCAATGCTATACGTTACATTACTTTGTATTTACTAAACCACGTAAATCGACTTTGCATGGTTTAGTAAATGCTAAAATGGATTTGCATCGGGGCTGCGCAGCAAAAGTGATGCCACCCTAAAGCAAACTTTTTAGTAAATCTGGGGCAGAATTTCTAAGCATCTGTCAGGCCCTGGTTCCTCTCACAGTCACAAATCAGCCCCCAACCTCTTTATCCCTCTATCTCCCCTTCCTTCCAGTACCTTCGTCTACCTCATATCCCTGCCTGCCGACCAGGTGTAGAAGGCTGGCTACAGCGCGGGACTGGGAAAGAAAAGCAACATTAGGTCAAAAAATCACAGGATAAAAAGTGTTGACGTCCAAAAAAGTTTGGGCTGGTTTAAGGAGTCTCTCACGGCATGGGGCCGTTCGGCAGCCATGGGCACTGAGACCCCAAAGCTTCCTTATAATGCTGACATGCACAATGGAATGTCACTGGCCATGCAGCAGGGGAAGTTGCTTCCTACTTAATTAAATGCCCAAAAATGTAAACTGGCATTTTACTGGCAATGTCAGTAATTTCTTTGTTCATGAAACCATCTTGTTTTCTTTCCAAGAGTTCACATTTTGTTGAAACGCTGCTTCCCTCCTTCATGGTGAAACCATCTTCTTCCCTGGCACGGTTCCAAACAAGACACTGCAGTGCCATGGCTCCTGAGTAGTCAGTTACAGAATGCTCGTTTTAACAGTCGCAATCCGGTACTTGTAGCTTTATTTTTCCATCATGAGTGTAGAACTTCAAGTCCCAGAATGCCAGGAAAAAAAGGGCTAATAAGATAATAAGCACAATCATGTTCTAATAGAAAATCTCTTACTATCTTGTTTTTTAGAAGTGTCAATGTGTGTGATAAAACATAACATAGAGCAAACCTATCAGTGATTTGATGGGGTCTAGTCTTTCACGGGGCGTTCTGGGTTTTCAGAGCACTAGTGTCATTCCATGTCAGCAATGAGTAGCTTATCCTGTACTCATTTTATTTTTTGCGTTCTCATACTTGTAGTTTTGCTTAATGTTTTCACTTTGCAAGTTGGGCCTACATGTCCCAGAATGCAAAAAACACTCTTGAGGAGCTACTCACTGACATAAAGATCTGCATGATTTTGATTGCATGGCACTGAGATTGGTAGAAAGTCACTGAAACTTCAAGCGTCAGGTCGTCCAAAGCAAATCCAAAAAGTCAGGATGTATTGTGTGTTTTGCCTCATGCCCCAAAAACATGGTTTCGCAGCAGCTGAAAACCATGTTTGAATGGTATATGACTGGGAGGGCTCTGAGATCCTCCTCCCAGAGAAAATTGATCACCCCTAGAGTCCGCAAAGCCAGATGGGGCAGCCGTTCCTTCTCGGTGGCGGCCGCAAAACTTTGGAATACCCTACCTTCCTCGATTTCCCAGGTACAATCGCTTCCGGTGTTAAAAAAACTGCTGAAGACTTGGCTTTTTTCAGGTTAGTCAGCAGCCCGTCATTCTCCTCTCTTCTTCTCTACCGCCCAGCGCCTACGCACCTTCGGGTATTAGTGCGCTTTATAAATCCTCATCCTATCCTATCCTATCCTGCACTGCCGAATATTACTGTGCTTGTCACCATAGCATGTAGTGACACTAAACCCAAAGCATGCCTGCTGCTCCTCCACAGCCAGGTAACCTAACAATTAGCACCTTAAAACAAGCTACTTTCCATGTTAGGAATCGCTGCAGTGTGTATCCAAAAGTGGTGTTGGGGAAGCAGAAGAGACTGGCTGCCCCAGGCTACAGAAAACACCAAAAACAAGGCCTAAGTGTTTACTTTCAGACAATGGCCATTGAACCTCTGACAGTTGATTAAAAACTATGGGCCAGGTCTATCAAGCCCTTGGTTAATGCAAGGCGACGCAAGGGCAACGCAATGCTGAAGTCAGATTTACCAAGCCACGCAAAGCCACCTTACGTGGCCCTACAAGGCTTGGTAATTCTGGAGTAACGCAGGGCAGCGTAGGTCGCTGCTTGTGTTACTCTGCACCGGGAAGGCGTTAAATGGGTGAAGGGTGGGTGTTCCCACGTTGTTTCCTCACTCTGCAGCACACTTAGAAAGAGGAAAACGCCTCTAAGGATTGTTTTTGTCCCTTCCTGCACAAAAACAATCCTGCCTAGCACGCATTGGCGCTAGGCAGCACATAATGCGCCAGCGCAAGGCTAGAGAGCAGGAATGCGACACATCTTAGTAAATATTGTGCATTTCTGAGGCTCCATTTGACCCAGTGCAGCAAGTTGTCTTGCTGCATTGCGCTGTATCTAATATTGATAAATCTGGCCCTATCCTTTTTTTTTTTTTTTTTTTAATTGAATTTTTATCCCTTTTTTATCCAAGGCAGAATATACAGAAAAGAGAAAAACAACACAAGGTTGTGAAATAATTCCAGACACATTGTTACATATTGAAGGAAAAAACGACATCTAAAGAAAAAGATAAATAACATACAAAAAAGCAAAATTGCCACACGTACTATGGACAGGGTTTGCTAGACAATATATTATTTATGCAAACATTTCATATATCAACATATTTATACCCCCACCTCTAAATTAAACATACCATCACACATAAAAATTGCCTATATAAAAAAAAAAACTTTTCCCAATCCAAGTTTATAGGATCCACTCTGATATTGGAGACCAAATTTTGGCGCCCATAGTTCGTTTCCTTCTCCCTTTGGTCTTATAGATGGATAGTTCAAAATTATACATGGCTAAGAGTCTGGAGCGCCAATTATTAAAAGTGGGTGGATCAGGGCTAATCCACTCATTGGTAATACAGGCCCGTACCACCGCCATTAGAATGAATAGAAGAGCAGTTGTGGCTTCCGATCTTAAATTTTCCGCCCTATCAGATCCTACACCAATAATTATTAATTCTCCCGTAATTATCATGGGGGATCCAAATATTATACCTAAGAAATTCTCAATTCCTTGAAAGAACTCACCCAATCTAGAACAAGAGAAAAACATATGAGATGAATCCGCCGCAAATAATCCACACCGATTACATTTGTCCCCCACCATTACACCCCATCAAGCCACCTTACTAGGAGTATAATATAAATCATAGAGGGCCATATAATGCTGACTACGTATTCTTCCAGTCATTAAAACTTGGTTAGCAAGCTCAAGGGATTTAATTATATTGATATCCTCAACTCCCAATTTGTTTTCCCATTTAGTTTTACGTATATCCAAATCATCCGGAAATATTTCCACTAACTGTTGATAATATTGACCTATTGGTGTTTTCTTCATCATTTTTTCAATTAAAGGGATTTTCACAAATTGTTGTCCTGTTCCTGACCCCCGCCTTGCCAAAAAGCTACGTATTTGAGGGTATTTTAAAAAGTCTTGCTTACCTAAACCATATTTCTCCTGTAGGTCTAAAAATGCTAAAAGATGACCTTTGTCAAACAGATCCCCTAAACATCGTATTCCTTTTAGGCCCCATCTAATTGTTACTTGATCCCGAAAAATTATGGGCAATCTCCCGGGGGCCGAGAAAGGGGTGTAGGCATTCAAATTTAAGAGCAGTAGCTTCCGTTTAATTTGCTTCCAAACTGCATAAGCCGCCTTGAGTATCTTAAATTTTGTTTTTTTTAAATAACTGGGCTCAATTACCTTAACTAAGCAACCATTCATTTCTTCTCCCAGCCCAAATTCGTAGATTGATGGTCTATAAAAAAAGGGGATCTCAGCTTTAGTCCCGACTACTAAGGGCCCCATATATTGCATCATAGCTGCCCAATAATACATTGTAAAATGTGGAATGCCCCATCCCCCCCGGTGTCTAGGTAAAACCATTTTCTTATATGCCCTTCTCTGTCTTCGATACCCCCACAAAAACCTGGAACATATCCTCTCTAATTTAATAAAACCCGACGAAGAAAACTCTAAAGGGATTGTTCTAAACATATATAAAAATTTCGGAAGGACCAGCATTTTTAGTACATTACATTTACCATGAAGGGACAGATGAAGGTGGTCTAACCTTTCCAGGGTTGCATTCACCTTCTCCATCACAGGGAGAATATTCAGTTCGGGGATCTTATCAACCACAGATGTGATTTTTATTCCTAGATATGTTGCTTCAGGAACTATTGACATATTTGCCGGGGGATCCTTGCCTGAGTATAATACCCGAGTTTTTCTATGTTCAATTTATAACCAGAAAAACAACCAAACTGAACAGCTAATGACTTAATTAAAGGAAGGGCTGTAACAATATCACTAGAGACTACAACTATATCATCGGCATAAGCCAATGCTCTATACTCAATATTACGAAAACTAACTGGTTTAATACCTGTGTGCTGATTTAGTTTATTCAAAAATAAATCAATATATAATGCAAATAAAAGAGGGGAGCACGGGCACCCTTGCCTTGTGCCCCTACTGATATTAAATAAGTCTGACTCTTGCCCAGATATACGTATCGAGGCTACCGGACATATATATAGGGCCTTAACTGCTTGTATAAAATGAGAACAAAAGCCTTTCCATCGCAAAACCTCCCACATATATTGCCAGGAGACCCTGTCGAACGCCTTCTCAGCGTCCAACAGGATCACCCCCAATACAGATTCAGTTGCCTGAGCCCAGTCCAAAAAAGCTATGACTCGTCTCACGTGATCTGCAGTATCCCTACCTGGGATGAACCCATGCTGAAAATTGGATACTAGGGGGGTAATGACCGATCCCAGGCGCTGAGCGATGATTTTAGAGAAGATCTTACTATCTGAGTTAATCAATGAAATTGGTCTATACGAGGATGGGTACAATTCAGGTTTGTCTTTTTTGAAAAAAACAATAATAATAGTTTAACGCCATGAATCTGGTGCAATTCCATGTTGAGCAGCGAGAAACAATGTCATCAGTTCTGGTCTTAGAGCTTGACGAAATGTCTTATAAAATTCCAGAGGGATGCCATCCGGACCTACAGCTTTTCCTATAGCTAACGACAATATTGCTCCCTCCACTTCCTCCCAAGTTATATCTGCTGCTAAAGCCTCATTTTGATCTTGGGTAACTTTATTAGTTTCAATATCAGAACTGAATTCCATCATTTTCTCATCTGTATCAACTATTTCCTCCTCTGTATATAAGTTGTCATAAAATTTGCAAAAAACGTTCAAAATTTCGCCTGGGGAATCCTGGATCTGATTACGATGATCCTGTATCCTATAAATTCTGTTAAGCATTCCCTTCTGCTGTAATCTCTTCGCTAATATCCTGCCAGAGTTTTCCCCCGCTTCATAAATTTGAGCCCTATATATAGCCAGTTTCGTTGCAATTTTCGTTGCAAAATGCTGATGAATTTTCATTTTTAAAATTGCAATAGCCTTTAAAGTTTTTTCCATATTTTGTTGCCGGATTACTTCCCCCATAAGCTCAATTTCTAATAGCCTTAACTGATTCATCCCATCCTTAATTTCTGCCAAAATTTTACGTTGTTTAGCTATAGAATAGCTGAGTGTTTCCCCCCGAACCCTGGCCTTAAATGTATCCCAGACAATAGAATCAGAAGCAGTTCCCCGATTATTTAAAAAAAATTCTGTAATCCAATCACACATGTGTCTACAGTATTCGGGATCTAATAGAAGTTTGCGTTCAAAAGTCCACACCTTTGGCTGGGCCCTAGAACTAATGTCAAGTTCTAATACAACCGGATTATGATCTGATATTATCCTCGGCATAATCTCTACCTTAGCACTTGCTGCTTTTTCAGCTGAAATAAAAAAATAATCTAGGCGCACATGTTTTCTATTGGGAGCCGAGTAAAAAGTATCTCCCGGGACACCTTTCTTATAAGCATACCATATATCAACCAACCCAAATTCTTTAACTAGGCCTTGGGTAGCTTTAAAAACTTTGGTTTTTTTACCCATATATGGGCGATCACTAGTAATGTCAAATCCACCCTCTAAATGCAAATTAAAATCCCCACAAAGGATTAAAGGGGCTGGCCATGCCACTAATTCAACACTTAAATAATACAACACATCCGGGTCGTCCAGATTAGAACCATAAATAGAGCATATCGTCAATGATGAACCATTAACAGTTATTTCCACAATAACCCACCGCCCCAAAACATCCTCCTTGACCCGATTACAAACACCCAGGCCATGTCTCATCAAAATCACAACCCCTCTTGTGGTTGAACTCTGTCTGGTACACCCGAGTATATCCATACCCAAGTCATTCAACCACTTTCGATTATTCCACGCGATATGAGTTTCTTGCACACAAAGCAGATCAATACGCATCACCTGCAAAATTTGAGCCATCACCCCTCTTTTCTTTTTATCATTTAAACCACATATATTCCACGAACAAATGGATAATCTACCTATCATTGTTATTCAATTAAGTTAATCATACCTTGTCTACCCTGCCCATAACCTGAACTACAGTTCAAAAAACATAAAAAAGACAATCTCTCTCAAAAACATAAACATCATAACCTTGATACCATATAAACACCAAATACCAAATGTGCCTTCTCCCACCCCCTCCCACCTCCTCCCACCCTTGCCACCCCACAGCTACCCCACCCCACCCCCTCCCAAATGAGGCATAAGGACCATATCCTCTGTGATGGGTAGTGGATTAATAACACTCCCCCAGACCCCCCCCCCAAAAAAGAAGGAAAAAAAAGCCGGACACCCCCCCTGATCCGTGAGGAAGATTCCCCTAGTAACCGAAGAACACATTTATACAGTTATCACTAGATTTGCTTCACATTGTACTCAAAAATTCTTTCGCTAATATATCTGATACAAAAAATTGTGTTTTTTCCCTATATATGATTTTTAGCTTGGCCGGATTGAGCAGATAGGCCTGTGCCCCTTTAGCCTGAAAAAGTGAGATCAGTTGTCGCAGCTGCCATCTCTTTTGAACAGTGGCCTGGCAGAAATCCGGACGAACAATAAATTCGCAACCCTTACCACCTCTCTTCCTGTCAGGCCTTGCCAAATCATATAATGATTCCCGCAACAGAAAATTATTCAAGCAAATCAATATTGCCCTTGGTTTTTCATTTGATCCCCCTGCTCTACCTCGTTGATTAAATGGGAACCTGTGTGCTCTCTGAAGTTCTACTTCCCAATTCCAGTGCTTAAGTTCAGGGAAGGCTTCTGAGAACAGTTCGATGACAAACTGCCTAGGATCATTGCCCTCCCGTCCCTCTGGTATTCCCAAAATACGTAAATTGTTCCTTCTAGAACGATTCTCCAAGTCAATACGTTTCCAATTAATATCTTCTCGTAGAGCTTGCAGAGATACCATTGTGGCCTTCCGCTGCACTATTTCGTCTTCCACTGCTGATATCCTTTCCTCAGCTTCCCCAATTCTTGTAGATATCTCAGTGCAGGTCTTAGCAATTCTTCGCACAGTGTTTTGTAGTTTGCGAACAGCACCCTGGGTTCGCAAACCCTCCGCCTTGGTCTCTTCCCGATGCGCCATTATTATTTGATATATTGTACTGAGGGTAATTTCATTTTCCCTCCCTGCGGCTGCAATGGGTGCTTCTCCAGAGGTCTCGCCCAAACCACCATTCTTCTCAAGTAGAGGGGTAAATGAATAATCCCACACTAGTGATCCAGCGGTACCAGGCATCTTTTTTAATAAAGGGTTAATAGTGTCCCTTAATTTGCGCACTGTCCCCTGATCATTGGGCATCTCCAAATTCATCTCCTCATCATCCCGTAGATAATTACTCATGTCGCTCTTATCATCTGCCCAATCCCCCCCTTCACTTTCGTTCCCTGAGGAGTTGGAGGGGTCCGACATTGAATAAAATTTACCACCTGAATCCCCCGAATCTATATCTTTAATTGGTTCTTTATCTGAATGGCCATTAGTCTGAGGGATCCCAACATTTTCCTCCTCCTCCTGGTATTGACTGCCAGAATTTTGGTTGTCTATACTCTGATTCCTGTTCTCCAGAGTCGAGCCTTCTACTAGGGAGGACTGAGCAGATTGACCTACTAGTTGTAAGGGATTATAAAGATTAAACGTCTCAGGTGTCTCGCGTGTCTCAAGTATTTCTTCCAACTCTTCTGTATTCCCAGGGGCTGTATTACCAACCGCAGATGCCTCTCTCTGAATAGAGGAAGTTAAATGAGTTACAGTCCCCGCAAACTCATCTACATTACTCCTGCTGCCCTGTAAAGCCATTTCTTTGCTTATAAGCAATGCCTCAACTCCTGGCAAAGTCACGGAACAATGTTTCTCCCCTGATACATCTACAGATACTTTGTTGCGCAGAGCAGTCATTGCCACAGCCCCTGGGGATATACTAATTTCTGTATCCACCGAAGCCTTACCTCTGCCCAATTGTTTCTTGAAAATCCTGGGTACGGTTCGTGGTTTTTGCACCCTCTGGGCAGACCCGGGAAAGGAAACATTATCTTCTTGACGTGCCCCGGCTAGCCAGCTTGTTTCCTTTCTCCGCGGGAGAGGCAGCAGGAGATACCGGGATTACGGACGTAACCACGGACGTTGCGGCTGCGGCACCCCGGGTCTTAGCGCCTTTGTTTACTGTCTTCGGGGCCATTACAACCCCTGATGATCGCACGGAGAGTTCATCCACTCTCAAACGCCAAAGCCTCCACTGAAACCAATTCCGCTGAATACTCCAGGCGGGACACCGCAATCTGCCGCGGCCGATGTATGCAGCGCTCGACGGGTTCCAGAGCAGATACCCACAGCATTACACGGCCACGGTGTCCATTTCCTCAGGTGACAGACAAGGGGGGGGATCTCAGAGGAGCGTCTGCAAGCCACTCACACAGCCGCCGTTGCGGCCGCCATATTGCCTCTGACAGCACTCTAATCGGCCCTATGCTTTTAACATAAAAAATATATTGGTGCGAGCATACGCCATACAAGGATTGCCCAAGCCCCAGTATGTTTTGCACGTCTCATTTTATTGAAGAGCGACACAAGCGGTTCATACAGAGAAACATCCTCCTGACACAGCACAGAAGCATGGGCTGGCAACCATGGTACCCGTCACACATTCAGAATATCATTTATTAGGACAAGCCTGTGGGTTTGTCTCTGACTCACTGGTTTTCACATTCACATATTTACTGCTCCATAATCCATTTCTCATTGACGTCCTGAACTGCTGTGTTCTCTTTTACAAACATTGGGGCATAGGAAGAGACATGGGCTAGAGAAAGACTTTCATCTATTTGCTATAGATTTGCCACCTATCGTCTCTTTCTTCAATGAAGACACAGGCAGCTGTGGGAAATGTCTGTAATTAAATGGTCTAGCATGCTTTAAAATCAACCAAAATGTTTAGGTCCTTTTTACTGGGGATTGTTGGCAAATTAAAAGGAAAACGCAGTACCCTGTTCGTATTCCTGTGACAGCACTTTGCATATTATATGTATTGTAGGCCAATACATATAATATGGAACGTGAAACTACAGGTGCATTGCAAACTACTTTGCCTAAGGCTGGAATGGCTGAAGGCGTGACACATGTCCACAGGCCTCTCAGCGTCACAATACAAGGTTTGGATGAGTTAAAGCGCTTGTATGATGCCTTATTGAGTGCCTCAACCTCTCAATGACTTTGGAGTCACTTTCAAGTCAGACCTATTGCCAATGCATGTTAATACATAATGGCATGGTGCTGCTATCTTCCGCTTGTGCAACGCAGCACACACTTTGGTTGTTACGCTAAAAATGAATAAACCTGTCAATGGGTATTTCATTAGCATGTGATCTACACAGAATCTAATGACTGAATTGTTAAGTTATGCTAAGAGATTTGTATAGTGTTGCACTGACATAAAAGTGGCCTTTCGGCAATATTGCATTCTGGTACGTCTCCATGAAAAACAGAATTTGTGAAGATTGTAAAAAGACAAGACACGTGATCCCCCATTTACCAAAGTTAGTGTGTGGGTTGACAGCTTGTGACGCTATTTAGTATGCCACTGAACTCAGGCGCAAGGTCAGAGGCGAAGATAATTAAACGGTCAAGCTCTACCCGCACACTTTAGTGTCTGCTGAGAGTCAGTGACTAATCACCCGTGTCCTGGGTCCACTTACGTGCCGCTGTTGCAGCCATAGCACTGCGCTACTACAGTGGCGATAAGGTGGAGCTGACTCCGCTGCACCTATCGCACTCCCTCTTTACAAGGCTGTCAGTCGGCCGCCTCGAGGTGTCACATCCTGTGTTGCTTGGCCATGCTGCTAGACGAAATCCTCATGCTGGTCTGCTCCCATGAACTGTCTAATGATTAGGCTGAACAAATTGTGATGGCATTCCACAAACTCATCACGACACAAGAACCCACATCCAGACCAGTCAAAGTGGAGATGGCAGCCGCTGTCTCGAAGGGCTTCGCGAGGCGCACCCAAGCCATCCCCTCCGATGACTACACCAAAGATGCCTTTGGCTACGGCGGGTTTCCACCACACCCTCTGTAGGATTGCCCCACCGGAGGCATGACTTGCTCACCATGCCAGAGACCTAACCACTTCACGAAAGTCTGCCGTGGTGGGTGCAGAATGTCCACATACTAAGAGCATGGCACACCCCGACGCCAAGTAGTATCCGGCACATTGCACAACCCCTCCACAGCCCCCGAGGATACTGCGTCATTCACACCCGACAGTGTCGCTCCCACAGAAGACCATGGCAACAAGATCTTCCTGATTTTCTTATGCGCTGGAGCCTGGTCTTCCACCGTGTTGAGCCCACTCCACCTGTCAAGTGGTCATCAGCCGCACACCAGTTACATCTCTCATCGCCAAGGGCATATCCGTGAACGTAAACAGCCTGGCGCAGTTTCAAACACTGCATCCATGCCCCAACCTACACCCAACCTCTGTCAAGATCTTTGCCTATGGAAGTTCGATGGCTATCCCTCTGGCTGGTGTGTTTGCCTGTTCCGGGGTATGAACTTGCACAATGAGATGCTTTGTCAACTCATCTGGCTCCGAAACACTCCTAAGCTGCATCACTGCTGAGTGTTTGCCACTCGTCCACAGTCATTGGTGACACGTCCAGTGACATTGACTGCCTGCTTGTCGATTTGCTGCAAGCTGTTCAGTGGTTTAGGATGCCTGAAATAACCACCTGTATCCTTGTATATCAACCCCACGGTGCGACCGATTGCAGTAAAACACCGCAGGATTCTGTTCCACCTTCGCACCACTGTAGAAGCAGAACCGCAGAAACTCGAATATGCTGAGGTCATAGAGAAGGTGTCTGGACCCAACTCTTGGGTGTTGTCCATGGTGGTCACAAACAAACCCAAATAACCAGGATGCATCTGTATCGACATGCGCCTTACCATCTGATAGAGACTTCTAGCCGCAGATTCCTTACCTTTGAACTTCCAGGCGTCAAGCTGGATCTGGAAGATTTTTCTTAGCAGTACCCCTGCGCGCCGGTAGGTGGCGTCGGTCGACTTTGCGTGACGTCTTCGGCGTTGTGTTCATCGTCGTCGTGACGTCTGCGTCGTCAATATAACTGCCACTCTGGCGCGCTGACTTCAGTTCTTTTATTTACGCGCCATCAGCGCTGATCCGTTGAAGAGAGCTACCTCCTGCCATTTCTTGACAGACTTTTTTCGACATTTTGTCGGCTTTGTTGGTATGTAGGTTTTCATGTTAAGCAAGAAGACTTCGGGGTTCAAGCCGTGCGGCACCTGCCATCGTGCCATGTCGCCCACGGACCCCCATTTGGTCTGTCTGTGGTGTCTGGAGCGCGACCACGACTCCAAGTCGTGTTCCGACTGCCGGGCCATGGCGCCGAAAGCTTTGAGGGAGCAGTCCCTAAAGCTTCTTGTGGCGTGGCGTCCTGCACCGCGGAGGGCGCCTCGTCGGTCTCGATCCTGGTCCAGGACTCGGTCGAGAGGAAGGTCCAAGCACCGCTCCGGTGAATCCAAATCCTCTTCGTCGAAGTCAGGTAAGAGGCACCGCAAAAAGCACAAGAAGTTGAAGCGTGCTTTGACTTCGCCCTGCCCATCTCGCGACGCGGCGGCGGAACCTTGGCATTTGAGGACCTGCTCCGGGGAGCGGGAGCCTGGGTCGGCTCCGCGTTTCCCTCCTTTTCTGGTGCCGGGAGCGACCCCCGCCCAACTGAAAGAATTTTATGACGCCATGTGCGCCATATTTGGGTGGCCGGACCCTGCAGGTGCGCTTTCGGGCCCCGCAGGCTCGGGAGACGGAGCGACCCCATGGTTCCCATACCAGCGGCTCTGGCCACAGCACCACAGCCTCCAAGTGGACCCGTTCCCGGGTCCGGACCGACGCCAGTTGCACCTCCACAGCGACGGTCCCCACTGGCGGCACCTCCCCGATCCTCATTCCCGGTGACACGGAACCGGACCGGAACCCCTACTGCCTTTCAATGTGGCCTTGACAGAAGTCCTTTTGGGGACATGGTCCAAACCCAGAACAGGGGCTACTGTGAATAGGACGATCGCCTGCCGCCATCGTCCTACACTGGGTGACCCACTTTTCCTCACCTTCCAGCCCACCCCCAAAAGCTTGGTTGTCCAAACTTCCATTTCTCGTGGAGCATTCCCTTCCGCACCCCCAGACAGGGAATCCAAGAGGCTGGAAAACTTCGGTAAGAAATTGTTCTCTTCCGCCAGCCTAGCATTGCGGTCGGTGAACACCACATGCCTCTTGGGCTGTTATTCCCATTCCATATGGGATACGGTAGTGCAAGTACTGCCCAGAGTCTCAGAGGAGGACTGGGCTCTACTCTCCTAAGCTATATCAGACGGGAGGGACGCAGCTAAGTTCGCCATTAGATGTGGCTTGGACACAACGGACTCGCTGGGTAGAGCGATTTCCACGACGGTGGCAGTTCGTCGCCATGCCTGGCTGAGAACGTCTGGTTTTTCGGGGGATGTCCAGGCTAACGTCATGGGCATGCCCTTTGATGGCTCCCGTCTCTTCGGAGACAAGGCGGATGCTGCCCTTAAGCGCTTTAAAGACTTGCGGGCCACGCCCAAGTCTTTGGGCCTCACTACCGCCCCTAGGGCTTCATCCAATTTTCGCTCCTTTCGTTGCTACGGAAGGGGCTATCAGCTGCGCCAACCCTATCCCGGCCAGAGGGTCCCGCAAATTCAGCATCTGCCGTGGGGCCGTGGACGTGGTTCACCCCGGCCTCGTGGGTCAGGAAACCAGAAGTCGGGCCAAGCCATCACCCCCTCCTCCACCACAAAACCTTCCTAGTCTGATCCCCCCAGGATCACTCTCAGCCAGTTGGTGACAGAATACTTCATCATCTCCACCACTGGCGAAACATTACATCGGACAGGTGGGTGTTGCAAATAGTCCGAAGGGTCTACTCCCTCCCTTCGAGACTACCCCACCATCCATGCCTCCAGTGTACGATTGGCTGACGGAGGATCACCTTGCCTTGCTCCGCGAGGAAGTCTCAACTCTCTTGGCCAAGGAAGCTATAGAGAGGGTTCCTGGGTCCGAAGTAGGCCGTGGTTGCTATTTCCGATACTTCCTGGTCCCAAAGAAGGACGGAGGCCTTCGTCCTATTCTAGACCTCATAGCCCTAAATTACTTCCTCAAAAGGAGAAATTCAAGATGCTCACTTTTGCTCAGGTCCTGTCTGCCTTGGTCCCAGGAGACTGGATGGTAGCGCTGGACTTGCAGGATGTCTATTTTCATATCCCCATCCTGCCGGCCCATCGTCGCTACCTGCGGTTCACAGTGGGTCACGAACACTTTCAATTTGCGGTGCTGCCCTTTGGCCTCACCAGTGCCCCTCAGGTGTTCACAAAGGTGATGGCGGTGGTCGCAGCCCATCTGCGGAGTTCAGGGGTTTCAGTCTTCCCCTATCTCGACAACTGGTTGTTGAAGGCGGGCTCGCCCCAAGCAGTTGTCTCCCACCTCCAGACTACGGCGAACCTCCTGCATTCGCTGGGGTTCACTATCAACATGCCGAAGTCACACCTGACTCCCTCTCAGATGCTCCTTTTCATTGTGGCAGTTCTGGACATGGTGCAGTTTCGGGCCTATCCTCCCGATCAGCAAGCCAAGATATTCAGGCTATGATACCAATGTTTCAGCCTCTATCTTGGATCCCAGTGAGAATGACTCTGAGGCTATTAGCCCTCATGGCCTCCTGCATCCTGCTAGTGACCCATGCAAGGTGGCACATGCCAGCTCTGCAGTGGGACCTGAAGTTCCAATGGGCCCAGCATCGAGGAAATCTCACCAACCTTGTTCAGATTTCAGAGGGCACTGCGAGCGACCTGCAGCGGTGGCTAACGAACCAACCACGATTGGGTCAAGGGCAGAGCCCTCTCCCTTCCCCACCCAGATCTTACAGTAGTGACGCATGCGTCCCTTCTGGGATGGGGAGGCCATCTGGGGGAGGTGGAGATCAGAGGACTCTGCTCTCCGGCGGAAGCCAAGCTCCATATCAACCTGTTGGAGCTTCGGGCGATCCAGCTGGCACTGAAAGCCTTTTTGCCATCAATAAAGGGAAGGCTCGTACAGGTGTTCACGGACAACACTACTGACATGTGGTACTGCAACAAACAGGGCGGAGTGGGGTCGTGGACCCTTTGTCAAGAGGCCCTGCATCTCTGGACTTGGCTGTAACACCAGGGAATTTCCCTGTGGTTCAACACCTGGCTGGAACTCTGAACGCCAGGGTGGACAGGCTCAGCCGAAGGGGTGCCTTGCGGATCATGAATGGCGTCTCAATCCGGAGGTGGCACAAGGTGTCTTTCTGCAGTGGGGAGAGCCTTGGTTAGATCTGTTCACCTCCGAAGAGAACGCGCAATGTCAGCTGTTTTGCGCGTTGGAGTTTCCAAAGCGGCGCTCGCTCGGCGGCGCTTTTCGTCACGAGTGGAGCTCAGGCCTCCTATACACCTTTCCGCACATACCACTCCTTCCCAGAGTGCTCAAGAAGATCAGGAGCGACCGGGCACAAGGTATTCTTGTGACTACGGACTGGGCACGGAGAGTTTGGTATCCTGAGCTTCTAGACATGAGCACCGATCCTCCAGTCAGGCTGCCTCTTCGGGAGGATCTTCTGTCACAGCAGCAGGGGAGGGTGCTCCACCCGAACCTGTTCACTCTCCGCCTCCTTGCATGGAGATTGAGCGGCAACAGTAGACAGCTTTTGACCTCTCCCGAAGTCTGTGAGGTTATCTTGGCAGCCAGGCGTCCCTCCATCAAATCGGTATACGCGTGCAGAAGGACATTTTGTAAATATTGCACAGACAGGTCTACCGACCCCTTATCTGCTCCCTTATCTCAAATCCTTCTGTTTATACTTTCTTTGGCCCAGCAGGGCTCTTCTCTGTGCACTTTGAAGGGCTACCTTTCGGCCCTTTCTTCTTTTCTTTGGCAGCCTGATCAGCCCTCTCTGTTCAAATCTCCTTTAGTGCAAAGGTTTTTGAAGGGGTTAATCCATTTGTTTCCTCATTCTCCATGCCACAGTGGGACCTTAATTTGGTGCTCACTTTCCTGATGTGTGCACCATTTGAGCCGCTGCATAACTGTACTCTGCGGATGCTCACCATCAATACAGCTTTTGTGGTGGCTATAACCTCTGCCAGGAGAGTGAGCAAGCTGCAGGCACTGTCCTTTCAGCCTCCTTACCTGACGATCTTTCTGGACAAGGTAGTACTCCGGACTAGGGCATCCTTTCTGCCTAAGGTGGTAACACCTTTCCATCTAGGACAGTCGGTTACTCTTCCCACCACCTATGTACCCCCACATCCTTCCAAGGAAGATGAACGTCTCCATCGTCTGGACCCAAAAAAAGCGTTATCGTTCTACCTTGATCGAACCAAAGAGTTACAGGTGGATGACCAACTCTTTATTGGATACATGGGTGCAAAGAAAGGCTGTGCTGTCCAGAAGAGGACTAAATCTCGATGGGTTATCCTCTGTATTAAATTTTGCTACGCCTTAGCGAAGAAGGACACCCTGAAGGGCTTAGTGCCCATTCCACCAGGGCGAAGGCGACCACCACGGCTCTCCAGCGCGGTGTTCCCGACTCTGACATATGCTAAGCTGCCACGTGGGCATCTCTGCACACGTTCGCCAGATACTACTGTCTGGATTCCCAGGTCTGCAGAGAGGGCCAGTTTGGTCGCTCTGTTTTACAGGATTTTCTGGTCTAAACCATTCGGTAGTCCCTCCTCCGGGGATGATATTGCTTGGGTATCTGTTCAGAGGTAAGGAATCTGCAGCTAGATGTCTCTATCAGATGGACAAGTTACTTACCTGGGGTAATGCCTTATCTGGTAGAGACATGATCTAGCCGTAGATTCCTTACCGACCCACCCATCCTCCCCGCACTGCAGAATTGGTTTTGAGTGTCAGGGATGTTCCCCTTTAGGGCCCTAGTTGTTCATTTTTTAACACACCATGGTCAGTCACTTCATGGCTTCGCGCTTCTGGCATGGAAAGTCGTGAAAAGTACTGACGTCAGTGCGCCGGAGTAGCGGTTATATTGATGATGCGGACGTCACGACGTGGGCGAACACGCCGCCGCCGACGTCACGCGGAGTCGACCGACGCCACCTACCGGCGTGCAGGGGTACTGCTAAGAAAAATCTTCCGGATCCAGCTTGACGCCTGGAAGTTCAAAGGTAAGGAATTTGCGGCTAGATTATGTCTCTACCAGATACGGCGTTACCGAAGGTAAGTAACTTATCCAACAAGGCTATCAAGAGGGAATTGCACATTCCCCCCTCGATTGTTGATCTCGTCACTAACATGAATGGCTCCAAGTTGTTTTTCAAAGCTAGATCTAAATTCCGGATATCACCAGTTTGAGCTACATGAGGACAGCAGGTACATCACAATGTTTTCCACTCACGTCTACCTCCGCCGTTACCATAGGATAAAATTAAGTAGCTCATCAGTGGCATAGGTCTTCCAAAACACGATAAGAGACGTCCTCACAGGTCTCGATGGTGTCATCAATGTCAGCATTGACATCCTCATACATGCCCCCACCATCGAGAGTCAAACCGCTGCCTGCTGGCAGCCCTCAAGAGGTCTGAGGCAGCCAGACTCATCCTTAATCCAAACAAGTGCCAGTTCTTCTGCCAAGAAATGGAATTCTTTGGCGACATCTTTTCAAACGCTGGCATCAAAGTGAATCCAGCCAAGTGTATAGACATCAAGGACGTGGCCACGCCAACATCCCCTGCCGAAGTTTGAAGCTACCTAGGTCTTGCAACCTACTGTGGGAGATTCATTCTAAACCTAACGACACTGGTAAGCTTCCTGAGACACATCACTAAAGCCTCAACCCTCTGGGCTTGGGAAAGACAAAGCATTGCAAGCCATCAAGAGCTCCCTCCTCCAGGACATTGTAATGCCCTACCCAGATCCCGCCAAGGAGTCGGAGCTTGTGGTAGACGCCAGCCCCATTGACCTCAGAACCGCTCATGGATGGCGACCGCAGGGCACCTGTCGCATTCGCCAGTAGGGCCTGACCGACACTGAGAAGCACTACGCTCAAATCGAGAAAGAAGCACTTACCATCAAGTCAGGGTATCAACATATCCGTTTGTACCTCTATGGTCACCCCTTACATTATTGACCACAAGCCATTCATACCACTATTCACAGGCACTGCACTACATTCTCCCCCACCCATTGAAAAATGAGCCATTCAGCTCCATACCAGCTGATGGTAGGCTAATGGCCCTGATGCAACCATTCCGCAGACTACCTTTCCAGGCACCCTGGATAAACACAATGCCGCTTCAAAGCTTCCCTATCTGACGAGGATGAATATGCTTACTGGATTGCTGAAGTCAGCTCCCCTTGGGCACTAGCAATTCAAGACATTGCTGAAGCCACTGCCTTTGGTCAATGACTCTAAAAGATTCTGAACTCGATCAAGTCTGGCAAATGGAGAGCATTCCTCTGAGATGTGAGGGAGTACAACAACAAAGCCCAACGTGACCTGCCTGCTCTGTGGAACATTTGACAGAAACTCAGCACCACTAAACAAGGGATCCTACTGAGAGGCCACTGACTTGTCATCCTCTGCATGCTGTGACACACGATACTGGGCCTCGCCCACACTAGACACCAAAGGACAACCAAACCAAGAGCACATCTGCGGCGAAAAGTCTGGTGTTCCACTCTAGACGCAGAGGTAGATGACATCATTGCCCGATACCACTATTGTCAAGTATGCAAGGCTCCTGACTGGCCTCCTTCAGTCCACGCAGACAGCCCCAGTGCATGTCCCTCGTGATCATCAGCGTTGCCTTTGGATCCCTGCTTGACGGACGCCACATGCTGGTGGTATCTGACGCCTTTTCACAGTTCCCCCTTGTGGAAATACTCACAAGCACAAAATCTGAACAGACTCGGAGGTGCCTTGACAAAATCTTTGGAATGTTTGGTGTCCTCTCCACCCTGAAAAGCAACAATGGCTCTCCATTTCCAAAGCCAAGACTTTAAAGTATACATGAGGTCCCTTGCCATCACTCAAAAGAAAATCCCTTCCCCGCTGGCCCCAAGCCAAAGGTGAAGTTGAGAGACTAATGCGCACACTTATCAAGGTGATCCACATCAGGTTTGAGCAAAAGGCTGGCGTTGAGGATGTCATCTACCAGGCCCTCGCAGCCTACATACCCACACCACAGCGCAGCACCCAAAGAACACCAGCGGACATCCTGTTTGGAAGGGCCATGATGGACAACATTCCCCATGCCGACCTGTGGGCTCTCGAGCCTCTAGATATGGGAGCAACTCAATGGAGACTAACCCAAAACAAGCAAAATGCCAGCACAAACCGAAAAGCCCAAGACTTGGACATCTACATAAGAGCTTTGGTTCTAGTACGTAACTGGCAAAGTTCTGACTTCCTTTTGAGACCCTCCCTCTCCGAGTTGTCGACAAGAATGGCAAAATGATGACTGCAAACAACTATCATGACTGTGTCAAAAGAAATGTGTTGGCATTCACTAAGTGGAGCCCACAACCTGAAGCACATCTCCAGCACACATACACCGGAGAGTGGGAGGAGCGGCATGAGCTTGACCAATAGCACCACACCAAAGTGCCTCAACTTCCCCAACCAAAGGGGATTTAACTCTGTCAGGAGGTGCTCATATCACGCCAAGCACAAAACCCCATCATCACATTCCCAGTGAGTCGAAGGCACCTGCACCAGCTAAGACCTCACATTAGGAAGTTTAAGAGACTGGAGGAGTATGTCTGTGAGTAATCATACACGGCCAGGAAGCTCATGTCAGAGCTCATAATGTGTTGTTATTGGATATTGCTTAATTGTTATTGTTGAAAGTTTGAAAGGAATGTAGTATGCCACTGGGCGACGCGCACACATGCTTTAACCTTGGGCGCGAGGTCAGAGGCAAAGATAATAAAAGATAAAAGGGGTAAACCCCACCCATTCGCTTTAGTGTGCGCAGAGAGTCAGCGATTAATCACCGGTGTCCACTTATTTGCTGCCGCTGTGGCCTTAGCACTTTGCCACTACAGCCAGGGCACAAGTCGAGGGTACACGTGGGTAGATGGCGTCTACCCACTCTTTTCACAGGGTGAACGCCGTCTCCTCTGTTAAGACGTTGGCCCCACAGTAATCTGCTGAACTTGTCCCAAAGTAATTTTCAGACACCGGGACATATTCAGCAGTGCCTGCACACTGTCTGCTTTCGTTCCGATCAGCAACATGCAGGCGAGGAGGGGGTTTTTCAGATTCCAGCTGGGCCCATAACAAAGGCAAAAGTTAAGGGGTCATCAGGCCTCCTTATGCTGGAGTATCCTGGCTGGGAGCTATCTGGAGCCTCCCATCTAGATGCAAATGCAATGGAGGGGAAGCAAAGGCACACAGTTTGTCATTACTTAAGAATTAATAGAGGCAAGCTTTTGACTTTGTTTAGCCCCTTTATATAAGAGATATGCATGCACTGTAGGAATGACAGATGTGTTGGTCTGTCCCAGTATTTATACAAAGAACAATTTAAATATCACTATTTTGTTTTGCTTCTTTTTAGCGCAATAGCTCTACTCATCCCAATGCAGGGTGTCAGAGCGCTTTACATCAGACATGTACATTATACACTGACAATAAATCATGTGTGTGTAAATCATTGTGTGGGATGTGTATGTAAGACTGTGGGTTACAAGATGTCCTTCAAAGTTCACTGTGCAATAATAGGATTACAATTTATGAACTTCAAATAACAAAAGGAGCTACATTAAAAGCAGTAACCCACTTACCCATTTACAAAAAATAACAAGCATTTGCATGGTGGGGCCTTTCCTGAGTTCCCCCCAGGATGATGTTGGCCAGTTTTCCTACTGAGGCCACAGCCGTGCGCTGTTTTTGGACACGTATGAGGCCTTTCTTGTTTTTCACCGGAGCGGCCCTACGAGATCTAGGGCCGGAGCTGCTCCCTGACGCCGCGCAGCCTTCGTCCTCGCTGGACACGGTGAGTGGTTTCTTCATCGCCACTCCCGATTCCCTGTGAGGCCACAGTCGAGCGATGCTTTGACCGTGTTTGTGACCTTTCATGTTTTCCACCTAGCGCCCGCCGCGGCCCAATCCTGGGATCCTGGGACTGCTCCTTACTCTGCCGATGATCCCATTGCTGAGTTCTCCTCTCAATGGCACTGCCCGGAGGTTGGGATGCTGTCTCCTGCTTGTCGGGCTGAGTGGGGCCCCCTCTGTTTGATCGTCTTTTTCCCTGACTGGTCCGAGGCTGAGACATTGACCGATGACTGTCCTGGAGACCTGCCATACTAGGAAAACTTAGGGGCACAATAAAAATGACTATCTCGAGGTGCCCTGCTCTGGCAGCCAGAAGCACACAGGGCAATCCCAAAGCGCAAATCACTGGCAGCTGTGGTATGATCACAGGGTTTGAATTTTTTTACATGAACTCCTAAGCGCAGATTGAATTGCTCAATGAAAGACAAAAAGAAAGCCTCATCTCAACAAAATAATCTACAAATCTAACAATACAAACACTTATTCCATTTATGTATGAGACCGAGCAACATGGCCGATGCCCGGTGAAGCAGCCCAGACAGCTATAGAGGAGATCGGCTCTGGTTCACCTCCTCGGCCGTCACCTACCCAGCCGGACATTGGACACATTTCTCCTCATCTCCCCACTGTTATCTTTCTTCCTCCCCCGCCTTTCGACGAATTACCGATGATCTGCCAAACATCGGAGTTAATCTCAGCCCTGAACCTATGCACGTAGATCTGCGTTCTCCTGCCCTCCTCCCTCCTTGCTCCTTTGGCTGCCTTCCATTCCGATTGCTCCCCTCTCGCTGGTCAGCCTGACCCGAGCTGCGTTCCTTATTCCCTTTTCTTTCCCCCATTACCTTCTTTGACCCAAATGACATGTGTCTCTGTTATGCTATACTCTTTTTACTCATGGGACCGTGGAACAATGTTTCCGTATATGTTGATGTTATTCCATGCTCTTGTAACACTCGTTTTACTGCGTCACACTGTTTATCCTTTTCCTATGTTTTAATATGCTCCTGTAACTGATGTAATTTTGTAACTTGTTATCTCACTGATCCTCATGTAAAGCGCTCTGATGCCTCGGGTCTAGCCAGCGCTATATAAAACTCTTCAAAAAAAAAAATGCAATAGGTCTCGCATTCACGCGAGTTTGAGCTATTGCCATTGTAAATGACAATGCCTTTTATTTATGTTTTGGGTTTTAAGATATAAATAAAAGGCATTGTCATTTACAATACTAATAGCTTAAACTCTCGCAAATGTGAGACCTATTGCATTGCAATAGAGGGCCTTCTCGACCGCTTGTTAGATTGTAAATATCAGAGGAAGAGACCGGCCTGCGACGTCTTCAAAGTAGTGATAAATAGTGCAGTGAAGAAGATGTGTAAGTGTTGTAAATTACACAGACACAAAGGGGCATATTCACAAGGACTTATCGCCGAGTTATCGCCACCTTAACGCATCAAAAGTGGAGATAGATTTAACGCCCCATTCACAAGCGGGTGCAAACTGCAGACATCGCCAGTATTCCCGCGATAACTGCCGCAAAATGTATCCCCACGGGTGACACCACCAACTAACCCTAATGAGATGCAGAGTAGACGTTCACGTGCAAAAGCACACGAAAACACCACTACACCACTTTCACAACGAACTGCCAGATCTGCGATGCGAACCAAAAACAGGCGATAAGCTGCGGTAGCAGCAGGGAATTAACACCTGCCTTTTGCTGGTGTTAAGCAGGACGACTACCTGCTGCATGAAAGGGAGCCCAGCCAGGAGCCACATCTGAAGACCCACAGATGCCATGGAGACAATGATCATGCAGCTCGGAGACCCATGAGGGCCACAACAACCACCGCCACCACCCCCAGGCCCGCCACCACCCCCAGGACCCGTCCCCCTCCTCCCCCCCGGACCACCACAGAGGCAGCGTACACAAAGACAGCGGACCCACCGTAAACGCACCAGTCGCACAGCCCGAACGCCAGAGGAGGACATTTCCCACTACAGGCCCAAAAGGACAACCATCCCCTGCATCCTGACCCACATCACCCACCTGCTGACGGTACCAACACAGCGCACAACGAACATCCCCCCGCAGACAAAGCTGCCGGCTGTGCTGCACATGTTGGCCTCTGGTACCTTCCAACCCACAACTGCCAGAGTCGGAGGAGTCTCACAGCCAGCCCCATCCAAGTTCATCACACCTGTCCTGGATGCCATCATCAGCCTGGTACCCCAGCACCTCCACTCCACCCACACTGCGCAGGAGCAGCTGGAGACCAAGCAAGGCTCCCACGCCATAGCTGGATTCCCTCACGTGTCGGGGGCAATCAACTGCACACATGTACCCCTCGTGCCCCCTGCCGACACTGCACACAACTGCCTCAACAGAAAGCACACGCATCCCATGAATGTGCAGGCAATAGTGGACCGCCCGGGACTCCTCAACAATGTCGTGGCCAACTCCCCAGGCAGAGTGCATGGTTCCTACATCTCCCGACAGTCCATCATCAACCAGCGCTTCCAGGATGGCACCTATGGAAATGCAGTGCTCGTTGGTAAGTCCAAAATGAACACACCACACACCTCCACCCCACAGTCATGCAACTCACAACACTGGCAATGGGCACGCAGCACAACTACATTCAACATGCCACACAACATGCCAACCGACCAGACACGACAACACGACTCCATTGGGAACCTGGGCTTGCCATGCACACAACCCAGCCACGGCATGGCACCACAGCCGCACAATAGCAGGATGTGAGGAGAGGCTTGTAGCAGGCATGTGCGAGAGCGGCAAGTGACTAATGAATGAGAACCTCCCCAATGCCAGGTGTGGCGTGGAGGTGGCGGACAGACTTCAGTGTGCAAACCACGGAAATGCCCATGTGGACATTAACTGCTGGTGCATGGAGTGTAGTGGCCAGTGGACGCTACCATGTCCCCACAGGCTGTGGGGCAGAACGCGGAAATGTCGCACGTTACGTCCCCCCTGTATGCGCGGGCGGAGTGGGTTGGCCCTGCGTACGCCAGGCCTGCGTAGGGGTGTGAATAAAAAGCCCGTCGCACTGGGGGTGGTTCTCTTTCGGAATGGCCAACGCGTCTGCCAGGGCGGCGCCTCCCAGCCCGCCACGAGGCCAGCGCCGGCCGCGGCAGGGCCTGGGTCCCTGTGCGCCTGCTGCACCCCGGGCCGCTGGTCCCCAGACCTGTCATGCCTGCCCCAGCGCACCAAGGAGGCTCCGCTCACCTGCCGACACCGGCGTGTGTCAAAGAGGGCCCACCATGTGCCGGTGCAAGCTCCAGGCCCCAGTCCCGCGACCTCTGCAGGCTCCGCAGACCATCGCTGGCCTCCGCGGCGCTGGCCCACAGTACTCCTTTTTCATTGACATACTCCACCGGCGTACTCTTCGGCCCAGTTGTTGGCACATGTTGAACTGAGTCGTGAGTTCTGAATGGCAGTGACCAAAGGTCTGTGGCAGCGTCCACATCACTGTACTCCCTCCGATCAGTGAAGCCAAAGTCTGCATCGCAGGTCAGCGACACGTGGTGCCACTAACCCTGTTCAACGCAAGCCGGCGACACGTGTTGCCACTAACCCTGTTCAATGCAAGCCGGCGACACGTGGTGCCACTAACCCTTTTCAACGCAAGCCGGCGACACGTGGTGCCACTAACCCTGTTCAACGCAAGCCGGCGACACTTGGATGAGGGCTCAGGCCTACACTGCGGTCCAGTAGGTCCCACATATGGAACTGTGTCCTGATTCTTGAATGGCAGTGACCCCAAGTCCGTGGCAGCGTCCACATCACTAAACTCCCTCCGATCAGTGAAGCCAAATTCTGCATCGCAAGCCTGCGATACGTGGTGCCACTAACCCTGTTCAACGCAAGCCGGCGACACGTGGTGCCACTAACCCTGTTCAACGCAAGCCGGCGACACTTGGATGAGGGCTCAGGCCTACACTGCGGTCCAGTAGGTCCCACATGTGGAACTGTGTCCTGAGTCTTGAATGGCAGTGACCAAATGTTAATTGCCGCGTTTATATCACTGAACTCCCTTCGATCAGTGTCCCAGACCCTGCATCGCAAGCACACGACACGTGTCTGTGGGCCCGTGCTGACCGCTGCCCCCGGCCTACACTGCGGTCCAGTAGGTCCCACATTGAGCACTTAGTCGTGATTCATGAATGGCAGAGTCCATACCAGTGAACGCACGGAGAGGAGTAAGAGGAAGATGCGGCTCAGTTCGGGTGAAAGCCGGATCCTAGTCACGGAGGTGACCGAACACTAGCAACAACTGACCTGGTGCCACTAACCCTGTTCACCGCAAGTCCGCGTCCTGTGGTGCCACTGAACCTGAACTACGCAGGGCGGTGGGACCATCCAACGAAAGCCGGCGACACTCGGTGAATGGCCCCTGCTGACCGCTGCCTCAGGCCTACACTGCGGTCCAGTAGGTCACACATGTGGAACTGTGTCTTGGGTAAGCTATGGAGGAGTCCACACCATTGGACACGCCTCAGCGCAGGCGGCAACCCCTATCAGCACTGGTGCCACTAACTCTGTGCGCAATGAGTCATGGGCACTTTCTGATTGGACTTTGGTGGCGTCTGAGTCCATAGCCTGGGGGTTGTCTGCATCATCATCTGGCTGGGCCGGACTTGGTGTCCGACATGTGTCTGTTCAATTCATCTCCACCATAGTGACTGTTTCTGCGTGGTTCTGCCCTCTGCATCATGCCCTGGGGGTACACCTTCCACTGTCCACCGAGACACTCCGCGACAACCCCCTTTGTCATCTACGAGAACCTGCTCTGCTCTCGTGACCCTGCCCCAGTGCACCGCAAGTCAGCGGCCCATGGCGGTAGGCCCGTGCAGCTCAAGTCATGGGGCCTTTATGGTTGAATGGTTGTGTCCTTAACAATGTACACTGTTGTCGTTTTTTGACTGCACCAGGCACTCCATGAAGGCTGGTGTGCACACACCCCACACACATCCAACACAGGTGTCACTCGACATGTGAGCCTGCTAATAAAAGTGGCCGGGCGCACGAGCCCGTAGCCATTCCCACCATCTAAGCAAGTGTGTCCGTGTGGTCATTATGTCAGCATGATGGGCCCGAGCCCTGCAACATCACAGTGTGCTGTCTTCAGCGGACGATACCATGTCACCTCAGCAGTGGCTGAGACCTTGGACATGTAGCTTCGCCCGCCCCCCCCCTGCGTGCACAAGCGGCGTGTGCTGGTCCGGCATATGTCAGGTCAGCGCAGGGGTGTGCTGATTCGGCAGGGGGATCAGGGCGTGGCTCTGGTCTGGCCTTCAGCAGGAAGTGTGTCTCTGTGTTGGGGTGTTGTCGCCACCAGGGCCACAGTAGTCGATGTTGCAATGTAGCATGCACCCGGAGGGCGGGCCCGCACGTACGGGGAAATGTAGGAGCGCAAGACCGCTCGGGGTCTTGGCACATGCATGCCAAGTGTTATGTGTATCAGTCCTGCGGCTGCATAAGTCAGATGCCTAGCCTCAATTGCAGCGCGATCACAGCCAGCCATGGACTGTACACCTGTGTCCGCCCTGTCCGGACTATTGGCCTACACTCACGTGGCCGCACATCCTCAACGGCCAGCTTCAAGGTGTTGTTGGCATGCCGCTGGACATGCGCAGACAGGCATGACAATGGTGTGCCATAGGAGTGCACGTGATACGACCGCGCAGCGCACACAAGTGTGGGGGCTCGTGGGAGGGAGGAGCAGCTGTGAGGCAACGTAACACACAGTGAGGCTGCTCATGTGCCACGTGCTCGGCATATCATCCATGATTCCCTGGGTCGCAGACATCCCACCCCACCCACGACAGGCCTCTGTACATCTCCTGTATGCAAGCAGATGGTCAAGTTACTGTAGGGATGAAAGGTCCTTTGTCTGAACTATCAGGCGGTAGCACATCTGCAGCTCCGAGCTGGGACTTGCATTTATTTATTTATATAGCGCTACATTCATCCCAACGGGATATCACGGCGCTAAGGAGGCGGGGTCTGGTACTGAAAAGAAGGGCAGGAGGAAGTAAGAGTCTGCTTAGGTGGGAAATAAATGTGTTTTTAGTTTTTTCCTGAAGGTATTATAGTCGTTGATAAGTCGAAGCTCGACTGGCAGCCCATTCCAGTGTAAGGCCGCGAGGTGCGAAAAGGTGCGTCCCCCGGTCTTAACCTTTTTGATCCTTTTTGATTCTGCAAGCGCAAGATGCTGTGACCGTAAGCATCTGGAGGGGATGTAGAATCGGATTTTATCTTGGAGAATTTTAGGACCAATGCGGTGTAATGCCTTAAAGGTATGCCCCAGGAGCTTAAATCGTGCTCTTTGGCGCACCGGCAGCCAATGAAGTTGCTTCAGGCATTCAGTAGCTGAGCTTAGTCTGCCCTTATTGCAGACCAATTTAGCTGCAGCGTTTTGTACCACCAGGAGACGTTTAAACAGGTAGTCTGGCATGCCCACAAACAGGGCATTACCGTAGTCCATTCTGCTAACAAGCAGTGCTTGAGTAACTGTCCTCCTATCGTCCAAAGGGATCCAAGGAAAGAGCCTTTTTAGGAGTTTTAGCAAAGCAAAACTTTTCCCGCAGAGGGTCCGTACGTGATCCTGCATGGATAGTTTGTCATTCATAAGGACGCCCAAGTTCTTAGCACACCTCTTGGGCTCTGGAGCGTGTCCTAAAGAATGGGGCCACCATGAAGCGTCCCAAATGTGGTGGGCTCCACCGAAAAGCAGGATCTCAGATTTGTCTGCATTGAGCTTGAGACAGTGATCGGACATCCAGGCTGCCATTTCAGTAAGGCAGTCATTAAGCTTGGTCCTTGTGCTCACGTGGTCATTACCAATGGCTATTGTTAATTGCGTATCATCCGCATATGAGCAAATATCAAAGCCTCATTTAGAGCCAATTTTTGCCAGTGGTGAAACATAAGCATTAAAAAGGGTGGGGCTAAGAGAAGCTCCCTGTGGGACACCACAGCTCAGAGTTTTTGGTTTAGAAGAAAAAGCACCCAGTTGTACTGTTTGTTTCCTATTGCTGAGGAATGAATTGAGCCATTGGAGTGCTTTGGCGTGTATTCCTTTTCCGTAGAGGTTGCGAAGTAAGAGCTGATGGGAGACCGTGTCGAATGCTGCCGACAGGTCCAATAGGATCAGGGCAACTACCTTGCCTTGATCCAGAAGTGCTCTTATATTGTCAAACACGGCCAACAGGGTTGTCTCCGTGCTATTTGTAGCCCTGAAGCCTGTTTGAGATGGGTCCAAAAGGCCATTAGATTCCAGATAGACAGACAGCTGTCTGTTGATCACTTTCTCCATTACTTTAGAGAGAAATGGGAGTAGAGATATTGGCCTATAGTTTGCTGGATTTGTCACATCTACACCTGCTTTTTAAGCAGGGGAGTGACTATTGCATGTTTCCAGGCCTCCGGGAATACTGCTGTCTCAAGTGATCTATTGAAGAGTTCCGTAACATAGGGGCAGAGGGTGGGAATAATTTGTGAAAAGATGAAGTGTGGGCAGGGGTCGAGGGGAGAGCCAGACTTGACTTCCCCCATAGTTTTGGCTACTTCCTCTTGAGAGAAAGGGACGAAACTGCCCAACTGTGCTGTGGTATTAGGACAAGGATCCGTGTTTACCCAGCTGTTAAAGTCAGTTGGGTCATTTGTGTTAAAAGATGAGTAGATAGAGTTTATTTTTTCTATAAAGAAGTCACTGATCATTTCACAGCAGTCTGGGGAGGGATGTAAAGTTTGTGACATGCATGCGGGTTTGCATAAGTCGTGTATGATTTTATACAATTCTTTCGCTGAATTCTTGCTTTCAGTTATTCTGTGTGCGAAGTAGGTACGTTTCGCTCCTTTGATGGCATTATGGTATTTCTTGAGCATGGATTTGAATAAAAGTTTGTCCGTCTCGGATCTGGACATTCTCCAATTATGTTCCAGTGTTTTACATTGCTTTTTAAATGCTTTAAGTTCAGTCGAATACCATTTTTCTGATACACGTCTTTCCGTAGGCTTTGACCTGCGTTTGGGGGCGCAGTGATCTAAGGAATTGTAGATTTCTTTTTCGAGACATGCTGCTCCCGCATCCGTGGGGAGCAAATCTAACGCCTCCAGGCTGTTAGAGGAAAAATGGAGTCGGAAGAGGTCGGGCGTGATAGATTTCCAGACGCCCAGCACCCCCTGACAGATACGATAGCATTTGCTGGCGACTCCCACACTACGCACTGCCCGACGTGAGACCAACATGTACACATCCCACACACAGAAGTCCTTGGTCGTAGTTAGCGTGCGTGAAATGGCCTTCACACGTACTCCAACTCCACCCCAGGCCTGCACCCGTTGCACACAGACACTGCTCATTGATCCGAGCTGTGCCATTTCATCCACAGGACTGGCGCGGGTCAGCACAGTTCCGCTTCAAGCAGAGCCACTGACGCAATGGCAGACCATCCCGGACACATGCACAACTCCAGTCACGTGGAACTGTACCGTGCACGTCTGCTGCATGTACTAGGGGCACTGCCGTTGGCAGTGCTGCGGATCAGTTACCGGCTAAGCTTCCGCCTTGCCAACTTCACCTGCGTTCAGCGTGTGTTGCATTGTTGCTCGTGAATATTCGAGTGGACCATGGATGTCTGCCTCTCCAACGTAACGGTAGCTGAACTGGATTTCGACGTGTGTGTGCGCCCCCTGTTGGCCCACGACCAGGATTGTCACCGTGATGCCCGTTTATGGCATGCCTGGATGATTGGCATGCATGCTGGCAACTGGACCTGGGAGATTGCACGAGTCGTCGTGTGCAGTGACCACATTGAGCCGCTCCCCTATTGGGCTTTAGTGCCAATTGGGGCCAGGGGTTGGAGTCAGCACATCTGTCCGGGACAGCTGATGGGTTACGTCGCCGACATGTTAGATCTAGTCGACAACGAGCTCTCATTGGAAATGTTGGCCTACGCTGCTGCACTCGCGTTCATGGACGAGTGACAACGTACCTGCAGCCACAACTGAATGTGACCCATTGCACATGTCCCGACGCCTGGTTGCATGTTGGGGATCTGGTCACATGTCCCAAGACGACAGTGGACATGGCTGCATTGGCCTGGACTCCCGATACATGCGCGGACAACCAACGCGGGTTGGCACTGACTTGTGTTGGTGATGGACTCCCCCGGGGTGGACATGGGCGCTTTCCAACGTTCCTCATTCAGACATGCTGCTGCATTGGTCTGCATGTCGTGGCACTTCTCTTGGTCGTACTGACACGCAATTGTTGATAAAGTTTCCGCACCTTCACTTGTCTCCAACTGTGTTGAGTGTTGATTGGTATGCCAATGTGTGAGACACGGCCTATCTGGGTCCATGCCATACATGCATTGCTACCCTATCAGGGCTGTGGGTTGGTACTTGTGCATTATCATGTCCCTGTTTCTTGCTTTGCCAGATGCATATGGCCATTTACAGGCCACAAGCGGGTGCACTTGTGTCCTGTGTTCGGTTGTGCAAATGTTGCTGTTTGTACCACATTGTGTTCGATGTTGGGGTGCTCTGCTTCCTATGTGTGTGCTGCATTGTGTGTGAGATGTCCCTTCAGCTCTGATTTGGCTCACCCTTCTCCCTTTCAGGCAGTGTGATTTTTACTTCTGTGCTTGTTCAGTGGTGTGATATTGCCGACTTGTGCTCTTGGTTGGTGTTGTTACTCTTGGGCATGGTTTGTCTGCAGTTGTGCTGTGCTTAATTGTGCATGTGTGCCACTGTGCCCATCTCCCCCCGTCCCCCCAGTCCCTGGTTGTTCCTCTCCCTGTTGCTGTTGTGTCTGTTGATTTTGAGCAGTTTCTGGTCCCCGACTCCTGCCATCATCTCCAGATTGATGTGGTGGACACCATTTCCTCCATGTCATCCAGCTCCTGGTGTGGCGCTGGACTCCCACCTCCGGTGTGCATTGCTACATTCTGGTTGTTGGCGTGTTTCTGCTTGTTTGTGCATTTCGCATCATTCCAGCTCTTCTGGTTTTCTTCCATTGTCCTCCTCCGCTCTCCGGCTGCATTCACCTTGTCCACGATGGCCTGCCATGTACAATGTTTTGTTGCCAATGGGGCTTGTGGGGTTGTGTATTTGCTCCGGTTGCCTCCATTGTGCTTCGCTGTTGTTTTCTGTTTGGTTTGTCTTTCTTTTTCCTGCTTTTGTTGTGCTTATTCCCGCCTGCTGTGTGTGTGTGTCGTGGGCCTGGCGCTGCTTATCGCTGCTTTCCTCATCGCGAATAGGCTCAACGCACGTTTTTTGGTGTTGGGGTTTGTGTTTTTATCTTCGTCGCGGCGGTTGTTTCGCGGACATTGGCTGCGTTTTCGGGAAACTATCCCATGGTACCGCTGTGTTGTGAATTCCACGTTAACACGGGGTTATTTTCCCGCGATAGACTGCGATGTGTAAAGTTGCGTTAACATTTTTTGGAGATGTTTAGCGCACGTTCTTGTGAATATCCCCCAAAGTGTGAAGTGAGGGTTACATATGATCCGAGCTATAAACACTAACAAAGCGCTCCAACACCTTTCGCACTGTGATTACACTGTCGCGGCTCAGGAGGAAGAGCGGGAGGGGGGCTATATCCTGCCCTCGCCGTGATTTGAGTGTGCAGTGTGGCATTGCGTAATGTCATTGCTATCTTTGGCCTACTAAACACTCCAGCTGTAGTAAGGCCCTGGCTTCACCTCCTGGTGCAGGGCGGGCTGTGCTTTATGGCACGCATGGAGGGAGGGATGGTCTCTGCTGCAGCTCTAGGCTCGTACAGTGCCCCTGCTATTACTAGTGAGCGAGAGGCGCTGAGGTGGTGGTGGTCTTGGTGGTGGTGGTACTGGTGGTGGTGGTGGTGGTACTGGTGGTACTGGTAATGGTGGTATTGGTGGTGGTACTGGTGGTATTGGTGGTGGTATTGGTGGTGGTACTGGAGGTATTGGTGGTACTGGTACTAGTGGTGGTACTGGTGGTATTGGTGGCAGTGGTATTGGTATTACTGGTGGTGGTGGTACTGGTGGTGGTGGTGGTGGTACTGGTGGCGGTGGTACTGGTGGTGGTACTGGTACTGGTGGTAGTACTGGTACTGGTGGTGATGATACTGGTGGTGGTGGTACTGGTGGTGGTGGTACTGGTGGTGGTAGTACTGGTGGTGGTACTGGTGCTGGTGGTACTGGTGGTACTGGTGGTGGTACTGGTGGTGATACTGGTGGTGGTGGTTCTGGTGGTGGTACTGGTGGTGGTGATACTGGTACTGGTGGTGGTGATACTGGTGGTGGGGGTGGTACTGGTGGTGGTGGTGTTAATGGTGGTGGTGATGGTACTGGTGGTGGTGATGGTACTGGTGGTGGTGGTACTGGTGGTGGTAGTGGTGGTGGTAGTGGTGGTCGTGGTACTGGTGGACGTGGTGGTGGTACTGGTGGTACTGGTGGTGGTGGTGGTGGTAATGGTGGTACTGGTGGTGGTACTGGTGGTGCTGGTGGAACTGGTGGTGGTGGTACTGGTGGTGGTGCTGGTGGTGGTACTGGTGGTGGTGGTGGTACTGGTGGTGGTGGTACTGGTGGTGGTGGTGGTACTAGTGGTGGTACTGGTGGTGGTACTGGTGGTGGTACTGACGGTGGTGGTACTGGTACTGGTGGTGTTGGAATTGGTGGTGGTGGTACTGGTGGTGGTGGTGGTACTGGTGGTGGTGGTGGTGGTGGTATTGGTGGGGGTAGTGGTGGTGATACTGGTGGTATTGGTGGTGGTACTAGTGGTATTGGTGGTGGTTGTGGTGGTGGTGGTACTGGTGGTGGTGGTACTGGTGGTGGTGGTACTGGTGGTGGGGGTACTGGTGGTGGTGGTACTGGTGGTGGTGGTACTGGTGGTGGTACTGGTGGTGGTGGTACTGGTGGTGACACTGGTGGTGGTGGTACTGGTGGTGGTGGTACTGGCGGTGGTGGTGGTACTGGCGGTGGTGGTGGTGGTACTGGTAGTGGTAGTAGTGGTGGCGGTACTGGTGGTGGTGGTACTGGTAGTGGTGGTGGTAGTGGTGGTGGTACTGGTGGTGGTGGTACTGGTAGTGGTGGTGATTCTGGTGGTGGTGGTGGTGGTACTGGTGGTGGTGGCACTGGTGGTGGTGGTACTGGTGGTGGTGGTACTGGTGGTACTGGTGGTGGTAGTGGTGGTGGTAGTGGTGGTATTGGTGGTGGTACTGGTGGTATTGGTGGTGGTACTTGTACTGGTGGTATTGGTGGTGGTACTGGTGGTGGTGGTGATACTGGTGGTGGTGGTACTGGTGGTGGTGGTAGGGGTACTGGTGGTGGTACTGGTGGTGGTACTGGTGGTGGTGGTACTGGTGGTGGTACTGGTGGTGGTGGTACTGGTGGTGGTACTGGTGGTGGTACTGGTAGTGGTGGTGGTGGTACTGGTAGTGGCGGTACTGGCGGTACTGGTAGTGGTGGTGGTACTGGTGGTGGTGGTGGTGGTACTGGTAGTGGTGGTACTGGTGGTGGTGGTTCTGGTGGTGGTGGCACTGGTGGTACTGGTGGTGGTGGCACTGGTGGTGGTACTGGTGGTGGTGGTGGTACTGGTGGTGGTACTGGTGGTGGTGGTGGTACTGGTGGTGGTGGTACTGGTGGTGCTACTGGTGGTGGTGGTACTGGTGGTGGTACTGGTGGTGGTACTGAGGGTGGTGGTACTGGTGGTGGTATTGGTGGTGGTAGTGGTGGTATTGGTGGTGTTACTTGTACTGGTGGTATTGGTGGTGGTACTGGTGGTGGTGGTGATACTGGTGGTGGTAGTAGTGGTGGTGGTACTGGTGGTGGTGGTACTGGTGGTGGTACTGGTGGTGGTACTGGCGGTGGTACTGGTAGTGGTGGTGGTGGTAGTAGTGGTGGCGGTAGTGGTGGTGGTGGTAGTGGTGGTAGTGGTGGTGGTACTGGTGGTGGTGGTAGTGGTGGTGGTGGTGGTAGTGGTGGTGGTGGTACTGGTAGTGGTGGTACTGGTGGTGGTGGTTCGGGTGGTGGTGGTGGTGGCACTGGTGGTGGTGGCACTGGTGGTACTGGTAGTGGTGGTGGTACTGGTGGTGGTACTGGTGGTGGTACTAGTGGTGGTACTGGTGGTGGTACTGATGGTGGTGGTACTGGTGGTGGTAGTGGTGGTGGTAGTGGTGGTATTGGTGGTGTTACTTGTACTGGTGGTATTGGTGGTGGTACTGGTGGTGGTGGTACTGGTGGTGGTACTGGTGGTGGTGGTGATACTGGTGGTGGTAGTAGTGGTGGTGGTGGTGGTGGTACTGGTGGTACTGGTGGTGGTGGTATTGGTGGTACTGGTGGTGGTGGTACTGGTGGTGGTACTGGCGGTGGTACTGGTAGTGGTGGTGGTGGTAGTAGTGGTGGCGGTAGTGGTGGTGGTGGTACTGGCAGTGGTGATACTGGTAGTGGTGGTGGTACTGGTGGTGGTACTGGTAGTGGTGGTACTGGTGGTGGTGGTTCTGGTGTTGGTGGTGGTGGTACTGGTGGTAGTGGCGGTACTGGTGGTGCTGGTACTGGTAGTGGTGGAGGTATTGGTGTTGGTGGTACTGGTAGTGGTGGAGGTATTGGTGGTGGTGTTGTTGTTGTTAATAAAACAGGCTTTTGAAAACAACCCGTCAGGTGGCTTTAGTACAGATGACATGTAACACAGATGTGCAGTTGTCAGCTTCAGCCCATTAGCACACGATTATGTGCTACCTGGAATTCACATGACTTAATTCGCTAATCATTTCGAATTCCATTTTACTTGGGGGGAGGGGGGGTGGAAAAGACACGAGATAATGCCGGGTTAAAGTGATTGAAAGCAGGCGCCATTCTTATTGGGCCGCTGTGCTGCTTAAAAAGACACAAGCATATGCAATGCAATAGGTCTCGCATTTACGCGAGTTTAAGCTATTTGCATTGTAAATGACAATGCCTTTTATTTATGTTTTAAAAAGGAAAATAAAAATAAAAGGCATTGTTATTTGCAATGTCAATAGCTGAAACTCGCGTAAATGCAAGACCTATTGCATTGCAAATGCTTGTTAGATTAGTGAGTAGAAACGCTCCCTTTCGGCCCTGGCAAATTAACTAAATTAAAAAAAATAGTGCTTACGGACTTATGAAGGAGACCGTGTAACGCCACAAGTAAAAGATCCAGTACTCATGGGAGGTAACAAATGGCGACAGGCCGGTAACAAGGAGGGACTAACAAGCCTCATTATCAATGGGAAACCAGCATTTACCAAGGACAATGACACCAGCTAATCAAAAATATGGGCGGAGAGAAGAAGAGGCTTCAACAGCATACTCGACTACTGCATGGCTCGCTAGGCTCGACCTAAAAATCTGTCATCTGCGTGTTGCATGATGTGATTTGCTGGAGACATATTAACCCTCTATGTTACTTTGATTAGAACTGGGACTAGACATAACCTAGATCCCTCCAGCATATACATTAACCTCCAGAGGTATCTTACCATTGATATTATTCCCTGAGATTTAGTTGGCAGACAGCTCCGCAGTAGGTGCCTTAAGTTCATAAGATATTTTAAAATGCAGACTTAGCAAACAATCAAGCAGAACGACTTTCTGCCACCTTTTTCCTTGTTGCCAATTTCTTTGTGGCAGGGTTTTAAAAATGAATGTATACGTTGAGGCCCAGATTTTGCGTCAGGGTTGCTTTTTTTTACTCTACCCAACGCATAATCTCATTTGTTAAATATTGTAATGTGCTCAAATGTACTCATGATAGACCCGCTAAACATATGTGTGAGGTCCTAATATCTGATGTCACTTCTTGTGATGCCACTTCCAGTGATGCTACGTGCGTGTGTTATCACGATATCATGATGTCACGCGCCATGATGTCACTTGCATACTGCCTATCTTGGTTAGTCCCCCCGACTTGTTTTTTTTAGGACTACAGCTATGTCATTTTGCGCTGCACACTTGGGCCTTAAAATGTAAATTGACTATCTTTTGCGTCTTGTTCTTCGTGCGCACCGGGCGCCAGCTTTAGGGCGGTGCGATCACACGAAGACGCCAACCTTAGGGGGCGCCGTTTGTGCTCTGAAATCGGCGCCGGCCGCATCGCCCAAAAGCCCGCACAGTGAACCGTTGTCCCTGTTTTATTTCCACGACGTTGGTCGTCTTTCAAATAAAGAGG
Organism: Calotriton arnoldi; assembly: GCA_963921515.1. NCBI lineage: Eukaryota > Metazoa > Chordata > Amphibia > Caudata > Salamandridae > Calotriton > Calotriton arnoldi. The sequence continues at coordinate 1,272,643 of CAWUFW010000116.1, forward strand.
GACATGAGTGTTCATATGATCACACTTCTCGGGTATTAGTGTTATCCTCGGCCCACATGCCGCCCTGCGAATATAGCATGTCACAACGCATGCTATTACATTGCGTGCTTTTACAACGTGGTCGTCGACCACGTTGTTAGTACGCGATACCTTTACATCGCAAGTCATTAGAACGACTTGTTGTAGGGGGGGCGCTAGACTTAGGAATAGTATTATTTACTATTCCTACTCCAGTTTGTGGCACAGTAAGGAAGGTGTTGGAATTCATTTCCAATACCTTAGCGCCCCCTACAGCAAGTCGTTCTAATGACTTGCGATGTAAAGGTATCGCGTACTAACAATGCGGTTGTTGTAACGACCGCATTGTAATAGCACTGCGGTGTAATGACAGCGTTGTAAACGCTGTTTCCCCACCCTGCCTTTATACACATCTGCTTATTGGGAGAAGGGCCGAGCTCCGTTCTCAAGAGAACATTAATGGTCAGACCAGCTCATGTTAGAAGTTATTCATTATTAGATTTGAAGCAGTCTTAGTTCAGTTAGGGTTGACACCCGGCTTAGCAGTATTTTAATTTCCTACCAACACAAAACGTAGGAAAAATTATTAATGCCAGTATATTTTTCCCCTTATTAATACATACTTTAAACAATGAACATAAGAAGAAAAGCATGTTGTAATATCTTCTAGAACCTTCATGATCCCTGACTGATAAAGCAAAGGAAAAAAAAGTCGTGCTAAGTACAAAAGTACATATAAAGTTCCATTTAAATACTATATGTAGTGGCCTTTGCGGAATCTTAAAACATGAACAAATGGCTAGTATTTATGTCTCGGAAATGTGGCGATCCTGGTTCCCATATTTCTTTTTAAGCACCTCTAACTCTGCTTTATCACTTGGCTAACTGAAACTGAACTCAGGGGTGTGGCGTGCATTGGTGCAGCAGGTGCAGTGGCACCGAGGTCCACAACCTGATTATTGCTATTCAAACGACCACTGCCGGTTTTAGGCAAGATAAGAGCAGCCTGCAGAGATCTTTGTGTGGCTGACATTTTTCAGGGGATAATAGCAACTGCATGATAACTTTAGTTGTCAACCCATTTAATGGAGGGATCCGTGATTTGTCTTGTCACAGTTTTGATTCGTGGTAAAGTAACTTAGAAGGTTAATGCTCCCGCTGCAAAGCACAACGTGTAACATGTAATCCACATATTTGTATTTTGTGTGGATGCTTTTGTCACAGATTATTTTGTTATTTGCAGTACCTAAGTTACAAGCGTTCTAATAAGCACATTGGCCTATAAACATGGATCAAATCGCTGCATGCAAATTGTAACGCATAGGTTTAGGACCTTAATGTTTTTCTCCTCAATCTTTCATTATTGTAAGATTACTAAAAAGCGTTCCTTTGGGTACTAATACAATTGTATTACTATGACACCCCCAATCATTGTGTTATGTTTCAAATCCTTTTTAAGTTTATGGGGCGGATTTACTAACACTTTGGGAGATATTTACAAGCCCCTATCGCCACAGGAACGTCACTTTTTTTGATGGTCCTGTGGCGATACAGGCTTTGTTTTATTTACAGGGCAGTGCTAAGCCACTTAGGGGCATATGTACAAGCCCCTATCGCCACCACAACGTCACTTTTATCGACGTTGTGGTGGCGATAGCGGCTGCGCCTTATTTACACTTAACGTGGCTTAACGCTGCCTTGTAAATAAGGCCCCCTTTAACGCTATGGTTAGCGTGAAAGGGGTGGGCAGTGGGTGTTGCGGTGGGCGTCCCACTGCAACACCCACTGATTTGACGCTCCACCTATGTAGAAGGGTGGCATACATAGGAGGCAGCGCCAAAATTAAGACCAGGTAAAACCTGGTCTTAAGTTGGCGAAAAGAGGAAAAAAGCATTATTTCTCCTCGTTTTTGATTTTTCCATGTGTGCTGCCTTGTGCAGCACACATGGAAAAAGCAAAATGCCATGGATTGTTTATGTACAGGAAGGGGTCCCTTCTTGTACATAAACAATCCTTTTAAAAAAATGCAAATTTGTGACTTTCATGTGTGCTGCATGAAGCAGCACACATGATAGTGACAGAATGGCATTTTAGGATTGTTTATGTGCAGGAAGGGACACCTTCCTACACATAAACAATCCTCCCCTGCACACAGGCACCCTTGCACTATGGTGCAAGGGTGCCTGCATTGGCGCTAAGTTGCTAAACTTAGTGGCATCGCAGGGGGAAACGCAAGGCTGCACCACATTCTTGTAAATATGGTGCAGCCTTGCGTTTCAGAAGTGGTGCAGAGAGGCGTTAAGCCAAGCAGGCTAACGCCTCTCTCCGCCACTTCCGTGTACATATCTCCCTTAATGTGGCTTAACGCTGCCTTGTAAATAAGGCACCCTCTCACGCTATACGTGAAAGGGGAGGGCAATGGGTGTTGCGGTGGGCGTTTCGCCGCAACACCCATTGATTTTGACACTGCCCCATATTTACAAGAGTGGCGTAAATAAAAAATTAAGACCTGGGAAAACCTGGTATTAACATGGCGCAACGAGGAGAAATGCTTTATTTCTCCTCGTTTTTGCTGTTTTTATGAGTGCTGCATTGTGCAGCACACATAAAAACAGCAAAGCACTCATGCATGATTGTTTATGTACAAAAGGTGTCCCATCCTGCACAAACAATCATTTTAAATATGACGAGTTGCAACTTCTATGTGTGATGCACAAAGCAGCACACGTAGAAAATACAAATCGCCATTCAAGATTGTTTATGTGCAGGAACGGACACCTTCCTGCACATAAACAATCATTACCCACAATGAAGGCACCCTTGCAATATGGTGCAAGGGTGTCTGGGTTGGTGCTAGGCAGCTGAAATCAGCGACAGCGCAAGGGGAAATGCAGAGCTGCACCGTATTGTTGTAAATACGGTGCAGCCCTGCGTGTCAGAAGTGGAGGAGCGCGGCACTAAGTCAAAAAGGCTAATGCAGCGCTGCGTCACTTCTTTGTAAATATGACCCTTTGTGTCTCATTTGTGTCACAAAAAAGACACAAACCTGCTCCAAAGTCTTGTTTTGGGGTTTACCTTCAAATTAAAATCCTGAATTGTGTTGGAAAGTGGTCGTAAAGTACCACAAAGTAGCACTATTTGATCCTATGCCTCAAAGAGGCGTACTGTGGGTGGTTCATGGACAGTCCCATGCACGCACAAATGGATTTTGGAGCACATTTCTATCTACTAACTTTAGTAGAAAGGGATTTGCATCACAAAAGTATGCCTCCTCGAAGCAGGAGTAAAGTTGGAAAAAATATTTATTTTCTCCAAACCTTTCCAACGTTATATGTGTGCTGTACTGTGCAGCACATTGTAAGGTGGTAAAGTGTTAAACTTTGTCAAAGCAAAGAATTTGTGCTGGAATGGTGCCCTTCCAGTATAAAACCTACGCTTGACATCAAGCACACACCCTTGCACTGTGGTGCAAAGATATGTGCATTGGCACAAGGTAGCCTAAGGTAAGCCAGCACTAGAGGAGAGAGCAATGCACCATATCTTGGTAGATATGGTGCTGTTGTGCTCTATGCTTTACACACAATGCAGCGCAGCAACACTGGTTACTGCACCTTCATTTCTCCAGACTAAGCACTCTTAACCTATAATGCCTATGATATAATAATATAGGACTCCTACACCCTGAAGTCCTCATAGTTTTAAATAACATTTCCTGTACATTGCTTTACAGACTTGATTGACTAATTGTCTCTGCATAATATGTTTGTGATGTAAAGTGCTCTGACAGTCTACATTGGGTTAAATAGCGCTCTAAAATAAATGTGAGAGAGGGGCTAAGGAAAGATGAGGGGCACCATTGGAGGGTGGTAGTGAGGGAATCCATGAGGAAGGGGGTCGCAAACAAAGATTGTCGCACTGGGTGCCACCAGTGCTAAAGCCGGCCCTGTACGCACACGCAAAACTTTAGTAAATGAGGGCTATGGTGTTTGTGTCTTAAATCTCTTCTTACCTCTCTATCGGGCTTGTGAGGCTTCATGAGCTCGACGGCCTGACCCTTCCTGACCAGCATCACCTGCGAGTCCCCCAGCCACGCAACGTGCAGCATGTTCCCCCGGATGAACGTCACCACACCAGTAGTTCCACACCGCAGGTTCTGAAAGGAAATTACAAGAAAAGAAACATTTATTCAACTGAAGGTACTCTTTGTCATAACACACTGTGGTTTTTTTTTTATAAAGTTGAATATATATATTGATTTGTGTATGTGATTTCATAAAGCATCTTTGAGACACCATAGGGCGTCAGAGCACTGTACAATGTTTCAAATATAAAACAAGTATACAACAAAGAGTAAGAGTATGAATAATCCATAAAAACGTACATTGGAAACCATATTGGGAAAAATCTAAATAACGAAAAAGTTGGAGAGGGGCTTAGTACATTATGACCAGTTTGTAATATTAATCGGTGATTGTGCACAAAACTTTGAGGCTTTGGTTATTCTGCTTACAAGCATCCTGCCGACATTATCAGGTCGATAATATGTATGCAATTATAGAAATCATTCAACACGTGGCATTTGACACTGTTTAAAAGAAAAAACGTTGACCTGCTATCGTCCAAGCAAAATTTGTTACATTAAAAATCAATGGTCAAGCACTGGGCCCTAAAACGTAGCCTCTTAGTCAAGTCGTCAAAGATTTTTCCCCTTTGGTCCTATGGACCTTTGATAACTGACGTGAAGCATTGAAAGGAGAAAACATCAACAATACATTTCTAACTTGTGAAGCCAATGTGACTCCACAATAAGGACCAGGGATCACTGAATATAGTTAGAGTTTAATTTTTGATTACCAATCAACCCAGTATATATGCAAACCAAGAATAAGTGCAATAAATGCAGCAATACAAAAGGTAAGCTGAAATATCTCAGTAGGTGAAGGCACAATAGAATGACATATCCAATTGCAATAATCACAATTGTAAAAACACAGATTAATGCAAACAGGTGTTCCATAAAGTAACTTCCCTTCTCTTCCCTAAACATGGATCAAATATAGGGTCATCTAAATTGGGAGCACAAAAGAAGGTGTCAGAATGATCAGACTCCAGTAGTAGTCCAAAGAAAAATGGAAATAAGAGGGCTATTTACGAAAATGTCACAGAGTGCAGCGCTTCAAGTCACCTTGCTGCATTGCGTGACAGGGAAAGGGCAGAAATGTGCTGTATTTAAGACAATACAGTGCTTTCCTATCCTTTCCCATGCGCTGGTGCCCTTTTGGCAGCCTAGTGCCAACGCAGGCACCCTTGCACCATCATGCAAGGATGCCTGTGTTGCATGCAGTAGTGTTTTTGTGCAGGAAGGGGTACCTAGGTCTAAAGAGAATCTCTCCTAACTCTATTAGAACACTAATTTAAAAGTAACAGGAGATTCAGAAACTTCTCATCTCCGTCACACCACCAGGGTCCAATCAGACCACTACTTGAGTGCATCTGCAATATGGCTTTATGTTCACATTATATTAAACTAAAACTTCGGTTCACGACCTTGAACATCTTGACATCCTATTACACGATGAAGAGAGGGCTTCTTTTTACCATTGTTTCTCCACGTTAACTGCCATGTTTCCCTCCAAGCCTCTCTATCAGCCATCTAATACAGCCACTAAGCCTTTCTCTAGCTAATGAAAATCATGATAATAAACCTGCAAGGAAAAGGGAAAACATGCTGGCGAAGCTTAATGTATTTCCATTAGCATTTAGGGGCCGATTCCGATTCCGGCCGGAAGGGCACCGAACGATGGTCGGAGCCCTTCCGACCGAATCGGAACGTGCCGGCCGGATTCCTTTCCGACCGAGCCATTCCGATGGGCTCGGTCGGAAAGGAATCCGACTCAAATTTCCGGATGGCTTACGACGGGCTCGGAGAGCCCGTCCGCCGTCCGGAAATCCTTCAGTACTCCCCCGGCCGCCTCTTCACGACCGAGGGAGTACGATGGCAGTATTTCACTGCCTTTTCGTGCCGGTCTTTCCGGCACGAAAAGGCAGTCGGTAACTGTCTTTGGGGGCCCCCAGTAGGGCCCCCATGGGTGCGAGGCCGCCGAATGGCGGCCTGGGGGCACCTATGGTGCCCCTCTGTTGATCCCTGCACCCGGTGGCAGGCACCTTGGGGTGCCGGCCACAGGGTGCAGGGATGAACTGCGCCCCTGCTTTTCACAATGCAAGCATGCATGCTCCCATTGTGCAGTATACGAGTGCGACCGAACAGGGTTCGGTCGCATCGTACTTGCAGGGCCGTAACCGACGACAGCAGGTCGGTCGGTTACGGCTCCTGGACAATGTCGGACGGACCTGAGTCCGTCCGACATCGGAATCGGCCCCTTAATGTGCACTTTAAATACATGGTTATACATGCACACATGTAACTTTAAAATAACTGCAAAACATGAGCAAAAGAATATATTTATGTAAGAAAATATATCTTGAAGTGCAAAATTTGAACAAGAAATACGATTTCAAGTTTTAAACTGAACATTAGTGCACATGTATATATATCTCTAGTTTCTACAGAGAATACATTTCAGGTTTCTATGATGGAAACACACATGCGATTACCATGCATACCTTTACAACGCGGCTGTTACAACACAGGTACTGTTACCATGTGTTACCTTTACCACGCATGATGTTACTACGAATATGCCTTTACCACGCATGCCTTTACAACAAATTTCACTGTGAAGGCATGAATAGTAAAGGCATATGTGCGGTAAAGGTTTTACATTTATGGTAACCGCTGCTTTGTAATGGCTGTTTCCCCATTTAAGTGATGCCGATCCAACCCTTACTGTTATTGCCGGTTCCCTAAGATTCGCGAGTGGGCCCAACGGAATGAAAACAGAAATACCCAAAAAGACATAGCGGGTTTAGCGAACAGAAATAAAATGGCAATAGCTGACCGACCTTGCAAAGCAAAATGCTTTTGATTTTGCTGTTAAGTGAAATCCTTGCCTTTGCCATCTGTCTCCATGATATCTGTGGAGGAAGAATGCGCTTCAGGACCATCTTGGGAGCTACCACTGACTTCGTTTTTCCGCTTCCGCTTGCTGCAAATCAGCATTCCAGACTGGGCCATTGAATTAATATTTCCGAAGAAGCAGTATAACATTTGCGGAATGCTATTTCAGTTTGTGCAGTGCGAGATAAGATAAAGGCCAACTCGCAACCATGAAGTTTGTGTTCTGGCAGTCTAGTAGTTCTCAGGCCAGAGTTTTTAAATATGTAAAAGTTCAAGGTAGCTAGGACTTCCATATCTCTTCAAAATGGCAGTGTTTTTATTTTTTACCCTATCGGCCGCCGAGAGCCACTCAGGCTGTACTACTAACCTTTACCATGCATATGCCTTTACCGTTCATACCTTTACATCGAAATTTGATGTAAGGGCATGCATGGTAAAGGCATATTCCTTGTAACATCCTGCATGGTAAAGGTAACGAGTGGTAACGGTACCCTCATTGTAACGGCCGCGTTGTTTAGGTATCGCTTAGCAACTGCCGCATTGTAATGGCTGTTTCCCCATTTCAGTAATGCGTTTAGATGCTTCACACACGTTAATAAAGTTAAGGTAAGCAGTGAATATAATGTCAAATGTACGTATATAATTGCATTTCTGTGACGTGTAAGGGTGGAGTCGAAATTTCGCTGCTCTATCAACAAGTTATTTTTTACACTTAGATCGTTATGTTGCCATCTACCACACTGACAATAAAAAGTACACTCACCGTCACTGTACTGAGCTTATATAAATAGTGTCTTTTCCAAGGAAAAACTAAGTTGATCTCAGCAGACTCACAGAATAATTTTATGGTAAACTTACAAGGTTGTAGGCGCTTATTCACAAGGCAGAATAAGGCCTATCTAGTAAAAAGGTAGACCGGGCTTTGCAGCAAAAATGTATACATCCTTGAGGCAGGCGTAAAGTTTTAGAAAAGTTTCTTTTCTCAAAACCTTACCAACTTTGCATGTTTTCTAAACTGTCCAGCACACATACACAGACGGAAGTGTTAAACTACGTGTAAGAATAGTATTTTCCAGGACAAAGTCTACGCTTGACATCACGCACACTATAGTGCAAGGATGATGCATTTGGCGCAAGGTAGCCTAAAGTGTGCCACTGTAGGGGAGGGAGAAACAGCACTACATCTTGGAAGATATGGTGTTCCTTTGCATGCTGCCTTTCATGCAATGCAGATCAGCTTTGGTTGCTGCAGTGTTTTGCATGAAAACATAATAAATCTGCCCCAGTGGTTGCAACAAACATTCCTTATCTCAAGTACCAGCCAGTATCAAGCTTTTTCTGTGATCCTTGCAGTTACAGGGACAATTGAGCAATGGCATGTTTAGAGTGCAGATGTCACCCAATAACCGAGGCGCTGAATACTCATTCTACGTTAGAAAGCTGGTTCCCCAACGTGAATAAGCAGCCAAGGGTGAACTCAAAGAAGGTAGTGCATCATTGAGTCCACAGGCGTTTTAAGGCATGGGTAAAGTGGGCAATTACCCAGGGTCACCTAGAAAAGTGAACTTTCTCTCTGTCTCATATCTGTCTATTTCTGTATGTAAAGCTTTCTGCCTGCTTCTACCTCTGTCTCTCTTTGCCTATGATCATGTTAAGCATTCTTGAGGTCCTGGACAAGGCATTTTTCTTTTTAGATCTTGGCTAGACAGTGAATGTGCTGTCTCTTTGAGACATGTTGTTTACAGTTAGTGGGCTACAGGCCCCCCCCCCAGCTTACCATTTGTTCACCTCCACGTCGCTCTCATATTCTTCAATGCTGATTGCCATGCAGTGGCGGCTTGCCGAGGGAGTGCTGCGGGGAGATGGGGCGGGGGAGGGGCAGGGTGGGGGGGTAGTGGACTCCGACATATGGCGGAACGGAGTTAGGTAAGTAAATAAAACAATTTACATTGCGCGCGCTGCATCGCCAACTCGGCGATGCAGCGCGCGCAATGCAAATTGTTTTATTTATTTATTTACTTACCTAACTCCGTTTCGCCGTATGTCGGAGTCCACTACCCCCCCCACCTGCCCCTCCCCCGCCCCGCAGCACTCCCTCGGTGAGCCGCCACGGTTGCCATGGCATGCATGCGCCATGCCTCTTTGTGGATTTGACCCTCCCCTAGAGCATGGACGAAGTACTCGTGTCCATCCACTGCTCCCGTTTTTTGGAGCTACTTTTTTAATTGTGTTTACGCACTCCATACAAGTGCTTGTGTTTTCACTCGCTCCTTTCACCATTCGTGTTGCTTCTTTCCTGTCTAAACCCCGCCTCGTATGTTTTTTCTTTATCCCCCCCAGTGCCCTTCAATTGCGTTTAAGCACTGCATACGTGCTTGCTACTTAGGTTCCCTTCCTATTTCTTTTACAGTAACAAACAAGCAAATGCCACTGACTCTGTATTTCATGTTGTTTCCTCCAACACCCTCTTTCTCAATAGCTGTTATTGCTTCCCCTTCGCACTCGGAAGTGGGAGAAGCTGCAATGTTTTGCAGGCAGAACGTGAGCAATGGCAAAATTGTACAGAACAATAAATAAGCCCTAATCTGTAAAGAACTTTTAAGTGACAATGATTTTGGATAATAGGACCCACTATCCATGCACTCTTAGCTGTCTACTGCCAACTTTCAAACATATCGCTGGTGTGGCTAAAAGGCAATTAAAAAGTAGGAAGCAGCTTAAATCGGCAATTAGAGTCCACGGCCTGATGGGCATGCAAATGAACCCTGGAACGGCTTTCTCGACATCGAAGTTATGGACTAGTGAGAAATTAAGCTGATATGCAGTGAAACTGAATTTATCAATATTGCAGTTGTTCGCCTGCAGCAGCATACATTTTATGCAATGTCAAAAAATTACACAAAATAAATAACGTTTTATTCGACAAAATATCTACATATAAAACAGCTCCCAAGCATTTGAAACTGGATAGTTGGGGTTTTTCTTTCTCTACCTGCAATGGGATGAATGTGTCCTGGGCTGGAAAAGTATTTTTTTCACTTTTCAAAACAAATTGCCTACACAGCTATTGATAATAGAGCGAAACGTGCACTTAATCGTAATAATGCTCACACTTCATCATGGCCCTTCTGCCCCTCCCTGTTTATTGTGCTACTGCTCCTCCATTTCCTCCATGTGCTACTGCTCCCCTTCTTCATCACATCACACTCCACCCCACTACAATCTACCCTACTTCCTTTTGCTCCAACCTACCCCTCTCCAATCTACCACACCCAATCTAACCCACTCCAGTCTACCTCATCTATCCCACTCCAATCTACCTCACTGCATTTTACCCCAATCAACCCCACTCCAATCTACCCCACTAAAATCTACACCACTTCAAACTACACCAATCTACACCACTCCTATCTACTCCAATCTACCCCACTCCAATCTACCACAATGTACCCCACTCCAATCTACTCCGCCCCAATCTACCCCAACCAACCTACACCAATCTACCCCACTCCAGTCTATCTCACTCTAATCTACCCTACCCAACCTACTCCAATCTACCCCACTCCAATTTACCCTACTCCAATCCACCCTCTCTACTTGGGGTGGGCGATAAATTCTGCTCCCCTGGCAGAGTTGGCGAAGTTTTGGTCACTCTGCTTGACGCATGAAATGAGGAGGTTCGGCCAAATTCCACCAACCACTGCATGGCAGAGTTTTGTCTCGCGTGCGGGTCACCAGCGGTAAGTTGGCGAGCAAGAATTGGCATCCACTAGCACAATTTTAGGGAGCTAGTCGGGCACCTGGCGAGATTTTCCCAACACGGGTGATCGAAATCGTTCACGGTGAGAAACCTGCTGCTACTCAAGCGGAGGCAAAAGCAACTGGAGAAGCAGCACCCTCTGGTGTGCCGCGTGGTGCTGTTCGTGCTAATTTTTCAGCGTGGAACAAGGTCCTGCTGCTAAAAATAAAGCACGAGCAGCACGACGTGCCGATTTCCACCCGTTCGCGGAACTCCGCAGAATCTCACAGAGTTTTCATGTAACTCCGGGAGTGAAACTCTGCGAGTTCCGCCCACCGCTACTCTCTACCCCACTCCAATATACCCCACACCAATCTACCTCAAACTATCCCACTCCAATCTACCCCAGTCTACCCCGCCCCAGTCTACCCCAGTCTACCCCACCCCAATCTACCATACCAATGCACCCAACCCATCCTACCCCAAACTGCCCCACGCAAATCTACCTCAATCTGCCCACCCCAATCTATCTACCCCTATCCAATCTACCAATCAACCCCACCCAATCTACCTCGCCCCAAAATGCCATGGCCCAATCTACACCACCCCAATCTACCACACCCACCATACCTCAATCTACCCCACTCCAATTTACCCAACTCCAGTCTACCCCATCTACAATCTACCCCACTCCAGTTTAAACCAATCTACCCTACGCCAATATACCCCACCCCATCTACCTCACTCAATTTACCCCACCCCTATTTCCCCCTATATACCACACTCTACCCCACTCCAATCTAATCCACAACAATCTACCCCTGCTCTAATCTATCCTACTCCAGTTTACCCTGTCTACCCCATTCCAATCTACTCCAGTCTACTTCAATCTACCCCACTCTAATGTACCCCACTACTATCTACCCTACTATAATGTACCCTAATCTACCCCACTCAATTGTACCTCAATCTACCCCACCCAACCTACCGCAATCCAATCTACCCACCCAATCTACCCCATCCTGCCCCAATCTACCCCACTCCAAGCTGCCCCAATCTACCCCACCTAAATCTTCCCACCCCCTATCAACCTCACCCCACTCGACCCCGACCTACCCCTCTACAATCTACCAAACAACCCCACCCTAATCTACCTCACCCAAATCTACCTTGCCCCCAAATCTACATAACCCAATCTACATAACCCAATCTTCTACACCCACCCTACCTCAATCTACCCCACTCCAATCTACCACAGTCTACCCCACTCCAATGCTCCACACTCCAATATACCCCAATCTACCACACTCAAATCTACTCCACTCCAATTTACCCCAATCTGCCCCACTCCAACTACTCCAGTCTACTTCAATCTACCCCACTCCAATGTACCCTACTCAACCCACCCAACCTACCCCAATCTACGCCACCCAAATCTACCCTACCTCAATCTGCCCACCCCAATATATCCCACCCGTCTACCCAACCTACCCCACCTCAATCTACCCCAACCTACCCCTCTCCATTCTACCAATAAAACCCACCCCAATTTACCCCAATCTACCTTGCCCCAATCTACACCATCACAATCTATCACACCCACCCTTTCTCAATCTACCCCACTCCAGTCTACCCCATTTCAATCTACACTAATCTACCCCAATCAAATCTCCCCACTCCATTCTAACCCACTCCAATCTAACCTAATCTACCCCACTCCAATCTACCCCACCTTAATCTACCCCATCCAACCTACCCCAATCTATCCCACTCCACTTTGCAAAACTCTACTCCAACAAATCCAGTCTACAACACTCTATTCCCCCCACTCCACTCTAGGGCAATCCACGCCACTAACTGTTAGCCATGCTGAACAGCACCCACACTGGTGTACAACATGGCAAAACCACATTGTCAAAGCCAATAGCTCTTGCTTAGGTGAGACTTATTGGCTTTGACAATGCTTGTTCCTACTTGTAAGGAAATGCCTCTTTTTATATGGTCACCCCCAAAGTTTGCTGGTGGTTTTTGTGACTCTAAGAACGCACTAGAGGCCTGCTAACTAAATCTTAGTGCCAGTGCTCTGATCTTTAAACATGTCCGTTTGATTGCCTTATACCCAATTGTCACAAGCTAACTTACTGTGAAGTCCCTAGTGTATAGTACAAGGGGTACCCAGGGCCTGTAAGTTACAGCGTCCCAATAGCACTTATTGTGCCACCATGAGTAGGACAAGGTAAATCATGGCTCCCAGTCTGCCACTGCAGACTGGAAGGGCAGTTTAAAACTGCTAGCTCGATTTTGCCATTTTAAATAATGACAAAGCCCAAACTCTCTTTTTGATATGTGTAAGTAATCCCAACAGCAGGCCTATCGAGTCCTAAGGCAGGGTGCAGCATATTAGGGAAGTAGAACATGTGTACCACTGGTACCATTAAAAAAAAAAAACATTGGCGTTTTTACCTGGAGAGAGACTGGTAGCCCCATTGGCGAGTACAGAGTTACAGGCCGAACCCCTAATTTCTGAATGGGACTACCAAAGTTGGTACTCCGCGGTATCAAACAACTTGTTGCATTAAGCTCAACTTGATGCGCAAGTCACAATTAATGTAACTTGTTGCCACATGCACCTTTTTGAAAGTTGCCACTATGGCAAAGAGCAACTGGTGCAGGAACTGGACTGGAGACTGCTTTTCTTGAGGAGGTAACTGTTTCTTTGGACTTTGCTAGTCCCCTTGACTAGCTCCCTGCTGGAGTTGGTCACCCAAAGTAACTCTAAGTAACCTCATTCCAATTTGTAAAAGTTTTTCTTGAACACGTTTCTAAGTTTGAAATTCATTGAATTTGCCAGTTCTGATTTATTGTTTCTTATCTCTAAAAACCTCCGGTGGATCTTTTTCATTTGTTGTCCCTAAATTCATAAAAATATACTCTGGTTTTATAAATTGGTGTCGGATTTCTTGAGTGTTGAGTTTCTTTCTTCTTTCATTGTTTTGGTGCTGTTTAAATGCTTTACATTTGTTCCTTTGTGTAAGCCTGACTACTCAGTGCCACAGCTACACAGGGTTGGGATAAGGTTTAACAAACAAAACCTGACTGGTCCCAAAGGGTGTTGTAGTGTATTACACGGTGAGGTCACACAACAACATGATACATTACACCCCATTTCCTCACACTCAGCTGAGGTTTCTCTTCGGGGCAGAAGAACGTTGCCCCACTAGTCGCCATCGGCATAAATGAAGTCCTTCTTTCCATACCCAACAACTAGTGGGCTCCCTGGCTACTCCGTGGGGGCAGGGCGTTTGAAGGCAGGGGATGGCCAATCAGGCAGTAAATGCCGACCACATCACCTGACGTCCAGTTCACATGTCGGGTTGGACAGGTCTCGGACCGTGTCCAATCCGACATGAGCACATCAGGCCTAGAACCCAGCACTTTGTTTGGGAGCTGGGGGGACACAACACAGCCCCTCTGGCCTCCTTTGGAGCATTGTGTTCACCTGATCCAGCCAATCGCTGGGTTGCGGTCATGCAGTTTTAAGTATAAAGCTGCATAAGAGAAAATCCTGGATTGCTTTGAGAAGCCTGCCCTTGCGAGCCCACGCTTCTCAGGAAGCGCAGGGGCAGGATGATTAAGAGCATAACCAATCACTCTGTGGCTTTATTTCAAAGCCACAGTGATTGGCAATACCATCACGTGACCTACCGGGGGAGGAAGTGAGAGCCTGGCAGCCAGCCCTGCACTCTACGCTGAGCGGGAGGAGTGTGGTGTCAGGACCGAAGATTTGACTCCTGTCCCCTGACACACACATATATATATATATATATATATGTGTTTCATTGTTATTATTCCTACAGTCATCCATATGAGACCAAGCTTCAGTCTGCAATTCATCTGCCCGCGCCTGCAAAGGCAGCAATGCCGTTGAATAATTGTGTGTTCCCTACCTCGGGCCACCATGCACTCCTAACACGCGAGTATCACTCCTTTTTAGGTTGAGCCTAGAGGCAGCGCGCATGCACTACTCTCTCTGCGAGACTGCTGTAGTAGAGTATGGGAGAGAAGCCGCACCCACTCTCCTCCCATATTTTTCATTGGCTTGTGTCATTGTCTTTCGTAAATGCTGCCTTCGGATTCGTTAATAGGCTTGTTAAGCCCTCCTTAGTACAGCCTTGTCTTCATTTGTACTCTCCCATGGCGACTGGCCCTTTTACTTCAGTTGTTACACGGGACCTGTTATTTAGTATGTAAGCACTATTTACTTTATTGAGTTTCTCTTACTGCAGGCCGGACATGCGCTGCTTCAGTTGAAACCACTTGTGCTTTTTTAAGCAGCACGGCCGCCCCCATAACACGGGCGCCTCCTTTCAATCACTTTAACCCGGCATTATCTCCTGTCTGTTTCAACCCACCCCCCCAAGTAAAATGGATTTAGAAATGATTAGCGAATTAAGTCATGTGAATTTCAGGTAGCACATAATCCTGTGCTAATGGGCTGAAGCTGACAACAGCACATCTGTGTTACATCTGAACTAAAGCCACCTGACGGGTTGTTTTCAAAAGCCTGTTTTATTAACAACACCATTACCAATACCACCACCACCAATACCACCAATACCAATGCCAATACCACCACCAATACCACCACCACCAATACCACCACCAATACCACCACCAACACCACCACCACCAATACCACCACCAATACCACTACTAATACCGCCACCACCAATGCCACCACTAATATCAACGCCACCAATACCACCAATATCACCACCACCAATACCACTAATACCACCACCACTACCACCACTACAAATACCACCACCACCACCAATACCACCACCACCAATACCAATACCACCACCGCCAATACCAATACCACCACCGCCAATACCACTACCAATACCACCAATACAACCACCACCAATACCACCACCACCATCAATACCACCAACACCACCACCAATACTAAAACCACCACCACCAATACCACCTATACCACCACCAATACCACCACCACCAATCCAATACCACCAATATCAATACCAACACCACCAATACGACCACCACCAATACCACCACTATGACCACCACTACTAATTTCACCACCACCACCAATACTACCACCACCACCAATACCACCACCACTACCACCAATACTATAACCAATACCACCATCACCAATGCATAACCAAAACCACCACCAATACCACCATCACCACGAATAACACCACCACCAATACCACCACTAACACCACCAATACCACCACCACCAATACCACCACCACCAATACCACCACCACCACACCACCAATACCACAACCACCAATACCACCACCATTATCACCACCACCAATACCACCACCAATACCACCACCACCACCACCAGTACCAATACCACCACCAATACCAATACCACCACCAGTACCACCAATACCACCACCACCAATACCACCACCACCACCAATATTCCACCACCACCAATACCACCACCACCACCAATACCACCAGCACCAATACCAGTAGCACCACCACCAATACCACCACCACCAATACCACCACCACCAATACCGCCACCACCAATACCGCCACCACCAATACTAGTACCACCACCAATACCAGTACCACCACTACCACCACCAATAGCAATACCACCTCCACCAATACCACCACTACCAGCAATACCACCACCAATACCACCACCAATACCACCACCACCCCACCATCAATACCACCACCACCAATACCCCACCATCAATACCACCACCACCAATACCACCACCAACAATACCAGTACCACCACCACCACCAATACCACCACCACCAGTACCACCAATACTGCCGCCACCAATACCACCAATACCACCAATACCAGTACCACCACCAATACCAGTACCACCACCAATACCAATACCACCACCACCAATACCAATACCGCCACCACCAATGCCACCACCACCAATGCCACCACCACCAATACCACCACCACCACCAATACCACCACCACCAAAACCACCACCACCAATACCACCACTACCAATACCACCACCACCAATACCACCACCTCATCGCCTCTCGCTCACTAGTAATACCAGGGGCACTGTACGAGGCCGGAGCTGCAGCCGAGACCATCCCTCCCTCCCTTCATGCCTGCCATATAGCACAGCCCGCCCTGCACCAGGAGGTGAAGCCAGGTTCCGACTACAGCTGGAGTGTTTTTTATTAGGCCAAAGATAGCAATGACATTGCGCAGTGCCACACTGCACACTCAAATCAGGGAGAGGGCAGGAAATAACCCCCCCTCCCGCTCTTCCTCCTGAGCCGCGACAGTGTAATCACAGAGCGAAAGGTGTTGGAGCGCTTTGTTAGTGTTTATAGCTCGGATCATATGTAACTCCCACTTCACACTTTGTGTTTGTGTAATTTACAACACTCACACGTCTTCTTCACCGTACTATTTACCACTACTTTGAAGACGTCGCAGGCGGGTCTCTTCCTCTGATATTCACAATCTAACAAGCGGTCGAGAAGGCCCTTTATTGCAATGCAATAGGTCTCGCATTTACGAAAGTTTAAGTTATTAGTATTGTAAATAACAATGCCTTTTATTTATGTTTTAAAACCCAAAACATAAATAAAAGGCATTGTCATTTACAATGCCAATAGCTCAAACTTGCGTGAATACGAGACCTATTGCATTGCAAATGCTTGTTTTAGTTTGGTATGTAGCACTATATATATATATATATATATATATATATATATATATATGTATAGATATAAATATTTAATTGTTATTACTACTACAGTCATCCATATGAGACCAAGCTTCAGTCTGCAATTCACCTAGGACCCACTGAAGCCGGGCCATGGAAGGGGGTGAGGGGTAGATGTAGGCTGGGGCACCTGAAAGGGCACATTTAAACACAAGGCAAGCAAGATGTTGCAAGCACCATGTCATCGTGATAAGTGTAGTGACTGCACTCCGTAGGGGTGCACTGAGTGGACTTCATGGGGGGAGGGGTTGACAAGCTCACCATTTTCAAATGTCACCAACTGCCACTGCTAACACTACTATATCTATGCACAAAGTTCTTCATGATCGCGAAGGTCATGAATTTTCGACCCTCTGCACTGACGTTTTACCTAAAACCTGATAATGCAGGAAGTCCTCCCTTTTACACTCATCTGTATAAATAATAAAATGCCTTAACCGTTGACAGCTAACCAGCTGAATTCCTCCTACTGCAGGCAAAAAACACAAAAAGAGTTACAAACCTCCTACAGCAACTACAAAAATTCCCCCCAACTTCCCCTTCTCGCGTTCAAATTCATTTGGTCGAATCCTAGCATAGAGAAAAGCTTTCCCAGTTTTAGGATTAACAGAGCACACTTCTACTCCAAATGCACAGGTTTCAAGCTCAAACTGATAGAAGTGATGTCCAAGAGGCACAGAAGAATTCTTGCTCCAAAAACCACAGTTTATTATAAGATAAACCATCTCTGTGACTTTTGCTCCACTGGGTATCACTCAAGAACACTGACAAAGGGCACAGCTTACCGTGATCTGATAATACTCGTTAACAGTAGGCTAGCTAAGCAATCTCTGGTCATTCCATCAAATCTATGTAGAGATCTGAGCCATGAGCATTTTGTTCTCAAAGGTGTGGATAAACGGAGGTAAGTTTGTTTTGCAGGTGTGCGTGACAATAAAGCATTGGTTCTGTCTTCATCAGCCTCTCTTGGAACCCTCCCAATATTTCTGCAAATGCTGCATAGTTTCATGCTGCTGTGTGTTTGATGTTGTCAGTAATGAGCGGATGGTGCCTGAGGACATCCTTACCGGGTTTGGTTTCTGGTGTCTGAAGTCAATGCCTTCAGATGAATAATGCATTGATGGATTGATCTCCAGTGAATTGACTTTGCTTGTGCTTCCGAGATTCTAGTGGTTTCCATTTATGCGTTTTAAACTGCATTCAGATATTAAACACTGCATACAAGAAAGATGGAGTGGAGCAAATTAGACCTTGACCTTTTCCATGCAACATTCTGGCATTGAGCCCTAGGGTGGCAGCTTGGATATCACCTAGCCCAGTTTAGGATATTCCATGAGCAAGGTTCCTAGGGAACCTGCAATTTTCAGGGTTTCGCCCTTTAACAAAACCATGGAGAATT
Source organism: Calotriton arnoldi (assembly GCA_963921515.1). Taxonomy (NCBI): domain Eukaryota; kingdom Metazoa; phylum Chordata; class Amphibia; order Caudata; family Salamandridae; genus Calotriton; species Calotriton arnoldi. Next base: position 1,291,596 of record CAWUFW010000116.1, read on the forward strand.
AGAAAGCAGAAAACTTAGCTATTCTATTTCTCACTTGTAGAGCGCATGGCGACCCGGAGGCATTCTAGCGTTGAGTAAGAGGCAGCATCATGCCAGCAAGGGAAAAGCACCTTAAGGACCAGATTTTGATCGCTTCCCGGAAGCGTAGTTCATTTTCTGTCCCTCGAATAGCCAATGGCAAAGAATTCGAAAGCTTTGCTACATTAATGCCGAAGGAGCAACCACCTCTTCTTGCTTCTTGATAGTTGGGGTAAAAGCCAGGTTTAGGTTCGAGGACTGTGCCTCTTCCAGTCATTGCTGTTGACAAAAATGGACCTGTGTGTGAAATTATGGGGTCAGATTTATCATTATTTCACGCAGCCTAGTGAGCCATCTTGCTGCGCTGCATGAAAGGGAAAAGGTAGGAATGCGCTGTATTCAACATGATACAGCACATTCCTTTCCTTGCGCTGGCGCACAGTGTGCTGCCTTGCGCCAACGCAGGCCCCTTTGCACCATGGCGCAAGGGAGCCTATGTTGCTGGCAGGATTGTTTTTGTGCAGAAAGGGGCTCCTTCCTGCACAAAAACAAACCTCAGAAGCATTTTTCTCTTTCTAAGTGTAGAAAGAGGAAACAACAAAAATAAGGGTATTTCTCCTCGTTGCACCTCTCCTGGGAAAGCACAGCATTTTGACGCATTCCCAGGTTTACCAGTGTTGGTAAATCTGGGAATGCGCCAAAATCCATGGATGGATGCCTGGGAACACCCACGCTCCACCTATGGAACGCCTCCCGGGGCAGAGTAATGCAATGCAAGGCAGCGATTTATGCTGCCTTGCGTTACTCCAGATTTATCAAGTCACTCAGGGCAACGAGAGGTGGCCTTGCATGGCTTGATAAATCTCACTTAGGTTTGTGTGGCCCTTGCACCGCACAATGGGCAATACCAAACCATGATAAATTTGCCCCAATGTATATTATTGCACACTCCTCATAAGCGTCATGTATATTATGGCCAAATATTCCAAAGTAGTATAATCTAAATTGTCATGAGGATTCTTTTTCCTTTAACAGGACAAGAAGTTGTGATTACTGCAAAATGTACGTTTTAAATACTAAACAGTTTTACGGTTTTGATAAACCAAATAAACATACTTAAATTGGAATCGCAAGCTAAAGATAGCATGCAGAGATGTGTTTATGAATGGAATAGTTATTTGTAACGCACCATTTTCAGACTTCTTGAAAACAAAAATAAATTGGAAGTTTTTAACTCCAAAACAGGAGACACTAACACTCAAACCTGTGCAGATGTGTTTGCTTAGCTCCCTCCTACATTGCAAAAGCACTTCCTAGAAACAGGGGGCCTCATTTATGAGGTTTTGCCGTAGGGCAGCACCGCAGGGCTTCCTGCTGCGATTCCCTACGGTAAAATAAAAGGGCAGCAATGCGCTGTATCTATTTGGTACTGCGCATTCCTATCTTTTTCCCCTGCACCGGCGCACAATAGGCTGTCGTGCGCCAACGCAGGCACCTTTGCACCATGGTGCAAGGGTACCTGCGTTGAGGGGATGATTGTTTTTGAGCAGAAAGGGGCACCTTCCTGTACCAAAACAATCACAAGAGGTGTTTCCCTTTTTCTATGTGTGCTGTAGAATGCAGCACACATAGAAAAGGAAAAACGAGGGGAAATAAAGATATTTCTCCTCGTTGTGCCTTTCTTTTTTTATTGATTCTTCCATCGCTGCTTGTTTCCTTTTACTTTATCTTACCTTTTAACTTAGATTCGGCAAATTGAAGGTTTGTTCTTTGCGTCCTGCCTCAATGACCTATTCACAGCTGAAGCCACACAGGAGGTTGCTCATAAAAAAAACATTTGCAATGCTATAGGTCTTGCATTAGTCAAAATGTGAGCTATTGGCATTGCAGATGCTAATGTTTTTTTTGTTTCGTTTCAAATGATGCCAGCAGTAGCATAATAAGCAAAGAATTTCCTTTCACGAAGGAAAGGGCGCAATACCACTGGCTGTTACTAGGTTTCCCTAGAATTTCTTGTATAAGTGTCCCAGGGACACCTAGTAACAGCCTGTGGTACTGTGCCCTTTCCTTTGTGAAAGAAATGTATTTGCTTATTATGCTACTGCTGGCATAATTTGAAACGAAAAAAAAACTAATAGCATCTGCAGTAATAATTCAAGTTAGCCATTGAACCCTAATGTCCAGTGACGGTTCAGGTCAACAAAGTACACAGAGGCAACCATCGAAATTGATTCAAGACCAGCGAGTTAGTGTGACTAATCACCGGAGAGTATTTGATCAGAGTTAGAGCTACATCAAGAAGCTACAAGGCAACTCCCTAGGGCATCACGTGGAGGAAGGCAGCAGATTGCTCCAGAAGCATTATTAGTTGCTCCACTGCATGGAGAGGGAAGTTACCACTTCCTCTAGGGCGCCAAGAATCTTTGCATCTTTTCTACTTTCTATATTGTGATAACATCTTGCTATAATAGTGCCTGCCTACCAGATTTGGCCTTAGGTTGAGGAGGAAGAGAATGCCTAATAGTCTTGAAATCTTTTTGTCTGGCCGTAGCCTCATTTCATATAGGGATCCTCGTGTCTGCCGAGTCCAAAGTCATTTATAAGGTCTAAAAGTGATCTACTCTGCTTCATGTTTATTTAAATTCATCCTGATTGCACTTACTGGTGTCATTAGCTGTATGGTCGAGAATGCTAAAATACTTGGCTAGTTGGATGAGGAATAAAGCCAATTTGATTGGGATGAACCATGGCAGCCATTACCCTGAGCACATGGTTGACCAGGGCTTTTAGTAGAATCTTGGATTTTGGATCTGATATTGATAAGGGAAATAGGTCTGAAGGAATGGCAACTATCCATGGCATGGGTGGTTTTAGATATTACCTAAATATGTGCAGATCTGTGGAGAGTATTTTGTTTATAAGCACCGCATGAAACATAAGCAGTTTTTTTTCTATTTTCCAGAATTTATATAGCGCGTGGCTTCCCAACGGGCCTCACAGCGCTGGTGATAACCTGCGCTCTAGTTGATAATTGTCTGATAGTCCCTAGAATAGATGGGTTTTCAGTAGCTTCCTCAGCCTCTTGAAAGTGATGCGTGATAATATTTTAGATATATTGGTCCATACAACATGTCACTCTATGAGCTAGGACCGGATCTGATGAAGCAGAAGTGTTCTTTACAATGGAGTTCCCTCACTTTACCGGGCTGGAAACACCAAGCTAGGGCTGGACAGCGGTGCTCTGACCTAGTTCCCCTACTGCAGTGAATAGCATTAGCAACTGTATCCACAAACATCAGACTACAGTGGCCCAAGGGGCATATTTACAAGCCCCTATCGCCACCACAACGTCACTTTTCAGGATGTTGTGGTGGCGACAGGGGCTTTGCCTTATTCACAAGGCAGCGTTAAGCCACTTAACGTGTTTAACGCCGCCTTGTGAATAAGGACCCTTTTCATGCTATACTTAGCGTGAAAGGGGTGGGCAATGGGTGTTGCGGTGGGCGTTCCACCGCAACACCCATTGATTTTGACACTGCCCCCTATTTACAAGGGTGGCGTAAATATGGAGCAGCGCCAAAATTAAGACCAGGGAAAACTTGGTCTTAAACAGGCGCAACGAGGAAAAATGTTTAATTTCTCCTCATTTTTGCTGTTTCTATGTGTGCTGAATTGTGCAGCACACGTAGAAACAGAAAAAGGTCAGTGATTGTTTATGTGCAGGAAGGTGTCCCTTCCTGCACATAAACAATCAATTAAAAATAATGTTTTACAACTTCTATGTGTGCTGCATTAAGCAGCACACATAGAAGTTACAAAACACCATTTAAAGATTGTGTATGTGCAGGAAAATAGACCTTCCTACACATAAACAATCTTCCCCTCAACGCAGACACCCTTGCACTATAGTGCAAGGGTGCCTGCGTTGGCGCTAGGCTCCTAAATTTAGCACCAGCACAGGGGGAAACGCAGGGCTGAAGATGTGGGATTGATACCACTTCCCCTGGAATCACAGCTTACCGGTCCTTGGACGAGGCTTTTACCCGTTTACCGGTTTGTGCCCCCTTCAACCTCCCCCCCCTCTTTCATGCTCTGTCTCTCACCCTCCCCCACCGCTCTCCCTCTTTCATTCTTTGTCTACTTCCTCTGCTCCTGTCCCCTCTCCCCTGAATCTCTCCCCAATGCCTGCTATGCCACCTAGCCCCCTGTCCATTGTGCCCTTTAACTAAGCACTCCTCCCCTTGTTGGGGAAAGATCCAATTACTTATACACTGGAGTCTCAGTGAACCCTCTGAGAGAGTCCACAGTGCCAAGGGAGCCACGCTCAGTTGAGGTATGGTATGGCGCCCCTTACCAAAGCACTCCCTCTCCCCTTGTTGGGGAAGGATCCAGTAGGTAGGCCTTGGAGTCTCAGAGACCCCTCTGAGAGAGACAACTGCGTAAAGGGAGCCTCACGCAGCGGAGATGTGGGATTGATACCACTTCCCCTGGTATCACAGCTTACCGGTCCTTGGACCTGGCTTTTACCCGTTTACCGGTTTGTGCCCTCTTCACCCTCCCCCCCTCTTTCATGTTCTGTCTCTCACCCTCCCCCACCGCTCTCCCTCTTTCATTCTTTGTCTACTTCCTCTGCTCCTATCCCCTCTCCCCTGAATCTCTCCCCTTGCCTGCTACGCCGCCTAGCCCCCTGTCCCTTGTGCCCTTTCATTAAGCACTCCTTCTCCCCTTGTTGGGGAAAGATCTAATATTTATACTCTGGAGTCTCAGTGATCCCTCTGAGAGAGTCCACAGTGCCAAGGGAGCCACTCTCAGTTGAGGTATGGTATGGTGCCCTTTGCCAAAGCACTCCCTCTCCCCTTTTTGGCGAAGGATCCAGTAGGTAGGCCTTGGAGTCCAGAGACCCCTCTGAGAGAGTCCACTGCGTAAAGGGAGCCTCTCGCAACGGAGATGGGGGAATGATGCCACTTCCCCTGGGATCACAGCTTTCTGGACTTTGGACGCAGCTATTACTCGTCTACCGGTTTGTGCCCCGTCACCCTCCTCCTCCTCTTTCATGCTGTGTCTCTCACCCTCCCCCTCCTCTTTCCCTCCTTCATTCTCTGTCTACTTCCCCTGCTCCTACCCCCTCTCCCCAGAATCTCTCCCCTTGCCTGCTTTTTCCCTTACGTATATTGTTCTTATTGTTTGGCTCGACCTAACATGTAATTATATAGATATGCTCTAATAACTGTGCAACCTTTGTAACGATGTAACCTGCAACTATGGTCTGATACTCATGTAAAGCGCTCTGATACCTCCGGGTCTAGCCAGCGCTATATAAAACCTTTCAAATAAATAAATTTCAAATAAATATTGTTGTAAATATGGTGCAGCCCTGCGTTTCAGAAGTGGCGGAGCATGGCGTTAAGCCAAGGAGGCTAACGCCGCGATCTGCCACTTCGTAATAAAAATGCCCCCAAATTCCTCAATACACGTCTATATAAATTATGGACCCAGGTAATTTCATGAACATTCAGAACCAGCCGAGCAGGCTTTATAGTCCAAATGTACTTTTTTTTTGCAGTTTTATACGGCGTGAACTCGACTTGAAGGTATTGGAGCACTTTACATGAGCACCAGTTACATTACACAAGGACACAGGGAGATTAAGTGATTTGCCCCGAATCACAGGGTGTTGAGCCGACGCCGAGACTCGAACCTGGGGGGATATTTACAGGGAAATGGCGCAGCGCGGCCCAGTATGCAATTTAGCAGCGCCACACTGTGCCATTTCAAAAATGCAGGTGATGCGCCGTATTTACAAGAATATGATGCAGCCCTGTTTTTTCCCTTGCGCTGGCACTAAAAAATGCCGCCTAGCGCCAACACAGACACCCTTGCGCCATAGTGCGAGGGTGCCTCCATTGCAGGGATGATTGTTTATGTGCAGGAAGGGACACCTTTCGGCACATAAACAGTCTTTAAAGGTGAGATGCTCTTTCTATGTGTGCTGCAGAATAGAAAGAGCAAAAACGAGAAATAAAAGTATTTTTCCTCGTTGTGCCAATCTAACGTCTGCTATTCAGTGGTGTTAGTTTTTGACACTCCCTCAGATTTACAGATCCTTGTAAATCTGGGGCAGCATCAAAAAGCAATAGGTGTTGCTGTGGAACGCCCCCAGAAACACCCATTGCACGCCCCTTTCACAAAGATACCTGCGTGAAAGGGGACGATATTTACAAAGCGGTGTTAAGCCACTCAAAGTGGCTTAACGCAGCTTTGTTAATATGGAGCAGGGCATTGCGCCACCACAACGTTGGAAAAAGTGACCTTCTGGTGACGTAATGCCCTTGTAAATATGCCCCCTGGTTCCCCAGCTCCAAAGTCGGCAGCTCTGGCTGTTACACCACATCCTCTCCCATTGTACTTGGAGGAGAAACAGCCTTTGCGCTCCCACGATAGTGTAATAAGCCCCCTAGTCTGCTTGAACCTGGTTCGACTTCTGCAGTTTACCTCCCTTGTCTTTTAGTGGCTGTAAAAGCCAAGTGATGCTTGGAAAGTGTAGGCAGATTCGGCTCACCTGCGGCTGTTACACCAGGACCTGTTTCCAGAGACAACCAGGGAGCCCTGGGTTCAGCCCGCTCCGCAGAAGCTTTATCTCAGCTGCAGCCACATTGGCTATGCAGTGCACATACTGAAAGCATCAATTCAGTCATGACTCCCTTGTCAAAGTCACCTTGAGCTTCAAGTCACTGATAGAATTCGCCTCCAAATGTAGACATCTGCCTCCGATTTATTGTGCCAGATGCTCGGAACATTTTCGCTGCCACATTAGAAGGTTTTGCTTCAGTTCCTCTCTTTTTAAAATCTCAATTGAGAGCCTGCTTCCGAAAAGCGAATTCATTCAGCGTTGAAATCACCTCTATAAACCACAGGGGTGGCGGCGGTATTCCATACTACTGCCACCTGCTGTGTAGAGGTGCTCAGCAAGGTACACATTCAATGGCAGTGCTCTAATAACACTCAGATTGGCGTGTTCTGGCAGGTAAAGCCCTGGTGTAAAAGGTACCTTTCCTCACCACCAGTGTATTATCCGAAAATGTGAGTAGTTAGTGCTATATAACTGTGCCAGGGCTCTAGTCCGTCACGTGATTAGACGTGATTGCACATTTGCTCCTTCCACTAGCAGCCCTCTAGATCGCCAGGGTACCGTTTCCGAAGCTTCCTTCTAGTGTTAGACGTGAGTGCACGCTTGCCCCTTCCACTAGCAGCCCTCTAGAGCGCCAGGGTACAGTTTCTGATGCTTCCGTCTTTTGTTAGACGTGAGTGCACATTTGGTTCTTCCTGTAGCAGCCCTCTAGTGCGCCAGGGTACTGTTTCCGAAGCTTACTTCTTGTGTTAGACGTGAGTGCACGCTTGCTCCTTCCACTAGCAGCCCTCTAGAGCGCCAGGGTACCGTTTCCGATGCTTCCTTCTTGTGTTAGACGTGAGTGCACGTTTGCTCCTTCCACTAGCAGCCCTCTAGAGCGCCAGGATACTGTTTCTGATGCTTCCTTCTTGTGTTAGACGTGAGTGCACGTTTGCTCCTTCCACTAGCAGCCCTCTAGAGCGCCAGGGTACCGTTTCCGATGTTTCCTTCTTGTGTTAGACGTGAGTGCACGCTTGCTCCTTCCATTAGCAGCCCTCTAGAGCGCCAGGGTACCGTTTCCGAAGCTTCCTTCTTGTGTTAGACGTGAGTGCACGCTTGCTCCTTCCACTAGCAGCCCTCTAGAGCGCCAGGGTACTGTTTCCGATGCTTCCTTCTTGTGTTAGTCGTGAGTGCACGTTTGCTCCTTCCACTAGCAGCCCTCTAGAGCGCCAGGGTACTGTTTCCGAAGCTTGCTTACTTGTGTTAGACGTGAGTGCACGCTTGCTCCTTCCACTAGCAGCCCTCTAGAGCGCCAGGGTACCGTTTCCGATGCTTCCTTCTTGTGTTAGACGTGAGTGCACGTTTGCTCCTTCCACTAGCAGCCCTCTAGAGCGCCAGGGTACCGTTTCCGATGTTTCCTTCTTGTGTTAGACGTGAGTGCACGCTTGCTCCTTCCATTAGCAGCCCTCTAGAGCGCCAGGGTACCGTTTCCGAAGCTTCCTTCTTGTGTTAGACGTGAGTGCACGCTTGCTCCTTCCACTAGCAGCCCTCTAGAGCGCCAGGGTACTGTTTCCGATGCTTCCTTCTTGTGTTAGACGTGAGTGCACGTTTGCTCCTTCCACTAGCAGCCCTCTAGAGCGCCAGGGTACAGTTTCCGATGCTTCCTTCTTGTGTTAGACGTGAGTGCACGCTTCGCTTCTTCCACTAGCAGCCCTCTAGAGCGCCAGGGTACCGTTTCCGAAGTTTACTTCTTGTGTTAGACGTGAGTGCACGCTTGTTCCTTCCACTAGCAGCCCTCTAGAGCGCCAGGGTACCGTTTCCGATGCTTCCTTCTTGTGTTAGACGTGAGTGCACGTTTGCTCCTTCCACTAGCAGCAATCTAGAGCGCCAGGATACCGTTTCCGATGCTTCCTTCTTGTGTTAGACGTGAGTGCACGTTTGCTCCTTCCACTAGCAGCCCTCTAGATCCTCAGGGTACTGTTTCCGATGTTTCCTTCTTGTGTTAGACGTGAGTGCACGGTTGCTCCTTCCACTAGCATCCCTCTAGAGCGCCAGGAGACCGTTTCCGATGCTTCTTTTTTGTGTTAGACATGAGTGCACGTTTGCTCCTCTCACTAGCAGCCCTTTAGAGCACCAGGGTACTGTTTCCTTCTTGTGTTAGACGTGAGTGCACGCTTCGCTTCTTCCACTAGCAGCCCTCTAGATCGCCAGGGTAACGTTTCCGATGCTTCCTTCTTGTGTTAGACGTGAGTGCACGCTTGCTCCTTCCACTGAATGAATGAATGAGGTAGCACTTATAAAGCGCCTGGTTACACAAGGGCATCCCAGCGCTAAGAGGTACACAAATACTCAATTCAAAACCCGTCAAGGAAAGAGAAAGGTTTTTAGCTGCTTACGGAAGCTCATGTAGTTTGGTTGTGAACGAGTGTGGAGGGGAATAAGATTCCAGGTCTTGGCAACATTGTAAGAAAAAAGGGCGACCTCCACTTCTCATTCGTTTGATTTTTGGAACTGTCAACAGATGTTTATTTTCTGATCTTAAGGTTCTTTTGGGATGGTAGGGATGGATCATTGCACAAATCATTGGTGATCCTTTTCCGGAGAGTGCTTTATGTGCAATACACATAGCTTTGAACTGAATCCTCTCCTGAATTGGGAGCCAATGCAGAGAGGCAAGAGCAGGTTTGGCTGAAAGCCATTTCGGGACATTTAGAAGCAGCCGAGCTGCACAATTTTGAACTGTCTGCAATATTTTAGTTGTAGAAAGGGGAGCTCCTAAGTATAAAGAGTTGGCATAATCAAGCCGTGACAAAATAGCAGCCCTCTAGAGCACCAGGGTACCGTTTCCGATGCTTCCTTCTTGTATTAAACGTGAGTGCACATTTGCTTCTTCCACTAGGTCTTTATTACTCGTGCGCGCCTGTAGTATAGGCCGCGCCCTTCAGGGAGGCCCACTTCTCTCGGCAGTGCGCACCTCGCGCTCCCGCTGCCATACAGGGCCCACCCCCGCTGTCGACTCCTCACCGCTGCAGCGCACCGGGTGTCGGCTTTCAACAACGCCGATTCCTCAGTCGAGCCGCTTTCCGCCACAGCGCGGCCCGCTGCGCACCTTCTCCACGTTGCGGGGACCAAGGAACGCCAGCACGCGCCTCCCAACGCCGATATGCGTTGCGAAGGCCTGCGCAAGCCGCGATCCCGCCTCGTCGCCAATGTAAGTTTCTGGGTATGCCACACCCGGTGGTGGGCGGGGGCTGATGGATGGGCCTACAATGGGGGGTGGGGGGGACACCGCTAACAGAGACACGGCCACACTCTGGGTCAGCTCCGTGCCCTCAGCAACGAGCGCTGACGTCACCTTTTATTTATACTCCCCGGTCCGCGCCCGGCCCAGGGAGTTGAGGTGCAACAGTGTATGGTAGGAGCCGGGTGGCTCACTACACAGCCCTCTAGATCGCCAGGGTACAGTTTCCGATGCTTCCTTCTTGTATTAGACGTGAGTGCATGCTTGCTTCTTCCACTAGCAGCCCTCCAGAACGCCAAGCTAGCATTTCCGATGCTTCCTCCTTGCGTTAGACGTGAGTGCACGCTTGCTTCTTCCACTAACAGCCCTCTAGATCGCCAGGGAAGCATTTCCGATGCTTCTTCCTTGCGTTAGACGTGAGTGTACGCATGCTCCTTCCACCACCAGCCCTCCAGATCACCAGGGTAGCGTTTCTGATGCTTCCTTCTTGCGTTAGACATGAATCCACGTATGCTCTTTTCACTAGCAGCCCTCTAGATCCCCAGGGTAGCGTTTCTGATGCTTACTTCTTGCGTTAGACATGAATCCACGTATGCTCTTTCCACTAGCAGCCCTCTAGATCGCCAGGGTACCGTTTCTTATGCTTCCTTCTTGCGTTAGACATGAGGGCACGCTTGCTTCTTCAACTAGCAGCCCTCTAGATCACCAGGGTACAGTTTCTGATGCTTCCTTCTTGCGTTAGACGTGAGTGCACGCTTGCTTCTTCCACTATCAGCCCTCTAGATCACTAGGGTACCGTTTCCGAAGCTTCCTTCTTGAGTTAGACGTGAGTGCACGCTTGCTCCTTTAACTAGCAGCCCTCTAGATCCCAAGGGTACCGTTTCTGATGTTTCCTTCTTGTGTTAGACATGAGTGCACACTTGCTTCTTACACTAGCAGACCTCTAGATCGAAATGGTACTGTTTCTGATGCTTCCTTCTTGCGTTAGACGTGAGTGTACGTTTGCTTCTTACACTAGCAGATCGCCAAGGTACTGTTTCTGATACTTCCTCCTTGCGTTAGACGTGAGTGCACGCTTGCTTCTTCCACTAGCAGTCCTCCAGAACACCAGGGTACCGTTTCTGATGCTTCCTTCTTTCGTTAGACGTGAGTGCATGCTTGCTTCTTCCACTAGCAGCCCCTTTATATCGCCAGGGTAGCATTTCTGATGCTTCCTTCTTGCGTTAGACATGAGTGCACGCATGCGTCTTCCACTAGCAGCCCTCTAGATCGCCAGGGTAGCATTGCAGATGCTTCCTTCTTGTGTTAGACATGAGTGCACGCTTGCTTCTTCCACTAGCAGCCCTCTAGATCGCCAGGGTACCATTTCTGATGCTTCCTTCTTGTGTTGTGCTCACTCCTGTCCTCTCTTCACTCTTTTCTACCTTCAAAGGAGAGCACTCTGATCAGGTCTGGCAACATATCAAGACAATATCTTTGCTCCTCTGTTTTGAGTGCTCACAAGTCACAAGTCAATATGTGTTTTAGGCCTGGCTTGATAGCACAGCTGTTGCCAGACCTTATGTGATCACACTAGAATGACGCTTTCAAGAATATTACAGAGGAACTTTGGCTACGATCACGTTGGTAGCCAAGAGTACATGATTTCATTGTGCAGAAGTTGTGTGCTGCCAGGAAAAAAGAGTGCTTGCTGTACTGTTATTGGCTACCAAAAGGATTGCCCTCACCTAAACGTAGTGATGCGGCAGCACCCTAGAGGAAACTCTTCATCTGGCTGCACGTTTTTTCCGTGGCATCCGTGGGCTTCCTCATGCTTCTCCAGCCAGGCATAGTCATGCACCTGGCACTGGGCAGGTAGGCACAGCAGTAGGTCCCACCACCGAGCACCGGAGACGACTCCTGCCACCTAAGGAACAGTTGCTCCATGTTGTCAGCAAAGGTAGAGAATAGGAGGAAGGAATTTCAGCAGCAGCCACAGTGGGACCGGTCTTTCAATGAGGGAAGCGCCCAGCAGCATACAAAATACTGCTGTAGCAAGTAAAGCGCTCAGCACTCTCCCTGATGCTTGGATGTGCTCTCCTTTGTCATTTGAAAGAGGATGTTGCTGGTGATACAGGGATGGCGGAAACAGATGCCTGCATGTGCCCATCACTGTAGCTCTGCAAAGCAGCTTTTCATTCTGCCGTTTTTCTCACGTCCCGTGTGTTTTGACGTTTTTTTCTTAGCCTTTCCATGCATGACAAATACTTTGTGTCTGTTGGGATATTCCTATTCAAACGACAGTCAGTGCCCCCTGGCAGGTCTCTCTTCCTGCACAAAACAATCTTGCGTTAAAGTGCACGAGGAGAGAGCAGAAATGCTCCATATCTTTGTAAACATGGAGCATTTCTGCTCTCTCCCTTTCACACAACGCAGTGCAGCAATTAACATTTCAAAGGGTGCTCTTTGATTCAGCGAGAGGTCACAAGAAAAAAGCTAGAGCACATCTCAGGAAGAGATAAAACAATCATTAAGAGTAGGGTTGAGGCTTTGGGCTAACCTTGTGATACACATATCACTGTGGCAGACATCCAGTGTGGACTTCTAGTCACTCCCATGGCCTGTGTTGTGGGGCTATCAGCTTTGGAGACACTTCTGCTTTGACAGAGTACATTCTGGAGGAAGCTTCAAAATGAAACAGACCCCCAACATAAACTTCGAAGACTTCAAAGAAGGGGAGCTTGAGACCCCCAAAAACTGTCAACTATGAAGCAGCCAGCAAGGCTACGCGAGGAAGAGAAGCTCTGCAAGGCTTCTGCCTGTAACCAGGTCTGGGCCCCAACGCCTGCTAGTCTCCCAGCAGGGTGAGAGGGCATCACCCAAGGAATCAAAGACCACCTGCCCTGGAGCACCAACGTCTGCCTGCTGCCAAGATCATTGTGCCTGAGACAGAGAAGAGATCATTGGAGGGAGTGTAATCCCTTGGTGAGGTTTGAAGTAAAGGCTGCTGCACCGATTTTGTCATTGCCCGTGTGCATGAAAAAGAACTTACGCCGCTTGGAGGAGCCACGAAGAACCTCCGGTCTCTGCGGTTGCATGACCACATGTGAGGAACTTGAGGACCGCCGAATGCAGCCCGCCTGGGCTGCTTGCTGAGAGTTGCTGCAGCTCCAGCACCTGCAGACGGGGCGCGCTCAGGAACTCCGGTCGCTCCGGGCCTACAAGTGCGGGTAAGACTGATTTCGGGCCAGTCGGCCCAAGGGAACTTGCTTGCCATATAGCACTGTGGCGCAGGAACACTTTTGACTTCAGTACAGAGTCGGAGTGGAACTCCTGAGTCTTTGGACAACTAGTGGGTCTCAGGGAACCACCTAAAGAAACACTAAAGCCCTGACCTCAGGGGACAGTGTGACGCTGCTTGTGAATGTTGTACATCCCTTGGTGTTGGTAGCAGTAAATAAATACTTATTTTTTCATAAAAGTAAGTATTTGGCTGGACAATTATTTACTGCTGCTGCTCTGCATATTTTGAGTTGTGCGCCTGTGTTCACTACCTATATTCAACCCCACTCCCATCAAGAAGCCTTGGACTGCTCGATCCACACTTTTACTGAGATGTAAGTCAAGTGCTGAAGGGGTAGTTGGCCCAGTTTCTCAAGATCCATAGTAGGCCAGGCCCCGGTACATCAGAAGTAAAAGGCCTCAGTTCCCACGGCTGGGCCCAGTAGCTCCTGCTCCTCTGAACGGGGTTCTGGCACACCCAGTACAAAATTTGATTGGGAAAAGAGCCCTTTTGTGTCAGGAAGAGTCAACTAACAAGGTGTGATTTTATAGACTCTGGACATGCACTAAACAAAATGGCATTCTCTAAAGGCTCATGGTATTAACCAAGGTGTTCTGAGAACTTTGCACTGTCTGGTGCAAACACTATTCCAAGCAGGAGAAACAGAATTGCCAAAGACATAAGATACAGATGGTGGGGCATGTGTGTGTGTTTTGAAATATTATGATACTCCTCTTTCAGCGGGAGCTCGGACTCCCGTGACATAATATTGTGGTGCATGTGTGGGAGCGTTTCTGTAATTCTCATTGTGATTTCTTCTGTATATGGAAATGTCATGCAATTTTACTGTTTAGTATTTATTGTTTGGTGCACGTTCTGTGCCTTATGCACTGTTCGCTGCCTTATTTATGTAATGCTGAAAAACCAAATAAAGATATTTTTTTTAAAAATCAATCCTTCAATATGTTTATTTCAGGACAGAATCTGAAAAACTTTGCAAACCTTGTGGCGCTCAAATTATTTTAAAAAAATCAAATCAACCAATAACCTAAAATGATATATAATGCTAGCCATAATCAGTCATAATAATCTTAACACGTTAGGAAATGATAATAATTTCTCAGAGTAAACGTCTGTTACAACAGTAAGTGCCCTTTACTTTTTGTAACTCACAATGTTCATGGTCTGTATTCCTTACACGAGAAAGTTTCCAGCTACCAGCACTTCATCCATCTTCATTGGTCTCTACAGACATTAAAGAAACTGGAGCTCTACCTTCCCCTGCTGTGCTGCCGCATCTTGCACCTTCACCAGATCTCCTTAGACCACAGAGGAAAGACTGACAAATTCTGCTGCACAAACACGCAAAGCCTTTCTCTATTGCCCTGAGATCTGTGGAGACCTCAGGAAAGCTGGTGAAGTGCAACAGTGTTTTGCAAAGGCTCTGTTCAGAATGACGTGTAATTCAAGTGTCGCTCCTACGGTTGACTTGATGTTTGGGGGTCTTATGGCATATTTCCTGGGGACAGTCTTTCAGTGATTTTGCGACGGCAAGGTAGCAGGTGTAAACCAGGGACTGAGAGGTGAACAGAGTCCAAAAGGGGGCTGTGCTATGTCTCCTTTTTGTAGTGTAGCAGCTCTTGAGCCATTACCTAAAAATCCTTTTCGCTAAAGTATTCTGTGAAAAAAAATCTTATTGTTCTCATTACAAACAACATGATTCTCTTCCTAACAAATATCGAAATTCTATCAATGGAGATAGCACTACTGGGCTCCCGGTAAAGCCCCACCCATGAAATGTGCCTCTAGGGGCATATGTACAAGCCCCCATCACCATGGAAACGTTACTTTTTTTGACGTTCCTGTGGCGATAGGGGCCTCGCCTTATTTACAAGACAGCGTTAAGCCAACTTAAACATAAACAATCAATGGAGTTTTGCTGTTTCTATGTGTGCGCTGCGCCAGGTTAAGACCAGGTTTTCCCTGGTCTTAATTTTGGCGCTGCCTCATGTTTAACGCCACCCTTGTAAATATGGGGCAGCATCAAGATCAATGGGCGTTGCAGTGGAATGCCCACCACAACACCCATTGCCTGCCCCTTTCACGCTAAGTATAGCGTGAAAGGGTGCCTTATTCACAAGGCGGCGTTAAGCCACATTAAGTGGCTTAACGCCGCCTTGTGAATAAGGCTAAGCCCCTATCGCCACCACAACATCGAGAAAAGTAACGTTATGGTGGTGATAGGGGCTTGTAAATATGCCCCAAAGTCTTACAGAGATATTTACTATCCAGCCCAAAAGGTGGAAAGTTGATCTATTCTCAGTGTAAAAACATCTTTTCACTGCTTTGGTCAACGGGCTAAATTACTGTACCGGATCAATGCAAATACCTATAGGTTCTATTGAAAAACTCAGGGCCTCATTTACTAATTTTTGGTGTAGGGCATCGCCTCAAGCCATCCTGCCGCGCTGCCCTACATCAAAAGAAAAGGACAGTAATGGGCCGTATCTATGAGATACAGTTTACAAGGAAACAAGGGAACCCTATGAGTCGAGAGGGACCGAGGGTTCTCTAAAAACAGTATCTATGAGATACAGCACATTCCTGTCCTCTTCTACTGCGCTGGCACAAATGAATACCTAGCACCAATGCAGGCAACCCTTGCACAATGGTGCAAGGGTGTCTGCATTCAAATCAGGTTGTTCTTGTGCAGGAAGGGACCCCTTCCTGCACAAAATCAACCTATGCAACCCCTGGGGAGGCGTAGGCTTTTGACACATTCCCAGGTTGACAGCATGTTGTAGATCTGGGAATGTGTCAAATGCCATGGGTGTTACGTGGGAAAACACATGGTAACACCCATGACATGCCTCCCTGAGGCAATGTGAGGCAAGCAGTGACTTGCGATGCGTTGCCTTACACTATATCTACGAGGACATGAAAAGCCACACAGGGTGGCTTTCTGTGGCCTTGTAGATATGGCTAAGCCCTGTGTGCCACCGGACCGTCAATAAAAGTGGCGTTGTGGTGGCGTACAGGGCTTGTAAATAAGCCCCTCAATATACTAAGATAGCCAGGCTATCCTTTGCATCAAAAACTACCACCTGCTAAAAGCAGGCTCAATCAAGGGAAAAAACACAAGTACTGGCATAGCCAATAGGTCTCGACTTTGGGACCTTATAAGCATTTAGCCACCGCTATTGACTTTGCCAATGTCTTTACGCTATGTTGTAGAGCATTGTAGCTGCTGTGCAGCCTGTTGAAAAGTTCTAATAAAAAAAGTGTTAAAAGCATTTTTGTTACCTTATATATAACCAAGAAGACATTATGTACAACTGAACGACCCTATTAAAAAAAGAATGAACATAAAAAATGTCTTCTAGTTTTTTTGTACTTCCAATGCTAGCAACTTCTCCCTGCCTGTTCTAATACTTGATTGTTTTTGCTTTTTTTTTGTTATGGGGGAGGGACATAATAAACGGGAGGGTGGAGGTTGGGAAATTTTACCTGAATTACAACACGAGCAGCGGACAGACACTAGGGGCAAATCAACGGATGCCAAATTCCGAGGGCAGACTGAGGTGGTGCTGAGTGATGTTGAGGTGGTGGTGTGCTGGTGTGGAGGTGATGCTCAGGTGATGCTGAATGATACTCAGGTGGTGCTAAGGTGGTGGTGTGCTGGTGCAGCGGTGATGCTCAGGTGAGGCTGAGTGATACTGAGGTGGTGCTGAGTGATACTGTGGTGCTAAGTCATGCTGAGGTGGTGGTGTTGCACTGGTGCTCAGGTAGTGCTGAGTGATGCTGAGTTGGTGCTGTGCTGAGGTGATGCTGCGCTGATGCTGAAGTGGTGCTGCATTGGTGCTAAATTGCTGTTGAGGTGGGGCTGCACTGGTGCTGAGGTGGGGGTGTGCTGGTATTGGTGCACTGATGCGGAGGTGGTGTGTTGATGCTGAGATGGTACTGTGCTGGTGCTGAGGGGGTGCTGCGCTGGTGCTGCTCTGAAGCTGAGTTGGTGCTTCACTGGTGGTGGTTCACTGATGAGAAGATGGTGCTGTGTTGATGATGAGGTGGTGCTGAGTCATACTGAGGTGGTTCTGAGTCATACTGAGATGGTGGTGCTCCGCTGGTGCTCAGGTGGTGCTGAGTGATGCTGAGTTGGTGCTATGCTGAGGTGATGCGCTGATGTTGGGGTGGTGCTGCTCTGATGCTTAAGTGGTGCTGCATTGATGCTGACTTTCTGCTGAAGTGGGGTTGCGCTGGTGCTGAGGTGGGGCACTGATGCGGGGGAAGTGCTGTGCTGATGCTGAGATGGTGCTGTACTGATGTTAAAGTGCTGCTGTGCTGATGTTGATGTGGTGATGCGTTGACGCTGCGCTGATGCTGAGATGGTGTTGTAGTGGTGGTGGTGCACTGATGAGGAGGTGGTGCTGTACTGATGCTTGTGCTGAGGTGTGCTGCACTGGTGCTGCATGTGCAGAGGTGGTGCTTAGGTGGGGCTGAGTGATACTGATGTGGTGCTGAGTGATGCTGAGGTGGTGCTGCGCTGATGCTGAGGTGGTACACTGATGCTGAGGTGGTGCTGCACTGATGCTTGTGCTGAGGTGTGCTGCACTGGTGCTGCATGTGCAGAGGTGGTGCTTAGGTGGGGCTGAGTGATACTGATGTGGTGCTGAGTGATGCTGAGGTGGTGCTGAGTGATGCTTTGGTGGTGATGCTGTACTGGTACTCAGGTGGTGCTGCACTGGTGCAGAGGGGGTACTGAGCTAGTACTGAAGTGGTTCTGCATTGGTGCTGCGTTGCTTCTGAGGTGGTGTTGCGTTGGTGCTGCGCATGTGGTGCACTGATGCGTAGATGGTGCTGTGCAGAGGTGGCACTGTGGTGGCGTGAGTGATGCTGAGGAGATGCGCTGGTGCTGAGTGATGCTGTGGTGGCACTAAGTGATGCTGTGCTGGTGCTGTGCTGATGCTGAGCTGGTCATGCTGCACTGATGCTGAGATAGTGTTACGTTGGTAGTAAGGTGGTGCTGCACTGGTGCAAAGGTGGTGCTGTGCTGATGCTGAGGTGGTGCAGTGGTGCTGCGCTGGTGCTGAGGTGGTGCTGTACTGGGCCTGAGGTGGTACTGTGCTGATGCTGAGGTGGTGCAGTGGTGCTGAGGGGGTGCTGCGCTTGGGCTGAGGTGGTGCTGCGCTGGGGCTGAGTGATGCTGAGGTGGTGCTGTGCTGATCTTGTGGTGGTGCTGCGGTGGTGCTGCTGAAGTGGTGCTGAGTGATGCTGACTGGTGGCTGAAGTGGTGCTGCGCTGAGGCTGAGGTGGTGTTGCACTGTCTACTTGCAGGATATTTGTTAAGTAACCTCACATTACATGCCGTGTTTGGAGAGCACGAGAAGGAATCCCTTAATATTGGTTTTATCTCACCAACGATTGAAATCTAAAAGTAAGCATCAAAAGTGCGCGTCCAATGTGTGGGAGACTTATGAGTCTGGAAAGGCATATGAATTTGTAGTGGAAGGGTATGCTTCCAGTACAAATCCTATGCTTGACAAGGCACACTTTATTCTGTACCATGGTTCCAGTCTGCGTGTCACGCAGGGCAGTCTGGTTGTGCACCAGTGCAGGTGATGACAACAGCATTGGGACAATCTTAGTAAATATGGCCCAGCTCTGTATTTCCTCTTAGTCAACGCAGCACACCAAATGGGTTATTTATAAGTCCCTTGCGCCGCTGGTGTGTCACTTTTTGTGATGCTGCGTTGGCGCAGGAGCTTGCTCCATATTTACCGGCAGCACTAAGCCACTTTTTTTGGCTTAATGCTGCCTTGTAAATATCGTTCCCTTTAACGCAGTTTTCTGCGTTAAAGGGGCGTGCAATGGGTGTTGCTGGGGGCGATTCTCAGCAACATCCATGGCTTTTTGACACTGCCCCAGATTTGCAACAAATCATAACTCTGAGGCAGCGCCAAAAACTTATGCCTCCCCAGGGGAGGCGTAAGACAGGAACAACGAGGAGAAATATCTTTATTTCTCCTCATTTTTCCTTTTTCTATGTGTGCTACATTCTGCAGCACACATAGAAAGAGGATAAAGCCTCTTGTGATTGTTTTTGTGCAGGAAGGTGTCCCTTCCTGCACAAAAACAATCATCCACGCAACGCAGGCATCCTTACATCATGGTGCAAAGGTGCTTGTGTTAGCGCACCGCGGCCCATTGTGCCCCAGCGCAGGGGAAAAGGATAGGAATGTGCCGTATCTGATGGAAATTGCGCATTCTTGCTCTTTTCTTTTGCAGTAGGGCAGCGCAGCAGGAAGGCCTGCTGCGCTGCCCTACGGCAAAAACTCAAAAATGAGGCCCTAAATTTGGTTGTTGTCCTGCTTGAAAAATTTGTAAATATTGCCTAACGTGTTTTTGGGGAATTCTTTACATGCTGGCTGTGTTCATCTCCAGAACCAACTACTGTAATGGGATCTACAGTTGGGTAAGAGGTGAAACAATAACTAAGTTACAAAGGATGCTTTATATCGGGCCTAACGAACTGTATTCACATCTCTCCCATCTGCTTGACAGCCATTGGAAAAACATCAAACAATGAGATCAATTTAAACCTCTTTATCTTGAACAGAAGACACTTGCTGGAAATGCACGCACCAAAGCTTTCGAACCTGATTATACCCTAAAGGCCACCCAGACGCTTTAGAGCGACCTCCCAAAACAGACTCTGGGCCAGATTTACATACATTATGAGCAGTGTTTGCCTCAGCACAAAATAATTTTTTTGTTATTTACTTTCCAGTGCAAATCTTTGCGCTGGAAAATGACATAAAAGTAACGCAAAGCAGCACAAGGCACTGCTTTGCGTTACTTAGCGTCAAGGGGGCGTTACATGAGTGGTTCATGGGCATTCCCATGCAACCACCCATGCTTTTTGACGCGAACCCCTATCAACCAAACATTTGAGACGGGGTTTGCATAAAAAATTAAAGCCACTGGACAGCAGGCGTTAAAAGGAGAAATGTATTAATTTGCCCTTTCTTTTCCAACCTTGCATGTGTGCAGCACTATACAGCACACATGCAAAGTAGGAAAAGTTTTAAAAGTTGTCTAGGCATAGTATTTTGTACTGGAAAGGAACTCCTCCAGTACAAAACCTATGCTAGACTCACCCACACGCCCTTGCACTATGGCGCACAAGTGTGTGCATGGAGCTTTGCGCCAGTGCTAGAGAGAGGAAAGGAGAGAGCCATAGCTCTGTAGATATGGTGCTTTCTCCTTTTTATGCAACGCAGCATTTTTGGCTGCTGCGCTGCGTTGCTTGAGATTTTGGTACATCTGACCCTCTATCTACAATACTCCATCGCCTTTGCCCTTCCCCCTAACCCCCTCCCCAGCTTATTGAGACAGGGAAAAGGCAGGAATGCGCCGTATTTAAGTCAATACAGTGTATTCCTGCCTTTTCCCCTCTGCTGGCGTCCTTTTGGCTGCTTAGCACCAACGCAGGCATCCTTGCACCATGGTGCAAGGATGCCTGCATTGTAAGGCGGATTGTTTTTGTGCAGCAAGGAGCACCTTCCTGCACAAAAACAATCTCCTGAGGCTTTTTCCCTTTCAACGTGAACTGCAGAATGCAGCACACATAGAAAGAGGAAAAACAGGGAGAAATAAAGATATTTCTCCTCGTTAGGCCTCACCTGGGGAGGCGCAGGTGTTTGGCACATTCCCAGGTCTACCACTGCTGGTAAATCTGGGAATGCATCAAAATCTATGGATGTTGTGTGGGAACACCCATGTAACACCCATGGAAACACATCCCTGGTGCAGAATAATGCAATGCAGCGATTTGCGCTACATTGCATTACTCGAGATTTATGAAGCCACGCAGGGCCACGCAAAGGTAGGCTTGTGTGGCTTCATCAATCTCATTTTTAAGTTGCGTCGTTCCTGCACCACGTTGTGTGTAAATATGCCCTTCGGTTTGCAGTTAAATTATTGTAGAAACAGTGGCGGCTCCTCCACTAAGGCAGAAGAGTGTCGCCCCACTGACTTCAAAAGGAAAAATAAAATAATGATAACGTACAGTTATTATCATTTTATTTTTCCTGTTGAAGTCAGTGGCTCTCGGGCTGGGTAGGGCTGGCCAGAGCAGGGAGAGGAGTGGTTTGCACTCCTTACGTGCGAATGACTGCTTAGCCGGCCCTCTCAAACAGTCCTGCACACTTTGCATCTTCCCCACCAGGCTGCATTACACAGCCTGGTGAGGAACATGCAAAGCCTTCCAGTCCTCGTCTGAGCGCCGTGGTTCGGCGCTCAGACCAATCACAACGATGTGATTGGCTATCGGAAGCCTGGGAGCCGGGGTGCTTCCTGCTCCTTCCTGCAGCCGGCGGAGACAGGAAGAAGAGGACGGAGAAGAGACGCCGGCCAGCCGGCCCAGGAAAGTGTATTATTTTTTTTATTTCGTTATGTCCCACAACCCCGCCCTACCACTCGCGATCGGTAGCAGCCACTACTGTGTGGAAAAAAAAGTAGGCTGAAAAAATATTGTGTAAAAAAAAATAGCATGAAAAAAGGTGTGACTGCAAAACAAAAAAAGAAATCGAAAAATGTCATGCCTTATAGGGCACAGGTGACTGTACTGGGAGCAGTGGCAAGGGGGCATCCTCCAGCTAAAGTAGAGAGGAGCATTTATAATGAGATAGGGAAGGGGGTGAGGGATTAGTAAGAATGTTTTAGGGTTCAGGGAAGCGAAACGTTAAGGAGCAGTAAAGGATTTTTAGGGTTCAGGTAATGGTAGCGATGAGGAGTAGTAAGGGGTTTTTGAGTTCAGGGAGGGGTGCATAAAAGGGTAGTTAGGAGCCTTTAGGGTTCAGGAATTGGTAGCATTAAGGGGCAGTTAGGAGTTTTTAGGGTTCAGGTAAAGATAGCGTTAAGGGGTAAGAACAGGTTTTGTGAGATCTGGTAAGAGAGGAAGTGGCCTAACGGCTAGAGCGGTCAACCTTGAAGCTGGGGAACCGGGTTCGAGTCTCGGCAGGGACGCTCAACATCCTGTGATTCTGGACAAATCACTTAATCTCCCCATGCCTAACAAAAATGAATGTGTTGTCTGTAACACAACTGGTGCTCATGTAAAGTGCTCTGATCGCGTTAAGGGGTAAGGTATTTTTAGGGTCCAGGGAGGGGTGCATACAGGGGTAGTAAGGGATCTTTAGGGTTCAGTAATTGGTAGCAGTAAGGGGTAGTTAGGGGTTTTTAAAGTCCAGGAAAGGTCGCATTAAAGAGTAGTTTGGGGTTTCAAGGGATCAGGGATGGGGAGCATTAAGGGGTACTTAAGAAGTTATTAAGGCATAGTTAGATAAAATTATAAAAATGCATGTAATAATAAAAACGACTATAAATTCACCATTTTTGGAACTGTCATAGGCAATAACGAAGTCGAACATTAATACCTGGACAATTTCAACTCGACTTTAACATAGTTGACCCTTTATATAAGTCGACTTGATTATATACATTTAAAAACTCTGGAGACGCATCTATGGAGCGAGGCCTATAGATCACATCAGAGTTAACTGTCCCAAGAAGTATAAACTTGCAACAGAATATGTCTTTGAAGAGTCAATACTTCTATTCTCCACCTTGTAATCTCCCTTTCCTCCCTTGCTAAGTGCTTTGAAGTGGCTACTGGTCAGTATCGGTGCTATGCAAGTACAAAAACTACATGAAGCAATATCCATTTAACAGTGCTTGATACCTACTGTAAGGGTTTCCATTATTCACCGATCTTGATGAAAGACAAATCAGGTTATAACTGGAGTGCAACCTTAATGGATTTGTCCACACAGGATCGCTGGTCAACGATAGGCAGGATTACAACTGGAAAGAATAGAACACGGGGGCATATTCACAATGAAGTGACGGAGCGTAGCGTTAGCCTTGTTGGTTTAACGCCACGCTCCGCCACTTCTGAAACGCAGAATACGGTGCAGCCCTGCGTTTCACCCTACGCTGGCGCTAATTGCAGCCACCTAGTGCCAACGCAGGCACTCTTGCACCTTTGTGCAAGGGTGACTGTGTTGCAGGGAAAGATTGTTTATGTGCAGGAAGGTGTCCCTTCCAGCACATAAACAATCACCAATGGCGTTTTGCAACTTCTATGTGTGCTGCAGAATGCAGCACACCCGGAAGTTGCAATGCGTCATTTTTTTAAAGATTGTTTATGTGCAGGAAGGGACACCTTCCTGCACCTATACAATCAATGGCGTTTTGCTGTTTCTATGTGTGCTGCACAATGCAGCACACATACACATAGAAACAGCAAAAACAAGGCGAAATAAAGCATTTCTCCTCGTTTCACCAGGGTAAGACCAGGTTCTTTTTAGTCTTAATTTTGGCGCTGCCCCATATTTACGCCACCTTTGTAAATATGGGGCAGCGTCAAAATCACCACCACAATACCCAACGCCCTCCCCTTTCACGCTAAGTATAGCGTGAAAGGGTGCCTTATTTACAAGGCAGCGTTAAGTGGCTTAACGCTGCCTTGTAAATAAGGTGATGCCCGTATCGCCACCACAACGTCACTAAAAGTGACGTTCTGGTGGCAATAGGGGCTTGTAAATATGCCCCACGGTCCAGGGCAGACCAGTAACTGTACAGATGGGCAGAAGGACTACCAAGGAATACGTCAACTTCCTCAAGGCCATTCCCTTTGAAAGGTTTATAGGAGCAGACTTTTAGGCAGGTCTTCAGGCGGCCAGTCACCTACTATCTCTTTCTGCAGTCTACATGAGGGGAGCGGAAATCATACCAGCAGAGACGTTGAAAAAAGTGTTTCCATCAATCCAGCTATCATAGGAGTGTTGAAGGAACTGTCCAGGAAATATCCATGCAAATGTTTGTTGTTTTTGCCTCTCTGGAAATTTCTCTTTGACTGGACTACTGCTTTCACATACCTACTCCAGAGGTGCAATGGGTGGATACCCACCTATGTCTTTTGCAACTGGGACAGATTTATGCATATACAGTAGTCATTCTCATTCAAGAGTGAGCAAGCTCTGTTTTTTTTTTGTCAAACTTATTTTTATTAGCATTTGGTATACACTTCATAATGCTACATCAAGTACGGCGCTAAAGCATGGTTACAGAGTATAGCATACTGAAGTTCGCGGGGGCTGAGCCTCTCTATATAGCAACAACCGCTGCCTTTCTCTATTTAGTACATATAGATACAGGTACAGTGTCAAACAATGTAAAGGCATTAGGCATTCCGTAAAACAAACAAACTTGCATGCCCAACCCATCTATGCTTTGCAATGCATTTTAAGACAAACACTTCCAACAGGGAAGGTCCCCCTTAAACGAAAACCCTCCCCGCTATCAAATTGAGTGGTGGTGGTGATAATTATGTAGTGCATTCTGTATTCCAGTCATGTGAGAGGTGAGTCCCTTGCCGGTACAAGGTTTTATCATCCCCTTCTGGGTTCTCCTATTGGGGATCCTCTGAAGGTGCATCTGGTGGCTGTGGACTCTGGATCTAGAACTGGAAAAGATGCATATCTCTGATTGAGGGCGGGCACACCGCCAATGGCAGACCCCTTGTAAGATAAGTGACTAAGGGACCCCATCTGTATTCAAAGTTTTTGTAGTCATCTCTAAAAATGTCCGTCATTCTCTCGAGACACAGTATCTTCCAGAGTTGCGAATGCCATAAGGAAAGGGTGGGGGCTGCCTTCTTCTTCCAGGCAGCCGCGATCGCAATTTTAGCGGCCCCTATACATGTCCACATAACGGCCTTGTCTGCTTTGGTTTGGTGCTCCAGTGACGGGTCTCTGATGCCTAGGAGTATTCCCTCCATGGAGGACGGTATAGGATATCCTAACATGTGTTTAATATGGGCGAGTATCTCTTCCCAAAAGAGTCTTATTGTGGGACAGTCCCACCAGATATGTTGGAAGTCGCCAAGGAGTCCACAACCTCTCCAACACATATCCGATGCAGTCGGGAATATTCGTTTAAGTTTGGTGGGGTAGAGATACAAATCCATCAAAGTTTTTAAGTGGGCTTCTCGCAGTTCTAGGGAGTGATTAAATTTAGCGATGTCTGACCACAACCCTGCCCATTCTTTATCGGGTATGTCTCTTTGCACCATTCCCTCCCACATGGACATATACCTAGGTCTCGGAGAGTGGGTGGTGGCAAGGAGGGAGTTATATAGAAAAGAAATTACCCCTTTCATAGAGCCTACCTTCAGTACAAATTTTTCAAAGTTCGTCTTCTCTCGTGTGGCAGCATCTTGAATATGGGGGGTAAGCGCCCAGTGTTTGAGTTGAAGATAATGGAAGTGTTCGCTTGGCTCTAATTGAAACTCCCTCCGGCAGTTCTCGAACGTTAAAATATCGTAGTTGTGGAATAGATCAGATAGCTTGAGACACCCTCCCTCCTTCCAGGGTGTGAAGGGGCCCTCACAGGTTGCTGGTGGAAAAGCCGGGTTGAAGCGTATTGGTGTGTATGGTGAGGGAAACGTAGTCCACCCCTCTCCCCTGGATATTGAGTCCCAGACCTTCAGGGTAGTGCGTGTGGGAGTGCTAATGTATGTATTGGCGGGTCTCTCCTTCTTGGGTTTCCATATGAGATCCCAAATTGTCCTCCCCGCAATGGCCCGGTCCATATGAAGCCAGTGCTTCTCCGATTCCCTTTTGGACCATTCCGCCACTATTCTTAATTGGGCTGCCTTATAGTAGAGGCCGAAATCAGGTAGACCTACTCCCCCCTCAGTTCATGGTCGCCTCAGTATATGGAATGGTAGGCGGGCCCTCCCTCCTTGCCAGATGAAGCGGGTGATTAATGATTTGATTTTAGGGAGGAGGTCCCTATCAAGTTCGATGGGCAATGCTTGGAAGAGATACAAAAATTTAGGAATCACTGTCATTTTAATCGCGTGTATGCGACCGAGCCAAGAAATAAAGAGGGGCCTCCATCGTTTAAGGTCGTGTTGAAGCTGAAGAAGGAGGGGCGGAAAATTGGCCTTGTATAACCCCTCCAAACGAGGCGTCAGTTGGATGCCCAGGTATTGTAAAGAGCGTTTGCCCCACTGGAAGGGAGTGTGTTCCCGAAGCCTACTAGCCTCAGCCTCTGGGAGTGTGAGATTAAGTATATAGGATTTATCCAAATTAACTTTAAAGCCTGCCACTGTCTCAAACCTGGCCAGTTCTGCCTGTAGATGAGGGAGTGAGAGTGAGGGCTCAGTGAGAGACAAAAGAACATCGTCCGTAAAAAGTGAAATTTTGTGGGTATCTCCTCCAAAGGGGATCCCTTTTATTTCCGGGTTATCCCGGATACACATCGCCAGCGGCACAATGCTTAGAGCGAATAACAGGGGTGACAGTGGACACCCCTGTCTGGTCCCTCTAGTAAGGGAAAAGGGGGCCGACAAAGCTCCATTGACCTGTACCCTGGATGTAGGTTGTACATAGTTAGCCCTGATCATATTAATAAATTTATCAGCGAAGCCAAAGTGTTTGAGCGTGCTGAACAGGAACGATCAGTCCACCCTGTCAAAAGCCTTTTCGGCATCCAGCCCCACGAGAACTGCCGGTATGTTGCGCTTAGTTGCCTTCTCGATCAAGTGTACCATTCTTCAAAGGTTGTTGTGAGTCTGCCGGCCCTTTATGAAGCCTGATTGATCAAGGTGGATAAGGTCCGGTAACAAATCTTTCAACCTTCTCGCCAGGATTGCCGAATAAAGTTTTGCGTCTAAATTTAAAAGTGCAATAGGTCGATAGGAAGCACAGAGGTGCGTCTTCTTCCCCGGTTAGGGATCACCGTAATCACTGCCTCAGCCATTGAGGAAGTCACCCCCACATCTTCTGCTATCTTGTTAAAAGAGATGCGTAAGGTTGGGATGATATCGGGCGCAAAGGTCTTATAGAAATGCGCCGTTAGCCTGGAGCTTTATTTAGCTTAAAGGATTTGATTGCTGTGCCCACCTCCTCCTGTGTTACGGGAGCCGTGAGACTGTCATTCGCGACCTGCGAGACCTTAGGGAACGTCAACGTCTGGAGATATCTATTTTGTGCCTCGATGTCCCGTGTCGCCCCTGTGTACAGTCTTTCGTAGAATGCCCCGAATACGTCGGCCTTACCTGTATCCACGGACACAAGTGCACCCTCCCCATCCTGTATGCTTCCAATGTATTCCTTTTCTCTTTTTTCCCTTAGTTGTCTAGCCAAATGTTTGCCAATTTTGTTCCCCTGTGAGTAGGAAATCTGACGCAGCCGCAATAACGTGTACTCTGCCCTATTGTTATATATCGCCTTAAGTGTCCCTCGGAGCGCAGTGAGTGTGCGTTCCGAAGCCCTGGTGGGTGCGTTCTTGTGTTCTTTCTCAGCCAACTCTAATTCTGCCTCTAGGCTCTGTCTCTCTCTGGCTCTCTGCTTGTTCAGGGTAGTGTTGAGCTCTATACATTTCCCCCTTATGACGGCTTTGAATGCATCCCAATTATTAAAGACCGAAGTTTCTTGGGGTGAGTTCAAGTTAAAAAAAATCTGTAATTGCTCCCCTCAGCTCCTCCCTCAGCAGTTTGTCTCTTGTAAGGGAAATCGGAAAATACCATTTAGAGGTCTTGGGGGTGCCACCGCCCCAATTGAGACATATTGAGACCGTACAGTGATAAGAAATCGAATCTTTGCTTCCTGAAGTGAGCCTAACAGGTTTTTACTGATAAATACGTAGTCAAGCCTGGAGTAGGTGTGGTGGACATGTGAGAAAAAAGTCTAGTCCCTGGTCGAAGGATAGAGCGCACGCTAGGCGTCTCGGAGACCAAGGTCGTGTATGCAAGCTCGTTTTTTAACAGTGATTTCTTGCTGGGAGCAAATATTTTGATTCCACTTGCACCACCATCTAGCAGATGTCAATGAGCAGGTTATTTCATGTCCCCTCACCAGTCACAGAGTTTGAGTGTTGAGTAGCAAACTGGAGCAGGGTTTACCTTCTGAGCTGGCTTTGACTGTTCCAGTCTCCTGTTGTAGCTCCATGAAGGTTGCCTAGAATCACCAAAAGGCTTACGATCAGGGTTGGTGTAAAGGAAGAAGGGCTGTGCCCTGGGAACTGCAATGGTCACTTGCAAGATGGGCTCAGTCTGGGGGTGGCTGCTTCTTTCCTGTTTAATAAGCATTGGTCATACAGTGTAGGACCTCTCACACCTGTGTAGGATTTACATTTAGTGTTGTCTTTTCCCCAGACCGATGCGTCTTAGCTTCTGAGAGAACCTTCCATGCATCATATTACCGTGAAGTCTTTTTTTCTTAGTAACTATCACTTGTGCTTGGGGGCTACGAGAAGCAGGCACATTAGTTAATGTGGCCAATTACTTCAGAGCTATCCCTATCAGAAGAAGATCTGTCTTGGCCAGGATTTGCCCTTTTGATTGTGTATCCAAGTTCTATAGTGAAGAGGAGAGTATGCTTCCAGTTTTTGTACTTGAATCTCATATTTCTTCTGAGGTGGCTCCGCATTCATTAGATAGTAGGGGGCATATGTACAAGAACTTAACGCCGCTGTAGCGTCAATTTTTTGACGTTATGGCAGCTTTTTTTTTAATCGCCTTATTTACAAAGTGCTGCTAACTGCAGTTAGCAGCACTTTTTCCGGGGTAAACGTGAATTTTTTAGATCGCCACTTCTGTTAGCAGGACTTAACGAAAATGAGATGCAAGGTGGGCGTTCCCGTGCAAAAACTGCCACTAACCCCACTTCGCGATATTTACAATGAAATTCCCATATGGCGATAACCCCCCAAAACTGCCGCAATTTTTTAAGACCAGAAAATAGCTGATCTTAAAATTGGCGCAAACACTTGGGTCCACATATTAGATGTTTGGGTGCTGGACAGCGCTGCAAGGAACATTGCTGCGCTGCCCTGCACCAAAACAAAAGGACAGGGATGCGCCCTATCAATAAGATAGGGCACATTCCTGGGCCCCATTCATGAAAAGTGTTGCATCGCTGTGACAGTGTTGTGACAATTTTCACTGCGCCCTGCTTGCGCCACCATGGATGCGACGTATTCAATGTACGGCGCTCCATGTCACAATCAATGACAGAAACGTCTGGAATCCGGACGTATCTGGCAGCGCTAAAGTCACGCATTGCTACAGTTCTGTGGCAAGCATGACGCAACTCCAGCAATGCATGGGGCCAGCCTATCCCTATGGCACTGCGTCACGCTTATGCCTGCCATGAGGCAAGCGTAAGGTTTTGTCGCAGTAAAATCTGAGAGGCTTCACTGCACCAATCCTACAAGGCTTTGTTGCGTGGGAACGCCCACCCTGCATACATCATACCAGACGCAGGTATAATGTGGCACAGGGCTTCACAAGGTCACACATATGCTTAGATGCGTCACTTTGTAAATACGGCGCAACGTGGTGCAAGATTCACACTGCAAGTAAATCAAGAAAATGATGCACCAGCGGCGTTAAACTGCCGGAAGGGGCTCAGGATTAAGCCCCCATGTCTTTTTACCCTACGATGGCGCACAATGGCTGCCATGCGCCAACACAGGCACCCTTGCTCCATGGTGCAAGGGTGACTGTGTTGCGGAGTTGATTGATGTTGTGGCTCCATCTCTACTCGAGACATCTGCAGGTGCTTCTGGACTAGTGGAGGGCGGGAGTGAACCAGTTGGCCTTCTTGGAGTGTTGTTTGCCTGGTCTTTTCTTGAGGGGTGCCAGGGTGTTGGCGCAGTTGGAGATCCATCAGTGGAGGTTGCACGCTGCGGTGTTGGCATCTGTAAGCGTTGGCGGAGTGTTGGGCTGAGGGAGTTGACTCGAAGTTCTTCGGTGGCCTTGATCCAGCTGCGACGGGGGCGATGATGGCGGTGGTGTACGGTGGGCATGTTGAAGGCGTGATGTATACAATGATGGTCGGTCCAGGAGAGTTCTGTGGTGTGGCTGTAGTTGAAGTTCCCGCTGGCGGAGAAGACGGGCTCGAGCGTGTGTCTGGCTATGTGGATTGGTGCGGTGACTAGCTGCTCGAGTTCGATGTTGGCGAGGTTCCCCAGGAGGAGGGTGGTGTTCTGGTCACTGGGGTTGTCCAGGTGGAACTTGAGGTCTCCGAGTAGGATGTAGTCGGTGGATGGGAGAGCCTGGGGTGAGATGAGGTCTACAATGGCATAGGTGAATGGGGATTCATGGCACCACTCAAGACACCATTGACAACTACCTCGCAGGCTGTAGATGGGACTCACTTGACCCACTCCATTCGGAATTGAGGGGACTCTCAGGCTTATTTCTCGTACATACCAGGTACTCCAACACCCCATCCCACCCACATCCTTACCATACACAATGGCACGCGGACATTAGAGAAGACATATCTACAAAGCAATGGTAACAACTTTGGCACAATATCCCTTGGATTCATAAAAGCATATTACAAATAAAGATGCGTTGGTATCTCACACCTGCACACCTACGCGCTATCTTCCCCGCCACTTCACCACTCTGTTGGCATTGTACTTCAGCTCCAGGAGACATCCTAAGCATATGGTGGTCCTGCCCAAGCATCACAACATTCTGGAAAGAAACTCTTAGCCATATTAAGGGAACCGTAGTCTTCCCGCTCCCGGAATCCTACTTGATGGTAATCCTTGCTGTCCAACCCGCTATCCTGCAAGCCATGACTCATGCTGAATGGCATTTAATTATCCACATATTGATTGCTGCCAAGCAACTAATAACTCCACATTGGAAAAAGCCTCATGCCCCTCCACTAGCTCAATGGTACACGTGCATGTGGCAAGTCCTAGCTATGAAATTGCTATCTCATAAAATCTATTGCACGGAGGGGAAATTCACTCACACCTTGAAGCCTCTCATACAATATTTCTTGCATGGCGCAATCCTGTTTCACACCTCTTAGACTTAAAGCACTCCAGCTATTTGATTGAGATCTTCAGTCTAGCCAGAACATCATGTCCCCTCCCTCTACCCCTTGATTCCACCTCCTAGGCCCCATCTGGGACTATTGCGTGCGATAGATGGTTACTTTCAACCTAGAGCAAAATGTCTTTCTTTTAGTGCATGTCACTGTTTTATTGACTACTGTTGTTTCGAACATTTTCTTCCTGAATACGCTGAACTAATATTCCCTGGACTCTTTTACGCCCTTCGGCGGCCCTACTACCACAAAGTATGTTTGAAACAGCTATAATATGACTGGCGCCTTTGTCAGCGCAATGTAATGGGATACTGATGCCATGATGTCCTCAAGGTACAATGCTTTTTGTTGTTATCTCTGTATGATAAAACTGTCAATAAAGAGATGTTTAGTAAAAAAGAATAACGCCAGTATAACAAGGGTAGTAAAGCCCCATGATCAACCAGGTCAACATAACTCAGAGATCCAACAAGATTAAGAAGAACCTTTGTTGTCTTGTATGTACCGTGTATTTTAAATAATACCTACTGTTGGTGTTTCATTTCAGCAATTAATTTTCATTCTGCAATCTATTCTATGCAACACATGGAGAGAGTAGCATTAAAAACATGTTGATTAAAAACAGAAACATTGTGATAGGACAGTAGATGGTAGGACATCAGCTGTCCAAATGAGGAAGATCTGGGATATTTCTTTAATAGAGATGTTAATCAGTCTACCTGGAGGCTGTGAGTGAACAAGTCCTTTAGCAAAGTTCGTTGAACAATTTTCACCCAAATGGGCAAATTATGAAATAAATATTTCACCATGCTTGATGGCAACTGTTATGAGAAATGGGATGTTGGTCTTCAGGATGCCAGCCTTACAGTCATCACTGTTGGCAGAAAACCACAGATATTATTTTGAAACTAGTGTACTAACACTAGAAGCAGATTTCAATTCTGGTTGTATGAGCTGCTGAAGACAGTCAGCCTAATGAAATCCACTCAAGAGAATTAATACTGTTGAATCGACCCTGATGACAATTGCATTTTCACTGTCAAATCAGATTTGTTAAACACTTTTTGACTGATCATTTTTGCAATTTGGGGTTTGTGGGTGTATTTCTGCGGCTGTGTCCCAACTCTCCTGGCAACTTGTCAGTCTTTTTCTTTCTTCACAAATCTTTTCTAAGTAGTGTTCCATTGTTTCAGTTCCGACAGAATCAATGCCAACGCACACAACAGCAAAGAACTCTTCGCCATTGTAAAGGAGCTCACCAGGCTCAACAGCGAGACTGCAGACGTTCCCCCCCTCCCAAGACCTCTGCAACAAACTTGGCACCTTCTTCCACCACAAGATCAGGAAGATCTACAACAACTTCGACACCCTAGACCCGGGCGCCACACCCGCCACCATCGCACACAACCAAGCCGCCCCCAACAGACCGTGCTCTGCTGGACCCTGCTCACTACAGAGGACATGCTCAAGACCATGAAGAGCATCCACTCAGGAACCCTGACGGACACATGCCTGTAACATCTTCCACAGAGTAGACACCGCCATTGCCCCCCAGCTTCACGTACCATCAACTGCTCCATCGAAACCACCACCTTCCCCGATGACTGGAAGCACACCGAGATCAACCCCTTGCTGAAGAAGCTATCCTCAGACGCGATAGACCTCAAGAACTCCAGACCGATCTCCCTCCTCCCCTTCCCAGCCAAGGTCATAGGGGAGGCCATCAACACCCAGCTCTCTGAGTTCATCGAAGCAAACCACGTCCTAGACACCTCCCAATCCAGCTTCAGAAGCAACCACAGCACAGAGACTGCACTCTTTGCCGCCACAGACGACATCGCGAGACCGGGGCAAGACCGCAGTCCTCATCCTACTAGACTTCTCGGCCACTTTCGACACTGTGTCCCACCGCACCCTAACCACCAGTCTCCACATCTCCGGCATCTGCGACAAGGCTCTGGACTGGATCCACTCCTTCCTCACCGGCCGGACCCAGCGAGTCAGACTACCAACGTTCCTCTCAGAATCCACAGAGATTAGCTGTAGAGTACCCCAGGGTTCCTCCCTGAGCCACACCCTCTTCAATGTCTACATGGCCCCCCTCGCAGCCATCATCAGAAGCCACGGACTCAACATCGTCTCATATGCCGATGACACCCAGCTGATCCTCTCCCTCACCAATGAACCCACAACCGCTAGAACCAACTTCCACCGAGGAATGGAGGCCGTCGCTACATGGATGAAAGACAGCTGCCTCAAGCTCAACTCGGACAGGACCGAAGTACTAATCCTGGGACCCATCCCTTCAGCCTGGGAAGACTCCTGGTGGCCAGCCGCTCTGGGACCTTCCCCCACCCCAACGCACCACGCATGCAACCTTGGCATCATACTGGACTCCTCGCTCACAATGAATCGCCAAATCAACGCAGTTTCCTCAGCCTGCTTCCACACGCTCCGCCTGCTCCGAAAGACTTTCAGATGGATCCCCACAGAATCCAGAAAGACGGTCACCCACGCACTCATCACTAGCAGACTCGACTACAGCAACTTACTCTATGCCGGCGTCACGCAGAAACAGCTCAAGAAACTACAGAACGTCCAAAACACCGCCGCCAGACTGGTTCTCGACATCCCCCACCGCAGCCACATCGCGGAACACCTCCGACAACTCTACTGGCGCCCAGTCAACAAAAGAGTCACTTTCAAGCTCCTCACTCACACCTACAAAGCCCTACACGACGAAGGACCAGCGTACCTGAACTGCCACCTCACATTCCACGTACCCGCCAGACAATTCTGATCCTCCCAACTCGCCCTCGCCTCCATCCCCAGGATCCACAATTCCAGAACCGGAGAAAGGTTGTTCTCCTACCTCGCTGCCAAGACCTGAAACACTCTGCCCCTGCACCTCAGGCAATCAGCGTCGCTGACCCAATTCAGAAAGGAACTCAAGACCTGGCTCTTCGAATGATCCGCCACCCAGTCAGAATAGCAGCCCCCAGCGCCTTGGGATCCTCATGGGTGAGTAGCCGCGCTTTACAAGCCCTTGATTGATTGATTGATCATAAGTCTGTGTCCCGCGCCATTATTTATCTTCCTTTCTTTTACCAACCCCACTGTTGACATCTATCCTCCTTTTAGGAAGAAAACAGGGCACACTTCCGCGCATACCTTGTTCTTTGTCCTTTCATTGTTCTCTTGCTGCTCAGACTTCCACTTCTACTGCAAATTTGGTGGATTTAGTTTCCTGGTCATCCTTCCAACCTATACCCATTTTACGGTTCTTTCTTACTTGTTTTCCTGTATGATTTTCTTTCAGCTCCATCAGCCTACCTCATCCCAAGATCTTTCTTCCTGTCTGGGTCATTTCAGATGTGATAGACTAGAAGACAGAACTGTTTTTAAAAGCAGATTCTCTTCCTTTGTTATTTAAAATATATATGTTTTGCTTTTACTTCCCAGTGTTTTTGGAATTGTTATAAAATTGGTATTGTTTTCACATTATGGGTCTGGGATTCAATAACAGTTCCATGGTTTGTGCGTTTTTTAAGTGAAAAATTGATAGTTCGTGAATGTGACAATTTGGGAAGGTGAATCATTATAATGGGCTTGTTGGTTAACTGTCATCAGCTGTGATTTTCAACGGAACTACATAGAATTGTTGTAGGAAAATGCATCTTTTTGCATGATCGCCCTTATTTTATTTGACTGATGCTGCTGTTTTTTTGATTCTATGAACTGGGACTCTGCTAACCACGCTCCAGTGCATGTGCTCTGACCTCTAAAATATGTTGAAATTGGGTGGCGTGGTGAGGACAGTGCAGTGTATGGCGGCTTGACTCTGCTGCTCCTGCCGCCACGGATTGCTACCAAATGCTAATTCGGTCTGCAGGTCACCACATGTGACGCAACCGGCAGATCTAAGTGTCAGAAGATCACGGGCACCCAGGAAGCTTATCCATGCTAGGAATTACTGACACCTACCTGCAATATCCCTGCTGAGTGTCTTACTCTCAGAGACAAATGTGCACTGAAAAACAAAATGGCTGTCGGACCCAGACGAGACAAGGCATTGTTATACGGACACGTTTGAGCTCTAAACTGCAAGTAAGCTCTCTTCTATGGCACTACTGCTCCCACCGAAGGACACCCAAAATCTACCAACTAGTGGCCCATGTTAATCCACTTTGGAGTCTAATTGCCTCTCTTGGTTTCCCAAGGGTCACATCTCACTTTGCCTGACCATAAGCTGGTGGCCCACCACAACGCACTCTAAAATTATAGGAGCCATTGATCTTATGTTCTTCTGGGCACCTACCTGCTGCTATTGGCAACAAATATGCACTATGAGCACTCTTGGTCAAGCCTATGCTGGTCCCTGATTCTATTACTGGCTGTGCTCCAAACCTAACATAACTTCTTGAGCACGTGTGGCCACCCCGTACTCAGCTGGCCCATAAAGTCTATATTGTGCTCTAGTCTGGCTAAGTTTGAGAGCCACTCGCCTCAACTCATCTGGCTGCTCCCACCAGCACCTGATTTCGGCTTTTGCCCCTGATTTAGACACCAAATGATTTGTAAAAAGATACTTCTGTGTTTTGGATTCTGCTTTTTGGGGCTTCATATCGCTGACGCTGATTTTTTAACCCGCCTACAGACAAGTGCGGTCTACAAATTCTATGCGCTACAAGCTGAGATTTGGTGCCTGTGATCCTAACCTTTATTCAGAATCAGTCTGGCGTGTACCCTAAAATGTCTTTCTTCTGGCAAAACCATGGCATAAAAAGCAATCAAAACAAGCCACAAACGCTCCAAGGCAGAGCCTCTGCTTCCTGACTCACCTATCAAAGGAAAAACTGACATAAACAACACCATGGACATGATCCTTAAAAAACTTTCTGAAGTACATGATCTGGCTAAGTCCACCAAGACCGATACAGATATGATGCAACAGGAACTGCGTATGATCAGAACTGACATTAACACCATTAACGCCAAAGTGACCAACGCAGAAGCGCGAATCAGCTCTCAGGAAGATAAAACTGCTCTCTCAAGCAAGGACGTCCAGAAACTACAGATCACAACCAAGACCTTACAAAGGAATATAGCTGAGCTGGAAGATAGAAATTGCAGGAGGACTTGCATATTTTTGAAATGCCTGAAGGATCAGAGGACTCATAGGATTCTAGCATTGCCTTTTTGGAAATATGGATACCACAAATGACATGCTTACCCTTCAAGAAAGACTTCAAACTGGAAAGAGCGCTTCGTGTCCCATCATTCAAACCAGACAACAGGAACATCACACACCAGATTGTCTGCTGTCCTCTAATATACCAACACACAGAGCTAATTCTAAATCATATGCGAAAAAATAGCCATATAATGTGGAACACCCATAAATATGTACCTCGCAAGATTACTCCAAACCCATAGTGGAAGCCAGAAAGGCTTTCCTTACCCTTAGACAGACTTAAGAGCTCAAATCTTCAGTTCTCCTTCATCGGTCCTGCGAAATTTAAAGTCCTTGCCAATGAAAGACCCACATCTCCAACGATTTCAGAGATCTACAAACTTTTCTAGACGAAAGGGATGGTGTTTTAATGGATACTCATCAAACGTTTTCCACCAAGCCGAAGTCGTGAGACTTTACAACTGTTGATAATTCACTTGTACAACTTATGCTACATTTATGCTTAACTGTTCGGAATACTTGCTCTTCTTGCTGACACATCGGAGGAGTTCCTATGTGCCCTGCATGCTCCGAGTCCTATGCAGGTGTTAACAACACACAACAGGTTTTTTCACTACTGGTTTTAATACACTGGTTGTTCACTGTTTTACATGTATGGTACCCGTCTTTCATGAGTCTTGATATAGGATGCCACCTGTTTCTCTACACATATGTTTCATCATAAAAGGGTTGGGACTTCCCTGTTTCTGCTATTCTTATATGCTTACCTGGCAGTACTAAGGGGTCTCCTACATTCCCCAGCTTCATGGGTCATCTTTCCATGGTCCCATAGTCACTTCATGTTCATCCGTTAACAGCCCTCAATGGCACGCTCTACTTTTGCCAACAATAGCCCCCTGTGGTGAACACGAGATAAGACACACTCTCTAACTTGTTTCCTTTCCTTTCTCTGACCTGTAACTGTGACATTGTACAAGTTTCCAGTTGTGTGCCACTCTTGGCCTTAGTTAATGACTTACACTCCAATTCCATAACCTCTGCACCTATTGTGATCTTCTCGGACCTATTGCTTAATCATTTGTTCTGGCAGTCATTGCAGTGCAGTGACGGTCGGGTTGTCAACCTGCTGTCCTCTCCCTCACTTTTAATGTTCAGGGTGGGATGGGTGAATAGGAGGGTGGGATGGATGGGTGGGAGGGTGTATGTGTGTATGGGCGAGGGTGGGGGTTAGGGTACGGGTTCCTTTCTTTTTTTAGTTGTATTCAGTTGTATTTTCAGGTATTTTTTTCTTTTACACTAGGCAAATTATGTTCCTTGACATTACACCTTTCTTCCTTGTTGATGTCTATTCCTTGGCGACAAATCACTTTCTCCCACATCCTCAGAGGGATATCATTGACTCAACTACACCACAAAAGTCTGCTGCTACAGGCATTATGGTTATCTTTTAAGATCAATGACCAATATGGCCATCCTTACTGTAGGCCCAATTTGTGCCCTCTGCTCATACACCTCATAACCATATACATACTCCTTAAACATGACTAACAACCCCGTTGATGTGAATCTAAAATTAATCTCCCTGAAATGTTAAGGGACTCAATCATCTAGTTAAGTGTAAGAAAATTGAAAACTACCTTTCTAAACTTAAAGCTAACATAATCCTATTACACGAAACCAAAATTACCAACAAAGAAATGTCATTGTTTGATAGGAACTGGATTAGCAACGCTCTGTGTTCCCTGCCAACAATAAGAAAAGAAGGATGATAATGCTGATTACTAAAAATTCAGGTCTAGGAAGAAGGAAGAAGGAATATTAATCCTGACAAAAATCTCCAAATAATCAAACTGCTTCCATGTCCTCAATGTGTACGGCCCAAACACTGATGATCTGGAATTCTGATACTCCCTGGCTACTCCTCTAAGCCAAGTTCCTACCGATAGTTTAGTGGTCATGGGCAGAGACCTTAATCTCCCCATGGATGTTACCCATGACTAGCAATCCAAGACCTCATTACAGGCCCCTAAATCTCACAAGTCGCTTCTTAAACTATGCTCCAGATTCAATCTACATGACTCTTGGAGACTGCAACAAGCCAACACCAGGGACTATACCTTCTTCTCCAAACCCACACAATTGATACTCCAGTATTGATTACCTACTGATATTTAAGACACACACATTTGATCGACCACACAGACATTCTCCCAAGACTAGTTTCTGATCACTCAGCCGTTACGCTATCTGTTATTGGCACCAATGAGAGACCATCTTGTAAAATTCGGAGGTTCAATGATGAATCAGTTAGAGATGCGGAATCCAGAGACATCATCGAAAATACCATACTAAACTACATTAAAGAAAACTCAGCCTCAGATACTTCACCCTCCACCTATTGACGCACTCAAGGCAACTGTTAGAGGTTCATTAATTGAAATCCAATCTAAATAAAAAACAAAGGTCACAATAACAATCTCCTAGACTTTGAAAAAGAGATCAAATCTCCAGAGGCTTCTCACATTTCCAATTCAGATGCTCAAACCCTCTCTACCCTTACCAATAACAAATACAATAGAATTCTGAGTAAAAGGGCTGGGGTCTGGATTAATAAATACAAAAGCATAAAACTGTGTGAGGCAAACAAGGCCGGTAAAATGTTGGCATCATATTTAAAACATAAACAGAGCGATAAGGGCATCAATGAACTTAAAGATAAATTGAATGTAACTGAGACAAATCCTCAAAAAATCATGGACAATCTCAGAGACTTTTATAAATCTCTTTATGAGGACGACTCAAACTCTTCTACAGAGAAACGCAGGGATTACTTAAATAACATACAATTGCCCGCTATCACTGACCTAGAGTAGAAGTCCCTTAGCTCACCAGGGACATTATAGGAAATTGCAGTGGCTATCAAATCCCTTAAACCACACAAAGCCCCAGGACCTGATGGCTTTACTGCTAACCTTTTCATAAAAACATTTGCCTCCATTCTTAGTCCTACATTTCTTGATCTCTTCCATTACTTCTTAGAATCAGGCGTCACTGCAGGCATGACTAGTGATGCAGGCATGCAGTCATGCAGGCATGACTAGTGAGGCCACTATTGTAGTGATCCCAAAAGAGTGCAAAGACTAGCCCAAACAAAAAACTGTAGGCCAATCTCCTAAATTAATTTAAAGGCAAAAATCTATGCCAAAATCCTCTGCAAAAGACTTGAACTGCTTTTTTTCCATGCTTGATTAACCATACACAGGTGGGGTTCATGAAGAATCGACTATCCAATGACAACACTTGCCTCCTATGCCAAATCAAGGAACTCGGACACAGTTGCGATAACCCTAGATGCTGAAAAAGCATTCGATAGGGTCTATATGGTCATTCCTTCGTGAAAACCTCCTGAAGTTCAACCTGGGTGACGCTTTTACTAAGATGGTCGTGGCCCTTCTCTGTGGTCCCTCTGTCAAAGTGAGAACCGGCAGCCTACTGTCCTCTTACTTTAACTTCGAAAGAGGCACTAGACAGGGCTGTCCCCTATCCCCCTATCCATTCATCTTGACCCTTGAGCCCTTACTCCATAGTATTCGGAATATCACTTCCATTTCCAGTGTTTCCTTCAATAAAATAACGGTGAAGGTGGCTGCCTACGCCGATGATATTTTAATCATTATTGAGAAGGTCAGTCGGTCAATTCCATGATTGTTGCAGGCGATAGACAAATATGCCCTGGTTGCAGGCTATAAGCTCAACAGGGATAAATCTGAAGTCAAGGGTTTAAACAATCTCTGCACTAGCGACCTCTTAAATTCTACTGGGCTGTCCTGGCAAACCAATTCATCAAATATCTGGGTCTAGAATTTGACTCATATCTTCTCGAAACTCTCCATTATAACTAAATGAATGGATGGAATCCCAAATTCATCACTTGGTGAGGCTGCATTGAGACTATCAAGATGGTTACCCCGGATAGTCAATTACCTTATAAGCATGCTGCCTCTAGTACTATCCGATGATTTCAACCAAAAACTTGACAAGCTATTAATAAAATTTATATGGCAGGACAAGTTCCCCAGAGTTTCCATAAAAAAACTGTGCCTATCTATGAATATAATAACAAAAAGTGGGAAACCCAATATACCCTTGGAGGCTTGGGCGAATACACAAATAATAAGTAAAGTGCCTACAAGGGATTTTTTCGCTATCACACAGTCAAAAATTCATATTAAAAAGTTACTTATATGTTAAGCCCCAATTGATGACTCAACCTTGAAAAATCAGACATTAATGAAATTACTAACAACATGTAGGTTCAATAGAACACTGGTCGACACGGGTATATCTTTTTCTTCAAAAATACACAATTTTAATGTGAACACAGTTAAAAAAGGGGATACAAACAAAAACAAGACACCATGATGAAGGTTAAATGAAACAACCTATACAATCATAAGTGTAAAACATCTCAACTTGTTGTGCCGTCTGTCTAAGGAAGCGGGACACACTATAGACGATTCTTCTATCTTGGAACGATTGCCGGTAGCTTTGACCATTCGTTTTATCACTCCGCAACTCAGACGTGAATAATTGTTCGTTTTGGCTCTAATAATTCATGTTTCTTTCGGATGCAACTCGAGTAACAGTTGCGAACATCTCTAAGTGGTAGCTGAATCCCAAGCTCAACCTGGCAGATTTTTGAATTATTGAATAATAAATTGATCCTGATTCTAACAGGGGACCTACCAATACAATCAATTTTATGTCCTGAGGATGGTCTGACGGATTAGATTGCCATCACAGACCGAAACGTCGACTGCTACATCTACTTCCTCCATCTATACTATCTTCAAGGAATTGTTTTCTGCTTTTTTAGAGTCATTTCCTTTTCATATTTAGACGGAATAGATGTTTTACACTCATGATTGCATAGGTTGTTTCATTTAACCTTCATCATGGTGTCTTGTTTTTGTTTGTATCCCCTTTTTTAACTGTGTTCACATTAAAATTGTGCATTTTTGAAGAAAAAGATATACCCGTGTCGATCAGTGTTCTATTGAACCTACATGTTGTTAGTAATTTCATTAATGTCTGATTTTTCAAGGTTGAGTCATCAATTGGGGCTTAACATATAAGTAACTTTTTAATATGAATTTTTGACTGTGTGATAGCGAAAAAAATCCCTTGTAGGCACTTTACTTATTATTTAACTATGAATATGGCACGAGTTAACCTGGCTGACTTCAGGAATTACCAAACTGTCTTCTTAGCCAGACAAGGCTCTCTATGGTTCTCCCAACTTCTGTATTATACCCCCACATTGCTATTAGTCGAAAAAGATATTTTTGGAGATTTGCACCCCATAACGCTTCTATAAAAAAAAATCCTCCCTACCAGCCAAATAAATACTTGTTTAACAATACAAAAAGGGCTCTCTTGAGGATTGACAAACTACCAGAGACCCCAATTGCCTGTTCTAACCTGATCTCACTTTGGTATAACCCTGAAACCAAAATTTAGGGCAAGTCTATATTTTGGGGCATTTAAGGGCATTCATTTTTTGTAACAATTAGCCCCTCTTTTTTTTAGAGAACTACAACAACATTATAATCTATTAAATATAGACTTCTATGACTTCCTTAAGCTCAAAACCAATCTATCAAAAACTAAGTGCCCCAATGGGGAACCCTCTCTTCTCATGATCATCTTCTCCTTTAATAAAACTGGCCACCAATCCTCCCAAGTTTTACCACCTTATAAAACCTAAAACTACACATTTGACCTCAAAACTAATGAAGAAATAGGATTCGCTTGGGGCTATCTCTCCAGATGATTGGGGCCTGATTTGGAAATCAGTAATCTCTCAAAAAATCACCCCCTCTCTATCTCAAACGAAATACTGACTCCTTTATAGGACACTCTGGGCTCCCTATCGCCTTCATAAGATGTCTCATAGAGAAGACCCAACATGTTGGAACTGTAATGAAGCGACTGGTGATCTCTCACATTTACTTTTCTACTGCAGTGCTGTTTCTCATTTCTGGGACTGTGCATTCGATTTTATCTGAACTCTATTTGGGATCCATATTATATGGGACTTTCTCTCAATTATTCATGGCCAGCTTGACCCACAGCTCCAGACACATCAATCAATCAATAAGGGGTTGGTAAAGCGTAGCTATTCACCCGCAAGGGTCTCAAGGCACTGGGGCGGGCAGTGGGCTGCTCCGTTGAGTGCTGGGGTCATCCGAAGAGCCAGGTCTTGAGGTCCTTCCTGAACTGGAGCAGTGTAGGTGTCTGTCGGAGGTGGAGGGGGAGGTTGTTCCAGGCCTTGGCTGCGAGGTAGGAGAAAGACTTTCCTCCGGTTCTGGTCTTGTAGTTGCATGGGACAGTGGCCAGAGAGAGGTCAGCTGATCGGAGGTGTCTCCTCTTCGGTGCGTGGAAGGAGAGGTGGTTGTTTAGGTTTGCTGGTCCGATGTTGTGGAGGGCCTAGTATGCATGAGTGAGGAGCTTGAAAGTTATTCTTCTTTCGATGGGGAGCCAGTGGAGATCTCGTAGGTGTTGGGTGATGTGGTTGCAGCGGGGAATGTCTAGGATCAGACGGGCTGCGGCGTTCTGGGCGGTCTGCAAAGCAGTTTCTTGTTAATTCCGGCATAGAAAGCGTTGCCATAGTCCAGTCTGCTGCTGATGAGGGCGTGCATGACCGTTTTTCTAGATTTGGCTGGGATCCATCTGACCGTTTTCCAGAGAATGCGGAGGGTGTTGAAGCGGGCTTAGGATACGGCGTTGATCTGGCGGTTCATCGTGAGCATTGAGTCGAGTATTATGCCAAGGTTTTGTGTGTGGTCCCTCGGGATGGGGGGGTTTCAGAGGGTGGGGGGGCCACCAGGTGTCATCCCATGCAGAGGGGGTATAGCCAAGGATGAGGACTTCTGTTTTCTCGGAGTTGAGTTTCAGGCAGCTCTTCTTCTTTCAGGTGGCGACGGCTTTCATCCCTTCTTGGAAGTTGTGCCTGGTGATGTCTGGTTCTTTGGTTGAGGGAGAGAATGAGCTGGGTGTCATCAGCGTAGGAGACAATGTTGAGTCCGTAGTTTCTGACGATGGTGGCGAGGGGGGCCATGTAGAAGTTGAAAAGGGTGGGGCTGAGGAAGGATCCCTGGGGCACACCACATCTGGTCTCCGTTGGTTCTGAGAGGTAGGGCGGGAGTCTGACTCGCTGGGTTCTGCCTGCGAGAAATGAGCATATCCAGTCCAGGGCCTTGCCGTGGATGCCGGTGTCGTGGAGTCTGGTGGCTTGTGTGCAGTGGAAGACGGT
The DNA here is from genome assembly GCA_963921515.1 of Calotriton arnoldi. Classification (NCBI taxonomy): domain Eukaryota; kingdom Metazoa; phylum Chordata; class Amphibia; order Caudata; family Salamandridae; genus Calotriton; species Calotriton arnoldi. Next base: position 1,335,157 of record CAWUFW010000116.1, read on the forward strand.
GTTGAATGCAGCCGAGACGTCCAGGAGGATGAGGGCTGCTGTTTGGCCCTGGTCGAGGAGGGAGCAGATGTTGTCGGTGGCGGCAAGTAGGGCAGTCTTGGTGCTGTGGTTGCTGCGGAATCCGGATTGGGAGATGTCCAGGATGTTGTTGGCTTCGATGAAGTTTGCTAGCTGGGTGTTGACGGCCTTTTCGATGACTTTGTCCATGAATAGAAGCAGAGAGATGGGCCTGACGTTTTTGAGGTCCGTCGGGTCTGCAGAGGGTTTCTTCAGGAGGGGGTTGACTTTGGCGTGTTTCCAGTCGTCGGGAATGTGACGGTTTCGAGGGAGCAGTTGATCGTCCGGCGTAGTTCGGGTGCGATGGCCCTGGTGGTTCTGTGGAAAAGGTGGGGTGGGCAGGGGTCTGAGGGTGCTCCGGAGTGGATGCTGTTCATGGCCTTTACGGTGTCGTTTGTCGTGAGCAGGGTCCAGGTGAGCAGGGTCCGTTGGGTGGCATCGCTGGAGGTGGAAGGTGGGAGCTGGGGCGGTGCAAAGGTGATAATGATAGTCTACTGGTAGATGTATTACTGTCTGAGGCCTGTAAGTCCATCCTCACTAAATGGAAGAACAATGCAACTACCTCTTTTCGGTCCTGGCTGAACTGGGTCTCTTACTTAAGGGGTGCCGATAACATCACTCTCCAAAACTCTCCCTGGACACCACAGACCAGATCTGTTCAGAAGATACTAGACAACTGCTTTGCCAATACCAAACCACCATGAGTCCCCTAGCACACCATCAAATGGCCCCATAGACATTACTTACCTTGAATTCCTCTCTAGTCCATCATCAGACTGTTGCCCCCTCAAAAGTATTTATTTTGCCACGTCTAATTACAGGTTTGTCATGCCTATTGTTGTAAATCTCCTGACTCACTTTTTACTCTTATGATTTATTTCACTTTCAGGATTTGGTTTGATTTACCTTATATTTAATTTTCCTTCTGTTCCCCTTACATTATGTTAAACAATTTTGTACAAGAGAATAATACACTTTACCTGCCTGCTTCAACATGTATTTTGCATTACTGTTTCATTTTTGTTCTTTTGCACAAAACCCAATAAAGTACTTTGAAATACAAAAAAATATGTTAAAATCGTCTACACACCTAATTGGTATATTTAGCTTATCTAGAAGTCCCATGTATATGGTACAGAGTTTACCCAGGGCCTGTAACTTAAATGTCACTTGTGAACTGTAGCACTCATTGTGCCACCACTATAATGACAGTGCAGAGCAGGACTGCAGGCCTACCACTGTAGCCTGTCTGTGCAGTTTTAAGACTGCAATTTCGATCTGTAAATATTAATCCCCTTTGAGAAGCCTAAATCCTCCTTTCAAATATTAATAAGTCATCCCTAAGTAGATCTTAAATGTCCATAAGGTTAGGATGCATGGTATATAAAAGTAGGACAAGTAAAAAGTTAATGTTAAAAATATCCTTATAGTGACAAGGTCCTGAAAGCTATTTTCATTGTAGCAGGGTTTAGCTGTTCAATAGGAAAGCAGGGTTAGCTGTTCCGTAGGAAAGCCTTGGGATACATCATTAAAATTAATAAACCTATATCCACATAGGAACCAGCTAAAACAAATATTCTTGGACTTTTAAAAATAATTATTACAATCCCAATTCATTGGTAAAGTCAGATTTGCACTAAATATTTTACAAAAGGTACTTTTAGAAAGTCACCTTTACCTACCTAAAGCCTCTTGAAGTCCATTTGCCTGAGCTTCCAACTGTCACCCAGGATCTAAATAGCTCCTTGCTGAGATGTGAACTTGCTCCCAGAACTGAAACAATGCCTTTGGTGAAGGGAGGAGCCCTGTTCCGCTGACAAAAAGACCATCTGGGCAGTGCCTTGGAACTTAGTTAACTTCAAAGAGGCTTACACCGTCACAGGCAGATGTAGCTAACACATGGGCCTGCCCCATATTGTGGCCCTCTAGCCAGGCAGGGACCAATCCCAGTGGGAGAGGAGCTGCCCACAGAACCGGTTTTAAGTGACCATGGAGGAGGGGGGTGCTCATTTCTCTGGCAATACCTCTGGGGGGGAGGGGGTCACAGGAGCTCTGGGCAAGGAAAGAAAGGATCTCTCAGGTTGGATATAGGAAGAGAGAGGAACTGTGGTGTTGTGAGCAGTAAGGCACAAAGGAACTGCTGCAAAAGTGGGTTGGGATACCGCTGGGAACATTTTGTATTAGGGAGGGGCAAGGAGTCACCCCCACCCACAATCTAGTGCACCCCTAACCATCCTCTTCAGAACACTACTGGACCTGTGGAAGACCGAAGAAGGACTGCATCTGCTGTTGAATCCTGTGAAGAAAACCCTAAGGGATGGACCTTCTCCCACTCGTAACCATGACAAAGAAGTGGACTCCTAGGGTGAGTTGGCTAACCACCATTTAAGCTACAGAGACACAAAAGCTGCAAGAAGCCTACTTGCCTGGAAGACCCCAGCTGACCAGTATCAACTGTACCTGCCTTGGACCCTGCTCATAACTTCTGCTGGAGTGACTCCTGACCCCCATGTGCTGTTCCTGAGGTCCTGTAAACCTTGGCTGGTGTCAGAATATACTTCTCTAGTCTAACCCTAAAAACATGGGACTGGGGGCATGGCCAGGTTGGTGGACAGATAGGATGTGCCTCCTCGTCCCTCCTTCCCTGCCGCTGACTAAGCATTGCCGCCTGCCCTTCCCACCGCACATAAGGAGCCACTTTTGTTCCCGACTGCTTTGGGGCCTAGCACCAAAAGATGCCACGGGAACAGCAGAAACAATATCCCTGAGCGGGATTCGAGGGTGCAAGGGCCGAGGTGAAAGCCGTTCGGGAGAGCAGCAATATGGCGGCAGCCGCATCGCAGTGAGTGTAGGGCTGGCTGCAGCCAGCTCATTACAGACTCTGTGACTCGATCCCTGATGCAGACAGTGGCATAGGTCCAGCGTAACCGCACCCGGGGTGATTTCCTGTCCTCGTCTGCACATTGGGCGCCCCGGGGATGGGCATACCGATTTGGCCAGTGCAGAAAATGGCGGCATCTGAGGAGCCGTAGGCATGGCAAGGTCTGTGGCCAAGGAGGACAAGCAGACAGTAGCTCTGGCACTCTGAGCCTGGGCGCAGGGTCCAGTACAGCCTGAAACAAGGCCCTCCTTGTGACTTTTGCATTTTTGTAGCGCTCCAGTTGTGATAGCAAGGCAGCAACACCCCGCCATTGACGACCACAATGAACACCGTGCCGACTACGACCTGGGCGCACTGCCCGTGCGGCCTGCCACAAGTGACTGAATGGACCTCGGCAAAAACAAGGACCCCTCCCCGACTGGGGTCCCTGAGATGCCCATCAGCAGAGCTAGTCTGTCGAGCACTCTAGGACCGTGAGGTGACTGGCCCCACTGCCGCTGACTTAGCCCTTAAGATGGCAGTGGCCGCAGCCTTGTCAATTGAAGGCTCACCTACCGTTCCCAATGCCTGAGGCGTGGGGTGATTGCTGCTGGAGGCAGGGCCCTACCCTCAGACTCTGACGCTAGAAGGGACCCCAGCACTAGAGGCCTCTGACTAGAGAGCAACACAGCGGACAGTGACTTTGCTGGAGCCCGCACAGACGCCCCACTATCACGGATAAACCCGAAGCACTGCAACGCCCCACAAGATCGCCGTGGCTGCCTGGGCCTCCGCACCCACAGGGCTACGTTGGGCATTTGCGACTCTCTGTTGGGATTCCTGCTGTAACAACGAGTGCTGACCACAGACTGAGGAGGTGAGAAAGGCAATGAAGGGGGGTGCCGATTAAGTGTTGAAGGTTGGGGAGAGCTGATGGGCTGGAGGGGCCATCCTGAGCGGCGAGTGGTGTAGGCCTGCAGGAGCTGGGCTGCAACCCCCCTGCAGAGACTGTTATAGAGTGCCACAGCAAAACAAGGGAGAGAGCCGGGGCTGCACGACTGAGGCCCTGACAGTGTTCTCATGCTAGTGGAGGCGCTGCCCGACGACACCAGGCCCCTGTATACCTGCTCAGCCTATGTCCAGGGTGCAGAATTGAGGCCCTCCCCCTTTTCGCTGCATACCTTGGTAAGGACCGCAGACGATCATGGCCACGGAACGGGCAAAAAAAGAATGCTCCCTCAAAGAGATTCTTACTATGCTGGCCAGGGTCCAGTCATGGGAGCGGCCACCACCCCCATGCCCGGAACAATCGCCAGAGGGAGAAGACAACGAGGGGCCGCTGACCCGTTTGTTTCTGGAGGCCCTGTTTGCTTCCCTCCGAGATGATCTCTAGACAGTTTAATGGGACCTGTCACAAGACTTAAAGGAGGTTCGCCAGGATCTGGCAGAGGTGGGGAACAGGGTCACCACCTTCGAGGACCACGAGTCTAGCCAAGACGAAGAAATTGAACAGCTCCAGCAGGAAGTTGTCAGTCTCTGAGACCAGAAGGTGCAAGCCCATGCAGAAGACCTGGAAAACCAGTCAAGACAGAACAATATACGCATCAGTAGAGGACCAACTAATGCAGGGGGTGCAAACCACGGAGCAATTGTAAGGGCCCTTTTTCTTCAGATCCTGGAAACACCACCCGATAGAGGGATACAGCTTGACAGGGCGCATGGGGTGGGCCCCCCATGACCGGAAAAAGCCAGTCCAGCCAACATTCTGGTATGTGTCCATGAATTTCAATTTAAGGAAACCATCCTCGCAAAGCCAGAGACCTAAATCCCTTGATATTCTGAGGGCAGATGCTGACGCTCTACCAGGATCTGTCGGCTCTCACGTTGCAGAAGTGATGAGACTTTCACCTGGTGAACACCTATCTTCAGAACAAAGGCGTTATTTATTCCTGGGGTCATCCAGTCCGCATAGTTTTTCACGGGGAAGGAAAGCTCCATCAACTTCGATCCCTGACGGAGACATGCCGGTGCTGAGTATTGAAGAGTCCCCTGAAGGAAGTCAACGGGCCAGCCCCCGAGAATGGAAGGGTCGGAAACGCCTTAGGTGGCGGAGGAACTCAGCATCATCTAAAGGACTGTACCCTGACCCCAAGACCATGGATATGGAAAGGCGCGCGGTGCTGGAGACACTGTCTGGCAACTCTGACAGGCCAAGAGACAACCTGATCACCACCGAGGCTACCAGATCACATTCAACAGTACGGGGAAGTGGGGGGGATGTCAGGCGTGGCGGCCTGGAGAGGTGCTCAAACTACTCTAAGCGCCCCTAAACCCGAGGTTTGTGTGGGACATTCCTGGCCATTGCCAGAGTCCTCGGTTCGGAAGGGACTATGCGGTATATTTACAAGGAAAGTGACGGAGCCTGGCATTAGCCTTCTTGGCTTAACACCGCACTCTGCCACTTTGAAAACACAGGGCTGCACCGTATTTACAACAATACGGTGCAGCCCTGCGTTTCCCCCTGCGCTGGCGCTAATTACAGCTGCCTAGTGCCAACGCAAGCACCCTTGCACAATAGTGCAAGGGTACCTGCGTTGTGGGAATGATTGTTTATGTGCAGGAAGGTGTCCCATCGTGCACATAAACAATCTTAAATGGAGATTTGTAACTTCTATGTCTGCTGCTTTGTGCAGCACACATAGAAGTTGCAGCTTGTCATTTTTAAATGATTGTTTATGGGCAGGAAGGGACACCTTCCTGCACATAAACAATCATGCATGGCGTTTTGCTGTTTCTATGTGTGCTGCACAATGCAGCACACATTGAAACAGCAAAAACGAGGAGAAATAAAGCATTTCTCCTCATTTCACCATGTTAAGACCAGGTTTTTTTTTGTCTTAATTTTGGCGCTGCCCCATATGTACGCCACCCTTGTAAATTTGGGGCAGCGTCAAAATCAATGGGTATTGAGGCAGAACGCCCGCCGCAACATCCATTGCCCTCCCCTTTCACGCTAAGTATAGCGTGAAAGGGTGCCTTATTTACAAGGCCACGTTAATCCACGTTAAGTGGCTTAACACTGCCTTGTAAATAAGGTGAAGCTCGTATCGCAACAGGAACGTCGAAAAAAGTGACGTTCCTGTGGCAACAGGGGCTTGTAAATATGCCCCTATAATTTTGATTCTGTTAATTGTTGTGTTTCTATGGGGAGTACTCGAACTACATGAGGGTGCACTACACTCTAGAATCTTGCAAACATATGGTCCGCCAGAGGCCGCGCAGTTTACACTGGAAGAAGGGTGGGTTCTTAGCCTAGGTAGCCGTTATTGCACTTTCCATCCCTCCCTTCCCCACACAATAAACTAAAGGGTATCACCCTCAAAGTGAAGGGAAACAACAATCCGACTAAGCGCCGAGAAATTCTATCTTATTTAGAACAGACAGGAGTGGACCTATGTCTCTTAGAAGAGACCCATCTGGTCTCCAGCGACTGGCACAGGCTTAGGTCCCGCGCATTCCAGCAACAGTTCTTCTCATCCGCCACCTCTAAGACAGGGGGGGTGGCCATATTAGATTTCCCGCTCTTTTTAAGGTAGGGTGGGTTCTAAACTAGCAGACATCAAAGGGCGGCTGTTGGCATATAACGTGAGTGAGGGAGACTGCACTTTTACATTGGGTTCCCTAATGACGGTCAAAAACGATTCCTCCGATGGGCTGTGGCAGAAGTGATGTCCCCCCCAGACAGAATGGGAAGACCTTAATCTAGTGTTCAATAATGACTTGGACAGATTGGCACTCCGCTATGGCCACATGGGGGCTCTTTCCCGGGATGAAGCCCAATGGTTACAGTAGATGGGATTGGGAGACCTGTGGCAAGACCACCACTCCCAAGCTCAGGACTACACATTTAACTCACATTTTACTCACATGTTCACAAGACATATGCCCGCCTTGGCCACTTTCTGGGGACAAAGGAGCTCCAGACCCTAGTCACAGTAACAGAGATCAAGCTGAGATCTCTATTAGACCATGTCGCAGTGTCTCTTACCATGGCCCTTCCCCTACGCAGTGCGACCCCCAGACATGAAGAATGCGGGAAACCTTACTTCATAGACCTGAGGTAATAAAGAGGGTTACCCAAGTGATAACAAACTTCTTTGCCATTAATGATACAGCTGACACCTGTCACTATCCTCTGGGAGACCCTGAAAGCAGTTATTCAGGGGAAACTGATCGCTATATCAGCAGCAGATTACAAAATCTGCTGCGACATGAGGGAGCATCTACACAAGCAAGTTCAGGAACAAGAGCGCATACACAAACGCACAAGAGCTCCACAAGTCTGGCAGCAGCTACAGGCAGCAAGCGCACAGCTAGTGGGACTGGACCTGGGCAAGGCCGAATATGCCCTAATTAGACTCTGACACTCCTATGTGGGGGGAGGGGGGGATAGATGCGGGCGGCTACTAGCCAACAGACTTAGGGCCATATATACAAAGAAGTGGCGGAGTGAGGCGTTAGTCGACATGGCTTAACGCCTCACTCTGCCACTTCAGAAACACAAGGCTGCACCATATTTACAAGAATATGGTGCAGCCTTGCGTTTCCACCTGCGCTGGCGCTAAGTTTAGCAGCTTAGCGCCAATGCAGGCACCCTTGCACCATAGTGCAAGGATGTCTGTGTGCAGGGGAAGATTGTTTATGTGTAGGAAGGTGTCCCTTCCTCCACATAAACAATCTTTAAATGCCGTTTTTGTCACTTCTATGTGTGCTGCTTAATGCAGCACACATGGAAGTTACAAAATGTCATTTTTTTAAAAAAGATTGTTTATGTGCCGGAAAGGACACCTTCCTACACATAAACAATGCAAGGCGTTTAGCTTTTTCCATACAAGGCAGCACACATGAAAAAAACAAGGAGAAATAAAACATTTCTTCTCGTTTTGCAAAGTTAAGACCAGGTTTTCCCTGGTCTTAATTTTGGCACTGCCTCCTATTTACACCACCCTTGTAAATAGCGGGCAGCGTCAAAATCAATGGGTGTTGCGGTGGAACGCCGACCGCAACACCCACTGCCCATCCCTTTCACGCTAAGCATAGCGTGAAAGGGGGCCTTATTTACAAGGCAGCGTTAAGCCACATTAAGTGCCTTAACGCTGCTTTGTAATAAGGCAAAGCCCCTATCGCCACAGGAACGTCGAAAAAAGTGACGGTCCCGTGGCGATAGGGGCTTGTACATATGCCCCTTAGAGAGCAACGGCAGGCCACAAGGGTGGACTCCCTGCTAGCACAGAATGGTACTGATATTATCATGGGGAACGGCCCCATTGCGTCCGCGTTCCGGAACTGTTACGAAAATCTCTACTCAGAGCAGACTCTTGCTCTGGATACGCCAGACCTCTACCTCATGGAAGCGTGCACTTGAGGGGCATGGCCAAGCCGCCGAGCAAGATGGCCGTGCGGCTCTGAAGCTCCAGAGAGCTATGCCCGTTTCTTTTAACCACATGCTTCACTAACCTTGCTGCCACACTTTCGCTACCTCTGGGCCCGCTGTGCAAGCCCCCGGAACTGCCGCTTTCTGGGCCTTGCTGACCATTCTCCACCTTCCCGGGTTTGCTGCCGGGTGCGGCCTGACATGGTCCTCGGAGGCCCCGCCGGGACAGGGCCGGCGGGCGATGCCTGAGGGCGGAGCTGCCTCGTGAGCGGTGACTTGAGGGCCAGATCGCTGCTACTACGCTCCACGCCCTGCTGGTGTTGGGCGAACGACCTCTGGAGCTGCGGCCTGCCTGATCCCTGAGGCCTTCGGCCTGGTGAGTGCACAGCTGTGTGGCTTGGGCCCGGGTCTGCCCACGTTGCCCATCGAGACCTGCGGACGTTGCCCATCGAGACCTGCGGTGGGGGTCGGATCGCTGACTGCATGCAGGCCGCTCCCACCTCTACTTGCCTCGCTTTGGGTATGGGTGGCCTGCGTGGGCTCGGGCCGTGAGGCCTTTTTGCCTCTCGCATTACTGTGGCCTCCCTCCCGGCGTTGCTGCGGGCCTGGTCCTCTCTCTAGTGTGGACTCGCAGTTTCCTGGTGCCTGCTTTGTGGGAGCTTTGGCAGGGGTTTCTCCCCCGCATCTTTTGGCACTACTTATCTGCTGGAGTCGGCCTAGTACTGGGTTCTACGCTGTGGGGCTGACAGCGAGCTGGCGCATGGGACGTGCTTGCAGTGATTTGAGTCCCTTTTAGGTGGCACACGGATCCTTCTTCTCACGACAGTTGACAGCAGCTACAGCGTTGCTCCCTTTTCCTGCACTGTTCACGCTGCGGCTAACTCTTCCTGAGTTCATATCCTGCCTTTACTGCACCTCTCTTTCCTGCTGTTGTTTGGACCGACCGGCAGTGCCGTGCCCTATTCCCCTACTAAGATGGGCCATGGCGACCCCAAACAGAAGCAGCTAACTTTGAAACCACCAAGACACCGCAACGCCCACGTTCACCTTAGGGCTCGAATTATGCCCCTGACCAGACAACTGCTGATCCACCTCTGGACAGTACAGCGGCAGTCATATCTGAACTCCGTTTCAGGTTCAAGGCTATTGACTCCAGGTTCGACTCCCCTAAACATCGTTTGGATACCATGAATGAGCGACTGGAACGCCATGGTGTCAGAATAGAGGGTACAGAGCACAGGATATCACAAGTGGAAGACGAACATGCAACTACAACGAAAAGCCTTTAACGCATTGAACGCATCCTGAAAACCATTGCTTCTAAAAATGAGGATTTGGAAGCTAGGTCCCGTTGCAACAACATTTGCATAGCGGGCATTCCAGAGTCCACAAATACTGGCCGAATGGACACTTTCGTGGAACACTTACTGTCTGACCTCTTTGACAAGCAGTACAAAGATTAGGTTCACTGTTCCTGGAAAGGAAAGGAAGAAGGGGTGTCTAGGTAATAGGCAGGATGTGCGGGACGGTCAACAAGACTGTTTCTTGTTGCACTCACACATCCATGTTTCATCATCAGGCGGTTGCTCCTTGCCAGGCCGGCGCTGCAATCCCCTACTGGTTCCCCGAAGGGTCACTTTGGTGGGGAGCTTTTGTTTTTGCTGTTTGATAAGTGCAATGGCTGTCTTGGTGGGATGGTGTGAAGTGTTGGTGATGAAGTGAGCTAAAACTGATTAGGGGATATCACTTAAACCTTTAATATGTGGATTACCCTGTCAGGTTAAAAACCCTTTATAGGTTAGTGCTACTGGAGGGGTTACAATGTGCCCTCGTAGTTTGGTTTGTTTTCCTTATTAGGATCAAACATTGGTCAGCATGTTTCGCGGCCCGTTGGTCAAATTGATCTGTGGCGCTCCTTCAGGACCTTAAATGTGGGTGAGTTGCCTACCCCACACTTGTGTTAGTTTAAAAGTAGTACCCTGGATGGTGGTACCTACTTGTGTTATCGTTTCAATTGGTTGTCCAACGTAAGTTAAGGATCTATTGTGCCTCATGAGATGAGGCAGAGGTGTCGCATAATGGCGTGAGTTTCCACGTGCAAGCTGCTTGCTGCACCTACCCTGCTCCTCCGCTCTCCTGAGTGCTCGGCACAATAGATCCTTCACCACACTCGCTCCGGTTTTAACCTGGCTGTTTAACTCTATAGAAGGCCCGGGAATGGTGCTGTCCTCGATGTTGGAAGCCTCCATTGTTGTCATTCCTCAACCGAGGAAGGATAAAAAGCAATGTGACTCCTACTGCCCAGTAAGGCCTCAACGTGGATATCAAATTGTTCACTAGCATTTTGGCAGCCTGATTGGGTCCGCTCATGCCGGATATGATTGAGCTGGATCCGATTGATCCGGATCTGGCAGGATTATTCCAGCACTGACAATGCAGTGACAACACCAAACAGATCATCCACCTGATTGACAAGGCCAAACGCTCCAAGACGGAAATAATGCTCCTGACCATAGATGCTGAGAAGGCGTTTGAGTGGTGCATTGGCCCTACTTGAAGGCGACACTCACTCACTTTGGCTTTGGAACGCGATTCTGCACATGGGTCCTTAGCAAATATATCCAACCGCGGGTGACAGTCCTAGTAAATGGTCACAACTCAGCTCCTTTTCCCATCTTCCGAGGTACACTGCAGAGGTACCCGCTGTTATGCTTGCTGTTTGCTCTAAATATGGAGCCTTTAGCTAAGCGTATATGGGACAATATTACCAGGGTAAACTTTGGTGGGGAGGAACACACGATTAGCGTTTATGCGGACGATGTAATAGTGGCACTGGATAACTCTGTTGAGGCCCTCCCGGCCTTTCTGGCCAAAATAGAGGTCTTTGGCAGAGCTGTGGGATTCCGTATTAACATCAAAAAGACACAGGCCTTCAACCCTTCGGTCCCTCCAGCGATGGCTGCGCCACTCGCCTGCCAATATCCAATACAATGGACGACTACCTCCATCCCCTACTTAGAGGTCCAGGTGGCCCCAACAGTGAAGGTGACCGTGGCCCTCAACTACAAACCTTACTTCAGCAAATTAAGAGCTACCTGGCCCAATGGAAACACTATTGGCTGTCCCGGCTTGGCTGCATAGCTGCACTAAAGATGAATGCCCTCCCAAATACCCTGTTCCTAATTCAGGCTCTCCCGATTGAACCTCCCGCAGGTATGATTCAGTCCCTACAGGGAGAGATGAACCGCTTTGTCTAGGCAGAGGGGAGACCACGTATGAGTCGAGATCAGAGCTACAGACCCCCAAAAGAAGGGGGTTTGGGGATTCCAAACCTCCTGCACTACTACCAAGCAGCTCAGCTCCGGCATGTGGCAGAATGGACTAGGGAGAAATCCGAGAAACATTGGCTATTTATGGACCGGGCGGTCGTGGTGTCACATTTGTGTAAGGTCTTGTTTCTGAGACAACCACAGAAAGCGTGGGGCCTTTACTGCTCACAGGTCACTAAAGGCACTCTTGAGGAGTGGGATTGAGTGGCTACATGCAAGGACTTATCAGCATTTCCCTCCATGCTCACACCGATCGTAGGCAACAACTAATTTACACCGGGACTTTACCAGGCCACGTTCCAGCCGTGGCAACGTGCAGGGTGCCGATCTGTTGCCAGCTATTTGATGACGAAGGCTCTCTTCCCTTTGAACAGGTAAGTATGACTTATACGCTGTCAGAATCGGAGAGAATGCACTACATTCAGGTCTGACATTGGCTAACACACCCGACTGCACAACGCTCCCTTCCTTCCTTTGAGAGGTGGTTGGTAACGAAGACCTCAGATAATTGCCTCATCACTGAACTGTACGGTATCTTGCAACAAGCTACCCCACCGACTAAGATCTTGGGGCAGAAACAATAGGAACTTGAATTGAGAAGAAAGTTAGCACACTAAGAATGGGAGGCGGTGTACTGCAGAGCACATCACACAGCGCGTAACGCAGCCAGCGTGGAGACTGCTACTAAAATAGCTACATATTAGTATCTTACACCAGCGCACGTACACACAGGTAACCCTGCATGTTGTGTGGGTGCTGGAGAAGCTGTGGGTCCCCCGAGACGTTGCTCCACTTGCTCTGGGACTGCCCCAAACGTACACGGTACTGGGACATGATCCTAACTGACATAAACACCCACTTTAACACATAGCTACCTCGTTTCCCAGCATACACTATGTTAGGGCTCCCAAACGCTCTCACCTTTCTGCTTAAATCCCGTAGAGAGTCTTGCATTAGTGGCAGCCCTCCAGAACATCCTCGCACACTGGGGCACCAACACACTCCCGACGCATCTCGGATGGCTTCACTGCCCATGGCACATACTGGGAATGGAGAAACATACCCTTGTGCTAACCGCTCAGAGCTACTGTAATCAGGAGCTCTGGAGCCCATACATTGCTCTTCTGTCGCAGAATTTCGAGAAATGATGTGCCCTAGATAGCTATGCTTGTTGTTCTTGATAGACACTGATACCTCCGCATTGACTGGTAAAGCCTACCAGGGCGAACCCATCAAATGTTACATAGTGCCTTATTGCTTAGAGGACATTGGTTGTGACTACTCTGGGGTGAAGGTGAGGGGGGTAGATTTGTTGGAAGTTTTGCTGCAATCCGATGTACTTGGTTTCACTATGGAGTGATGTATCGCACGTTATTCACTGGTTTGCTTTTATTGAAATGCAATAAAGCGATATGAACCATAAAAACATATGACTTCGACATTTTTGGCAACTTTTTGTCTGGAGAACCGTCAAGGGACTGGGATCAACCTGCCAGACGATTTGTGGAGGATGCATCAACGGTGGACCGACTTCACCACAGCTCCCACTGCGTTCTCCTCTCAACTCCGTAATTTGTCAATGACGAGCCCTCCTCCTCCCCAATTCCCAACCGCAGCTTCATCGGCGCCACCGTTAAAGGAGACCCAATTGATGCCGGAGACCTCCTTGGGCACAAAAAGTTGAACTTTTCCCACCAGAGATTTTCTCAACTAAACCCACGGTTTCGCTGAGGTTCCATCTCAATGCCAGAATCAGTCGAGCCGTTTCCCATTGACACCAGTCCACTGCCTGCTTTCATTGAATGCTTGGGGGTAACTTTTGGATCTGGACCAAACTTAGCCTTGTCCGTGTCAAGCGAGACCAGTTGCTCGTGGTTGGAGTTTGAGCTTTTTGGAGCTATTTTTATTATTGGATTTTTGTCATCTTGAAGTCATTATGCTTGTTAAATTAGTCTATATTTTTATGAACTGGAGTGGGATTTTAATTGTGTTGTGTTTTTTACGTAAGCTGTTTTAGTATTCTAAATGCTTTACACATTTTCTTAAGTTAATCCGGTCTGATCTGTGCCACAGCTCCGAGGGGTTGAGCTCAGGTTTCCATTACTGAAACCTTTACTGGACCTAAGAAGATTAGTGACATTATCATTTGTGGTGGACTACCTTTCACCACATCTATTTATCCACATTCCTAAAGGTGTTAATCAATCAATCAATCAATCAATCATGTCACTTATAAAGCGCACTACATACCCGCGAGGGTCTCAAGGCGCTGGGGGAAGAGGGGGGTGGTGCTGCTACTGATCGAAGAGCCAGGTCTTGAGGAGTCTTCTGAAGGCCAGTAGGTCTTGGGTCTGCCGAAGGTTGGTGGGGAGGGTGTTCCAGGTCTTGGTGGCGAGGTGGGAGAAGGATCTGCCGCCGGCGGTCGTTTTCCGGATGCGGGGGACTGTGGCGAGGGCGAGGCTGGTGGAGCGGAGCTGGCGGGTGGAGGTGTAGAAGCTGAGTCGTCTGTTGAGGTAGGCTGGTCCGGAGTTGTGGAGTGCTTTGTGTGCGTGGGTGAGGAGCTTGAAGGTTATCCTCTTGTTGACAGAGAGCCAGTGCAGGTCTCTCAGGTGGGGTGTGATGTGGCTGCGTCGGGGGATGTCGAGGATAAGACGTGCAGAGGCGTTCTGGATGCGTTGCAGCCGTCTCCAGGAGCTTAGCCGTCGTTCCTGCGTAGAGGGCGTTTCCGTAGTCCAGCCTGCTGGTGACGAGGGCCTGGGTGACTGTTTTTCTTGTTTCGGTGGGGATCCACTTGAAGATCCTGCGGAGCATTCGGAGGGTGTTGAAGCAGGATGAGGAAACGGCGTTGACCTGCTTAGTCATGGAGAGGGTGGGGTCGAGGATGACCCCTAGGTTGCGTGCGTGGTCGGTGGGTGTCGGGGCTGTTCCCAGTGATGTCGGCCACCAGGAGTCGTCCCATGCTGAAGGGTTGGAACCAAGGATGAGGACCTCCGTCTTGTCCGAGTTCCATTCGGCAACGGCCTTCATTCCTTCGTGGAGGTGGGCTTTGGCGGTGTGAGGGTCTTTGGTGAGGGAGAGGATCAGCTGGGTGTCGTCGGCGTAGGAGATGATGTTGAGGTTGTGCTGTCGGGCGACGTGGGCGAGGGGTGCCATGTAGATGTTGAACAGCGTTGGGCTGAGGGAGGAGCCTTGGGGTACGCCGCAGATGATCTTGGTGGCTTTGGATCGGAAGGGGCGAGGCGGACGCTTTGTGTTCTGCCGGAGAGGAAGGATGTGGTCCAGTCCAGGGCCTTCTCTTGGATCCCGGCGTCGTGAAGACGTGTTCGTAGTGTGTGGTGGCAGACCGTGTCGAAGGCGGCTGATAGGTCCAGGAGGATGAGGGCTGCTGTTTCTCCGTTGTCTAGCAGGGTCCTGATGTCATCGGTGGCGGCGATGAGGGCGGTTTCGGTGCTGTGGTTGCTGCGGAAGCCGGACTGGGAAGGGTCCAGGATGTTGTTCTCCTCGAGGTAGCGGGTCAGTTGTTTGTTGACGATTTTCTCGGTGACCTTCGCGGGGAACGGGAGCAGAGAGATGGGTCGGAAGTTCTTGAGGTCCTTGGGGTCTGCCTTGGGTTTCTTGAGTAAGGCGGTGATCTCGGCGTGCTTCCAGCTTTCCGGGAAGGTTGCTGTCTCGAAGGAGATGTTGATTATTTTCCGGAGATGGGGCGCGATGGCTGTACTGGCTTTGTTGAAGACGTGGTGAGGGCACGGGTCTAGCGGTGAGCCGGAGTGGATGGTGTTCATGATCTCGCTGGTGTCCTAGTCGTTGATGTTGGTCCAGGAGAGCAGGCGGTTGGTGGTTGTGGGGGCAGTGGTCTCGGTGGTTGCCGGGCGGTCGTGGTGTTGAAGCTGTCGTGGATGTCGGCGATTTTGCGGTGGAAGAAGGTGGCCAGTGAGTCGCACAGGTCTCGCGACGGCGGGATGTCGTTGGTGTTGGAGCTGGGGTTGGAGAGTTCCTTCACGATGTTGAAGAGCTCTTTGCTGTTGTGTGCGTTGTTGTCTAGGCGGTCTTTGAGTGAGGCCCTTTTGGCGGATCTGATGAGGTGATGGTGACTGCGGGTGGCGCTCTTGTGGGCGGCGTAGCTGTCCGCTGTCCGTTCGTGGAGCCAGATCTTCTCCAGTTTTCGGCATGTTCGTTTGGAGGCCTGGAGGTCTTCGGTGAACCAGGTGGCTTTCTTGCTGGTGTGGCTGTTGGGCGGATTCTTGAGCGGGGCGAGGGTGTTGGCGCAGTCGTCGATCCACTGTCTGAGGTTGCGGGCGGCGGTGTCAGGGTCGGAGGGTTCGGAGGGTGGGCTCAGGGCGAGGGTTGTGGTTAGCTGGTCTTCGGTGACTCTGCTCCAGCAGTGGCGAGGCATTTGTTCGGTGCGGTGGTGCGTGGTGGGCTTCCTGTAGGTGAAGTGGATGCAGTGGTGGTCAGTCCAGTGGGGTTCGGAGGTGTGGTTGAAGGAGACGTGTGGGCTTGCGGAAAAGATGGAGTCTAGCGTGTGGCCGGCGGCGTGGGTGGGTGTAGTCACGAGCTGTCTGAGTCCGAGGGTGGCGAGGTTGTCGATCAGGGTGGTGGAGTTGGTGTCCTTGTTGTTCTGGAGGTGGAAGTTCAGGTCCCCGAGGAGGATGTAGTCCGTGGAGGCGATGGCGTGTGTGCTGACGAAGTCAGCGATAGAATTGCTGAACTGTGGTTGGGGTCCGGGGGGTCTGTAGATGAGGGTTCCTCTGAGGGTGGTGTTGGGATCGGTGTGGATCTGGAAGTGCATGTGTTCGGCGGTGCTGAGGGTGTCGTCGGTGTTGGTTGAGACTCTGAGGGTGTTCCTGTGGACGATGGCGATGCCTCCTCCGACTCCGTTGGTGCGGTCCCTGCGGGTGATCTTGTAGCCGTCCGGGATGGCAATGGCGATGTCGGGGGCTGAAGCGGGATTCAGCCAGGTCCCCGTCAGGAATGCGACGTCTGGGGAGGTTGAGTCGAGAAGGTCCCAGAGTTCGATGGCGTGTTTGCGGGCGGAGCGGGTGTTGAGGAGGACGCATCTGAGGTAGTTGGGTTCTTTCCTGGGCGGTGGTTTGGCGGGGCGGATGCTGGCAAAGCTGCAGTTCTGGCAGGTGAAGGGCCCTTGGGTGCGCTTCGGGGTGGCCCGGTAGCAGGCGTGATCTTTTCCGGGGTTGAGTGCGTGGAGGGTGCTGGCGTCGTATCGGCGTCTGTTGATGTGGCGGGCGCGGGGGATGCCCGGACCAGGGGTTCTGGCGCTGGGCGCGGTCCCGGCGTGGATGGGCGCAGACGGGCTTGCCTTAGGCGCGCCTTCGGCGCGCCAGCGGCGCGCCCGCTGCGCATGTCCGCGGCGCGGCCGCCCAGCGGCCGCCATAAATGGGGACGTGGGAGGGAGGAGCAGGGAATGGGGCAGCGAATGGGCAGTGAGGGGGCGGGGCCGCAGGGGCGCAGCGGCGGGAAACAGGCACGGAAAGGAAAAAACGACCACAATCAGGGCAGCAAGGGGGCACAGAAAGGAAAAAAACTAGCACAATCAGGGCAGCAAGGGGGCACAGAAAGGAAACAAGCATTGGCATAGCCAATAGGTCTCACCTTTGGGACCTTATAAGTGTTTAACCATACAGCATATTACCATGGGTGCTGTGCTGTTACGGATTGAAGAGCTATACAATTACTACACACTGGGTCATGCAGTCTGATTAAGGAATACATGCTTGCCTCAGGAAACAGAATTAAATCTTGGTTAGTGCAGAGGAGAATAGTGACATGTCTTTTTAGCGCTACGAGGACAGGAAGATGGACTCAGAGAGGGATGGAGTTCCAGAGTTTAGGGGCTAGATAGCTATGGAGCTACCGCCAATGCGCACTTGCTTAACTCTCAGGATGCTGGCCAGCATGGCACCAGAAGATCTGAGGTTCCTAAGTGGAAGGTTTGATAAGGGAATGCAAGTTCTGTGGGCCCTTATTCTGAAAGACCTTGTGTTTTAGCGACCTCGTTACAATAGACACCTGTGTATGTCTTTGCACTATAGAGGGAGCGATCTGATTGGCTGCTTTATGTTCAGTAGAGGTTGTTTTTTTCTTCATCCATTCAAGTCTTAATTTGTCTGACAAGGGATATCACCATAGGACGTATTAGGAGCCGCTATTTTTTTTAACACGTAGCATAAGGAACATAATAAGGGAAGCTTTTTAAGTGTGCAGCATAGAACCAAATAGGTTTGATGTTACGAAGGACATCTTTATAAGTAGCGTTTCATGACATTTGTATAGTTTTATGAACCATCAACAAATACAACGTAATCTTTGAACTCGGATCAACTCTTTCAACATCCGAGGTTTGATTTGCAGAGGTTTCCGGGTTGGATCAGTTTGCACTTCTTACGGATTTACACAGGTTTCTTCCTGGTGCTCGGAAGGTGAGGAGAGTGGCAAGAGGAGGAGAAGAAAACAGAGAGGAAAGATGAGGAATCGGAAGATGGAAAGAAGGGAGGGAGAAATACGGGTCGAGAGGAAGAGAAGAGGGGAGAAGCTGAAAACGGAGATTCAATCATTAGCTTATGGATGCAGTCTCCGTGTCCTCTTTCTCAAGCCTACCCTCTCTAGTCCCTCTCTTTGGGTGCGGGTTGTACCACGTGACTGAAAAACAGTTGGGTGCGCTGTGGCGCACCAGTGGGCTACCTAGACCGGTGTAATGATACTTGTTGTGTTATATCTGGATGAATGGACAGAAGCACCAAAATACCAATTGGGCAGCACACTATACTAAGCCCAGATTTAGTGTTTTAAGCCACGCCCTTAATTACAGCACCCACGCCCCTATCAGAGACCCTCCCGTTTTATCATCCCACTTAAAGCCCTGCGCACAGGTATAGATTTCTCTGTGCTGCTTTTGACGTGGGGCAATCTAACCAGTTCATGAGCCAGCCGGGTACACAGCAACCTTTGGGACAGTCAGAGAAGCCAGTGATATTGGACCATCGCCGCTTCAACCTCGTCTGCCCTTGCAATACCGGGGCAGAGCTGCTCTATAACACTCAGCGCTTTTAACGGAGATGTACTGAGTACCTGCACTAATTTATTTCCTAACTTAGCATACCTGCACCACACCGCAATTGCGCAATACATTTAATCGAATAGCAGCAGGAATTGTAAGTAGCAACCAGGTACTCTACTAGGGTAACTCTAGGTCACTGATCACACTCCATTATACATTTTACAGGGCACTCTGCTATGCCAGAAAAAATATTTAAGCACACTGTTCTCATCTCCTATACAGACTGTACTGCAAACACGGCACATTAGCTGTAATAAATTATTCCGAGAGCCTCCGTAACGCTGTTTACTATGCCTGAAGCAAATGAAAGGATCACAAGGAACAAAACGAAAGTATACACAACAATAATTAGAATACTGTCTATTTCAAAGAAAAGGAAGGCAGTGACAAGCCTAATGTTTCCGCATCCACGGGAAGGGTACAATAAAAATATGCGCCTTCCGTTTTAAGTACATTTCTTGTGGTGACTGGGGGGGCACAGATTACCAACGGAGTTTGGGGCAGGGGGACTAAGGCAGCTACCATTCCTGCCTGCGCGATCACGTACACTCGAGAAGCATTCTTGAGAAGTAGTTGGCAGGATTTTCCCATCCAATACAAAGCTAGAGTACATTCTCCGAGCCACTTCAACCAATGAAAACGCGACCAAAAACATTTGGCCAATCCTGCCACAAGCAATCTCCAACCAATCCATGATTTCGACAGGTTCCACCCACTAATAGAATATGTTTACTCGTACGTGATTGGTTGCAATCCTGGTGGGTGCCACAAGAAGATTTGGGTTCGCTGTATGATTAAGGTAAAAAGTATGATTAAGGTAAAATCTTTTATACATACAATGTCCCTGGCAGTGATCCCGACATAAACAACACTTTTCTGCTTCGTTTAACGTAGTGCTCGGGAAAATTCTGCAGAGGTGTTACTCATCTGGTTCTTTGCATAGTATTTTCCTATCGTAAGGGGCGATCTTTCAAGGTGGATGATAAACGACCTTCCCTTTGGGGGTAGCTCCTCACATTTCACACCAGCGAGGGTAACCAGATTCTCTAAACAAACAAGCGCTGAAACACATGCGCGGCCGCGAAAGTTACAGTACTCGTGCATGGGACGGGACAGAAAAGCAAGGTTTCAGATGGGGGCGAGACTCGCACAGCGTTTCCCTTGCGGGAGCGAGCAGGAACCATCTGTTAATTACAAACAGATGGTTATGAAAGCTCGTTCCCGCAAGGGAATCGCCAAACGTGCACGCGTTGCTATTGAAAGCAATGCAACGTGTGCACGTTTTTCGGGGAAAAAGCGAACCGATTACTAAAGGTGTCTCCTATGCAGCGCATGCGCGCTGCGTAGGCGAGACCTAAAACGAGCACAATCAGGGCAGCAAGGGGGCACAGAAAGGAAAAAACGAGCACAATCAGGGCAGCAAGGGGGCACAGAAAAGAAAAAAACGAGCACAATCAGGGCAGCAAGGGGGCACAGAAAGGAAAAACGAGCACAATCAGGGCAGCAAGGGGGCACAAAAAGGAAAAAACGAGCACAATCAGGGCAGCAAGGGGGCACAGAAGAAAAAAAACGAGCACAATCAGGGGCAGCAGCAGGGCACACAGACGGAGCTGTGTGGTGGGGGAGCGACCTACCAGTCAAGGTCAGGGGTCGCTCTCTTCACCACACAGCGGCTGCCATAAATGGGGAGGTGGGAGGGAGGAGCAGGGAATGGGGCAGCGAATGGGCAGTGAGGGGGCGGGGCCGCAGGGGCGCAGCGGCGGGAAACAGGCACGGAAAGGAAAAAACGAGCACAATCAGGGCAGCAAGGGGGCACAGAAAGGAAAAAAACTAGCACAATCAGGGCAGCAAGGGGGCACAGAAAGGAAACAAGCATTGGCATAGCCAATAGGTCTCACCTTTGGGACCTTATAAGTGTTTAACCATACAGCATATTACCATGGGTGCTGTGCTGTTACGGATTGAAGAGCTATACAATTACTACACACTGGGTCATGCAGTCTGATTAAGGAATACATGCTTGCCTCAGGAAACAGAATTAAATCTTGGTTAGTGCAGAGGAGAATAGTGACATGTCTTTTTAGCGCTACGAGGACAGGAAGATGGACTCAGAGAGGGATGGAGTTCCAGAGTTTAGGGGCTAGATAGCTATGGAGCTACCGCCAATGCGCACTTGCTTAACTCTCAGGATGCTGGCCAGCATGGCACCAGAAGATCTGAGGTTCCTAAGTGGAAGGTTTGATAAGGGAATGCAAGTTCTGTGGGCCCTTATTCTGAAAGACCTTGTGTTTTAGCGACCTCGTTACAATAGACACCTGTGTATGTCTTTGCACTATAGAGGGAGCGATCTGATTGGCTGCTTTATGTTCAGTAGAGGTTGTTTTTTTCTTCATCCATTCAAGTCTTAATTTGTCTGACAAGGGATATCACCATAGGACGTATTAGGAGCCGCTATTTTTTTAACACGTAGCATAAGGAACATAATAAGGGAAGCTTTTTAAGTGTGCAGCATAGAACCAAATAGGTTTGATGTTACGAAGGACATCTTTATAAGTAGCGTTTCATGACATTTGTATAGTTTTATGAACCATCAACAAATACAACGTAATCTTTGAACTCGGATCAACTCTTTCAACATCCGAGGTTTGATTTGCAGAGGTTTCCGGGTTGGATCAGTTTGCACTTCTTACGGATTTACACAGGTTTCTTCCTGGTGCTCGGAAGGTGAGGAGAGTGGCAAGAGGAGGAGAAGAAAACAGAGAGGAAAGATGAGGAATCGGAAGATGGAAAGAAGGGAGGGAGAAATACGGGTCGAGAGGAAGAGAAGAGGGGAGAAGCTGAAAACGGAGATTCAATCATTAGCTTATGGATGCAGTCTCCGTGTCCTCTTTCTCAAGCCTACCCTCTCTAGTCCCTCTCTTTGGGTGCGGGTTGTACCACGTGACTGAAAAACAGTTGGGTGCGCTGTGGCGCACCAGTGGGCTACCTAGACCGGTGTAATGATACTTGTTGTGTTATATCTGGATGAATGGACAGAAGCACCAAAATACCAATTGGGCAGCACACTATACTAAGCCCAGATTTAGTGTTTTAAGCCACGCCCTTAATTACAGCACCCACGCCCCTATCAGAGACCCTCCCGTTTTATCATCCCACTTAAAGCCCTGCGCACAGGTATAGATTTCTCTGTGCTGCTTTTGACGTGGGGCAATCTAACCAGTTCATGAGCCAGCCGGGTACACAGCAACCTTTGGGACAGTCAGAGAAGCCAGTGATATTGGACCATCGCCGCTTCAACCTCGTCTGCCCTTGCAATACCGGGGCAGAGCTGCTCTATAACACTCAGCGCTTTTAACGGAGATGTACTGAGTACCTGCACTAATTTATTTCCTAACTTAGCATACCTGCACCACACCGCAATTGCGCAATACATTTAATCGAATAGCAGCAGGAATTGTAAGTAGCAACCAGGTACTCTACTAGGGTAACTCTAGGTCACTGATCACACTCCATTATACATTTTACAGGGCACTCTGCTATGCCAGAAAAAATATTTAAGCACACTGTTCTCATCTCCTATACAGACTGTACTGCAAACACAGCACATTAGCTGTAATAAATTATTCCGAGAGCCTCCGTAACGCTGTTTACTATGCCTGAAGCAAATGAAAGGATCACAAGGAACAAAACGAAAGTATACACAACAATAATTAGAATACTGTCTATTTCAAAGAAAAGGAAGGCAGTGACAAGCCTAATGTTTCCGCATCCACGGGAAGGGTACAATAAAAATATGCGCCTTCCGTTTTAAGTACATTTCTTGTGGTGACTGGGGGGGCACAGATTACCAACGGAGTTTGGGGCAGGGGGACTAAGGCAGCTACCATTCCTGCCTGCGCGATCACGTACACTCGAGAAGCATTCTTGAGAAGTAGTTGGCAGGATTTTCCCATCCAATACAAAGCTAGAGTACATTCTCCGAGCCACTTCAACCAATGAAAAACGCGACCAAAAACATTTGGCCAATCCTGCCACAAGCAATCTCCAACCAATCCATGATTTCGACAGGTTCCACCCACTAATAGAATATGTTTACTCGTACGTGATTGGTTGCAATCCTGGTGGGTGCCACAAGAAGATTTGGGTTCGCTGTATGATTAAGGTAAAAAGTATGATTAAGGTAAAATCTTTTATACATACAATGTCCCTGGCAGTGATCCCGACATAAACAACACATTTCTGCTTCGTTTAACGTAGTGCTCGGGAAAATTCTGCAGAGGTGTTACTCATCTGGTTCTTTGCATAGTATTTTCCTATCGTAAGGGGCGATCTTTCAAGGTGGATGATAAACGACCTTCCCTTTGGGGGTAGCTCCTCACATTTCACACCAGCGAGGGTGACCAGATTCTCTAAACAAACAAGCGCTGAAACACATGCGCGGCCGCGAAAGTTACAGTACTCGTGCATGGGACGGGACAGAAAAGCAAGGTTTCAGATGGGGGCGAGACTCGCACAGCGTTTCCCTTGCGGGAGCGAGCAGGAACCATCTGTTAATTACAAACAGATGGTTATGAAAGCTCGTTCCCGCAAGGGAATCGCCAAACGTGCACGCGTTGCTATTGAAAGCAATGCAACGTGTGCACGTTTTTCGGGGAAAAAGCGAACCGATTACTAAAGGTGTCTCCTATGCAGCGCATGCGCGCTGCGTAGGCGAGACCTAAAAACGAGCACAATCAGGGCAGCAAGGGGGCACAGAAAGGAAAAAACGAGCACAATCAGGGCAGCAAGGGGGCACAGAAAAGAAAAAAAACGAGCACAATCAGGGCAGCAAGGGGGCACAGAAAGGAAAAAACGAGCACAATCAGGGCAGCAAGGGGGCACAGAAAGGAAAAAACGAGCACAATCAGGGCAGCAAGGGGGCACAGAAGAAAAAAAACGAGCACAATCAGGGGCAGCAGCAGGGCACACAGACGGAGCTGTGTGGTGGGGGAGCGACCTACCAGTCAAGGTCAGGGGTCGCTCTCTTCACCACACAGCGGCTGCCATAAATGGGGAGGTGGGAGGGAGGAGCAGGGAATGGGGCAGCGAATGGGCAGTGAGGGGGCGGGGGCGCAGCGGCGGGAAACAGGCACGGAAAGGAAAAAACGAGCACAATCAGGGCAGCAAGGGGGCACAGAAAGGAAAAAAACTAGCACAATCAGGGCAGCAAGGGGGCACAGAAAGGAAAAAACGAGCACAATCAGGGCAGCAAGGGGGCACAGAAAGGAAAAAACGAGCACAATCAGGGCAGCAAGGGGGCAC
Source organism: Calotriton arnoldi (assembly GCA_963921515.1). Lineage (NCBI taxonomy): Eukaryota > Metazoa > Chordata > Amphibia > Caudata > Salamandridae > Calotriton > Calotriton arnoldi. Next base: position 1,359,210 of record CAWUFW010000116.1, read on the forward strand.
AGAAAGGAAAAAACGAGCACAATCAGGGCAGCAAGGGGGCACAGAAAGGAAAAAACGAGCACAATCAGGGCAGCAAGGGGGCACAGAAGGAAAAAAACGAGCACAATCAGGGGCAGCAGCAGGGCACACAGATGGAGCTGTGTGGTGGGGGAGCGACCTACCAGTCAAGGTCAGGAAATTACCTTGTATCGTCTCACTCATTGTCACAATATCACCTCACAGACTGTGGCCATAACTTTCAAGCAATATAGTAACAAATGACAGTGGTTTTAAATTATATTTGAAAATTAATATTTATAGGATATAGTAATATCACAAATGTACAAGAAGGCTAATAATCAACTTCCATATTCTTACAGAATATTGTGTAAACATTTCCTGACTAAATGGCGTAATGTCATGTAGGGCTTCATTTAAGAGGTTTTGGCACAGGGCAGTGCCGCAAGGAATCTTGCTACACTACCCTGCGTCAAAAGAAAAGGGCAGGATTGCGCCATATCTATGAGATATGGCGCATTCCTGTCCTTTTCCCATGCACCGGCACACAATGGGCTGCCATGCGCCAACACATGCACCCTTGCGCCATGGTGCAAGGGTGCCTGCGTTGCGGGGCTGATTGATTTTGTGCAGGAAAGGACACTTTTCCGCACAAAATCAATTATTTGAGATGATTTCCTCTTTCTATGTGTGCTGCACAATGCAGCAAACATAAAAAGAGGACAAAACGAGGAAAAAAGAAAACATTTTTCCTCGTTGCGCCTCCCTATCGCCACCCCTGGGGTGGCGTTAGAATGGGACGCATTCCCAGATTTACAATTCCTCGTAAATCTGAGGATGCCTCAGATTCCATGAGTGTTGTGTGGGTACACCCACAGCAACACCCATGGAATGCCCCTTTAACACAGTGCTCTGCGTGAAAGGAGCACACATTTACAAGCCATCTAAAGTGGCTTTGCGTGGCCTTGTAAATATGCTGCGGCACATTGCGCAACCGGAGCGTCAAAAAAGTGTCGCAAGGGGCCACGTAAATGAGGCTCTTAGTTTGATGTAATGTCACAGAAAATCAAAACATTACATTTAGGGGTATATTCACAAGAACGTGTGATAACTACCGCAAGAGTAGCGTAACGCAACTTTCAATAACGCAGCCCATCACGGGAAAATAACCCCGTGTCAACGTGGAATTCACAACAAGGTGGTACCATGCGATAGCCTGCCGAAACCGCGGACAAAGTCTGCGATACAACCACCACGATGGAGATAAAAACACAAACCACAACACCAAAAAACACGCGATGGGCCAAAGCGTGATGAGGAAACAGCTACAAGCTGCACCAGGCCTGCAACACACACCTGGCAGGCGTCAAAAATCTCCATAAAAGCAGGAAAAAAAACCCACACACAAACTGACCAACACCCAAGCACCATGGAGGCAGCCGGAGCACGCGCAGAGGACGAGCGCAACCCCACAAGCACCCCGGACGACCAGCCTGGGACTTCGGGACAGGGAAAGGCATGGACAAGAAGACCAGGAAGACCAAGTTCAGTCCGCAGGCGAACCGGATCATAGTCACGGAGGTGATGGAACACCATCAACAACTCTTCGTCACCTCCAACGTGTCATTGGGTACCAAAAATGGAATATGGCGGGACATCGTCGACAAGGTGAATGCTGTCGGAGAGCACAAGCGGACAATGGACGAGGTCAAGAGGCGATGGAATGACATCAAGCTGAAGACCAAGGATAAACTCTCCGCCAACCTGAAGGCAGCAACGCAGACCGGAGGTGGGGGCCCAGCGCCACAGCTGGAGCTGGATGACATGAAGGAGCTGGTGTCGACAGTCATCAGTGTGGAGACTGTGGCCGGAGTCGGGGGACCGGACACTGCTCGACAGGACACAACACAACCGCAACAGGGTGAGTGACCACCAGGTACTGGGGGGACGGGGGGAGATGGCCACAATGGCACACATGCACAAGCAAGCAGGGCACAGTGCACACCCACAATCACTCTGGGTCCTCGCCCAGACCCACACACTGTCACAATGTACAATGCCATGCTGTCTGAATGTCAACCTGTACCATGCGGCTACATACATGTGGACAAATTGTAATACACCATCTCCCCTTCACGTCGCAGGGGCATCTTCAACACCTCCTGCAGAGCAGTCACAGCCACTCTTCACTGATGACGAGGAGGAGGACAACACCAGCATCGACATCCAAACCATCCAAGACCTCATTGACCACCTCCGCAACTCACCTCCAGGATCAGGGCAGCCCAGCTACATCCATGAGACCCCACCCACCACCCAAACCACCCAGCAGGAGGCACCCACAGCCCCGGCACCCTCCCAAGACTCCCAGGAACAACAAATGGCCTTCCAACGCCGTGTGCTGGAGGGCCAGAGGGAGACGGCCGAGCAGGTCCGGGTGGGGTTCGAGCTCATGGCTAACAAACTGGACGCCATCCTTGGGTGTCTATGTCCGCCCCATGGTCTCCAGCGAGCCCTGACTGACATCTCTGGAGTCATGACGCGGAGGGAAGAATACCTGTCCGCTCACAGTGGCCCCAGCGATGCCAGCCTTGAGCTGGCACACATGCGGAGGCTCATAGAGGTCATGGTGCGGATGGAGGCGGAAAGGATGGCAGCCGCCGCTGCACATCAGCGAAATGTAGCTGGGATCTACTGTGCCCTGCATGTCCTCATCATGGCATTGCTGCCACAAGGCGTGGCGATGATGAATGCTGCTGCACCCACACCATCCACATCTCCGCCCCCTGGTGTGTCAGTGCCTCCCAGTGCGGCAGGCGTATCCACTCCGGCACCTGATGTGTCACTGCCACACAGTGCGGCCGACAATCCTCCTCCGGCCCCTGATGAGTCAGTGGCACACAGTGCCGCAGCCGGCACTGCAACACCCACAGGTGGGGCAGGGCACACACCCGGGGACGAGGACGTGGATGGGACTGTGGTCAGGAGGGTCAGCCACTAGCATCCATTACCGCCACCTTGCCTGTTTCTGCTTGGTGCCGCACATGGCCTCAAGACCTACCACTGACCCCCGATACACCCCGAGGCACTCACCTTGGACAGCGACATGGACTGCCACTTGCTGTTTGATGACCAATGACACGGCGGACAGACTGCGGTCTGTACCCTTCCTCTTCCGCAGCACAGGTCATCCCGGGATGGACACTGGCTGGCCCTCCACGGGCCCATATTGTGTGGTGTGCTCGGCATTGCCCTGTACCGCTCCAGCTGCATGACTGCACTGGATGTGCAAATAAACATCCAGTGACGCACTGCTGTGATGTCTTACGTCATTCTTGTGTGGATGAATGTGGTGACAGTGCCTTCCCTTGCGTCAATGATGTTCATCCTGTGGGATGCCAGTAAGGGGGTGCGACATTGCATCTTGTGTAGCGGGTTCCGTGAACACTGTAGCAGGGACACACGCATCAGTCACTTTCTTGTCCGGACATGGACTGGACCACGCCCAGAGCCCACGAGTCATTGTTGCAGGCCCTCCGCTGGTCCGGCGTACGGCAGGCCAGTCCACTCCGCTTACGCACCGAGGGGGGCCCTCATTGCTACTCGTCGCAGCCGTACTCGCTGGTGGTGTGCGGATCACTGGTCTAGTCGTCAGCATGTCACAGCCACTCCTTGGGGGCAGGTTTTCACACACACCACACCCATCCGGCACAGGCGTCACAGGCCATGTAACTCCGCCAACATAAGGGTCCAACGACGTCACATTCCCCTCTTCCGGTGTTGACTGGATGACGGACGCCCCACGGTTCGCACTCATATAGGGCCCATGAGATGCTGCGCACAGGGTTAGTGGCATCCGAGGCCTTGAGTACGGCACGGGCCTACCACCACGTGGCGCAGACTGGGGTTGCACAGGGTTAGTGGCACCAGAGGCCTTGCGGACGGCATAGGCACCCCGCCATGGGACGGTGACTTTGGGTGCACTGAGTCAGTGGCACCTTGAGCTGCTGAGCGGGTGTGCAGCCTGCGTTGATGCCCCGTCCCGGTGGTCCGGACAGCTCAGGTTTTGTTTGCCCTGCTGGACCGCAGTGTAGGCCAGAGCCAGCATGCAGCGCGGGCCTACCGACCCGTGGCGTCGCTTCCGGGATGCCAGAGTTGGTGGCACCCATTGGGCTGAGCGGGTGTGCAGCCTGCGATGATGCCGGGTGCACTGGTATGTCCTCTGCCATGGAGTAATCAAGACCCAGCACCAAACGTGAGACCTGGTGGCCTGCGGAGCTGGGCTGCATGATGTGGAGGGTGCCATGTCCGCGGGCCCCGGGCTTGTGGCTTGCAGCGGCACGTGGTGGGACCTCCTGTCTACGCGCCGGTGGCGGAAGGTGAGCATTGAGGCCTGGGTGTGCATGGGCGGCGGGAGGGGTTGGGGTGCGTCTGCCTGGGTGTGCATGGGCGGGCAGGCGATGTTGTCTTGTGCAAGTGTGTGTACTGTGCCAGTCATGTATCTGGGCTCTGTTTCAGCTGACGGCTCTGAATCAGATGTGTGACCTGGTGAACTGCCCTACATACCGGCACGTGGTTGGAGACACACCGGTGGCAGCAGGTGAGCGGTGTGGCCTGGGTGCGCAGGGGCGGCACTCTCTCTCTCTCTCTCTCTCTCCCTCTCTTCCTCTCTCTCCTCTCTCTTCCTCTCTCTTCCTCTCTCTCTCTCCCTCTCTCTTCCTCTCTCTCTCTCTCTCTCTCTCTCTCCCTCCCTCTCTTCCTCTCTCTCTCCTCTTCTCTCTCTCTCTCCCTCTCCTCCTCTCTCTCCCTCCCTCTCTTCCTCTCTCTCTCCTCTTCTCTCTCTCTCTCTCCCTCTCTTCCTCTCTCTCTCTTCCTCTCTCTCTCCTCTTCTCTCTCCCTCTCTTCCTCTCTCTCTCTCTCCTCTTCTCTCTCTCTCTCTCTCCCTCTCTTCCTCTCTCTCTCCTTCGCTCTCTCTCTGTCCTCTGATGTGCGCAGGACACACCTTCTCATCATGTTTTTTGTCTTACAGGCTGTGACCTACGTATTGTCCGGAGGGAGCGGCCATGTGTCTTCATTTCATTTTGTTGTTCATTTTAATAAAGTTTCATTTGTTGCTTCGAAAGTGAATGTGTGCTGGTCATTTCTGTGACCACACATCCATGTCACCAGTTGTGATTGTGCGGCATCAGGCGGAATATTTTGTACATGTTTAGGTGTGGCTGATGTGGCATGTCTTTGGTCGGGGGGGTGCCAGGGAGGGGAGGTCCTGGGGTGGTGGCGGTGGGTGTTGTGGCCCTCTTGGGTGTCCGGGCCGCATGATGTGTGGCTCCATGGCATCTGTTGCCCTTCGGATGTGGCCCTGGACTGTGCTCCCTTTTGTGGTGCTGGCTGCCGTCCGAGTTTACACCAGGTCAGAGCTGGTGTAGATTTCCTGGTGCTAACGCGCCTTATCGCCTGTTTTGTGTTTTTATCGCGGATGTGGCTGGTCGTTGTGAATGTTGAGGTGTGCTATTGTCTCGGCTTTAGTCACGGGAACGCCTACTCTGCATCTCATTAGCGATATTTGCGCGGGTCCTCTGTGGCGATATTTTTTGCGGCTGCTATCGCGGGTAAACTGGTGCTGTGGGCTGTTTACACCGGCTTGTGAATGGGGGGGTAAATTTATCACGACTTTGGCTGCGATAAAGTGCCGTTAATTCGGCGATAGCTCCTTGTGACTATGCCCCTTAGTCTTCAGTATTATTTTCATAAGAACAGCTCTAGGATATAGACTAAGAAACAAAGAATCAAAACAAAATACAAAAATAACAAAAACATTTTTACTTTGGAAGATAATTAGATAAATGTTTAAAGCATCTGGGGCTTAAATTCCCCCAACTTCAGTTATTTTTCTTTAAGACATTTAAGAAGATCTGAAGCATTAAGCGCAGGACGAACTTCAAAGGTATCTTCAGCGAACACCACTGTTTGCATATCAACACATTGCAAACATCAAGGAACTACTCATCAAACAAAAATTTGTCAACACGCATTTGTCAAACACCATAAATGTATACACCCTATGCCTTAAATTTGATTACGGCAACTTTGTTATAAGAGAAGAAATACCTACTCACCAATATAATGGAAACAAAATAGATTACATGATTACACCATATGTGACAGTAGTCATTCACTGTACTAAATACAATTTTTATGTATGATTATTTAGAAACACAGAATAAATAAATGAAAACCTGCTTGCTTAAAAGTACACAAAAAGAATATCTGCAAGAAGAATGCAAAACCATTAAGCACACACAACATAAAATCAGTTAACTCAAATTCTGCAGCACACATAGAAAGAGGAAAATGCCTCTCAGGATTGTTTTTGTGCAGGAAGGTGATCCTTCCTGCACAAAAACAATCCTACTTACAACGCAGGCACCCTTGCACTATGGTGCAAGGGTACCTGCATTGGCAATAAGCAGCATATTGTGCGCCAGTTCAGGGAAAAGACAGGAATGTGCCGTATTATGTTAAATACAGCGCACTCCTGTCCTTTCCCTATCACGCAGCGCAGCAAGGTGGCTCGCTGGGTTGCATGATTTTTTTTATAAATATGCCCATCGTTCGCTTGTTAGGCTCATGTTTCCAGTCTAAGGCTGAACGAAATTGGCTTGCTTTTATGTAGGCCTCTACATTAAGAAATCCCAGACCCCACTCCACTTTGGGGAGCTTGTGGGTGGTGGTAAAATACAGCTGGTATTTGCCTTTCCAGACAAAATGTAGCTGTCATTTTTTGAGCTGGGATATAACAAGAGTTGGGAAGCGTAGAGGAAGGACCGGGGTAGTGTAGGGAAGGCGAGGCATGAAGTTCATTTTTAAGCTAGTTATCCTTCCTATCCAGGAAATTTCAAACCTGCCCCAACTGTACATGTCTTTACAGAGAGTTTGGAGTAGGGGAAATGTTTATGCCTAAATATTTAATGGCAGTGGATTTCCAGGTGAAGCAATGCTGACGCAGGGGATCGCAGTGGCGTAGCAAGGGGGGGAGCATCCCGCCCCAGGCGGCACGAGTTTTGGGGCGGCGGCCTCCTCCCCGCTCTTATGTGCAGCCGTCGTGGGGTAATCGTGTTGTATGTGGGGGAGGATGGCCCCTTGTGTAGGTAGGGGCATTGTAGCTGGTTAACTTCCCTAGGACAGGCTAAAGGCAGGACAGCCAAGACAGCGCCAACTGAAGCTGGACTGAGAGAGGCTGGAATGCTTCATAGCAGTGGGTGTTGCAGAATGAGAATGACGCTCTACCTACCAATTATAGAGACCACTGGGTAGAGGGCTGCTAGAAGCTTGTCCTGAGGTGCACAGTCCCCCGTGCGATGGCTGACAGTGGCAAGGTCCACTCACCTAGTCACGGGTGATCGCGGTGGTAGGTTAGGCCTCGGAGGCTGCCACTTTCAGGCCACTCCCAGAGGGAGTACATCCGTCACAACAGAGCCAGAATCTCCTGGTCCCCAGCAATCTCGGTCTCAGCCTTGCAGGTGCCCACTCTCGTCCCGGGTTTCCCTCAGATCAGTCCCCCACTCTGGTGTAGCTGACCTCTGGCCATCTCCAAGGCTCCCAGGAGGAACACGGTGACCTCCTAAGGATATCCTCGGCTGCTATGTTCCTACAGTGGCCATTTTGCGAGGCTCCGATGCTCCACTATGCAGGCTTCACGAAAAGGGCTAATGTCCTCCCGATAGCCGGTTCAGGATGTTTGACTCTTGGTGAGCTTCTTTTCAGGAGTGATCCCAAATTAATATTTTAAGGTTTCAGCAGCATCGTTGGGGTGCCCAAGACACAGCACCTAGAGGAGACATGTCTTCTTGGGTCTCCACTCTGGCCATGCCCCCTCAATTACATGATGATTTAAAAACCTGGTCCTCAAAGCTTCACACATTTATGTTGGCGATTGAAGAAGGGAGTCGAGGGGATGGAGATGTCACAACTGATTCATTTGGCTTGTGAAATTAGGTTGATAATTGAGGAAATTACTCTAGCGAATAATGTCCCATAATGAGAGTCCACAAACATTCTTGCAATTAAGTTTAGGCACTGCTCTCCTGCATGAATACTGACTCTAGGTAATCTAAAGCTTTTAGTGGCCCTAAATCAGATTAGCAAAAATCGAATTGTAGGGCCTTTCTACTGGCTATTGCAAAACTTTGGTATGCCACCCTCTCCTCCACTCTCTCATTCCATGCAGAAGACAAGTATCTACAAATTCAAGAGAAATTGATAAGAAGAAACATAAAATAATAAGATTAAAACATTTTCAAGTAGAAAAAAATACATTTTGCCAGATCCAAACCATGTAGATATAAATCCTGTTGCTACAGCAGAAGAATCTAAGCTCTATTTACTAGTTTGCTTTTTCGTCATTGGTGAATGTGGAACTCCTAAGAGCTAGAAAGAATGCATTTTATTACAAATCTTTCATTTTTTAGAATGTTTACATCCATAGTCACCTCTTTTGATGGGAACTCTTTCCAGGCCACAGGCCCTATCAATGATTTTAAAGTGAACAGGATATATTTCAGTATAAGAATCAGGAATAGAAGCGGTAACAGCATAATAATACATAGAAGCCTGAAAAACTGTATACAAACCTGTATCCCATTTCATTACAGTCTAATTGTGACATCACTACTACTCTGAAAGCAAACATTAGCAAAGCCAAACATTCTTGCCTATGGGAGAGTTATTGGCTTTGTCAATTTCTTTTAGCTGCTTTGTGCAGCAGTGCAGCTGCTTTGTAGCATGGCTGAACCTTAGAAAAAGAGTGCTATGACATGGTCAGCGCTGACCGTAAGGGGCAGTGATACGCTTTTTTTTTAGCCTTCACAAAACAAAACATTTGATGACCTTACGTCCAAGCTGAAGTTCGCCATGTTGGTCACACATGAAGAAAGCGTCAAAAAGGCTATGCAGATCAGGGAGCACAGTAGCGTTTGCATCTTTGTAGCATCTTGAAACCCACTGGTGGGACTTTTGGGAGCTATAGCTGGCAGGACGGGAGGTGGCAAACAACGAAAGGGGAAGAGGTAGGGGTGCGGACAGGGCAAACATCAGCGGGGGAGGGGCAGGGGTGAACCGGACAAGCAACAACGCAAGAAAAAAGTCAGGACAAGCAACAATGCATGAGGGGGAATGGGAGTAAAGGGGTGCAAGTAGTAGCGGCCCGTGGAGGGAGTTCCGTGGGGAGGTGAGGCGGGGAGGGGCAGGGTGGGGCGTAGTAAACACCGGAATATGGATGAACGGAGGTAAGTAAACAATTAAATAAATAAAACGAATTTCGTTGCGCGCGCTGCATCGCAAAATGCGAGGTTAGGGGCAAACACACGGAGAGGAAGTGAAGCCGACATTCTCTCCCAAGGAGAAGCAAGGAAATGAGAGTGGCGATGAAGCAAACTAATGGTAAGCAATGGGCAGGCTATAAGCCCCCTGGAAGTAAACACAATGGCTCACAAGCAACAGCGCACATGCTGTCTCAGGCGAGACCTAAAGCATAGAGTAGGGAGGAAGGGGAAAACTGTCAGAGATGAAGAAGCCTGTCAAGAATACTGAAGAGTGTGAAACAACAAACAGTGCCCTCTAATCATTTAGGGCTGCTACAGCGAAGCCAGGAGAGTGTTAAAGTAAGGGGCGGGACTGAGTCCTGCCTGGGAGAAAACAGCCTTTACCACACAGTCCTTACCATGCAGGCAAGCAGGATGCAGGTAAGTATTTGTGCCTTAAAAATGCAGTACTTTACCATGCAGATATTATTTTTTTTCAATAACATACTTTAATGTTATTTTTAAAAAAAAGTGATTTTAGGGTTTAGGGATGGTAGATATAAAGGTAGGTGAGGGTGACTTGAGGATTCGGTGGTTGGTAGAGGTAAACTTAGGGGTAGGTAGAGGTAAAGGGAGGTGCAGGTGATGAGGGTTCGGGGGTCGGAGAGGTTAAGTGAGGTGAAGTTGACTTGAGAGTTCGGAGATGGATAGAGTTAAAGGGAGGTGAGGGTGACTTGAGGGCCCGGAGGTGGGTTGAGGTTAAGTGAGGTAAGGGTGACTTATGGGGTCAAGGCTAGGTAGAGGTAAAGAGAGGTGATGTTGACTTGAGGGTTCGAGGAGGGTAGAGGCAAAGGGAAGTGAGAGTGACTTGAGGGCTCGGTGGGTAGAGGTAAAGGGCGGTAAGGGTGACTTGAGGGCTCAGTGGTGGGTAGAGATAAAGGGCGGTGAGGGTGACTTGAGGGCTCAGTGGTGGGTAGAGATAAAGGGCGGTGAGGGTGACTTGAGGGCTCGGTGGGTAGAGGTAAAGAGAGGGTAGGGTGACTTGGGGGATCGGATGGGGAGAGGTAAAGGGAGGTGAGGGTGATTTCAGGGTTAGGGGGTGGGTAGATGTAAAGGGAAGTGAGTGTGACTTGAGGGTTCGGAGGTGAGTTGAGGTAAAAGAAAGTCAGCATTATTTTAGGGGTTAGGGATGGGTAGAAATCATATAGAAAAACATATTCTCTATGGCATCATTCTTAAACAAAGGGAGTGTGTTTACAGTGTCATCATCAATAAAAGTAACACACAGCCGAAATGTATAATCTGGAAATTGGCCACATGCCTCAAAGTTTCGTTATTGTTCGGTGATTGCGTTCAGCTCTTGGAAATACGAGGACACGCAAGCTTCCACTCTGAGGGTTTCAAGTGTTGCAAGCAAAAGCAAAAAAAAAAAAAAAAGTACTTCAGTCCGAGTGCAAGCTGTGCGGAAGCACAGTAAATCAAGTAATCAATTGGCACTTGATCAATAGATGGTCATAGGCGAGGTGCATGCGCTGTCTCATGCGAGACCTAAAAATAACACCACTAGGCTACTTTAATACATTATTGCTGTTGAGTTGTGCCAGGATGCTGCTTGCTGCCCGAGGCATCACAGTGTGAAACGGAGGTCGCTGAGCAGAATAAGAGATAAATAGCTTTTGAACTCCCTTTGCTATGGACTTTCTCCCCGATTCAATGGCGAGGTTACAAGAAGACATGTCATGTACAATGTGGCACCCACTGCTAAAGTTCATCACAAGAAAGCAAGAAATCCAACCAGATTGCAAATAACTCACATTGAACTGCTTAAATATTTACTTGAAAACACCATATTAGTGTATCTATTTTACAGTAAAGATTTCACATTTATTCCTCATATCTGCATTCAGAGAAGCCGGAAGAGCGCATGGATTTAAAAGTGGGCTGGGGTAACCTCGATGGTCAGTCCAGTGTTCCCCGCCATAAGTTAAAGGTATATTTTAAGTTGCCTTGGAGGTCTGTGACCTTATAAAAGAACTGCACGTTCGGTCTTGTTTCTGTATATGGTCACAGATATGTTGGTAAAACTATAATTGTAACATAATATATTAATTACTGTAGCAGTCATACTCAAAACGATGTAGGGCTCATGTGGGTATTGCTAGTGCTTGGAATGCGAAGGAGGTTCCAGACAGCATTAGCATCTTTGACACATTATGTAGGAAAATTCCCAGACTGAATATAGCTCCTCAGTTTATTCTTTGGATATTGTATGTGTGAAACAAAAATGGTTAGTTCCCCAAAACTACTTTAAGGGCACAAACCAAATGTGTTGCCTTATCATAAATCTCATCTGAACTTAACACCTCAATCACAACCGAGCTGAGTTTGTGATGTTTTCTATTTTAAGATTTTTATACATTTTTATTCACACTTTTCCAGTGCTTGATTTCTATGCAAATAATACCTCACATAAAAAGACTGATTATTAGGAGAGAGCATTTGTGGTAATATAAAGAAGTACTATTAACAAATATATAAAATACTGTTTGCAGCAAAAATATTATAATTCTTCAGACGCTCGGTCATGTTTTACAAATTCCACCCACCCGCTCTTATTCCTGCCTCACCACAGATTTAGGAACACTAAAATTGGGCATTTATGCTCAGAACAAATCTGTTGCTGCAAGAAGCACAGGTTTCTTCTTTTTTTGCCAGCAAGTTACTGGATGAATTTATGCAGTCACTAGCTCAGCTAATTATGTTTCATCTGTCATGGTGATTAATTGCACCAAACCTCCTTTGGTGGAATCCAAAAATATAGCTCTAATATTCTCTGAATCTGTGTGTCTGGTCACAGGTATCTGAGTATAAGAGTTGGGAGAGTTGAGGCACAGTATTGTTGTCTAAAAATACTGGAATATGGAATTTGCTAAACCACAGAAACTTGGGTTCAAGTTCCTGTGTGTTTAACTCCTTCTGTGAGATCCAAGGATTGTAACATAATATTCCACTTATCTGCAGTATTGGTTGATCTTATTAAAAACATGGGGGCATATTTACAAGCCCCTTGCGCAGCTGGTGCGTCACTTTTTGTGACGCACCGGCGGCGCAATTTTGTGCTCCATATTTACAAGGACACAAAAAGCCATCCAGCGTGGCTTTTCATGTCCTTGTAAATACGTCCCCTTTTCACGCAGCACTTTGCATGAAAGGGGCGTTCCACGCAACATCCATGGATTCTGGCGCATTCCCAGGTTTACAAGGTTTCAGAAACCTGGGAATGCGTCAGAATCCTACGCCTTCCCAGGGGAGGCATAAGGAGGCGCAACGAGGAGAAATACTTTTATTTCTTCTCGTTTTTTCCTCTTTCTCAGCACGCATAGAAAGAGGAACTCTTGTGATTGTTTTGTGCAGGAAGATGTCCCTCCCTGCACAAAATCAATCATCACCGCATCGCAGGCACCCTTGCACCATGGTGCAAGGGTGCTTGCGTTGGCGCATGGCAGCAAATTGTGCACCAGCGCAGGGGAGAGTACAGGGATCCGTCATATTGTTGTAAATATGACGCATCCCTGTGCTCTGAAAGTAATGCAGCACGGGCAGTCAAATGGCTTGCGGCACAGCGCTGCGTTACTTTCTCGTAAATAAGGCCCATAGTATTCAGAGGTTGATTTGCTAGAAAACAAAAATAGCACAACGCAGCGCAGCAACCAAACTTACTGCACTGCGGTTTGCTGGGGGGGAGGGGACAGCAGCGCAGAACCGTATTTGATAAAAAATGACCAGCTGCTGTTCTCTTTGCATGCACTGATACACAGGCTGCCTAGTGCCACGCACACACTTTTGCAACCCAGTGCAAATGTGTGCTGTCTAGCATAGGTTTTGTACTGGAAGGGAATCCTTGCTTTACAAATTCCCATGCTTAGACAATTGTTTTTAACATTTCAAACACTAGATGTGTATCATACATTATACCGGATATGCAATGACTGGAAATGTTTGGAGAAATGTAAACATTCCTGCTACCTAGCGTAAGGAGAGGCATTCTTTATTTAAGCAAATCCAGGTCTGACAATGTTTGTAGGTCTGGCTTTGCTTCAAAAACCATGGGTGTCAGCAGGGGAACACCGAAGTACCATCCTTGGAACACCCCCTTGATATAAAGTAGCGCACAGCGGAGCAAAGTAATGTTTGCGCTATTTTAAGGGCAGCTTTCCAGTGCTCAATAAGTTTGCTCTAGAAAATAAATAACATTTGCCCCTCGGTGTAATAGCTGCTATGATAATTTGCCTTGGTTTTAGATGCAAGAGTCAACATGGATCCACTTTTTTTTATGGAGTAATAATTTTTGTAAGTGTTTGGTGTTAAGCCAGTGAAACAATTATGCTTAATTTGATGGTGAAAATGTGTCATATTGTTTATGTAAATAGAGGAATCATTAGTGTAGCCAGTACATAGAATTAAAATTATCCACTCTCTTCCCTCTGAATTCTTTCAAGACTTAATGTGCAGTCAATCAACTGAGATCCCAGAAAGACAGGAGGCAGTGAGAAACAGGAGAGAAGCATGCTTACCTCTTGTGATTAGTCAGCACAAAATAACACATCCTCTTGTAAGTGCTTCGTGTATTTTATTTCTTCTTTGTGAGCTACTATTTACAAATTATTCAGCTAAGATAACTGAGATCTTAAAGCTTGTCCTTACAATATCCTGCTCTTTGGCTCCTAATCCCACCTTTCCGCTGATGTATATTTAGCTATTGTGTGTTTACTTGTGTGTGTGTGGCGTGGAGAGGTAGTAGGGAAGGGCAAACAAGCAAGGACCCTAATTCTTGAACCGATTCTAGGTAACCCAAATTGTCATGGGCTCACTGAAGTAAGCCTGTAGCCGATGTAGATTTTCAGAACTATTCTAATGCAAATAATGTATTTATGCGGAATTTCCACCATGGGAAAATTGCGCATGAGTATTAATTGCAGAAATGTTGAACTGACGCCTGGCGGACATGCTGGGGTTCAAAGAGGTTTTTCCAGCTCTTGTTGGATTAGGTCACAAATGTGTAATTTAGAGGGTCTTTCAATATTCCAACAAAGTGTGACTTGACCAGACTTCCCACTAAATAACATTTATCCTCAGATTAAATATTAGATTGAATCCCATTGACAAAGAGGAAAGGAAACCACCAGAGCTTAATATTCCCCTGTTTGGGGTACTTATCTAAATTCTCAGAAATACAGGACTACTTCTAGAAAGATATGCAAGCTGTAATTTCCAGTTATCACATTTATAAAAACATCTGTCTGCGAAATTATAAACAGCTGCAAATGGGGTGGATTACCCAAAAAAACAGCTAGTTTGTGAGTGCTCACTAGGGTCGATCACCCACCATCACCTTCTTGCCTCAATCATTGATTTCGATTACATTTACATATGTCAGTGGGAATATGTCCTTTGACTCTCTACCCATGAAAGATCACTAAATGCCACAGCAGGCACCTTCTTGGTCGTGGGTGAGGGGATAGCCATGGACCTGTGAATGTGGCTATTCCATCACCGGCAAAAAGTAAGCATTCGTAAGTGCCACTTACATACACAAAATTCTAGCATTCATGATTCTTTGAATCAGGGTAAAATGTAATGTTTGTAAATTACTGGTTTTATACAGTTAAGTTGCACTTAAACACGCAAAAACATTTGAGAATCACGGCTATTCTTATCTGGCTTTGTAGGGCTACTGTGTACAATAGCAAGCAGTGTGGTGAGCTGCTAGTGTTGACTATGAATGCAAAGTCATGTTCCGAGTGTTGGAACTCATCATTGGCACAGCGCAAAATCATAGGGTCCCCCTGCAGAATGTGAAGAGGGGGCCCCTGGTCTCCCATATCATTTACTTTCCTTCGGCTGAATGGGGGACCCTGAAGGATTGAGGGCCCCCCTACTCCCAACAATTGTGGGGGAGTTCCCTCCCCTTCCCACCCTGGAAAAGGATTTACTTCTGCCCTTCACAGTAGTAAATCTCTGACCTTTTCTAAGGGTGGAAGGGTTCAGAGACAAGTTTCTAAATACAAACAAAAGTATGTTTGTTGGTGTTCACAAACTCACTGGGTATTCCTATACTATAGTATCTGCTCCCCCTCACTCCCCACCTGTGCTCGTAGATTTACACACAATAAAATGTCTGTGTGAGAAAATCTATCAGAGCAAAACTGAGAGGCATATTTACAAGCCCATATCGCCACAGGAACGTCATTTTTTCCGACATTCCTGTGGAGATAGGGGCTTTGCCTTATTCACAAGGTGGCATTAAGCCACTTAATGTGGCTTAATGCCGCTTTGTGAATAAGGCCCCCTTTCACGCTACACTTAGGGGCATATTTACAAGCCCCTATCGCCACCACAGTGCCACTTTTAGTGATGTTGTGGTGGTGATAGTGGCTTCGCCTTATTTACAAGGCAGCGTTAACGCTGCCTTGTAAATATGGCACCCTTTCACGCTATGCTTAGCGTGAAAGGGGAGGGCAATGGGTGTTGCTGTGGGCGTTCCACCGCAACACCCATTGATTTTGACGCTGCCCCATATTTACAAGGGCAGCGTAAATAATGGGCAGCGCCAAAATTAAGACCAGGGAAAACTGGTCTTACCCTGGTGCAACGAGGAGAAATGTTTAATTTCTCCTCGTTTTTGCTGTTTGCATGTGTGCTGTGTTGTGCAGCACACATGGAAACAGCAAAACGCCAATGATTGTTTATGTGAAGGAAGGTCACCCTTCCTCCACAAAAACAATCACTTAAAAAAATGCTGTTTTGCAACTTCTATGTGTGCTGCATTAAGCAGCACACATAAAAGTTACAAAACGGCATTTAAAGATTATTTATGCGCAGGAAGGGGGTCCTTCTAAACAATCTTCCCCTCAACACAGGCAGCCTTGCACAATGGTGCAAGGGTGCCTGCGTTGGCAATAGGCAGCTTAATTTAGCGCCAGCGCAGGGGGAAATGCAGGGCTGCAACATATTCTAGTAAATATGGTGCACCATATTCTAGTAAATATGGTGCAGCCCTGCGTTTCCTAAGTGACGAAGCGTGTCGTTAGCCTTCTTGGCTTAATGACACGCTTCGCCACTTTATTGTAAATATGCACCTTAGTGTGAAAGGGGTGGGCAATGGGTGTTGTGGTGGGCGTTCCACGGCAACACCTATTGATTTTGATGCTGCCCCATATTTACAAGGGTGGCGTAAATATGGAGCAGCGCCAAAATAAAGACCAGGGAAAACCTGGTCTTAACATGGCGAAACGAGGAGAAATGTTTTTTTTTCTCCTTGTTTTTGCTGTTTCTTTGTGTGCTTCGTTGTGCAGCACACATAGAAACAGCAAAACGCCATTAATTGTTTATGTGCAGGAAGGTGTCCCTTCCTGCACATAAACAATCATTAAAAAAAATGATGAGTTGCAACTTCTATGTGTGCTGCATACTGCAGCACACAAAGAAGTTACAAAACGCCATTACTGATTGTTTATGTGCAGGAGGGGACACCTTCCTGCACATAAACAATCTTTCCTTGCAACGCAGACACCTGCGTCTGCGCTAGGCAGCTACATTTAGCGCCAGCGCTAAGGGAAATGCAGGGGTGCGCAGCCGAAGGCGCGCCTAAGGCAAGCCCGTCTGCGCCTGTCCGCGCCTGGACCGCGCCCAGCACCAGAACCCCTGGTCCGTGCATCCCCCACGCCCGCCACATCAACAGACGCCGATACGACGCCAGCACCCTCCACGGACTCAACCCCGGAAAAGATCACGCCTGCTACCGGGCCACCCCGAAGCGCACTCAAGCGCCCTTCACCTGCCGGAACTGCAGCTTCGCCAGCACCCGCCCCGCCAAACCACCGCCCAGGAAAGAACCCAACTACCTCAGATGCATCCTCCTCAACACCCGCTTCGCCCGCAAACACGCCATCGAACTCTGGGACCTTCTCGACTCAACCTCCCCAGACGTCGCCTTCCTGACGGAGACCTGGCTGAACCCCGCTTCAGCCCCCGACATCGCCATTGCCATCTCGGACGGCTACAAGATCACCCGCAGGGACCGCACCAACGGAGTCGGAGGAGGCATCGCCATCGTCCACAGGAACACCCTCAGAGTCTCAACCAACACCGACGACACCCTCAGCACCGCCGAACACATGTACTTCCAGATCCACACCGATCCCAACACCACCCTCAGAGGAACCCTCATCTACAGACCCCCCGGACCCCGACCACAGTTCAGCGATTCCATCGCTGACTTCGTCAGCACACACGCCATCGCCTCCACGGACTACATCCTCCTCGGGGACCTGAACTTCCACCTCGAGAGCAACAAGGACACCAACTCCACCACCCTGATCGACAACCTCGCCACCCTCGGACTCAGACAGCTCGTGACAACACCCACCCACGCCGCCGGCCACACGCTAGACTCCATCTTTTCCGCAAGCGCACACGTCTCCTTCAACCACACCTCCGAACCCCACTGGACCGACCACCACTGCATCCACTTCACCTACAGGAAGCCCACCACGCACCACCGCACCCAACAAATGCCTTGCCGCTGCTGGAGCAGAGTCACCGAAGACCAGCTAACCACCACCCTCGCCCTGAGCCCACCCGCCGAACCCTCCGACCCCGACACCGCCGCCTGCAACCTCAGACAGTGGATTGACGACTGCGCCAACACCCTCGCCCCGCTCAAGAATCCGCCCAACAGCCACACCAGCAAGAAAGCCACCTGGTTCACCGAAGACCTCCAGGCCTCCAAACGAACATGCCGAAAACTGGAGAAGATCTGGCTCCACGAACGGACAGCGGACAGCTATGCCGCCCACAAGAGCACCACCCGCAGTCACCATCACCTCATCAGATCCGCCAAAAGGGCCTCACTCAAAGACCGCCTAGACAACAACGCACACAACAGCAAAGAGCTCTTCAACTTCGTGAAGGAACTCTCCAACCCCAGCTCCAACACCAACAACATCCCGCCGTCGCGAGACCTGTGCGACTCACTGGCCACCTTCTTCCACCGCAAAATCGCCGACATCCACGACAGCTTCAACACCATGACCGCCCCGGCAACCACCGAGACCACTGCCCCCACGACCACCAACCGCCTGCTCTCCTGGACCAACATCAACGACGAGGACACCAGCGAGATCATGAACACCATCCACTCCGGTTCACCGCTAGACCCGTGCCCTCACCACGTCTTCAACAAAGCCAGTACAGACATCGCGCCCCATCTCCGGAAAATAATCAACATCTCCTTCGAGACAGCAACCTTCCCGGAAAGCTGGAAGCACGCCGAGATTACCGCCTTACTCAAGAAACCCAAGGCAGACCCCAAGGACCTCAAGAACTTCCGACCCATCTCTCTGCTCCCGTTCCCCGCGAAGGTCACCGAGAAAATCGTCAACAAACAACTGACCCGCTACCTCGAGGAGAACAACATCCTGGACCCTTCCCAGTCTGGCTTCCGCAGCAAACACAGCACCGAAACCGCCCTCATCGCCGCCACCGATGACATCAGGACCCTGCTAGACAACGGAGAAACAGCAGCCCTCATCCTCCTGGACCTATCAGCCGCCTTCGACACGGTCTGCCACCACACACTACGAACACGCCTTCACGACGCCGGGATCCAAGAGAAGGCCCTGGACTGGACCACATCCTTCCTTTCCGGCAGAACTCAAAGCGTCCGCCTCGCCCCCTTCCGATCCAAGGCCACCAAGATCATCTGCGGCGTACCCCAAGGCTCCTCCCTCAGCCCGACGCTGTTCAACATCTACATGGCACCCCTCGCCCACGTCGCCCGACGGCACAACCTCAACATCATCTCCTACGCCGACGACACCCAGCTGATCCTCTCCCTCACCAAAGACCCTCACACCGCCAAAGCCCACCTCCATGAAGGAATGAAGGCCGTCGCCGAATGGATGAGGACCAGCCGCCTGAAGCTGAACTCGGACAAGACGGAGGTCCTCATCCTTGGTTCCAACCCTTCAGCCTGGGATGACTCCTGGTGGCCGACATCACTGGGAACAGCCCCGACACCCACCGACCACGCACGCAACCTAGGGGTCATCCTCGACCCCACCCTCTCCATGACTAAGCAGGTCAACGCCGTTTCCTCATCCTGCTTCAACACCCTCCGAATGCTCCGCAGGATCTTCAAGTGGATCCCCACTGAAACAAGAAAAACAGTCACCCAGGCCCTTGTCACCAGCAGGCTGGATTACGGAAACACCCTCTACGCAGGAACGACGGCTAAGCTCCTGAGACGGCTGCAACGCATCCAGAACGCCTCTGCACGTCTTATCCTCGACATCCCCCGCCGCAACCACATCACACCCCACCTGAGAGACCTGCACTGGCTCCCTGTCAACAAGAGGATAACCTTCAAGCTCCTCACCCACGCACACAAAGCACTCCACAACTCCGGACCAGCCTACCTCAACAGACGACTCAGCTTCTACACCCCAACCCGCCAGCTCCGCTCCACCAGCCTCGCCCTCGCCACAGTCCCCCGCATCCGGAAAACGACCGCCGGTGGCAGATCCTTCTCCCACCTCACCGCCAAGACCTGGAACACCCTCCCCACCAACCTTCGGCAGACCCAAGACCTACTGGCCTTCAGAAGACTCCTCAAGACCTGGCTCTTCGATCAGTAGCAGCACCCCCCCCCCTTCTTCCCCCAGCGCCTTGAGACCCTCGCGGGTATGTAGTGCGCTTTATAAGTGACCTGATTGATTGATTGATTGAGGGGTGCACCGTATTCTTGTGAATGTGGCTCATCACTGCGTTTAAAAACTGTCGGAGTGCGGCGTTAGCCTTCTTGGCATAATGCTGCGCTCTGACAGTTTCCTAGTAAATATGCCCCTAGGTTTTCTCAATTCTAAAAGTAAATTTGCACTTGTAAATAAGACTATTTGCATGTGTATGTCTGACTTATGTACATGTGCAAATAACTTTGAGAATTGGACCATGGGTCGATAGCTGCACTGTTTTGTGGATGAAAAGGCCTGTTTTCCTAGTGTTCATATGGCAAGGAAAGGTAGTGGAGCTTTCTTCTGTAATGCCTTCGCTTTCACCTATTGAAACTTCCCAGATTATTTTGTTTTAGGCAAACAGTTGAAAACATGGTTGTTTCCACTGTAGAACGAAGGAGCAGCTTAACAACAGCTAGACAAGAGCTTTCAGCATGTTGAGGTCATTCTGATGTCATGTTATGCTAAAACACATTGGAACAGATTTACTATGATTTTGCGTTGGGGTTACGTCAATTTTATGGCACAGCCCTGGCGCAAAATAATTTTTGCCATTTACTAAGCCAGGCAAAATCACTTTGTGTCGCTTTGCTTTGTGTCGTAAATATGAAGCACTGCCTTGCGTTACTGTGCGTAGGGTTAGCATTACATGGGTGGAGCACGGGCGTTCTCATGCATCCACCCCAGTATTTTTATACAAACCCAGATTTACAAAGACTAGTATACCTGGATAGGCGCAAAAATGGTGCACTTACCTGACAGAGGCGTAACAAGGAGAAATAGCTTTATTTCTCCTCATCATTACTTCTTTCATTCTGCAGCACACATGGAAAGAGGAATCGTGCAAGTGTAACTGTACTGTCACCAGGCAGCACACAATGTACCAGCGCAAGGAGAGAGTAGAAATGCTCCATATCTTTCAAAATATGGTGCAATTATGCTCCGTCAGTCAGGGAGCAGCCGAAAGCAGTGATGGGCAGGGCACTTTAAGTTTAAAGTGCCCATATCTCTTTGGCCAGCCATCGGTCTAGGTCCACTATCTCCCCACTGCTCCGCTGTGCCGTCTCTTGCCTCCAGACCCCGACCTCCTCCTTGGGAGGTTCGAGGCTGCTGCCCGCTCCTGCGCCTGCTGCCCGCTCCAACTGGGACCAGACTGCCTCCAACCACCGTAACCTTTCTCAGCCGTTTTGTTTCTTAATTTTTTCCCTGTTGTGCCACTGTTATTGTGCCCATCTGTGTCTTGCTCTAATTCCACCACTGTTTTTATTTTCACGTGCCTGCCTGTTCCTTTTGCCTTTTGCCGCTGCTGCCCCTGCGGCTCCTCCCCCCCGTAATTTCCCCCCGGAATTCCCCTGCTCCCGCCTCCCAGCCTCTCCTCCCTCCCACCTCCCCTACTTAATGGCGGCCGCTGCGCGGCCGCGCAGTGGACGTGCGCAGTGGGCGCGCCGCCGGCACGCCAAAGGCAAGCCCGTCTGCGCCCATCCGCGGCCTGCGCCAGGAACCCTGGACCTCCCACTACCCATCGCTACGACACTACCACCCTCCTCACACTCAACCCTGGAAGACTTAGAGAATGCCAACAGGCATCGCCGAACACGACCCACGGCCAGTTCTCCTGCCTCCACTGCCGCCAGACCCTCACCGCCACCCCGGCCTCCAACACCGCCGACGCCAGCACCGGCGACACCCTAAAATGCATCCTCCTCAACGTACGCTCCGTACACAAACACGCCATGGGAATCTGGAACCTACTCGACTCTCTTTCGCCCGACATCGCCTTCTTTACAGAGACCTGGACCAACGCATCCTCCGCCCCCGACATCAGCACCGCCATCCCAGACAGATACAAGATCCAGAGGAAAGACCAACCCAACCACCCAGGAGGTGGCCTCGCCATCGCCCACAAGATCACCCTCCGCCTCACCACCTCCAGCGAAACCTTCCCTTCCGCCGAACACCTGCACTTCAAGATCCAGACCACCCCCAAAGCCACACTTCGAGGAACCCTCGTCTACAGACCCCCCGGTCCCCGAACACCCTTCGCCACCACCATCACCGACTTCATCGCACCCCACGCGATCGCCTCAACAAACTACATACTCATTGGAGACCTGAACTTCCACCTCGACAACCCCAGTGACCCCAACTCCACTATCCTTCGTGACAACCTCGCCAGCATCGGACTTAAACAACTCGTCAACACACCGACCCACAGAGCAGGACACACCCTCGACCCCATCTTCGCGGCAGGAAACAGCGTCCATTTCAGCCACACAACGCAGCCGCCATGGACCGACCACCACTGCGTACACTTCGCCATCAACAAACCCAAGGCACCCAAACCAGCCCCACGCCCACCACGAAGGAACTGGAGCAAGGTTACCGACGAGCAACTTAACTCCACCCTCACCCGAGACAACCACACCTGGGCACCCGACGCAAACGACGCAGCCAGAGAACTCCACACCTGGATCTCCAACTGCGCAGATGAGCTCGCCCCGCTACGCAACCCCGACAGACAACGCCCCAGGAAAGCCGCCTGGTTCACAACCGCTCTCCAAGAAGCCAGACGCACCTGCAGACGCCTGGAGAAGAACTGGAGAAACACCAAGACAACCGAAAACCACACCACCTACAAGGACGCCATGACGGACTACCACAACCAGATCAGAGCCACCAAAAGGAACTTCATCCACAACAAAATCCTGGCCAACTCCACCAACTCCAAGGAACTTTTCAGTGTCATTCAAGAATTCACCAACCCACGTAGCGAAGCCACAGACATCACCCCATCCCAAGACCTCTGCGACAAGCTTGGAACCTATTTCCACCTCAAGATCAAAAACCTCTATGACAACTTCATCGACCATCCACCAGGCGCCACAGACGGCCCCCCGCCCCCCAGAAACACCAGCCAGCCCACCATCTCCAACTGGACACCGATCACGGCCGAAGACACCGCCTCAACCATGAAAAGCATCCACTCGGGGGCCCCCACCGACCCCTGCCCCCCTCACATCTACCACAGAGCCGTGGCCGCCATCGCACCCAAACTACAACGCACCATCAACACCACCTTCAAAACAGGCACCTTCCCAAGACGACTGGAAGCGCGCAGAAGTCAGACCCCTGCTCAAGAAGCCCACAGCTGACCCCACCGACCTCAAGAACTATCGGCCCATCTCGCTCCTCCCCTTCGCAGCCACAGTTGCAGAGAAAACAGTCAACAGGAAACTGACACGATTCATTGAAGAGAACGCCGTCCTCGACCCGTCCCAATCCGGATTCCGAAGCAACCACAGCACAGAGACCGCCCTACTCGCCGCCACAGACGACATCCGCACCCTCCTGGACCAAGGCCACTCCGCAGCCTTCATCCTACTCGACCTATCAGCGGCCTTCGACACCGTCTCCCATTGCACACTAGTCGTCAGACTACACGACGCAGGCATACAAGGAACAGCCCTGGACTGGATCCGATCATTCCTCCCCGGAAGAAGCCAAAGGATCAGACTCCCACCCTTCCTCTCCGACCCCACGAAAATCACCTGCGGAGTCCCACAGGGTTCATCACTGAGCCCCACCCTCTTCAACATTTACATGGCCCCCCTCGCAGCCATCGTCCGACAACACGGCCTCAACATCGTATCCTACGCCGACGACACCCAGCACATCCTCTCCCTCACCAAAGACCCCACCACTGCCAAACTCAACTTCCAGAAAGGAATGCAAGACGTCGCAGTCTGGATGACCAACAGCTGCCTGAAGCTCAACGCCGAGAAGACAGAAGTCCTCGTCCTCGGTACCACCCCTTCTGCATGGGACAGCACCTGGTGGCCGACCGCCCTCGGAAGCCCACCTACCCCCTCAGACCACACCAAGAACCTCGGCATCGTACTCGACTCATCACTCTCCATGAACCGACAGGTCAACGCCGTCACCTCAAGCTGCTTCAACACCCTCCGCATCCTCCGCAAGACCTTCAAGTGGATCCCCCCTGAGTCAAGGAAGACAGTCACCCACGCACTCATCACCAGCAGACTGGACTATGGAAACGCACTATACGCCGGCATCAACAAGTCCCTACTCCGCAAACTCCAGACAGTACAAAACACCGCCGCCAGACTCGTCCTCGGCATCCCCCGACACGAACACACCAGCCAACACCTACGAAGTCTCCACTGGCTCCCCGTGGAGAAAAGAATCACTTTCAAAATCCTCACTCACGCCTACAAATGCCTACACAACAACGGACCCAACCTCAACAACAGAATCAACTTCCACGTACCCAAAAGAAACCTCCGATCTTCCAACCTCGCACTGGCCGAAACCCCGCGCATCCACAGAGCCAGAGCAGGCGGAAGATCCTTCTCTCACATTGCAGCCAAGACCTGGAACGAGCTACCGGCAGACATCAGACGCGCCCCCTCCCTGAACACCTTCAGGAAGACCCTCAAGACCTGGCTCTTCGGCTAAACAGATCTGCGGACCCCCACCCCCCCTCAGCGCCTTGAGACCCTCACGGGTGAGTAGCGCGCTTACAATTCCCTCATTGATTCATTGATCTTGCGATGGCCAGCCAGACATGCACCTTTTAAACCTCTCTAACCCCGCTGTCACTGACTGAGGCCCAATAAGGCTGAAACACATCAGTTCTTCTGTGCAGTACCTTTTGGAACGGAACCAACACAGGTGGTATGGAGTGGCTTTCTGCCTGTGACAAGCTAAAAAAGATGGAATGGAATAATCCCAAAGGCATTACAAGTGGTGTTCAGATTCGTTCAATCGTTGACATCCTTTACCTGCGTGCTCCAATAGTAAAATACAACTCACCTCTCTGGCTGCCTTCTGCACGAACCGCTCATCCGTCACCCGGAAAGCCCCGCACAGCGCTTCTGTGGGGTCCTGCGGGAACATCTCCTGCCGCACCAGGTTCACGTGCAGGTGGAGGGCGGCGTAGATGGCGGCGTCCACCCCTCCGTGGCCATCAAATACTGCAAAGTAGGCCTGTTCCTCTTGATCCTACCAATAGAAAGTTGTTTTTAGTTAGAAAATTGGATAAAACTGCTTTAATATGCAGGCAATCTTTCCGCAGCTCCAGCGCGGAGTACATCTTTTATCTGATTCTACAGGTAGGGAGGCGCAGCCTTTGTGTGTGACATGCCAATGATCCCATCCGGTACATCCCTTCATTCCGTATTACAAACATATCAACCAGCGCGAGGCTGATCCAACCTTGACAGGCGTCTGAATGAAATGAATATTTATGGTGCGACATCACAAGCAGGGGTTTAAAGCGAGCGACGAGTGACAAATGAAGGAACGCGCACGCCTTTATTTGCATTAAAATTATACAAGGCAAGCGCAGCAACTAGGTTAGGGTACAAAAACTGGGTTATTAACATGTCAAGAAGAGTCATAAATTAGCCTGACGACAATAGACTAATTCTGTGTTTTGTACAAAACAGACACCCTGACCATGAGCGATGACACCTGCTGGGGGGTATAAGTACTGGGACACGCCTGCATCTTTAAGATGATTTGATGTTTACAATCTTTGAGGAGACACTGCTTCGCTGCTAGAGCTGCTGTCGCCTAAACATTATTCCGATGACGTCTATGCCTGTGCTTTGCTGCCGGTGACTCTTATCCGACTGCAGTTAATGGCACACGAGAGATACACCGTGGCTGTAGGAACAAGCTTTATCACAGCCGTAAGGGCTCCATCGTGACAGAACAGGCGGACCCCCAAATTGTGAAAACACCACGCTTCCCCCCACAAGCTGCCCAAGTGTCCATTCAGAAGGTTTATGCCCCTGCATGCTGAAATGTAGCTTAAATCAGGTTTAATAGCGGAAGCAAAGCAAGGAAAGGCAGGAGAGGGAACCAGGACATTTGCCAAGTGACGTCACTTTTTGTTCCTGCAAAATCTAGCGGGCCTCCTGGGAATGTACAATTTCCGGCCTAAAACAGAGTACATAAAGGTGCGCCAATTTTTTATTGACTGGCCTTAGCATTGTTTTTAGGGCATCGGACTCACTTGAGTGAGAGAGAAGGGGGGTGGTGGGAGAGAGAGAGAGAGAGTGTGTGTGTGTCTGTCTGTCTCGCATAAGGTATAAAACTCCAGTCTGTAGGAACTGGTCTTCCTGTACCGTTTTACTAATTTATTCAGGATTTTTTTTTAAATCCTGCATATTACTTATTTTATATCTTCATATGTATTGTGTCTCAGTGTTTTTAGTGACAATAGGATGGCACCCTGGGGCAGAGAATGGCCCGGGAGGGGGGCTGTGCAGCCACCCTACTTCTAAAAGAAAAGTAATCCCCGGGGAAGTGATGGTCCCTGGGGCCGGGGGCTGCGCAGACCCCTCCATGTGTATTTTAGACCTCGGGGAGGTGGTGGGATAATAAATATGGCCTTAACTTTCTTGAGAGCTATGGACATAGTTCATGAAACCCTATTATACTTAGGGATTATCAGTCATTGGGAAGTGCAAGTGTCTAACAAGTTCGTTTTTAGGGAACTATTTTATAGATGTACGTGTACATGTACAAGGGAAAATGCAGTCACTCAAGGTGAAAGCATTCAATGGCTGGAATAGGTTGGTCTGTTTACTTATACCATCTGTTGGGGTGGGAGGGAGTGTATTTTGAGTGACGTGTCAACAGACCAATGGTGGAAGAGTGTTATTTAAAAAAGATAGCAGTTATAGTAAATTTAAGTAACTATAACTCGTGCCCTAAGGTAACTATACTCGTGCCACCGCCATCCACAGTTTTCTCATCAATAATTTCACTGGAAATGTTGCAGTGATATTATCAATGATGTCATAGAAGATGCCATGAGTGATGTAATATGTAGGGTACTTTGCAGTATGGAGGGTGCGAGTTACAGTTACCTTAGGGCACGAGTTATAGTTACTTGAGATAACTAAACTTCTGAATTTCTATGGTTTTGTGAGTGTAAAATCTGAATCCAACTGTAAAGTCCCTGTTTTTTCAGTAAATTTCTAAGGTTTTTAAAATTCTATTTCCTAACTAAAACGTCCTTGTAACCTTTGTTTTTTTTCAGTGAATTTCTACATTTTTAATGCTACTTCCTAACTACAATGTTCCTGTAACCTAGGTGTGTGAGTGGTTGTGTGTGTGTGTGTGGGTGTGTAAGTGGGTGTGTGAGTATTTGATGGGTGTGCTGGTGGGTGTGCCAGTGCATGAGTTACTGGTTGTGTTGGTGCCTGAGTGGCTGTGTGGGTCTGTGAGTGGGGTGTGAGTGACTGTATGGGTGTGTGAATGTGTGTGGGTGTAAGTGGGTGTGTGAGTGGCAATATGAGTGTTTAAGTGGGCATGTGAGCGGTTTTCTGGGTCTCTGAGTTGGTGTATGAGTGGCTGTATGGGTGTGTGAGTGGTTTTCTGGGTCTCTGAGTGGATATGTGAGTGGCGGCATGGGTGTGTGTGTGAGTGTTTGTGTGGGTGTGTGAGTGGGTGTGTGAGGTGCATGTGAGTCTGTGAGTGGGTGATTAAGTAGTTTTGTTGGTCTCTGAGTGGGTATGTGAGTGACTACAGGTGTGTGTGGTTGAGTGGGTATGCACGTGGGTGTGGAAGTACCTCTGTGGGTCTGTGAGTGGGTGTGTGAGTGGCTGTATGGGTTTGTGAGTGTGTGTGTGAGTGGTGTTCCAGATCTCTGAGTGGGTGTGTAAGTGGCTTTACAGGTGTCTGAGTGGTTGCTTGGGTGTGTATGTGGGTGTGGGAGTGCCTGTGAGTGGGTTTGTGAGTGGCTGTTTGGGTGTGTGAGTGGGAGTGAGCGGTGTTCCGGGTCTCTGAGTGGGTGTACAAGTGGCTGTATGGATGTATGAGTAGTTGTGTGGGTATGTAAGTGGGTATATAGTTTTTTAATTGGGATCTGGATCTGTCGCGGATTCACATGGGGGCCACGCTGAGTGCAGCTTTCTGTTCGTAGAACTCTGATACAGGCTTTGATCATTGGTCGTCTGGATTATTGTAATGCTCTTCTGGCATCTGCTAACGAATCCCTTCTGAGCAGATTACAGATTGTACAGAATGTTGCAGCATGCCTGGCTCTCTAAAAAGCCACCTCGCACCTCCCCGGGGCCGTTGCTAAAACAACTCCATTGGCTGCCTATCCGCCAGAGGAATAAATTCAAGCTTTGCTGCCTCGGCCATAAAGCACTCTATGGTACGAGCCCTAGCTATCTGGCGGACAAGTTTAAAGTTTATTGCCCGAACCGTCCACTTAGATCGGAAGGTAAAGGGCTGCTAGTGGTCCCCCGCTACAGGAAAATACGAACAGGCGGCAAAACTGTCACCTACCTTGCCCCGAAATATTGGAACACCTTGCCTGAGGCCTTGCGCAAATGCCCCAGTCTTTTTCGCTTCAGGAAACTCCTGAAGACGGAATTATTCCGGGACTGATCTGTGCCTGTCCTGTACCCTCTCTTTGGTAGCGCGGAGATACCCCTGCGGGGGTGATTCCAGCGCTTTACAAATCCCTTACATACATACATACAGCAGTGGATCCACGGATAGAAAAAGCAGAAAGAAGGAGAAATAAAAGTATTTCTCCTTGTTTCGCCATTCTAACACCTGCTCTTGCATGGCGTTAGTTTTTGTCACTGCCTCAGATTTACACATCCTTGTAAATCTGGGGCAGCGTCAAAAAGCAATGGGTGTTGCGATGGAACGCCCACAGCAACACCCATTGCACGCCCCTTTCATGCTAAGTGATGTATGTAAAGGGGCCGTATTTACAAAGCAGCGTTAAGCCACAAAAAGTGGCTTAACGCTGCTTTGTAAATATGAAGAAGGCCCCTTCCTGCACAAAAACAATCCTGCATGCCCATGTTGGCACCCTTGCACCATGGTGCAAGAGTGCCAACGTTGGCGCTAGGCTGCCGAAATGGCGACATCGCAGGGAGAAAGGACAGGAATGCACCGTAATGCATAAATACAGTGCATTCCTGCCCTTTCACTTTGGCGTAGGGCAGTGCAGCAAGTCTTATGCCAAAATCCTGTAAATGAGGGCCTTAGTGTGTATATTTTGGGATGCATATTCTACATGAAACTAAAGCCTTGTAACGGTATGGACAAGGACTCTGGGAATCCTTTGATTTCTACAACACTCAGAGAAGAGAAAGGGACATACATCAAACTGACACCAGTGTGGTTTGACTTCTGCTTCCATAAGACAGGTTGAGGACACCAGGAAATGCGGCTGGAACTGGAGAGAATTGGCCAGGAGTCTTTTTCTTCAAAATGTAGATGTGCTTCGAAATTCGGGGTGGGTTAGAAGAAGTTGCTTGCGTCGTGGTGCAGGATCCGTGGCAGAGAGTTAAGAGAGATGAGGAACGGGCGAGGAGGAGGATGGGTTGGTCAAGGAAGGAGGAAAGAAGGAGAAGAGTGGATGAAATGAGAAGGACAGAGAGGAGCGAGGCCAACGTTTTGAAGCAGGAAAGAGGGGGTTGGTGAATAAATAATCGGGGACTTTATTTTTCCCATTGACTAACACTGAAACACAGGAAATTTGAAGCAGGATCCAGCGAAAATAAATCAATTTTTGGCTTTAAAAATAAGGATATGTTATAGAGCCTCCTGAATTAGGTCTATCACATGTATGTGTAGAGACTAGAAGTGCAAGGGATGGGAGGTGGAGTCAGAGGTATAAAGTCAGTGAATAGGAGTGCAAGAGTGGCAAGAGCAGAGGAGGACTAAGGATGGGACATTGGAGAGAGAGTGAAGGAACGAAAGACCAGCACAAAAAGAAACCTAGCAGGAGTGACTGGCGCCACTGCCAATATTTCCAGGGAACCTGTGAATAGAGGCTAAGAGTCCCTGTCAACCATGGTCTCTGGAGGCTGCTGTTACCTAAGGCAAGTACTTGCTTCCTGGTGGGAAAATGTAGGGTTCCTTCAGTACTGGATTCTCTGGCTACAGAAAGGGAACCTTTGTTGTGAATACAAAGGGTTTCCCTTCCTCTTTCCATACAAGCATTTTTGATGTGGGAGAACTTACTATTGGTGGCAAGGGAAGCACCCTATTCTTTTTATTGATCCTTGTTCCTTCAATCCTGAAGTTTCTGATACTGCCCTTTTATTTTACTGAGGGGTGAAGAGGTCTCCACCGGCACGATATCGGGGAGAAACTCAACTACAGGAGGACTGTGGAAAACTCTACAAATTCCTATTTTATTCTTGTTCTTTTATAATAAAACCCCCTTGTGTAATATCAAGTAATTCACCCCTCCTTCTGGACTCTTTACAGTGGTGTCAGAAGTGGGATTGTACCTGAAAACCTCCAACCAAGACAGTGACCGTAACAATGCAGGACATGATAAATCATTTGGCGTAGACGCAGATACACTTACAGCTAATGATGGAACAGAAAAAGCAGGTAAGCCCAGTAGGTTAGAGCAGCTTTTTTCGGCTGTCTTGAGAGACCAAGCTGCTTTATGGCCAACACACAGCAAGCTCAAGACATGGAATTCCAGTTTCTACAAGAACACGAATCCAACACAATAGAATCAGAAACCAAGAGAGTAAAGAGGATATTAACATACTTTGATACAGCCCAACTCAGCAAGCCACCTTGCTGTGCTCCGCTGCATGAATGGGCAGGAATGCGCTGTATTTAACATCATATGGACATTCCTGTCCTTTCCTTGTGCTGGTGCACCTTTGGCTGCCTAGTGCCAACGAAGGCCTGCATTCTAAGCAGGACTGTTTTAGTGCAGGAAGGGACACCTACCTGCACAAAAACAATCCTGTGAGGCCTTTTCCTCTTTCTATGTGTGCTGCAGAATGCAGCACACATAGAAAGAGGAAAAAACAAGAAGAAATAAAGATATTTCTCCTTGTTACGCCTCCCCTAGAGAGGCATAGCATTTCGACGCATTCCCAGGTTTACAAGTGTTTGTAAATCTGGGAATGCACCAAAATCCATGGGTGGAAGCTTGTGAACACCCATGCTTCACCCATGGAACACCTCTCTGGGGCAGAGTAACGCAACACAGCGATTTGCGCTGTGTTGCATTACTTAAGATTTATCAAGCCATGCACGCAAGGTGGTCTTGCGTGGCTTGATAAATCTTAATTTAGTGTTGCGTCACCCCTGCCCCCCCTTGCTGGTGCAAGGGCGACACGACACATTGATAAATATGCCCCCCATTATTACAATCATAAATCTAACTGAAGTCATGCCAAAAAACCTGAGACAACTGTTACTTCTATGGTCTTTGGACGTTACCACAATCCAAAGGGGTACCACAATCCAAAGGGGTAAGGGAAAACATGGAGGAAACCCTGTGACACAATAGAAATTGTTCCTGTAGAGACTGAAACTACAGTTGACTTATTTATACTATGTTGGCCCTGGCTGTGTGCATCACTATGTACCTGCTCAATGGTCTGTTGGCATTCTCCGTGGAGTGCTTGTTGGGTGCGGCTGTCTGAGTATCTACTTACTCAGATTCTTCCTGTGTGCACAGAGAACTCCTTTAAACCAGGTTTATATAATCCTTTGCGGTATTTGTTCCTGTCCTTATAGTCCTTTTTCTCTTTCTGCCTACTTTCCCCTTGATTATTTTTTTTTAGGTTGAGCCTTGACAGGGCTTGACCTGTCAGGATGATCTGTTGAATGTACTTTGTGGGCTTTGACTCCTCCCATCGCTTTTGATTTGTCTAGTCGGTTGTCTTGTAAAAATCCTTGCATGCCAGTGCGTAATTTGGCTTCTTGGTCCCTCCTTTTTGCAAGTTGTTCACTTTCCTGCAGTATCGCCCTAGGACTTGTAGGCTTCCGCTGGTCCCAATGTAACATCTGTTTAGGGACTACTTTTCCCTTTAAGAGCATTTGACCAGAGCGCTCAATGTTTTCATTGCTCCGAGTTCTGTTTTTGTAAACAGGACTGTAAATCATGTTCTTATCTCATTACATTTGCTGTGCATTCAGAGACTGAGGTCAAATGTTAGAGGCGGTTTTCTTCAGCTGTGTCTGGATGTAAACATGTGGAAATTAAATTTTTGCCTCTGTCGCCGCTACCAAGATGTGTGTTTTGGTATTTCAAAGCTACAAGTTGTTATGAATGGCCATCACGGTATGTTACTCACCAACCTACGTTGCTGTTGTCAGTATGTTACCACTTTCCCGTTGTGTCAGGGGCCTTGTGATCTCTCAGGGAGAGGGACGGGCAAAGGAGGCCATGTGTGCTAATTGAAGGCAGCACAAACGTGTATGAGGTAATTATATAATTATTTAGCGGGCTGCAGGCAGGATGAAATGTGCATGAGGCATTTATTTATTGAACAACATGGTGGTAAAGGCGCACTTGGCTCACCCCATGCACAGCCTTGGAGTAACACTAATGGGTACTAACATAAGAACCAAGGGGTATGTCCCTTTAGCCACAGATTACTACCCCATCCTTCGGCAGCACCTAACGTGGCTTTCACTTGCTAAGTAACAGACTACAGTTCCCAACATGCTGTGCTGCCACCAGAAAGCCATGTGTACTTTGCTGAGAAGCCAGGAGTAGGACCAGGTAGCCTCTGTTTCTTTGTACTATGATCCCCTGCTTGATTTGTGATTCTTATGGTATGTTATCTGGCGGGAGCAGCTGCAAGCAGTGACAGCGCAGTCAGCGACCCTCCTACCTGTGACTGCACAGTGATATCAGCAGGGGCGGGGATCTGCAGGAAACACACAGTATACACACACAACACGGCTGGGTATGAAGTGACTCGTTTCACCTTGTTTTCAGTGTCCTTGTTTCCTCCCCTCTACAATGCACTCTGTTGCCTTCCAATGGAACATCTTGTCTCGCCACAAACTGCACGCTCTTGAAGGACACAAGGGGGCATATTTACAAGCCCCTATCGCCACGACGTCCCTGTGGCGATATGTGCTTCGCCCTATTCACAAGGCAGCGTTAAGTGACTTAACGAGGCTTAACACTGCCTTGTAAATAAGGCACTCTTTCACGCTGTACTCAGCGTGAAAGGGTAGGGCAATGGGTGTTGCGGTGGGCATTCCACCGCAACACCCAGTGATTTTGATGCTGCCCCCTATTTACAAGGGCAGCATA
Source organism: Calotriton arnoldi (assembly GCA_963921515.1). NCBI lineage: Eukaryota > Metazoa > Chordata > Amphibia > Caudata > Salamandridae > Calotriton > Calotriton arnoldi. The sequence continues at coordinate 1,392,389 of CAWUFW010000116.1, forward strand.
AATAGGAGGCAGCGCCAAAATTAAGACCCGAAAAAACCTGGTTTTAAACAGGCGAAACGAGGTGAAATGCTTTATTTCTCCTCATTTTTTATTGTTTCCATGTGTGCTGCGTAGTGCAGCATACATATAAACAGCAACAGGCCATTGATTGTTTATGTACAGGAAGGCGTCCCTTCCTGCACATAAACAATCTTTTTTAAAAAATGACATTTTGTAACTTCCATGTGTGCTGCATTAAGCAAGGGTGCCTGCGTTGGCGCTAGGCAGATAACGTTAGCACCAGCGCAGGGGGAAACGCAGGGCTGCATCATATTCTAGTAAATATGGTGCAGCCCTGTGCTTCTAAAGTGATGAAGCGTGTCGTTAGCCTTCTTGGCTTAACGACACGCTTCGCCACTTTATTGTAAATATGCCCCAAGGACTAAGATTGCTCACTGCCGCTGGCCCTCCAGTTCCTGGCTGGTCATAGAGCTCCCTTATGACGTCATGGCTGGGATTCCGCTGCCTGCTTCGTGGCGGGGATCTCTGGCTTCATGCTGGCTGTTGCCGGGCGCTGAGAGCTAGAGTGCTGATGTGAGGAGCAAGGGGATATGGGAGGGACTCTGCAGGGCAGTCAGGGTCATTGACTGAACCGGGGGCAGTTGGTGTGGGTCACAGACTCAACAGTTGTAGCTCGCGCCTCACTACAATGGCAGTCGGGCATTCCGCTGATCCGTGGTCTGGGATTGGGAGTAACATGGGGGCCTCTGCCACCCTTAACCATCTCCCTCTGTCGGGGAGTCTGCATGCTCTCCCAGGCACAGACTGCCACCTTCTTTTTTTCTGGTGTAGTGCCCAGTCCAGCCAGGGAGACAGCCAGAATAGCTATAGTCAAGGGGCAGCTTAATCTTGACCATTAACGGCCATCTTCTGAGCCACGACCAGTGTGCAATCTCTGGTCGGGTTTGAGTGAACTCGACCAAGTGTGCCACCCTAGACGCTGGAGTAGCAACTGCTTGAGCTGGAGACCGATTGGCGCCCTGCAGTGCACTTGCCCCCCCCCCCCCCCCAAGGCGTAGTCAGAACTGATGCTACTCAAGTATGCCAGGGAACTTGGGCAGCGCCTGCAAGCAAGGTGAAATGGCGATGGATATTAAACAATTATGAGAAGGCCTGGACAGACAGAACCTTAGAATGTGAAGAAAGGTGGCTCTGCATGTCTAGTTTAGACTGAACAAGGACTTTCAGAACCGATCTGGCCCTTCTACCCCTGTATTTTGTTTTCATTGCAGACTTTGTGCTTTAAAGAAACAGATATCACGGGAAGAGAAAGTTGAAGCACTGAGTGAAAAAAACAAAATGTTACCCATCACCCTAAATACAACATTAAACGTACTCGACTCGAGTAACACATTCTAACCCTTTGTTTACACATACACGTGTCGTGCATCGTACTGTGGCTACACGGGAGGCGTTTTCTACTATGTTTAAGACAATGCGAAACCATAAACAGCGGATCACCCCTTTCATGAACCAATTCAACAATTAAATATCTCCTGTGTCTTGCTGCTCAGGATACTAATAGCACACGACCACTCGATCTTGGTGATGCGCAGTGGGCGTCCACAATAAAGGTTTTGGGTAATGGGTGAAAAGTGTCATTCTGGGGTGTTGGAAACTGTTACAGTTTATCGTTTAGCTTGTACACATGCCCGTTGGCAGGAGGGCCACAGATGCATTCCATATGTAGAACAAAGAATGTGCTCAGCTGAGGGTACTGAACTCATTTCCAGTCTTTTCTCATCATCGCTTACAGCTGCCAATTCCTAAAGTTGATAATGTCGAGCAGCTGTACACAGCCCATTCTCCCTATGAACTGTCATAAAGTTTGCCGACACCAAAAACAGCAAAATTGATGCATTATAATACTACAAAAAACCCTCGCCTGCAGGTCCGTCAGGCGGCAATACCAGTGACACACCGACTACTGCTGTATAAGAACGTTTTTCACCAGTTCATTGGCATTATTCGCCCTCCAAATGTAGCATAGAGTTCCACCAGCTGATAATGGATTTTAATAAGCGTTTGGCGGGTGTAGGAAACAATAAAACTCTTACATTTTCTTCTTTGTTTAATTTCAAATTTCAGTCAGCTGGAGCAGTCTCTCATTTCTTGTTTTGTCGAAGAAGTGGACGTACAACTTCTTTTCCCCGTGTGACTCTGGATTTGTCTTTAAGATTTCAGTCGACTTTGATGATTTAAATCTGATATTTTTAATCCCCGATAATTTGCAATGAATGGCAATAGTGAAGAAAATGGTGAGTGCAACAGCAGTGGAGGGTCCATGTAAGAATACTTTTTGTTTCTCACTGATCTTTAAAGCCAGTTATTGTTGTAATTGATAGCCTGTTTATTGATAGCCTGATAGCCTGTTAAAGGGTCTCTGCATATGCACTTACTCATCTTGTCATTCATAAAATGACGGATTACGGCGGAATATCACACAGAACACTTGTTTCAGGTTCTGCTGCTTGAACCCTCATAAACAGCTCAGTTTTCACTTGGAGTTAAAGTGGCAAGTGGCTTGGATGTGCCCCCTACGCTGCCAAGGCAAAAGGACATCCAAATGGCATGTCCTACAAAATATAGCCGACAGCTGGCATCTTATTTATTTGTATTCTCCTCTGCTCGAAGGGCACCATCATTTAACTCTCTCTAAATTGTAATTTTTGGATTTGAGTAAATGAATTTGTTCCCAGTGAGTATTTTAATGTTCATTGTCAGATTAAAAGGTTGTGTGTTATATTATGCATTGTCATCAGTGAAGCACCTCAGGTTGGTAGCTGACCACATTTAACTTTGGACATTAGTTCACATCTATGTGTCTGGCTGGGAAGCTTCTTTTGCGAGAGCATTGCGTTGTAAAACCTTTATGTGAAGTACTCAGCTAATTTTCTGACACATGGAGTAACTATTGGTGCTATTTTCATCTCGTTTTTCAATGTATCTCAAATTTCATGGTGGAACTCAATTAGACCAAACCACACATTACGTTAGGATAACAGTACGTTTTACTCCTGTCGCGTTGGTTTATTAGGCTTGTATGCTTTACCTTCTGAAGGTGTGGCTACACATGACTTTTTTTAGGCACACCAAAGGGAATCCTCATCAGTTATCTGAATTCATGTCTATTTCACTGATCTCCCATTGGTTTGCCGACTGGAATGTGAAGGTGTTTGAGAAAGCGCTAATTATGGCATGGCAGCGTATGGGAACAAGTTAATCACCCCTTGCATTCTGTTTGTGAGTTAAGAACACACTTTGGAATGCCTTGCTTGTGAATCACAGTTCTTTATTCTTTGTAAGGTCCATGTTTTTCAGGACTATCAAGAATTGACATGTTTTGTGCGCAACGTGGGTTGGATCAGTCCTCTTTCAACTGTTGCAAATAACTCTCTGTCATGTAAATAGTAAATGTTCTTAAGTAATTTCTGTTCCCTCTTTGGAGCTTATTTAAAAGCCCCTTGTTCCGCCGGTGCGTCACTTTGTTTGACTCACCAGCGGCGCAGTGTGCTGGCCCATATTTACAAGGCCATGCAAAGCCTCTCTGCGTGGCTTTTCATGGCCTTGTAAATACAACCCCTTTTCACTCATCACTTTGCATGACAGGGGCGTGCCATGGGTGTTGCTGTGGGTGTTCCCACGCAACACCCATGGACACTGCCGCATTCCCAGATTTACAACATTTCATAAACCTGGGAACGCGTTAGAGTCCTACGCCTCACCAGGGGAGGCGTAAGGAGGCGCAATGAGAAGCAATACTTTTATTTCTCATCGTTTTTTTCTGCAGCACACATAAAATGAGGAAAACACAATCAGTGATTGTTTTTGTGCAGTAAGGTGTCCATTGTGCAAGGGTGCCTGTGTTGGCGCATGGCAGCTGATTGAGAGCAAGCGCAGGGGAAAGCACAGGTACGCGTCATATTGTTGTAAATATGACGCCTCCCTGTACTTTTAAAATGACGCAGCTCAGCGCAGTAAAATGGCTTGCAGCGCCGCGCTGCGTCATTTTATTGTAAATGAGGCACTTTGTATTCAAACCGGACAGAGCCCTATTTAGGTCCTTAAACTGATGGTTTTGCCTCATCTGTGATCCATACCTGCCATCATGACCTCTGATAGCAGGGGCTGCTAAATCTGTGTCAGGAGCAAATAAGCATTAACAAATCATAATCCTCCCCCCAGGATAATGTGCTGCTGCTAAACACTTATAAAGGACCCAAAGGCGAGACCTATTGGCTAAGTCAATGCTTGTTTCTTTTTACCACTCTGACCTCTGTCTCTTTTAAAGGTGACAACCTGACAAGGAGGACAAGCCGCAGTAATGGGTCCTTTATAATGTGAAATCAGGTAAGTCTTCATCACAGGCCTCAGGCGCAGAAAGCCATGTATAGTAGCACACTGCACAATCTCGCTCTCTCATCCTGACCAGTACTGAGCTAGACCACAAACAAACTGGTCTTTCCCCACCAAAGTTCACTATGATGTGCCCTGATGCATTGGTATCTTGACTGAGCATGGGTTATCTGAAGGACAGCGTTTCCAAAGGACCACCGATCTCAATGTACTTTGGACGGCAACTTGAATCTAAAACTGAAATATCTGAACTCGTTACATGAAATAACACAGAGCACTAAGATGAACACATAATTATTGCAATGTTGACATGCTGGGTTTAAGGAGTGATGTTAAAAATCTATGAAACAAAATTGGAGTGACTGAGTCAAGAATAAATAAAGTAGAGGATGTCCACATTGAGCAAAACAAGAAATTGGACATCTTGAGTAAGAAAGCTGGACTCCTGGAAAGAGAGGTCATGGATTTGGAAGACAGAATGGGAAATTCAAGATTTTTTGGACTACCCTAGATAATAGAAAAGGATGCAAAATCTGGTGCAACTTCTCTAGAATCATGGATTCCACAGGTCCTTGGAATCTCTTTTGAAAATAATTTTTTAATCGAGAGAGTCCACAGTCAAAACCTTTAGCTCACTCGAAAAACCCAAGAACCATGGAGCAACGCAAAACCTAGATAAGATTTGCCAAGCCACGCAAGGCCACCTTGCATGGCCCTGCGTGGCCTGGTAAATTTGGAGTAATGCGAGGGAGCATTAGTCTCTGCCTTGTGTTACTCTCTGTGGGTGGAGTGAGGGTGTTCCCACGCATCCACTCATTTATTCTGACACATTCCCAGATTTACCAACACTGGTAGACCTGGGAATGCATTAGAATTGTACGCCTTCCCACCGGAGGTGCAACAAGGAGAAATATCTTTATTTCTCCTCCTTGTTTCCTCTGTCTAAGGGGCATATTCTCAAGGACTTATCGCCGAGTTAGCGGCACTTTATCGCAGCCAAAGTGGCGATAAATTCATCGCACCATTCACAAGCTGGTGTTAACAGCCCAGAACACCATTTTACCCGCGATAGCATCTGCAAAAAACATCGCCACAGATGACCCCCGCAACTATCGCTAATGAGATGCAGAGTAGGCGTTCCCGTGCAAAAAGCTGCGTCAACACCACACCGCAACATTCACAACGACCAGCCCGATCAGCGATAAGACCACAAAACAGGCGATAAGGCGCGTTAGGAGCAGGAATCTAACACCTGCTCTGACCTGGTGTAAAGTCGGACAACAACCTGCACCATCAAAGGGAGCCCAGCCCACAGCCACACATGAAGAACAACAGATGCCATGGAGATACTCACCATGCATCCCGGAGCCCCGAGAGGGCAACAACACCCACCGGCACCACCCCAGCGCCCCCTCCCCCTCCCCCGGACCAACACTGAGGCAGCGCAGACAAAGACAGCGACCCTCCGAAAATGCACCAACTCCACAGACCCAACACCAGAGAATGTAATTGCCCACTATATGCCCAAAGGGACAACCCTCCTCCGCATCCTGACCACCATAGCCCACAGGCTGACGGTACCAACACAGCGGACAACCAACATCCCACCGCAGACAAAGCTGCTGGCCGTGCTGCATGTGTTGGCCTCTGGTACCCTCCAACCAACCTCCGCCTGAGACGGTGGAGTCACACAGCCTGGCCAATCCAAGTCCCCCACAACGGTCATGGATGACACCATCAGCTTGGTACCCCACTATCCATACCTCACACACACTGCGCAGGAACAGCCGGAGACCAAGCAAGGCGTGTACGCCACAGCTGGCTTTCCGCACGTGTCAGCGGGTAAGTGACTGCACACATGTCCTACTGGTGGCCCCTTGCGACACTACACACAAGAAGCGCAACAGAAAGCACACGGATCCCACCAATGTGCAGGCAATAGTGGACCACCGTGGAATCTCCGCCAACGACGTCGCCAACCACCCAGGCAGTGTGCATGATACCTGCACCTCCCGACAGTCCATCATCAACCTGCGCCACCAGGATGGCACCCACGGAAATGCACTGCTCGTTGGCCAATACCAAATGCACACACCACACACCTCAACTCCACAATCATGCAACACAGGAAATGCACACGTCACAGGCTCACATACAACATGCACACCCACCAGACACAACAGCACAACTCACTGTGGGAACCTGTGCCAGCCATGTACATGAGCCATCTACGGCATGGCACCTCGGACACACAATAGCAGATTGTCGGAAAAGGTGGGGACCAGGCATGTGCGAAGGAGGCAAGGGACCGATGAATGAGAATGTACACAATGCCAAGTGTGTCGTGGATGTGCTGGCCAGACTGCAGTATGCAGACCACACACATATCCATATCGACACACACCACTGGTGTTTGGAGTGTAGTGGACAGTGGACACAACCATGTCACCCCAGCCAGTGGGGAAGTCGCGGAAATGTAGCTTGTGACGTCCCCCCCGTAAGCGTGAGCGGAGTGGGCTGGCCCGGCATACGCCAGGCCAGCGTAGGGGTGTGAATAAAAGGCACGTAACCCTGGGCGTGGTCCTCTTCTGGAATGCCCAAAGTCTCTGCCAGGGCGGCGCCCCTCACCCCACCACGAGGCCGACGCCGTGAGCGGTGTTGCCAGCGATCCTGTGCGCCTGCTGCACCCCTGGATGCTGGTCCCCGAATCAGTCCTTCCCGCCCCTGCACACCCAGACCTCAATGCCCACCTTCCGACACCGGCGTGTGTCGATGAGGGCCCACCACGTGCCGGTGCAATCTCCAAGCCCGAGGCCTGCGACCTTGGTAGCCTCCTCAGACCATCACGGCCTCCGCAACACAGGACCGCAGTATTCCTTTCACGTTGACGTACTCCACCGGCATGCACAGCGGACAAGTAGGTCACACATTTGGAACTGAGTCTTGATTACACCATGGCAGAGCACATAAATCATGGCTGAGTGTATATCACTATACACCCTTCGATGTGGTGCCAACAGGTCTTAGTGTTACATCACAGCCGCAAGAATCTGTGGGCCCACGCGGACTACTGCTCTCGGCCTACGCTGTGCTCGAGTAGGTCACAGAATTGGAACTGAACATCGATTATTCAAAGGCAGAGTAGGAATCATTGCACGCAAGGAGAGGCATACGAGGATGACGCGTTGCAGTTGGGAGGAAAAAAGGATCATCATTACGGAGGTGATCGAACACTACCGACAACTGCCCTGATGTCACTAACTCTGTGCATCGCGAGCCTATGACACGTGGCTGTGGCCCACTGCTGACCGCTGCCTCTGGCCTACACTGCGGTCCAGTAGGTCACAGAGTCTGGAATCGTCAATGCCGGAGTTCATATCAGTGTACCGGCATCATCGCAGACTGCATCCCCTCTCAGCCCTGGTGCCACTAAGTCTGTTCCCCGACATTCATGGACACTCTCTGGTCGTACATTGGTGGCGTTTGAGTCTATGGACTAGGGGGTAGTTTTCATCCTCAGGCAGCTGATACCGAATTGGTGGTGGCAACGAGGCAATCGCTTTCCACTCCTCCATTTGCTGCTTCCGAATAGCTTCTGCCCTCTGCATCATGCCCTGGAAGAACACCTTCCACTGTCCCCCGAAACACTCCGTGACATTCACCTCCGATATCGACGAGGACCCGCTCAGTCTGCGTGGCCCTACCTCATTGGACCGCAAGTCACCGTCCCGTGGCGGTGTGCCTGTGCCTGCCGCTGTGCACCCGGGGCCACTAACTCTGTGCAGCTCAAGTCCGGGACCCTGTCTGAATGAATATTGGATGACCTCTGTGACGGTGGTCTTGGGGTCATCGACGCCATGTGCATGTGGCCCTGCGCTGTCCACTGCCTCCGGCCTCAACTGCGGACCACCAGGGCTCACACATCAAATCGAGTCCTGACCGGCCCGGACGTCGCATCACCGCAGGAGGCACACGCCACCATCGCCAGGGCCAACTCCAACCACCATCTGCCAGAGTCGAGACAGTGGTACTGGCAGACTGACAGAGTTGCTCAGACCTGTCATGGATGCCATCATCTGCCTGATCCCCTGCTCAGCACTCCAGGTGCCACTGACTCAGTGCACCGCAACCAATGGAGCGTTACTGATTGAGTTTTGTGATGTGGAGATGTTGCGCAGCAATGTCACCTCAGGCAGTGTGGGAGACCTGGGACGTTGATGAGGAAGTTGCTGCAGGTCTAACACACCCCACTGCATCTGCATCAGGAATATCCCGAATGGACACAATCCAAGTTATTTTCATCACATGAGCGCACACAGCTCTAGTGCCCCAACCTCAGTGCACTGCAACTCACGGACACTTCTGTTTGTATGTTGGGTGACCTCTGTACTTGCTCCGGCTCCCTCCATGTTGCTCAGTAGTTGACTCTGTTATGCATGTGTTTTCTGTTTCCATTGCACTGGTGTCCACTGTTCAAGTTGTTGCAAGCACCGAGCACTCCGTGCGGGCTGGCTTATGCTCACCACACACACATCCAGCACAGGCGTCCCTGTACATGTGGCCCTGCCAATAAAGGGGCCGGGCGCACGTGCCCGTAGCCAGTTCAACATAATATCTGCGTGTGTCTCTATGGCAGTGTGGGTCTCCTTTGTGGGGTGTAGGTGGTCCCTGAAGGGTAATTGACACCCACGTATGTGATCTAGTTCGCCTTCCATGGGTTCGGACCACACCTGCACCTGTTCGGCCACCTCCTTTTGGCGTTCTGACACCTGGCATTGGGGTGCCATGTGTGGGTCGGTGAAGTGTTGTGGGCCAGCCTTGCTTGCGTGTGCTTCATGCTGTGTGGTCTGTTGCAGGGTCTAAGTTCTCCTCAAAGTAGCTTGTCTGCCCTGGTCCTGGTGGTGAGTTGCGTGGGATGTCCATGGGCTGTTGTAGGGCGTCGGTGTCGAAGGTGTGTTGGTCATGTCCTGCATCACTGATGGGTTGTCTGGTCTGACCTGCTGGAGGTGTTGTTTGTCCCTCTGCAATGTGAAGGGGAGATGCATGTTGACATTGTGTTGGCATTTATGTTGGCGCATTGTTCTTGTAGACATGCAGACTATGTGACAATGTACATTGTGGCTGTTTGGGCGGTGCTGGCAATTTGAGGGGGGACAGTGGACATTTGGACTACATGACTGTTGTGAGGTTGTACCCGTACATATGCATCTCACAGTTCCCTGCTCTGTCAAATGTGATTGGCCTGTTTATGCGCATGGGCGGACCAAGTTGTGTCCCCTGTTCTGCAGTGTCGGTATTGCACTTTGTGCCACATTGTCATGGGATGTGCTGTGTTTGCCATGTGTGTGTGCTGCAGAGTGCCACCGGGATGGGGGACATGACCCTGGGTTATTGTGGGTGTGCAGTGTGCTACACGTCGTTGTGCATGTGTGCCATTGTGCCCATCTCCCCCGTCCCCCCAGGACCTGTTCATTACTCACCCTGTTGTTGTGTCAGGTCCTCTCGAGCTGTGTCCGTACTCCCACCTCCTTGCACCGTCTCCACACTGATGGCTGGCCTCCATTTACTCCAGCTCCTCCTGTGGCGCAGGACTCCCACCTCCTGTCACCGTAGCTGCCTTCCTGTTGGCAGCGGCTTTGGGCCTGGTTTAGGTTTTCACGTCATGCCAGCGCCTCTTGGCCTCCTCCATTGGCCTCCTCGGCACTCCGGCTGCATTCAAGGTGGTCTGAATGTGGGTCAGTTGCTGGTAGTGTTCTGTCACATCCGTGACGCTGGTCTTGTTTTCCTACGGACTGCATCCCGTCTTCCTCTCCCTCTTCTCCTTGGCCTTCCCCGACCCAGTTGGTCCTTGCTGGTGGTCTGTGGGGCTTGTGGGGTTCGTGTTGGCCTCTGCGCTGGATCAGGGTGCATCCATGTTGCTACGCACTTTGAATTGTTTCTGGTGTGTTGTTTTTGTTGCTTCTATGGTGCATTTTCCCGCCAGACGCGTGGGATTTACAGGCCTGCCGCTGGTTTTCGCTGCTTTTTGTATCGTGTTCGGCCTCATCGCAGCGTTTTTGGCGTTCGTGTTTCGCATTTTTGCAGCATGGTGTTGATTTTAACGCGGTCAGTTGACGCGTTATCTGGAGACTATCGCATGGTACCGCCGTTATGTTGTTATGTTATGTTATTGAGATTTGTAAAGTGCGCAAATACCCGAAGGTGTCTTGGCGCTACGGACAAGGTGAGCCACTGGTGAGTCTCTAGTTGCGGAAGAGCCAAGTTTTTAGCTCTTTTCTGAAAGAGACGAGAGATCGCGCGTTTCTCAAGTCAGTCGGTAGGGAATTCCAGAGTTTAGCGGTGCAGTAATGAAAGCTGCGACCACCCCAGAGTAAGGTACGAATTCTGGGCACTCTCAAGAGTTTAGCACCTGATGAACGAAGGTGTCTGGTTGGTTCATACCAAACAAGGAGATTTTGCAAAAAGGCTGGCCCTGTATAATTCAGGGCCCTGAACGCCAGGCTAAGAGCCTTGAATTTTATTCGCTGCGCTATAGGGAGCCAATGCAAATTACGGATCTCTCCGGATACCGATTTGAACCATGGGGTGTTTGACAGAAGTCGGGCGGCTGAGTTTTGCATGCTCTGTAGTCTTTTCAGGCAATGCTTCTGGATGTTTATGAATAGCCCATTACAATATTCCAATTTAGACTGGATTAATGAGGTGACTACGGTTCTTTTCGTGTCCTCCGGAAGATAAGGGAGAATCTTCCTGATTTTCTTGATGAGGAAGTGGGCAGAGGAGACCACAGCATTAGTGTGTTGAACAAAAGAGAGTTTACTATCCACCCATACTCCCAGGTTCTTAGCTTTGGTTGCTGGTTCCGCTGGATCTCCCATGTCAGCGGGCCACCACACACTGCCCCAACTAGGTTGTAGATTTCCAAAGGTCAAGATTTCAGTTTTTCCAGAATTAAGTTTAAGGCAGTGTGTGCTCATCCAGTTAGCAATGGCACCCATGCAGTTCTTAAATTGCAGAGCAGGGGAGGTCTGATTTTTGTATGCTGCTACTACAATCTGGGAATCATCCGCGTAGGAAGTAAGGCTGAAGCCAAAAGTCCGGATAAGTGGGGCCAGTTCAGAGACGTATATGTTGAAAAGGGTAGGGCTCAAGGAGGAGCCCTGTGGCACTCCACAAGGGAGGGAGTATGGCTCGGACTGGTATCCATCGATCGACACTGCCAGTCTTCTGTCCTTGAGGAAGGAGGACACCAGTGCCAGTGCTGAACCCCCGACTCCCAGCATCTTCAGCCGCTGTTGTAGGAGGAAATGATCAACCGTGTCGAATGCGGCTGATAGATCGAGGAGTATCAGGGCCGCTGACCCTCCTCCATCCATCACCGCTCTTATTTCCTCCGTGGCTTTAATAAGTGCCGTTTCGGTACTGTGTTCCCGACGGAAACCGAACTGGGAATGGTCCAACAGGTCATGTTCACCAATAAACTGGGAAAGTTGGATATTCATGATTTTATCAATTATCTTCGTGGGCAGCGGCAAGCGGGCTATGGGGCGATAGTTGTTGGGATCGGCTGCATCCAAAGTTGGTTTTTCAGCAGTGGAAGGATAGACGTATCCTTCCAAATGGCTGGGAAGTTGCCGGAGGAGAACATGGAGTTAAAGATGTCTGTTAACACCGGGCTTACCAAATCAGAGACTTCTTTCAGAAGCTCAGGTGGGCAGGGGTCCTCTGGGGAACCTGACTTAGCCTCCAGAATGTGTTTTGCCACTATATCCGATGATACAGGTGCGAAGCTGAGCAGGGTGTTTGTACCCCGAGGAGTGGGTGAAAGCGGCGGGACAGGGGCGTGAGCTGATGTGCCCTCAACATTTTTAAAGATGTCCAAGACTTTAGTTTTGAAGGCAGAAGCAATGGCATCACAAGACTCTTGACTGTTTTCTGGCCCTATACTGTGAGGGGTGGTGAGCTTGTTCACTGCTGTAAAGAGAGCTTTAGAGGAATGTTTTGCCTCCGAGATTACTCTAGTAAAATATTCTCTCTTTTCCGATGTAAGGAGATTTTTGTATTCTCTTAAAGCTATTTTATATGTTTCCCTCTCGGATGGGTCATACTTAGCGCGCCAGCGTCTTTCCAGCCGGCGACATTTTTGTTTTTCTGCCCGTAAGGCATCTGAGAACCAAGGAGCCGAAGGGGTTCTCCTATTGCCAGTAGTGCTTTTGGTGGGCACTGCGGCTAGAAACGCCGTATTTAACCAATCTGTGTAATTGGGGGCAGATTCGTCCGGAGGCCCGCATACCTGGGGGCGCGTCCTCTCTAGTATTGTACGAAGGAGGGATTTATCCAAATTACCCCAGTCCCTTTTGGTCTTAGAAGGGATCCTATAGGCCCGAGTAAGACCAAACAGCATTACTGGTAGGTCAAATTTTATGAGTGAGTGATCTGACCAGACCAGACCAGAGGCAGGGTTTCTATACCGGAAAGACCCTGAACTGAGGTAAAAATGCCATCTAGAGTATGGCCGGCCTCATGAGTGGGGGTCTGAACCAGTTGACTGAGACCGACCGACCCCAGGGTATGTAGCAGTGCATCTGTCTCACTATTTTCTTTGTCTTCTAAATAAAAATTAAAATCTCCGAGGATTTCTAAAATCGTTATTAATAAGGGTGGGTTCTAGAAGACTGTCTAAGTTAGATAAAAAGGTGCTTCTGGAGTTGGGGGGCCGATACAGTAGAATTCCTTTAAAAGTCTGCCTGGGACCAAGTTCAATCGTGAAATGAAGGGCTTCAAATACAGACGTGGAGGCGGGCTGAAAAGTAATGGGAAAATGTTCTCTCAAAATAATAGCCAGTCCACTGCCTCGCTTAGCAGATGTATCAACCCTGAGTGCCCGGTAGTCCGCTGGGGTAGCGGAGATGACATCGGGGTCAGAGGAAGCATCTGCCCCGGTTTCGGTCATAAAAAGTATGTCAATACTGTCAGCTAGAATCATGAGTGCTATTTCATGTTTATGTTTGGCCAGAGATCTGACATTTACGAGTCCGCCCTTCAATTTAGCAGTCTCTGTGCCAAGGAGGGGGCTATGATTCAGGGGTTGTTTAAGGGGCTGGAAAGCGCTAGTGCTCTGAGATTGTGGGAGCAGAAAGCCGCAAGGGCAAGAGACATCACCCTCATCCGGGTTGAGTCGGCGGCATGAAGGCACGGGCGTGTTAAGGCAAAGTAACTCCTTAGGGGTATAAGTATGAGCCTGGGTGGCGAAATGGCCAGGGGCTCTGGCCCTAGGCCCGGCGCAGGCGCGGACGGGCGCAGACAGGCTTGCCTTAGGCGCGCCTTCGGCGCGCTACCGGCGCGTCCGCTGCGCGCCCTCACCATCTGGCCCCTAAATAGTGTTTCCAGTGGACGAGTGGAGCACGTCCACACCGGAAGTGAATCCAGGCAGCAGGGAGGGGAGCAGTTAAGCCCTGGAGTGGAGTATCCGCCCTCCGCACAATCGGCACATCAGCCGCGGCGGAACGGGGTCGGACCACAGAATCAGAGTGAGCGGGTGAAAGTGCACGAGTGCAGGTAAACTTAAAAACACTTTATAATACACAGATGCTTAAAAATGATTAAAAAGCCCCTAAAAACGTCAGCTAAAAAGTATAAGAGCATGAAGGTCACAGAAAAATGGCAGCAAAATACAAGTACAAAGAGATCACAAAATATCAAAACAGCAGCAAGATAGACGTGCGAGGCGCCAGCCGGGCTTACCCTAGTCCGCTGCGCGCCCTCACCATCTGGCCCCTAAATAGTGTTTCCGGTGGACGAGTGGAGCACGTCCACACCGGAAGTGAATCCAGGCAGCAGGGAGGGGAGCAGTTAAGCCCTGGAGTGGAGTATCCGCCCTCCGCACAATCGGCACATCAGCCGCGGCGGAACGGGGTCGGACCACAGAATCAGAGTGAGCGGGTGAAAGTGCACGAGTGCAGGTAAACTTAAAAACACTTTATAATACACAGATGCTTAAAAATGATTAAAAAGCCCCTAAAAACGTCAGCTAAAAAGTATAAGAGCATGAAGGTCACAGAAAAATGGCAGCAAAATACAAGTACAAAGAGATCACAATATATCAAAACAGCAGCAAGATAGACGTGCGAGGCGCCAGCCGGGCTTACTCAAGTCCGCTGTGTTGTGAATACTTGGTTAACCGGGCGTAAATGTCCTGCGATGGACTGCGATGTTGAGGGTTGCGTTAAGTCACTTTTGCGATGGTTATCACACGTTCTTGAGAATATGCCCCTAAGTGTGCTGCATTTTGCAGCACACTTAGAAGTAGGAAAATGCCTCTAAGGATTTTTTTATGCAGGAATGTGTCCCTTCCTGTACAAAAACAAACCTGCCTGTAACACAGGCAGCCTTGCTCCAAGGCGCAAAGGTGCCTTGTGTTGGCGCTAGGTTGCTGATTGTGTGCCAGCTGAGGCAGAGGAGACAGGAATGCGAAAGGATCTTACCACATGAGAAGAATTAAAACAATAAACCAGAAAGGAGCGAAAATCCTGTAGGACAACGTAAAAGACACTGTCGCCCACAGTAAAGGATTTAAGAAGAAACTTAACATCTTTGAATATCCCCTTTTCTCTTATTGGCCCATATAAGATGAAAATTACTCAGGGAGGGAAAATAACTGCTTTCAATAAACCAAGAAACTTTGAAACTTTCATTGGCAACTGTTGAGGAACTCCTGTGGCTGCTGCCACCGTTCCCTGCCCTTTCCCCTAGGAACATTCTTTGTAGCGGGAAGCCCCCCTGCTCTGACAGTTGCACTGGTGTGGGCACCTCTCCTCTCTCTCTTGTCCATGCGAGGCTCCATAGCCCTCCTGCCTTTGCCTGGCTTCCTCCACAAGCCCTGATATGTGTCAAACTTCTGGATCTGCAGCAGCACAGATCATGGGCAGACTACGTTCCGCCATGCCCATACCACGTCCGACATCAGCAGATCCACCCTCCACCGTATGAGACACACCACTATTGGACGATATCCCAACACCCTCCACACTGGACAAATTGGGCAAGGTATAGGCTGCTATAGAACACTCCAGGGTTTCCACAGAGACCAGGCTTGGATCCTTAGCCACTGAACTGAGCTTTCTACGTGAACAGCCTCTCAAGCTCCAAGATAAAGTCTCGGATGGGGAGAAAATACTTGCTACCCTGAAGCCGATGGAGACTGACAACCGGATGGCGATTCAGGACCTGCAGGAGTGTGCTCAACACCTCGAGGACAGGGCGGAGGATGCGTAAGGCCATTAAAGAATGAGCAATATCTGCTTTTTGGGGCTGTCGGAGGATGTTGAAGGCCCAGACCCCCTTTCGTGCTTGGAAACCTGGCTCAGGACATTTGCCACGCCATCGGATCTCACCCTCTTCTTTTCCTTGGAGAGAGCACACTGTGTGCCTGCCCGTCGTCCCCCTCCGGGGGCCCCTCCGCGTCCCATGCTGGCTATGCTCCTGCACTTTAAAGACTGTGACGCTCTCCTGAGAGCTGCCAAACAGACTGGTCTACTCCAAGTGGAGGACAAAAGTATCATGTTATTTCCTGACTACACTCATGCGGTCCAGTGCCAACTCTCCTCCTTCCTGGAGGTCAAACATTGTCTCTGCCATCTGGGGGTTCAGTACTCATTGCTATTCCCAGCCCGCCTTAAGGTCATGTCGGACGGAACCTCCATATTTTTCACAGATCCTAAGGATGCCTGGGACTGTGTTGGCCATCATCATGGGGAACCGCCATTGAAACGGATTGGGTCTGCACCGGGTCAACCCAGGCCGAGTCGACAGGGTAGGTCGCGAGCGGATACCGCCCCTTGTAGATCCTCGTCAAAATCCCCTAATCGTGAACAGATTATTGACGACTGTAGACAGGCCCTGCAGGCTGCAACTAACCTGGGAACAAGAGCTGGGGCCACAGACGATGAGAAAGGCCTGCACATTTTTACATTGGAGGACGACACTCTACCCTCTGATGATTCTCGCCAGGGCTCCCAGACCCTCCCGCTGGTGACACCTCAGACGGCGCACAACCTCATCTGATTCACCCCCAGTCTTGCCTTTTTTGGACAATGTCTAAACTTGGTGAACGCTGCGCATCCCAATTCCTCTGTTTATTATTCTGTCTTTTTGTCCCACTTTATAGGGTGCACAAGTCACCGCATACACAGCCACGATCACAGAGGCTGACATCCCCTGTCCACCCTGACCTGTCCCTCTACACTGCCCTCACTGCCCCCTGCTGGGGAATGCATCACATTAATTTAGACCTGCTGATTTCACTCTGCTATTTTTCTATAATGTATAACCAGTGGGCTCCAGGACCAGTGACAGTCGTTACTGGGTCCGACATGACTCAGCCCTAGTTGCACAGGGCAAATTGGATACAGCACTACACCCTAGAGCCAAGTTGCACCATGATACAGCAGAGTTTCTTTGTCTATGCTCTGTTTGGGCATACTGCCGGTTGTGGTAGGATCTCTATGTTGTTCCCCCCCTTATTCGTTACTGTTTAATCTGCCCCTTCTCCCCTTCGCCCATGACTAGCCAAGGCAGACAGGCCTTACATATTTTGCCTGACACGGGCTGGGTGGTCCAGTTCCAAGGGCTGAGTGGTCATGTGAGGTGGGGGTTACCCTGGGTGGCTCCCGCCATGTGCATTGCGCTCTACTCCCTTTATATTGAATGACTCTCATATTTGATATCCGGTTTCTTACCGTAAATGTGAGCTAAATGCCCTCAGAACTGATCCGAAGTCTACTCATACGTTAAACGCCATGAGGCACAAATAGTCTTTTTACAAGAATCACACACTACGAGGGAGGAACTGGGATGTCTACATAAGAGCTGGAGGGGCATCATTCACGCCACTACCTACTCTGCGTATGCACTCGACACCATGTTCTGGGTTAGACCGGGAGTCCCTTTTCAGGAAATAGACACAATCATAGACAAAGACAGTGGATATGTGCTCCTTGAGGGCTGCCAAGACAATAGGCCCATACTGATATAGAGCATTTACGCCCCCACCGTGGATCATGGAGCATTTTGGGACACTCTCTCCACCATACTGGCCCACAAGACTGCAATGCCCTGGGTCCTGGGGGAGGCAACTACAACTGCATGCCAGACCCAGACTTGGACAGGTCCCACCATCCTTTACCACGCTACCCCCCTCCCCATTATGCACAGGCCGACTTCTTTAGGAGCTGGACGATTCACTGGTTGCTTTCCGAAGCATGGAGATCTCCATACCCCAGGGACAAACTTTATTCCTTCCACTCAGTGCCTATTAACCTCTTTGTGCACCTGGACCGCTTCCTCTGCTCCACTTCCTTGGTACCTCTTGTTCGCCACTCGGATTATCCAGGACGTATTATTTCTGATCACGATGCCCATGTGGTGGACCGATGATGGGTGCCCCCACACCACTTGACGCCCACTTGGAAGCTTCTGCTGGACTGCCTGGAGGACCCTATCTTCCGTGAAGCACACGTGGTCCATATCCGGCAATACTTCACTGAAAATCATATTACGGTCTCTACTAGCACACTAGACTGGGACACCTTCGAGGTGCTAACGAGGGGTACCTGCATGCAGGAGATTGTGGGTGTCCGCAGGACTTTGGACAGGGAAATAGTGGAAGCCAAGAGGCATCTTGCTAGACTGGGAAAAGCGGCAGACCGCGACTCCGCGATTGCCTAGCAATTCGTAGACGAGAAAACTTCCTATACAACCCTCCAGGAGCGGTTGCGGCATTTAATTTTACAGCCCATACGGCCAAGGTACATAGAGAGGGTGATAACTTCAGGAAGCCCGATAGGGACCCTACACAACTGCCATCTTACCGGCCTGTTGCCATCTTTGGGGGAGACTATAAGATCTTGGGGAAGATCCTTACCAATAGATATGCCAATATCTTTCCAGTGCTCGTACATTCTGACCAGAACGGGTTTGTACCGGGACGCAGTACCGACCAGAACATATGGCGTCTCTTCCATGGGCAGGATCAAGTCCAGGGATGGTTTCCACATGCACTCTGCCATATATTAGACCTGAAGAAGGCGTTCGATACACTGAAGTGGAATTATCTTTTTTCAGTACTAGCCCACATGGGAGTCGGGAAGAGGCTTATTGCTTACACCCAGGGGCGTAACAAAGGCCCCCGCAGACCCCGCAGTGCGGGGGGGCCCCCTTAGCAAAGTATGCTGGCCTGAGGGCACCTGAGTGAGCCAGAAGGGGGGCCCTTCATGTACTTTGCAAGGGGGCCCCCTCGAGTTTCGTTACGCCACTGCTTACACCTCGCTGCTCTACACAAAACCTACCTCCTTGATCCGCCCCAGTTCGGCACATCTCTGCCCCCTTTCCGGTGGGCCAAGGGACCAGACGGGGTGCCCACTTTTCCCTCTGCTTTTCGCGCTGGAGATGGAGCCCCTGGCCGTTAAGATGTGCAGAGAGGGCCAGGTGTGCAGCATACCCCTCGGGGACAGTACGCATGCTATATATTTGTATGCGGACAACTTACTTTTATACCTGTGGGATGTAACATCTGACCTCTCCCCGTGATTCCCTGGCTGCCTTTGCTGGGGCCACAGGACTTTAGGTTAATTGGGCGAAGTCAGAGATCTACCCCCTTTGTCCTGACCAGTTGCCATGAGTCGTAGACCTCAGCGAGGCACAGCTCCATTGGCATGGGGAAGCGATCCGCTACCTGGGGATCCATCTTTATGATATTCCACTCCATCCTCTGTCTTTATCATACTCCACTGGATCTATACGAGGGGAATCTTCAAGCGGCCATAGCTGGCATCAGATCACAGGTGCACTTTTGGCAGCCCCTGTCCTTAGAGCCGAAAGGCAAGATAGCGTTAGCAAAAATTGTCATTTTATCCCTCCTCCTATATTATTTTGCAAACTTTCCCATCATCATGCCGAAATCATTCTCATTCAAGCTAGACTCCCTTTTATGAACACTCATCTGGGGTAGTAAACGTCGGCTTGTCGCACTTAAGAAGCTGCAGCTGCCAGTGAGCAAGGGAGGACTGAGCACCCCCTCCTTTGAAGCGTTGCGCTGGACTGCTGGGCGTTACATGGGTGAAACAAGCTTTGTACGGGGAGTCATGCCGGTATCTGTGGTGCAGGTTTCCTCTTTCCAGGAGTTTTGCCTTCATATCCCTGGCCTTACAGGTGGCTGTGGCTTGCTAATGCATGGTCCGAATACACAGCCTTGCACGTGGGACACCACTTTATGCCCCAGCATTTCCCCTGGTCGGTCTCCCCCACTTCCCAGGTTTCTATTCATCCAGGGACACAAGAGCCTGGACGGAGCAATCGTTGATCAAGCTGGGGAATCTATTCGCAGATGGCCAACCTCTCAAGTTTGAACAATTAAACACAGAGCACGGCCTCCCACCAGGTCCGTTCCTCATTCACAGACAACTTCACATCACTTGTTGGACCTTATGGGACACGTCGACAGGGGAACCCGCCATGCATCCAGTTCTGCAAGCCATACTTACCATAGGTGACAGTTGTCAACGAATCACTTGGCTGTAAAAAGCCATACGGGAACTTGCGGGTGTCCCTCTTATGCCACTGTGGCAAAAGTGGGAGGACGATTCTGGGAGGGCGTTGCATGATAGGGAATGGGAACAATTGCTAGAATTCCCCCTGCTGGTTTCCTGAAATTCCCGCTTCAAAAATATCCAGGGGCATATGTACAAGCCCCTATAGCCACCACAACGTCACTTTTACCAACATTGTGGTGGCGATAGGGGCTGCGCCTTATGGACAAGGCAGGGTTAAGCCACTTAACGTGGCTTAAAGCTGCTTAACGCTGCCTTGTACATAAGGCCCCCTTTCACGTTATGGTTAGCATGAAAGGGGTGGTCAGTGGGTGTTGCGGTGGGCGTTCCACCGCAACACCCATTCATTTTGAAGCTGCCCCCTATGTACAAGAGTGACGTAGATAGGAGGCAGCACCAAAATTAAGACCAGGTAAAAACTGGTCTTAAGATGACGAAACGAGGAGAAATGCATTATTTCTCTTCGTTTTTGCTTTTTCCATGTGTGCTGCCTTATGCAGCACACATGGAAAAAGCAAAATGCCATGGATTGTTTATGTACAGGAAGGTGTCCCTTCCGGTACATATACAAACCTTTAAAAAACAAAAAATGCCATTTTGTGACTTTCATGTGTGCTGCATGAAGCAGCACACATGAAAGTGACAGAATGGCATTTTAGGATTGTTTATGTGCAGGAAGGGACACCTTCCTACACATAAACAATCCTCCCCTGCACGCAGACTCCCTTGCACTATGGTGCAAGGGTGCCTGCGTTGGCACTAAGTAGCTAAACTTAACGCCATCGCAGGGGGAAACGCAAGGCTGCACCACATTCTTGTAAATATGGTGCAGCCTTGCGTTTCAGAAGTGGCGGAGCGTGGCGTTAAGCCAAGGAGGCTTACGCCGCGCTCCGCCACTTCCTTGTACATATCCCCCCAGAGTTTTATGCTCCACAGAGCATACCTTACCCCAGCCCACTTAAATCGATACTTCCCTGATGCACAGATTAGCTGTCCACGATGCCAAGCCCCTGATGCGGACCTCACACATATGCTATGGGCCTGCCCGGAACCACAGAGTTACTAGCAGTCAGTACATACAACCATGCGTGAGGTCATGGAATTACCTGATATCCACATGTAAGAAGCAACATAAAGTGCACACCCACTTCGCGGCCCTGGCATTCCTCCTCGCCAAATGTGCGCTCACACTCCAATGTCGCTCTCCGACGGTTCCACCGTGGGGCGGTGCGCAAATAGGGGTCAGAGGAAGGGGCTCTCTGCTATGAGGAGGTCCAACACCTGCGCAAGCGACCTGTTTCTCCCCAGTGGGCTACCCTCCTCACACAATTCCTACAAGGGGTGGGGAATGATGATCTCCCCCATGACCTGAGCAAATCGCCCCTGCGATCACTGTCTATTGCACATGTGAGGGATTTACAAGGAACTGACGCATCTGCATAAATGCGTCAATTTCCTTGCGCCACCATGGATGCACTGTATTTACAATACAGTGCTCCATGGCGCAAGGATTAACAGATGCGTCAGAAATACTGAGGCATCTGGTGGTACAAAAGTGACGTATTGCTGGAGTTGCTCATGAAAGTGACGCAACTCCAGTGATGTGCCACGACAAATAGGTGAGTACCATACAAAAAGCCCTGCGTCATTCCTTACACCTGGTCTGAGCAGGCGTAGGGATTTTGACGCAGTGAAGGCATAGAGTGACGAAGTGAAAAGTTGTAAATTTCACTGCGTCAATTCTACATGGCTTTTTGCGTGGGAACGCCTAGCCTGCATACATTAAACCTGGCGCAGGTATAATGTGACGCAGGGCTTTACAACGTGACGCATCGCCCTAGATGCGTCACGTAGTAAATTGGCCGCATTGTTTGCGCCGCCGTTGCGTCAAAAAAAGTGACGCAATGGCGGCGCAAGGGGCTGGTAATTCTTCCCCGTGGTGAGGATTCCTCACCTGGAGCCCTGGCCTGTCCCACTGACTCTTGCCCTTCATGAAATGGATGGCCGGGAGAGCTCCTGGGGAGCCTCTCCTCCCTAAGTCCCCCCTCCGTACCTCTCCGCAAATGCACTTATCCGCTGTTTCTGCCTTGCCTCACTTAGCGACTACAGTTCCACATGCACACCAGCCTCTGGTTATGCATTTCTCTTCCAATCAATACGGCCTGCCACTGCTGCCTCCTGTACATGTCCTACTTCCGCCCCAGTTTTTGGATTTATCCCCAGTTAAAGACACTGCGGCAGTACGTTGATGATATTTACTAGTTCACCATAACTGAATCTACACGATCACCACTGATTCTCACACGTTTCTGTATCACTCTATGATATGTTGCATGAAAGTATGCCTCTACTGTATGACTAGTAGGAATGCCACTTTGGAAGCTATTGCAGGTTATAATTATTGTATGTAATGTAAAACCCAATAAAAACATTTTTAAAAAGTACCTTTTTATACTCTCTGCTGAAACAAAATATATTGCTTTTTATACAGCAATTTTGCTTTTCATATGGACCTCAAGACCTGGCTTTTTTAATGTTCCTCCACCCAGTCCTACCAGCAGCCCCCCTCCCCAGGCGCCTTGAGACCCACACGGGTGAGTAGCCGCGCTATACAAGACCCTGATTAATTGATACAGTATATTCTTTATAAAAATAATTTCTATAACATATTTAGAAATTTAAAAAAGGAATGGAGTTAGAATAGTAAATGAGCCTTGGCCATTAACAGGTAGGAAGTAAGTCTGGATGAATATGGATATTTACAAAGGATTTCTAATTGTACCTTTCACATTGGAATCCTGGTGTCACACTCACCTGTTTTATGGGCCTGTATTTACATGCAAGTCCTCAACCTCCTTTCATTCATGCACCTTGGATGACCTTGGAAAGAATATTCCATGGGTCTGAAGAAAGGCTGTATGTAGGATCAGGAAGAGTACCGGGTCATGACCTTGGTCTTACTCCCTCACCTTTTTTGTCATGCACCTTTCCTCACCTTCTTCACCCTTCTTGTCATGTTTAGGGTAACCCAGGCACAGAATGACAAGATTACCGGTAAGTTAACTATCTATCACTGTGCTCACTCACTGCTAACAATACATTCTGTAATATCTATGATCCCCAGCAGTTACCTCGAGGTTGAAGAGAATGTTGAAATCAGGGATGCACACATGCTTGTCCTCCATCTTCCTGCGCATGTTCTTAATGGCGTGGATCGACGTCTCGTAGTAGAGGTGCCTCTTCCGGCGCAGGGGGAAGTCTTTAACCCAGCTGTGGCAGATCTCGTGCAGTTTGCTGAAAACTGAGCGAGCCAGTTTGATGCTCTCAATCTCTGCAAATGGTAGAACAAGGAACAGGCTTAAGAACAGTTCTTGACGTTTTGTTGCTCGATTCACATCTCATGACCACGGTTTTACCTTAACCAGAAGACATTCAAATAGAATAGCAAAGTCAAAATCTTTATAAATAATTTATAACAACACCTCCATAAGAGGAACTGGCAAAACTATTTTTTGATTTTCACTATATATATATATATATATATATATATATATATATATATATATATATATGCATATATATATATACACACACACACACACACACACACACACAAGCATTCAGTAATAATCAGCGGCTGTAAATATTAACTGCGGACATTGAAATACAAATAGCGCATGCAAGAAAAGTGCATTTATATCTATTAAGTGCTGCATTTTTCAAATTGCGTAAATTGGGGGCAGTGCCAAAATTAAGACCAGGAAAAACCTGGCCTTACCCTGGCGCAACGAGGAGAAATGTTTAATTTCTCCTCGTTTTTGCTGTTTCCATGTGTGCTGCATTGTGCAGCACACATTGAAACAGCAAAACACCATTGATTGTTTATGTGCAGGAAGGTGTCCCTTCCTAGACATAAACAATCATTTAAAAAAATCGTTTTGCAACTTCTATGTGTGCTGCATTAAGCAGCGCACACAGAAGTTACAAAACTCCATTTAAAGATTGTTTATGTGCAGGAAGGGACACCTAATCTTTGAAAATGTCAGTCGAACCATTTTGAATTTGATGCTAATATCCACTGGGAACAAGTGGAGTGCTTTGACGGTTGGTTGGACAAGGTCATTACTCTGAAGATTCTAGCATGATCCTTATGTCTTTGTAGCTTGTCTGGTCTGCTCTGCCAGCCTTCCCTTAGTTTCAGAAGTGCATGCATTTTGGAAAATCTCCCTTTTCCCTAATGACCATGGTGAAAGGGTGCCTGCGTTACTGGCGGACTGTTTTGCGCAGAAAGGCATAGCTTCCTCCTCATAACAATCCTTAAAGGCGTATTCTTCTTTCTATGTGTGAAACAGAATGAAATAGACAGAGAAAATAACAAGAAGAAATTAAAATATTTGTCCTTGTTACGCCTCACTTGGGAAGGCATTGTATTTTGACGCATTCCCAGGTTTACTAGCTTTAGTAAATCTTGGAGTGCGCTAAAATCCATGGGCGGATGTATGGGAACGCCCAACCTCATCCCATGGAATTCTTACCACGCAAGGTCTTCTGTTACTTTGCAAGCCATGCAAAGTGGGGGCCCAATTTACAAAAAATTGGCATAGGGCAGCGTCGCAAGTTTTTTCGCTGCACTGCCCTAAGCCAATTTGAAAGGGCAGGAATGCACCGTAATTACAAGATACAGTGCATTTGTGTCCTTTCAGCCAGTGCAAGCACAACATTTGGTGCCTAGCATCAACACAGGCACTCTTGCACCATGTTCCAAGGGTGTCTTCACTGTTGGCAGGATTGTTTTTGTGTAGAAAGGGACACCTTCCTGTACAAAAGCAATCCAGAGAGGCGTTTTCCTCGTTCTATGCATAAAGCAGCAAACACCGAAAGTGGAAAAAACAAGAAGAAATGCAAACATTTGTCCTCGTTACGCCTGCTCAGGTGAGGCGTAAGGATTTGGCGCTGCCCCAGATTTACGTTATTTTGTAAATCTGGGGCAGCGTCAAAATCCATGGGTGTTGCATGGAACACCCACAACAACGCCCATGGAACGCCTCCTTGATGCAGAGTAAGGCAAGGCAGCACTTTGCTCTGCCTTGCCGTACTCCACACTTTGGCTTTACATCGCATCATAGATATAATTGAGATGCCTGTGCCAATGGAGCATCAAAAAAGGGACGCTCCAGCAGTGCAGGCCTCTTGTAAATAAGCTCCTGGGTTTGCGTGACTTAGTAAATACCAAAAACGATTTCGCGTCAGGGCTGCGCCAGAAAAGTGACGCAACCCCAACACAAAATCTTAGTAAATCTGCCCCATAGAAACTTTTTGTCAATAAAACCTGCCTATAAAAGCTGGACAGTTCTATTTAGTTCAGTGGGTTCCTCTGAAACATCAAGTAATGTGCTTCATACTGGCAATAGAAAAAAAACAAAAGTAAAACTGGAGTTCGTACGCTGATGACACCAAACAGAACACATGCGTTGAAGAGAATTGCCTCCATGACCCAAAGTGGGTGTGTGCGTAATCAGTAGCAGGCGGACTACTGCTGTATAAAGAGGTTGGAAACATTGTCCACTTCCTCCTTCTAGTCTGTTATTTTTAAATCTATTTGTTTAAGCTTGAGTATAGTACAGAAGGTCCCTGGATGGGCATCACAGTACTGAATAATGTCAAATAAGTGAATACTGTCGTAAAGACAGCATACCAACAGGCTATGCTGAGCAGACACAGAGAAACATAAGGAAACACTGGGGCATATGTACAAGTCCCTAATGCCACAGGAACGTCACTTTTTATGACGTTCCTGTGGTGATAAACCCTTCGCCTTATTTACAAGGCAGCATTAAGCCACTTAACGTGGCTTAATGCCGCCTTGTAAATACGGCCTCCTTTCACGCTATGCTTAGCGTGAAAGGGGAGGGCAATGGGTGTTGCGGTGGGCGTTCCACCGCAACACCCATTGATTATGACGCTGCCTTCTATTTACTAGAGAGGCGTAAATAGGAGGCAGCGCCAGAATTAAGACCAGGGAAAACCTGGTCTTAACCTGGCGAAGCGAGGAAAAATGTTTAATTTCTCCTCGTTTTTGCTGTTTTCATGTGTGCTGCGTTGTGCAGCACACATGAAAACAGCAAAAGGCCAATGATTGTTTATGAACAGAAAGGTCCCCCTTCCTGCACATAAACAATCATTATTTAAAAATGCCGTTTTGCACCTTCTGTGTGTGCTGCATTATGCAGCACACATAGAAGTTACAAAACGGCATTTCAAGATTGTTTATGTGCAGGAAGGGGGACCTTCCTGTACATAAACAATCCTCCCCTGCACGCAGACACCCTTGCACTATGTTGCAAGGGTGCCTGCGTTGGTGCTAAGCTGTTAAACTTAGCTCCAGCGCAGGGTGAAACGCAGGGCTGCACCATATTCTTGCAAATATGGTGCAACCCTGCGTTTCAGAAGTGGCGGAGCGTGTCGTTAAGCCAAGGAGGCTAACGACACGGTCCACCATTTCCCTTGTGCATATGCCCCTTAGCCTGAAAGGGGCTTGCAGTGGGTGTTGTGGTAGGCGCTCCGCTACAACACCCATAGACTTTGATGCTGCACCCTATTTACAAGGGTAGCGTAAATAGGAGGCAGCGCCAAAATTAAGACCAGGGAAAACCTGGTCTTAACATGGCGAAACGAGGAGAAATTGTTAATTTTACCTCGTTTTTGCTGTTTCTATGTGAGCAATGCAAAAAAAACAATTGATGGACAGAATGCAGAACAATGTCATACGTTCACCCCAGTACAGAGATCTGGGCCTAAATCCATCGTTTTTTTGCTCACCATGCCATTCCAGTTTGGACCCAGCCATATGCAAATTAGTCTTGACCCTGCGCCCAATGGGAACAGTCCAGCCCAAACTGCCAGGCCAGGTCCTCCCTGGACTGGAATCAAGCATCCTAGGACCAGTTTTGGGGTTTCACCCCTCTTCAGCCAGGATAGCTTGACTCCAGTGGCATGGAGAGCACGGGACCCACGTCTGGGCCTCCCCGTCCCACTCGGGGTGACAAATGCAAAAAAAACACAAAAAAAACAATTGATGGACAGAATGCAGAACAATGTCATACATTCACCCCAGTACAGAGATCTGGGCCTAAATCCATCGTTGTTTTGCTGAAGACTGATTTTTTTGCTCAGGGTCAAGACTGATTTGCATATGGCTAGGTCTAAACTGGGGTGGTGTGGTGAGCAAAAGAATGATGGATTTAACCCAGATCCTTGTGACTGGGGGTGAATGTTTTCATTGTCCAGCATTCCGTCCATCAATTGTTTCTTTTGCATTTGTCGCCCTAAGTGGGAATGGTATGCCCAGACGTGGGTCCCGTGCTCACTACACCACTGGATTCAAGCTAGTCTGGCTTATGAAGGGTGATGCCCTGAAACTGGTCCCAGGATGCTTGTTTCCGGTCCAGGGAGGACCTGGCTTGGCAGTTCGGGCTGGACTGTTCCCACAAGAAACAGGGTCAAGACTGATTTGCATATGGCTGGGTCCAAACTGGGGTGGTGTGGTGAGCAAAAGTATGATGGATTTAACCCAGATCCTTGTGACTGGGGGTGAATGTTTGCATTGTCCAGCATTCCGTCCATCAATTGTTTCTTTTGCATTTGTTGCCCTAAGTGGGAAGGGTATGCCCAGACGTGGATCCCGTGCTCACTACACCACTGGATTCAAGCTAGCCTGGCTGATGAAGGGTGATGCCCTGAAACCGGTCCCAGGATGCTTGTTTCTGGTCCAGGGAGGACCTGGCTTGGCAGTTCGGGCTGGACTGTTCCCACAAGGAACAGGGTCAAGACTTATTTGCATATGGCTGGGTCCAAACTGGGGTGGTGTGGTGAGCAAAAGAAGGATAGATTTAACCCAGATGCTTGTGACTGGGGGTGAATGTTTGCACTATCCAGCATTCCGTCCATCAATTGTTTCTTTTGCATTTGTCGCCCTAAGTGGGAAGGGTATGCCCAGACGTGGGTCCCGTGCTCACTACACCACTGGATTCAAGCTAGCCTGGCTGATGAAGGGTGATATCCTGAAACCGATCCCAGGATGCTTATTTCCGGTCCAGGGAGGACCTGGCTTGGCAGTTCGGGGTGGACTGTTCCCACAAGGAACAGGGTCAAGACTGATTTGCATATCGGTGGGTCCAAACTTGGGTGGTGCGGTGAGCAAAAGAATGATGGATTTAACCCAGATCTTTGTGACTGGGGGTGAATGTTTGCATTGTCCAGCATTCCGTCCATCAATTGTTTCTTATGCGTTTCTATGTGAGCTGCATTCTGCAGTACACATAGAAACAGCAAATCACCATGGATGATTGTGTATGTGCAGGAAGGTGTCCCTTCCTGTACATAAACAATCATTAAAAAAATGACGATTTGCAACTTCTATGTGTAATGCACAATGCAGCACACATAGAAGTTTCAAATCAATATTCTGGATTGTTTATGTGCGGGAAGGGACATCTTCCTTTACATACACAATGATTCCCCCCAACGCAGACACCCTTGCACTATGGTGCAAGGGTGCCTGTGTTGGCGCTAGGCAGCTAGATTTAGCACCAGCGCTAGGGGAAACGCAGGGGTGCGAAGCATTCTTGTGAATACGGCGCATCCCTGCATTTTCAGAATGGCAAAGCGTGGCGTTTTAACGCCACGCTTTGCCATTCTTTTGTAAATATGCCCCCCTGTTTTATTTCCAATAGGTTCCAGAATCAATTATAGCGCAGCACGTCACATATAGTTTACAGCTTTGGGTTTACACATTAACATATGGTATCAAGGTTATTTAAATTATTTGCATCAACATATGGTAACCGTGTGATATGTGAGGCCGGTGGGAGCAGTACATTTAAAGATTATTTAACAGGACCAACTTAGTGGGAGACATTAAAGCCAATTTAACTAGCCGGGTGACTGGAACATGTGCGAGTGGTCCTTTATTCTGACACCTACATTCTAAGCTTATGACCTTGACAATCAAGCTAGACAGTAGCAGTGACCCTGCTGTTGGCAAATAAATAACACATGATTTTGTAGCATGCGCTAAGGTCCACCTTACTAACTATTAAGGGCCAGATTTATGAAAATGGTGGCGCAGTGCCGCGCAGCAAGTCACCTTGCTGCGCTGTCCTGCGTCACAGCGCATTCCTGTCCTATCTTCCTGCACTGGTGCTGTTTCAGCAGCCTAGCGCCAACGCAGGCACCGTGGCACCATGGTGCAAAGGGGCCTGTGTTGCAGGCAGGATTGTTTTTGTGCAAGAAGGTGCCCTGTCCTCAGAGGATTTTTCCTTTCTATGTGTGCTGCAGAATGCAGCACACTTACAAAGAGGAAAAAACGAGGAGTATTAAAGACATTTTTCCTTGTTACGCCTCACCTGGGGATGCGTAAAAATTTTGGTTCATTCCCAGGTTTACAAGTCCTTGTAAATCTAGGAATGCGTCAAAACCATGGTAGTTGCATTGGAACACCCACCGCAACGCCCATGGAACACCTCCCTTACGCCGAGTAAGGCATCGCAGCGATTTGCGCTGCTTTGCCTTACTCCAGATTTATGAAGCCACCCAAAGTGGGTCTGCATGCCTTCATACATCTGATGCAGAGGCTTTGCGTGGTGCAAACATGATGCAAGCCTCTCATAAATATGCCCCCAAGTGACTAAGAGACAGATTTATATATTGGTGGACGGAGGTATTGCAGTCAGGACGACCAAGTAATTTACTCCGTCGCCTTGACTACACCTTCGGCCACCAAATTATGAAAAGACTGCCAAGCTGGTGGTGATTTCTTAAAGCTTTTCCAGAAACCGCCGTGATGGTGGTTCCTGTCAATGCTTTTTGCAGTTTGTTGCATGGCTTCGG
Source organism: Calotriton arnoldi (assembly GCA_963921515.1). Taxonomy (NCBI): domain Eukaryota; kingdom Metazoa; phylum Chordata; class Amphibia; order Caudata; family Salamandridae; genus Calotriton; species Calotriton arnoldi. The sequence continues at coordinate 1,422,277 of CAWUFW010000116.1, forward strand.
AATGTGACTGAGTCTTGCACCAAACTGTTTTCTTTTGTATTTTCAAAAAGAAAGGATTTTCTTTTTGAAAATAAAAAAAATCCCTTCCTTGCCATGGGAGTACTCTCCCATGGCGAGGGGGTATTCTTTGTTTTTTACCACGACTTACAGCCAGGGTTTGCCTGGTGATGACGGGCAGTAAAAAAAAAGTTATATGTACGCTCATCCTGATTGGGTGGACGGACATATAGACAATTCTCTTTCGGCCCTTAATCTGTCGGCCCGTTGGAGCAGATTGGCCACAGCGGAGAAGGAGTATTCTCCACTGCGGTCAAACTATGATCTGCCCACTTTTAAATTGGGTAGGTGGATCATAATATTAGCAGCAAGCACACTCCATCACCATTGCAACAGAGTATGCTTACCGCCAACAATTGAATCGGCACCTAAGTCATGACCGTGGTGAATAGCAGCTTAATGAAAGTCAAGCTGAACAACAAAATGGGCCTATTGCCCTAAAGGCATGGAGTACCTAGATTGGCAGCAATAAATTTTGTCATCAGCAAAAGTACTTGGGGGCTTATTTATGAGAGCCTTGCGTCACTTTTGCACCACGTAAAGTGGTATATGCATGACGCAGGGCTCTGAATCTGATTTATGAAGCCACACAAAGCCACCCTGAATGGCTTTGAGTGGCCTCATAAATCTTGAGTAAGGCAACGCAGCACAAATTGCTGCATCGGCTTACTCTGCGCTTGGGAGGTGTTCCATGGGCGTTGCAGGGGGTGTTTCCATGCAACAGCCATGAATTTTGACGCTGCCCCAGATTAACAAAATCATGTAAACCTGGGGAAGTGCCATATCCTTATGACTTCCGAGGTGAGGTGTAACAAGGGGAAATATCTTTATTTCTCCTTGTTTTTCCTCTTTCTATGTGTGCTGCATTCTGCAGCACACATGGAAAGAGGAAAACGCCTCTTAGGATTGTTTCTGTGCAGGAAGGTGCCCCTTTCTGCACAAAAACAATATTGCATGCAACTGAGCAAATCTATATAAATTCGAATGAGCAAATCTACACATGCATATTTGCTCATGCTAAAATGCAGTTCACAAATATTTTCTAGGAGTACTATTTCTTGTCCTACTTCTGTAAATTCTTGGGAATTCACAAAAGCCATATAGGAGCACTTAATGCAAGGACATATACCATAGGTGCACTTTTGAGACTTTCTTAAATAATTGGGCCCATAATTTGGTCTGGCGTTGACCATGACTTTTTGCATTTATTGAAATTCTGTCTCTGTCTCTCGGCTGGCTTCACTGTTTCTGACAGCATTCTGCTCTTTCACAAGGAGCATATCGGCACACAAAGTAGTTTTGTTCAGTGCCAGTAACTACTGTGGCAGTGTGTGCTTTTTGAGACCAAAAACAATTTTTGCTTTTGCCAATGTTTGTTATAATGGTGAGGGCCTGGCAGCTCCCACATCAATAAGGTTTTACAAAAACCATGCCAAAACAATTCACACATTAACAAAACTAAAAAGCTGACCATTTTCAAACCTCCTGGCTTTGCCAATGCTTGTTTATTTTTGTTTCCCATAATCTTATTGAAACTGTTTACACTGATTTTCCATTACGAATATTTCTGGGGAATACTAGCATGCATCAACAAGTCACTAAATGATGCTGTAAAGAAATGGTACCTGAAATTGTACAGTAGTTTAGTGAAATGTTTTTTTTCCTGCTTTCATTTTTTATGAACATTTTATTTTGAAAGCAAAGAATCATCAATCTTGCTTTCAAGCTTCTGCAGATATTTGCATCAAATCAGAGAGCATTCTGGAAGCATTATACATAGCCTCATATTACTAAACTTTGAAAACGTGTATACACATTTTTATTCTGGAGCCACTGTCAGTAGTGCAGTCCGAGCTTACAACATTTACTTAGAGCGCTCACCCTAATAATAAAGGCCTTCAATTAATGAACCATAAATACAAGTTTGAACAGCATTAACATATTGATGAAAATATTACCTTAACTGCAGACAGTGCCCTTCCCTGATCCATAATGTGGTACTGCAAACTGGCAGCCAAACGGTTTGTGCTGCAGGGGGTTGGGCCTACTTGTCCAAAGGACAAAATACACATGAAAACTTTCTGCCCTTGACTCCAAACAATATGTCCCAGGCAGGTGTAAGCACCGGCCTATCTGGATGGAATTCTCCTCTCTGCCAACCACAGGGGCGAGGCTCGGTTTATATGATAAGAACTATTGTGTTATAAAACTCCATCTGTGCTACCGTGTTGTGTCAAAAAACATTAGGAGATGTTGCTTACCGGGCACAAGAAAACAGTACACCATGTTGTTCGGCCTGGTACGAAATGTTAAGACTGAATCCCAAAAAGAGTCACTGAATAACAAATAATATGTGCAGCGTACCTCTAAAATAATATCATGTCACAAAAACAAATGTATTATGTGAGACTGTGTAAATCAAAGGCAGCCTAAAGCAGCTAATACGTGTAACCAAAGGAGAACCAAAGTGGGCCGAAAAGGGAAATCACTACAGGGTTGGCTTTGAAACATGAGAAACACTGGGGAAAGTCTCCTAAAAGAGGGGTGCAGAGGGGTGGGGCCAGACGGAATAACTCCTATAGACTAACCCTGGGCGAAGTGCTACGCTACGCTCGCGTAGTTTGCGAAGTTTGCGCTACTTCGCACAACGCGAATTGCACGTAGCACAGTGCGAACACGCGTAGCGTAGCGTAGCGTAGTGCCGCGGTCATTTTTTGCTTGCTCGCGGTCCTCAACGTCAAGTTGGCGACCGCGAGCAAGCAAAATGACATCCCGGCGAGACTTTTTCCTCGTTCGCGATCAGCAACATCAAGTTGCCGATCGCGAGCGTGGAAAATAAACCTCCCGGCGAGATTCTCAACGCGGGGAGGTCAGGTTTCTCATTGCGAGTGGTCGCGTATGCTTGCGACCGCTCGCGATGAGAAACTACCAGTCCGCGTTGAAAGCTGCCGCTCGAGTAAAAATCTACTCGAGCGGCAGTAAAAGACAGCTCGCACTGTGCAAGTTGCCGTTTTCAATGATTGCACAGTGCGGACAAGCATCCGGCACTGTGCAATCATTGCGAACAGTGCGCTACGCAGTTCGCGTAGTGCTACGCGAAGCTTGCGTAGCGCGAACTGCACTTTGCGTAGCTTCGCGAAGCATTACTTCGCGAACTACGCCCACCCTTACTATAGACCACGTTCTGCTGGAAACCCGATTCGAGTTTCTGTTTTCCGGCCTGCGTGAGAGGTGATTTATGTTGGCCGGCAGGGCTGAAGTGAGGTCAACGAGCCTTCCTTAGAAAATATCCTACTGTGGCGCAGTAGTGCATTAGACTGAGAAGCTGTAGATGTCTCTCTGGATGAACCATGCACCCTAGAGAGGAGAAGGGTGTTGGTCTGGAGTTGTCGGCGATCTGGCAGAGAGGACAGCAGGTCTGCAACCCAATTGAAGTGAAGGTGCATAATTGGGGGTAACAAGGTGAAACATCAGATCATGGCAGGTTGTAAACGGGCCAGGAGATGAGCCGCAGAAGAGAGACATCACCCTCCCGATGGCTAAAGACCCAGGGTCTCATTCATGAGGCCCCTTGTGTCACCGGAAAGTCACTTTTTGTGACGTTCCCTGGTGCAGAAGCCTGCGGGATATTTATCAGGCAGCACTGAGCCACTTTTTTTGGCTTAATACTGCCTGATAAATATCGTTCCCTTTAACACAGTTTTCTGCGTTAAAGAGGCGTGAAATGGGTGTTGCTGGGGGCGTTCCCAGCAACATCCATGGCTTTTTGAGACTGCCCTAGATTTATGAGAAATCGTAAATCTGAGCCAGCGCCAAAAACGGAGGCACAACGAGAAGAAATATCTTTATTTCTCCTTGTTTTTCCTTTTTTGATGTGTGCTGCATCACAGCACACATAGAAAGAGGAAAAAGCCTCTTGTGATTGCTTTTGAGCAGGAAGGTTTCCCTTCCTGCACAAAAACAATCATCCTCTCAACGCAGGCACCCTTGCACCATGGTGTAAGGATGCCTGCATTGGAGCATGGCAGCCCATTGTGCGCCGGCGCCTGGGAAAATAACAGAAATGCGCCTAAATAGGGCGCATTCCTGCCCTTTTCTTTTGGCGTAGGGTAGTGCAGCAGGATGCCTGAGGCGCTGCCCTACGCCAAAACTAATAAATGTGGCCCACAGGGCATCATTTACGAGGTTTTGGCATAGAGCAGTGCGCCAAGGAATCTTGCTGCCCTATGGCAAAACAAAAGGGCAGGAATGTGCCGTATCTATAAGATACAGTGCATTCCTGTCCTTTTCCTCTGCCCTGGCGCACAATGGGCTGCCATTCACCAATGCAGGCCCCCTTGCGCCATGGTGCAAGGGTACCTGCGTTGCGGGACTGATTGATTTTGTGCAGGAAGGAACACCTTCCTGCACAAAATCAATCAAAAGAGGTGATTTCCTCTTTCTGTGTGTGCGCTGTGTGTGCTGCATAATGCAGCACACATATAAACAATAAAAACGAGGAGAAATGAAAACATTTCTCCTCGTTGCGCCTCCCTAAAGCCACCCCTGGGGTGTCGTTAGTTTCTGACGCATTCCCAAGTTTACGATGCCACGTAAATCTGAGAATGCTTCAGGTTCCATGGGTGTTGTGTGGGAACACCCACAGCAACACCCATGGAATGCTCCTTTCACACATTTTTTCTGCGTGAAAGGGGCACATATTTATAAGGCCATGAAAAGCCACGTAAAGTGGCCCTGTAAATATGCTGTGGCACATTGCGCCACCGGAACATCAAAAAAGTGACGTTCCGGCAGCGCAAAAGTGCCAGTAGGGCCTTATAAATGAAGCCCACAGTTTTAGTGGCGTCTAAGGGTCAGCCTGGCATCTCACATCTGAGGATCCTCCCTGGAGGTAGCACCCTCCTGAGCAACAGAGGAGAAGGGCTCTCAATGCTCCTAAGGCCTGCCCTCCAGCTTGATTGTGCTTCAAGCTGTGGTCATTTGTGAATCTGTGATCAAACTAATGGGGCTCTCACTTGTGAGCAAGCTTGGTGAACAGACTGAGACTGAGGCAAAATCTTTGGAGGCTAAATCTGTGGTACCCTGACCTGAGGCGAGCTTTCACATGAGGGTTACGGGGTTTCCGACCCCGCTGCCTGCCGATTCCCTCAGGAGAGAGCTTCAGGAAATATCTGTTGATTTGCTAGGAGCTCATATTGCGACAAAAAGGTTCAGGCTTTCCCCTTCCCGAACCGATCAAAATGAGATTCTGATGCCACTGTTATGTTAGTGGTCAAATCGATGGTGATTATTGAGAAACTTTATAGGGTGGCAGTATGCCAGAAAGTAGCACAATGGGAAGGGACTGTGCCAAGCAGGCGTTAAGCAACAAATAAAGGGGCAGATTTACAAGCCCCTTGCGCCACTTTTGCGTCATTTTTAACATGGGAATAGTGACGCAAAAGTGGCGCAAGGGGCTGGTGAATATGCCCCAAAGTACTTATGGACATCCGACAACAGTTGATACAGAGAGGAATCGCAACATTGGTGGGTTATCCATTGAAACTTAAAGCTGAATAGAATGAATGAATGAATGAAATAATATTTATAAAGCGCATAGCTACCCGAAGGCATCCCAGCGCTGACGGACACCAAATTGCTTACAGCAGGTTAGATGGGAAAAAGCCAGGTCTTCAGGTCCTTCCTAAAGGTATTGTGACTGGATTGCACACGAAGCCGCAAAGGAAGGGCATTCCAGAGTTTGGCCGCACTGTATGAGAACAGTCGGCCACCACTTCTGGTCCTGCGGATTCTGGGGACTGAAGCTAAATAAAGATCATCAGAACGAAGACACCTATTGGCTCGATAAGGATGAGCTAAAGAAGAGATAATGGCTGGTCCCCTCCCTTTCAACAACCTGTGAAAAATGCACAGGGCTTTGAAGTGGACCCTTTCCTTAATCGGAAGCCAATGGAGGGCTTTTAAAGCCGATCTGGCTGATTGACGGCCAGAGAGCCCTACCAAAGTTCTAGCAGCACAATTCTGTACGACTTGGAGCTTCGCCAGAACCGAGCTAGGAGCAGCCAAGTAAAGGGCATTTCCATAGTCCAATCGGGACAATACTAGAGCCTGAACCATCAATTTTCTTGCTCGAAAGGGGAGCAGTGGTAGCACCTTGCGAAGCAGCCTCAAAATGCCAAAACAGATGGAGACCACTTTTCTGGCTTGAATTTTGAAGCTTAGCTCCTCATCGAGCCAGAAGCCTAAGCTCTTTATTTCCTTTTTGGAATGGGCTTAGGACCCATACAGGCTGGCCAAAAGGAATCTATTTCCTTGGGGGATTTATTGCCAAGGAGCATAAGCTCTGTTTTGTCGCCATTCAATTTAAGATGAGACGACGTCATCCATCTGGCCACTTCTTCGAGGCACGACAGCAGACAGGAGGAGGCTCCGTCTGCGTGGTTCAGTGAAATCACTAATTGCGTATCGTCAGCGTAAGTGACGAGTTGCACTCCAAAGGGAAGGACACTATCAGCTAAAGGGGCCATGTACACGTTGAAAAGGGAGGGGCTCAGGGACGAGCCCTGGGGCACTCCACAGTGCAAAGGACGGGGGTCTGAGATGTCTTCTCCCTCAAAAATTTGGAAAGATCTTTCCTCTAGAAACGAGCTTAGCCATTTCAAGGCCACTCCGGATACCCCCATTTTGTAAAGTCGCTGGACCAAGATACGGTGATTCACCGTATCGAAGGCCGCACTGAGATCTAAAAGTATCACGGCCACCGATCCTCCTGCGTCAAGGATTTTCCTGGATTCTTCGACGACAGCTAATAATGCTGTCTCGGTTCCTTGATGAGGGCGGAAACCCGTCTGAGACGGGTGGAGGAGGTTGCCATCCTCCAAATGCCTAGATAACAATGAATTCACGTACTTATCTGTCACTTTACTGGCCCATGGAAGAAGAGAGATGGGTCGAAAGTTCTCAAGGCAGCTGGGGTCTAAACTCGGCTTTTTCAATAGAGTTTTCACCATCGCATTCTTCCATAAAGAGGGCACCACCCCGAGAGAGGGAATAAGTATGTGTTCTCTCAACTAGAATCAGCCACAGCTTTTCTTGACAGCCTGGATTCTTGATCGAATTGACTTGATGCAAGGCTTTTTGTGGTAATGGCTGAGGAGTCTGCTCGTGGATGGTTTGGGGTAGGGTTCTCTATGTTTCTGACAGGGGCACGCTGGGGAGGTTCTTCTCTAGGGAGGAAGGCAGATTTTCAAGGCGAAGGAGTACTTTGATGACTTTTCTATGTTTCTCCTTCCCTGGTTTCGCCACAAAGGAGATCTGAGATGATGATGATAATGTGTATATTTTTACGCGAACGCCCATTTTACATTTTACTTTTTATTTTTGGCTATTTTTGAGGTTGTTACTTAGCTATACCGCAATTTTTGTCATGACCTGTGATACCCAAGTTGTGTTTTTTATATTTCATGCCCTGACTTGCCAAAATTTTAATAAACTGATTTAAATCTGCCTTGATGACTGGACTATTAGGCATTGCTCTCATAGCTGTGGTTTAGGTTGATCCAAATACAGGATTTTAGCACTGTTGTGATTGTTCGTCCACACCTGTTTCTCTTTAATTTCTGGCTATAGATAGGCCAAGCAGTTCTGGATCTCAGCATCTAACTAGGTATGTAGTGAGGCTAATGTTTGCATTTATTTGAGCAAACATCATGATTTGACTTTGTCTATGAAGCAGTGGATCCTAATGTTGCAGCATGGTCTTGATGATGTCTGGATCATTTGTAGTTTCTGTAGTTCTTTTTCTGGAGTGTGCGGATACATGATGGAACATAGTCTACGCGGACAGAATATGTGCTCTTGTAAGATCCGCCCAATGGATTCACTCGAGGAAGCAAAGGCAATTTTTAAGCATCATGAGTTGTGTATTGGAGTTATTGACACCAATGCAAGCAAAACATTAGTGTTGAACCACAGTCTAGGGAAAGGAGGGTGGTCTTATTTTATGACATATAAATTGTGACCAAAAGAGTCGGACTGTATTTCTGTTCCTCTGGCTAACAAGGCGGTCACTGAACCTAGACAACAAATAGCTGAGACATTACACTAATAAAACCAAGACTGTATTCATTCACAGTAATACTATACCATGGTAAGACAAGTTTCGTCAAGATTTCATTTATCCAAAGGCTTTCTATTTTTCTCTGGTTAAAAACTTCAGAAATTCCCTTGAAAACAAATTACTGTTAGAACCCGAAACACAAACCATATACAAAGACTAGCTTAATTCTTCATATACTCTTTCCTTTTTAAAAATGGCTATCACGTTATATTTTCCTCAAGGTTAATGTATGATAAGGCTTTTTAACAGTCATAATGCAGCAAAAGCAGATTGCAATGCACAAGTATTGCTTAGGTGGGGAATGCCCCAGGGATGGGAAATGTACTGCTTCCAGGGAGGACACAAATGATCTTCAAAGCAGTCTCCCTAGTCTACAAAATCAATATAGTAAAGAATACTAAATAGCTGCCAACCACAGACCTTGTTAGTACTAGGCTTTTCAATTGCCTAATAAGTCACAACAGCATTAAAAATATTTGCTCCATATATAAGAAATGGAATCTCCCTCTCTTTGTGTTGAAGCCAATCAATCCAAATTCAGGTAAGCATATTACAAAAAAGTCTATGTCACAGTCATGTTCTCACTCTCTTTTGTTTGGTCATCCCCCTGAATCGCCCTCAAAGCACTCTCGTGACCGGTGAGGCCCTGTCCTGTACAAATACCCCTTTGATAAGTGATGGACATTATGGAGGCTACAGTGATTATGGTTTTGTTCGTCCCAGGTAAGGTCAACTCCCTCCAGCGACATCTTGCCTCTCTACAAGATTCAGTTAGCGTGGAAGGAGCAGGTGCTTCTGTGGAACTATCGGAACAAGAAAACAGCTGAAAGAGCAAAAAACCCTCCTGGCAAGAGCTAGAATAACTGAAGGTTCTATTTGGGCGAGCCAGGCTCTAACTAGCTCTTACTAGAGCTGAGCAAGGCCAGCAGGCGAAGGCGACACCCGCTGTTGGTAGGAATGAGGTGGCATCAAGGAGCAAGTAAAAGGCCTGAGCCACATACCCGAATGTTATAGCAATCAGGATTCTGAAGAACAAGGCTGTCACTGAACCAGGAGGTAAGGTAGTATTATGGGACGACCTAACATGATCTAGGGCCAGATGTATGAACAATTAATGATTCGGAAACCAGTTGAAAACTGGTTTCCAACCACTAAAATGTGCTTTTCGAATGTTCAAAAGCATATTCAGAGTTTTTAAATAGCAAATCGTTATAATATCAAATTGCTATTTGGACATCTCCAAATAACTAATCCTTTATGAATAAAGGATTCACAATTCGAAAATACTCTTAGAATGAGCATTTTGCATTGGAAATTTACCACCAAGTGGAAGGAGGTGCAAACCAGGTGAAAAGTATAGCAGAAGATACTAGATTGCATTTTATTCTTTCACAATGTCAGCCCTGTATCTGATAGTGAGGAGGATATGTATTTTTGCAGTCCTAGCCAGGAAAAGGAGTAGAAAGGAGAGGATATTTAGGCAGTGTGCTTCACTGTTTGAGCAGTCAGAGGAGGAAATTTATGGAAAGTATAGGTTGACTAGGCTGAATTTATTGGATTTAATTGATTAATTAAAACCCATTTTAGCCAGAAAGTAAGCGAAATCAGGCAACACCTTCTCACATTCAAGTCATGTACTCAGTACATTTGCTGGCCTCAGGCAGCTATCAGGGAGTTCAGTAGTAGTAGCAGAAGGAATTTCCTATGTAGGCAGGCTCCAACACTCCGCAGTTATCTCTCCGCCAGGGGCGCCATCTTACTCACTCGGCTGTCCCGGCGGCACTGTTTCACTCTTGGCCACTGAATGCGCCTTTCACCTCTTGCACATAGACTTTTACCTTTTCTGCACTATCCCGACTTTTTCTGCGCAATACACGGGTGGTTTCAGGCACAGGCATACTGCTGATAGTTGATGTCCTTCACCTTCTGTTGGTTCATTTTGTTCTTGCCTTTGACTTTAAGAGGTCTGCATTAATTCGATTTTAGTAGTGACTTGGCCCAAACCCTTTGGGACAACCAGTGGCCCATTTTGATCTGTAACTTTATAGTTCTTCTTGAAAACACTCCCGTGGCAGTTGCTAACCGATCAGAGGACCTGCCGCGCTCCTGAAATCTGGACAAATGATGCCTTGACCTCATTTTCTGATGTTGCAATTCCTCCCTCAAACTACTCCACAAGTCAGTGACGGCATCAAACGTAAAGCATAATTGAGTCTGTCCTTAATTTAATGCCTTGAACCCCTGCTTGATGGTTCGTTCCAAAGAACCAACTTGGCAAATCCTGTGGCATGCTGTCTTTAATTGTTCATTTCACACTTCCAACATTGAGCCTTCACGAACTCTAAACTCAGTTGCAGATGGCACAGCTTTGTCTGTGCATCTAACATAAGTTCTTAGGCACTACAAAAATGCTCCTAAATTTGCCTACAGAATTTGGCGATCCAGTAGTCTCAAGTGGTGTTTAAAAGCAGGATATGACACCGCAGTCACATGACAAGGATTTGAAACTTACCTGTGATCAAGGCAGAATGGATGCCGAAACGCGTCAGGAATTGAAACATGCGGTCCTTACTGTTATGTGGAAATAAAGCACCTTGTGTTTGAAGGTCTGGTGTGCGGCGTGCTCCTTTGAAGAGTTTGAAGGGAGTTGGTGTTTAGATATATATATATGTATATATATATGCATGTATGTATATTTAGCAAAATAGCTTACTTGTATCTCTAGGTTGTTGTGTGAATGTATAAATATCATTGTCTCCAGCCAGTGATTAAGGCATCAGGTTGGATTTGATGGTTCTGTGGAAGGGTCTCCAACAGTTTCAGAAGCTTCCTTAAGTCTTCTGGCTATTTCCTCCTTGGTTCTGCGCCTGAGGTCATATGAGCGCTTCCGAATCTCTTCTATGCTGCTCTTGGTTACACCCACAACATTAATTCTCTCCTGAAGGCCTTTCTGGGTCTTCTTTTTGGTGGAGTCAGAGACAGAAAGAGACTGCCTTAAATAGCTTCTCATTGTTCAAAATATATTCCTTTGTTACCATTTGGAGTTCAATTTCAGAAAACCTTTGTTTTCCTTTTTCTCCACTGTGTTGTGTCACTTGCCGGCCACAGTTGAAGTACTCTAAACAGTTCAGACACACCTTCTCACTTTTACCTCCAGGCCAGCAATATGTTACAAACAAAGCATTTCCTGATTGTGATATCATTAGTTGCTTCCCATAGGACATTCACAAATTGTGAAACCCACAGATTCCTTAATAGCAATTCTTTAATTTAGAATTTCCTAAAATAAGGAATCGCTAATTTAAAATGTGCTACATTTGTACATATGAAATAGCGATTCACAGTTTATGATTTATTAATATTTGCAAATTGGGAATCACTACTTAAAAGTTTAGTACATCTGGACCATAGTCACTTCTTAAATGATTCACAAACTACACCTCTCCTCTAACCAAAGACTTAAATGGCATGGCTTTTTGGCAGTACTCATTAACAGAAAACTAAAGACAGACATTTCTAATTGACTAACTGTTCCCTTCCATTAGAAAGTGAATAGTTTACACTTCTGAAAGATGTTATTAAAAGCTTTCCATGGACACCTTATTAGATAGGATATCTTCATGTAAATATAGACCCAATTAATTACACAAACAGATGAGAAACTTATGTAAAAAACACTGTCTAAACGACATTTGGCGCCTCCACAACCCAACAAGTAACAAATGTACATTCTACTCACAACCTCATAATACACTCTCAAGAATAGACTACAAACTCGCAAACATGACTCCAGATGACTCCGCCACAACTATTGAACCAATACTAATTTCAGACCATGCATGCATTTCAGTGGAACTACAAATCTCCTGCATCCCCAAATTGAAACAATGGAGATTCAATGAAGAAATTCTCCAAGATCAATCGCTCCTTGACAAAATAAAGCTATCCATTAATAATTTCTATCAGGAAAATGACACCAAAGACAAATCTAAAGAAATTCTATGGGATGCCATGAAGTCCACTATTAAAGAGAACTTATTAATATCATCTCTAACATAAATAAACGCACAAACGATTTAGAAAAGTCAATCAAACAAATTGAAAAGAAATTCACTGAAACAAACAAACTGGAATTCTTGCACCTACTAAAAACACTAAAGTACAAATACAACAAAATAATGAGTAGTAGGGTCCACACTTGGGTTCAGCATAACAAAATGAAACAAAATCAAATATTCAAATTAAGCAGGTAAAACATTAGCAAGCTACTTAAAATAAAAAAATAACAATAACTACATCCCGGCTATTAGAAGCAACACAGGAAAAACTACCATAGACCCACTGGAAATAGTTAAGATCTTCCAGGACTACTACAATGATCTTTATAACCCCAAAAATGCATTCTCAGCAGTCAACTGCGCAAACTACTTGGACACAATTAAACTCCCAGTGCTCATCGACTCCAATAATACAACCCTCAACCAACCTTTCTCTCTCTCTGAGATTAAGAATGCGATACAGTCCTTAAAGGCAGGCAAAGCACCTGGGCTGGATGGCTACACAGTCAACTTTTATAAAAACTTCCAAAACAAACTATCACCTCATATGGAACCCCTCTACTTACATTATGGGATGAATGGTAAAATCTTCTAGGTACAACTTCTAAAGCCACTATTACCGTAATTCACAAAGAGGGGAAAGACCCTCTAGAAGTTAAAAACTACAGGTCCATTTCTCTCTTAAACTTAGATTGTAAAATCCACTCAATTACTTTTACAACATGACTAGAAAGAATTCTACCATCTCTTATACACCGGTCACAAACTGGATTCGTGAAAGGCAGACTCGGATCAGACAATGTTAGGCTTGCAGACTCGGATCAGACAATGTTAGGCTTTTCTGCCACATCATTGAAAGAGCTAAATCACTAAACTCGCCCTCAAATACCATGGTCTTAGATTCAGAAAAGGCCTTTGATTAGGTGCATTGGTCATTTCTACACACAGCAATGGGTAAAATGAACCTCCGGGATACCTGTATCCGCCAGGTTTTTGCTTTATATTCCCAACCCTCTGCTTGCATTAGAGTCAATGGCCTCCTCTCAGATAAAATAAACCTAGCACAAGGCACAAGACAAGGTTGCCCCCCCCCTCCCCATTAGTATATCTTTTAGTCATCAAACCCCTTCTTGCTGCCATTATATCTAACATACATATTAAAGGTCTATCTATTGGGAACGATTCCTACAAAATTGCTGCCTATGCGGACAATGTACTTATCTTCACACAAGAAGCTGAAACCGCCATCCCTGTAATCCTAAACAAAATCAACTCATATGCGCATGTCTCAAGCTATTCTTTAAACCTCGAGAAGACGGAAGTCTTCCCTCTGAATAACTTAACCTTGCCGTCCATTTTGAACAACACTAAACTACCCTGGCTATCAACACAGATTAAATACCTAGGTATATACATAAAAAATAATCTAGATGACACAAGAAAAATAACTGAAGAAAACCTTCTTTAAAAAATTAAAGAAATTCTTTCAGCGTGCCTAAATTCATGACATGGTGGGGCTGCACGTAATGTGTCAAAATGAGGATTGCTCCGCAAATACATTTTCTCACCTGCATACCACCTCTTCAACTGTTTTTTCAACAATATAGACTCCATACTTTCTGCGGTCCTCTGGAAAGGGAAAAAAGGTAGATTTGCTCTAAAATTTGAACCTAAATAAACGATTCGGAGGCCTAAATATCCCCATTTTTCATAAATACCAACTTGCCTTGCTAATTAAACAAGCTATCAAATCAAAACAAATGGCTAGCAACCCCTCTACTCCCATCCACTCAACATTAAACAAGGAAAGTTAGAAAAAGATATGGACTTGCGCCTTCAAACACAAAATATCCCTCATCCTCTTACAATGCAAATACTGGATACTACACAAAGTGTAGTGGAACCCCGGAAAACTCTCTAAGCTAGGGATCTTGTAATCCTATAAATGCTGGAACTGCCGAGAGTCACCAGGTAGCCTCAGCCATATGTTATTTCACTGCAAGAGGCTACACTCATTCTAGAATGAGATTCAAAACATAATTAACCCTATTTTCAACATTAAGATTTAACTCGAGGGGGGTGGCTTGGTGCCAGCCAAGATGGCCACACACTGAGTAAGCTTTGCGGCAGCCGCTAAATTGATCCTCGACATCAATTCTAAACTCCGTTCCTATCTGCTGTGGAGTATTCATCGGAGTGTGCAGAGGCGGTTGGTGCTGGGGGAGGGTTTGTCACCTCCCCTGAATGAAAACACCGCAGTGCAGCTGAGCGAGGACGCCAAGGGACCACCTCGTGTCAGAGGCCGCGACTTGCGGGATCTGAGATGGGGGAGGAGAGGCTGCCACTCCGTCGTGTAACACCGGACCTGAATAGGTGAGGGCACAGCCGGGAACCCCCCTATTTCTCCCTTCTCCTCCCAGTTGAACTCTCTCCTCTACCGCCTACTGTGGACTCAGAGGGCTGCTAAAAGCCCGCAAGTGCACCGCGATTGGGCCAGGAACCAGTGGTGCGGTCTGCGGCAGGGAGCCAACGAGGAAGCGGCCCACCCCGAGTTACTATAAATAGCCGCGGGCTTTGAATATTCTGGCGGGGAGACCTACGGGCATAAACAGGGGTGCGCCAGGCACCTAAAGACGCTGCAAGTGGTTGCGGGGCTTCAGACCAAGTGAAAGTACCAGGTGCCCCGGGCTCACATGCCGAGCGCACAGCCTGATCTGTGCTAGGGGAGCGAGGCTGCTAAGAAGTTGAGAGACTGCGACGCTGCTAGGACCAGGCTGTGGCACTGAAAGTGGTGGCCTCCTCGCCACCATCAGACTCTATCACAGAAGTAATGTGATGCAGAGGGCGCTGCAATTAAGGTGACAGTGCTTTCAGGCCACCCTACGGATTGTTCTCTGTCCACACCCCCCACCTCTCCCTCTCCGTCACGAGGCGAAAGCAAGATATAGGAGCCTGCAAACAAGGGAAGCTCAGGGGGCCCGATACAATTGATTGACGCTGTCTTATGAGTGAGGGCCCACTACGGATTGACCCTACCTGGTTCTGTGAAGTAAGCCTTGTACTGGACACAACTGGTGGCGTGCGATCCTAAAGCGATGGGTACGCACCTGATAGAGTGGAATGAGGCAATGCAATAGAGGCGTAAAGGCATGTACTGAGCTGGTCCTTGCTGACCGAAGGTGAAGCACGACGGACCCCGACTGCGAGGACCTACACATCAGCTCCTAAACTATTGAGGAGGACACTGGGGAGATCAAAGGGACACTGTAGGAGAAACCATTTGGGCACTGCCATGCTGTGCGGTGCCTTCCGAGGCTCCTGGACTGTGTTGATCTATGGTCTTCCGCGTCCCCCACAGAAGATTGATTAGGGGGGCACGGCGGACCCTGACTGGGCAGCCTTGCACAAGAACTCCTGAATTGTGGTGGTAGACACTCGGGGGCCTGGAGGAGCGTCACAGAAGAAACCATCTGGGCATCGCACAATCACACGGTCCTCCCCAAGGCCCGAGGATACAGTTGAGTACAGGGCTTTGCACATGCTTTGCAGAAGACCCTATGGGCATATTACCCTGGGACTATGGTGAGAACCAAGGGCGAAGCCGGGTCGGATTGGTAAGGCCGGTTCGGGAAATGGCCGAACGGCCGGTAGCCAAGTTCCAGCTGCGGGCTGCTTTGTTGGGTAGCCTGAGGGCTGTCTGTGCTGTTAGGATGTCGACAGCGGCCCAGTGGGTGCCTGAGTGGCCTTTCTAGAGGCAGATGGGCGGAGGATCACTCCCTTTCACTCGCTGGGCAGGCCCATTAATGTATGCTGATTGAGCGGGGGCAGGGGGCCTGAGCAGAAGTGGTCTCACTTGCATTCATGTGTGGCTCAGCAGTGTGAACTAATCTGTGCATTTTTTTTAATCTAAGTGAAGTTAATAAAACATGCCCACAACCCCCTTTCTTTTCATAAAACTTCGCTGAAGCAGTGTTTTGCGGAAAGGCAATACGCAAATGTGGGCCACTTTTTTTTGGTGTGCCCGGGCCGATTTTTGATCCCAATCCAACCCAGGGCGAAGCACATGCACAAAACAACTAAATGGATAAATATGCAGTATCCAGGCCGCCCCCTGGTGCTGTTGGGCTGGAGAACGAACACCCAGAGATGACGGAGCCCTCCCTCAGTGCCATCGTGGCCGCAATATGTGACCTTAAGAGTACCATCAAACCGAAGTTAGACGCAATAACCGTGGATGCCACTTTTCTCAAGGTAGACTTTAAAAAGATTTCCGAAAAAGTCACCACAGCTGAATCACAAATCAACCTGCTACAATCTACGTCCCAAAAATTAGAAGAACAAGTACAATATCTCACGAAGCAACATGCAGACTAGGCGGTCAAACTTGAAGATCAGGAAGGCAGAGCATGCAGAAATAATATCAGAGTGGTGAGGGTTGCTGAGGGTGCCAAGGGGCCCAGCGTGGACCTATTCCTTGAGGACCTCATTGTTAATACCCTACGCCCTAAGCACCTTTCAAACTTCTTTTCAATTGAGTGAGCACACAGGCCGCCAAGCCTGCCGCTGAAACAGGGCACCCCTCCTTGTAAAATCATTGCCAGGGTGTTCAATTATCCTATAAGCAGCCCGCTCCTATAGCGACCTGACTTACGACAACACCACAATACGCTTCTCTCCGGATTTCACCCTGCAGGTGCAGCGTCAGTGCGACAGTTTTGATGAAGTCAAAAAGGTACTATGAACTAAGGAACCTAAATACATGATGCTCTATCCCACGACACTGCGGGTGGCGACGGAGGCAGCTTGGGATTTGCTTGAGGGCTGGCGCACTCCTGGTCGCTGTACCCAAAGAGAAGCAAAGAATGGACGCCCAGCCAGAAAGCTGGGGGACGAAGGATCTGAGCAAAATGAGGAGCAGTCTGAGGATGGGGCCCCAAAATGCACTTGAGTACTGGACCTGAATGCCTTACATCCGCGGTCCACCGCCCACTCGGAGTTGTGGCCTCGCGGAGAAGAAAGACGATGTTGGACACTGTTAGTGGTACGTATGTTTCAGGTATGTCAGGACTATGTCTGCCCACCCAGACGTGGGACGTAACCAATCTTGGGGGGAGATGGAGGGGGGTCAGTGATGTTGGTCTATACAGTGCAGATATGGATATACTAAGATACGCTGAAGGGGTGCAACTATTTGTTTGGCTCGTCGAGGTGGTGCTGGCCAACCCTCGACAGTTTGCACGATACCGTTAGGGCAACAGGCGCTTTGCGTGTTGGGCAGTTCTGAGCCTAGATTAGATTAGATTAGATTAACTATTTGTAGAGCGACAGGTTACTACAATAGAGTGTCCCCGCGCTAGGTGTTCTTCCTCTAAGTCTAAATCTCCCCTGTCCGAAAAGAACATACCTTGCACCAGTCTACCTGAGGTGGCCTAAAAAAACATGTTTTAAGTTTCCTGCGGAACAGTACATCTGGGAGCTGCATCCTAAGATCCAGCGGCAGTTGGTTCCAGACCCTAGTTGCTAGAAAGCCTAAGGATCTACCTCCCTATGCACTTTGGCAACAGTCTCGCAGTGCCTGCAGATCTAAGACTCCTAATAGGTCTATAAGGCTTAAGTAGCGGTAATAGATAGCTAGGCCCTTTCTCGTTTAAAATTCTGTGACAGAAACACAAAGCCTTAAAAGTCACTCTGTCCAGCACCGGTAACCAGTGTAATTCCACAAGGGCTGTTCTCACCGGGGCTTGCCTTGGAATATTAAGTAGTAACCCGGCTGCGGCGTTCTGTACTCTCTGCAGCATTCTCATACTTTTTTTGGTGACCCCAAAGTAAAGAACGTTTCAGTAATCCAAGCAAGAGATAATCACTGCCTGGATGATGGGTTTTTTTGCTGTCAGAGGTAGAAGATCTAAAATTGTTCGTACCATTCTCACTAGGCCAAAGCATGTGCGGGCCAAACCTGATATAATTTCTGCGAAAGATAGGTTGTTGTCAAACCATACCCCTAAGTTTTTGATCTTAGGTTTAGGGACCGGGGTCTGGCCAAGTTCTGATGGCCACCAGATGTGAGACCAGATGGAGGGTTGTTTGCCAACTACCATAATGTCAGTTTTACCTGCATTTAGTTGAAGACAATTGAATTTCATCCAGTTGGCCAGGTCAATTAAGCAAGCTTTGAGTTTAGATGCAGCCTCCACTTCATTCTGTTCTAGCGTGATAATCAGCTGAGTGCCTTCAGCATAGGACACCAGCTTCACCCCATGTTTTGTGACTATGTCTGCTAGCGGACGCATATAGACATTAAATAACGTCAGGCAAAGGGCAGAGGCCTGTGCAACCCCTTGTAACAGGGGTCGGGTTTCAGACTTGAAAAGACGTTGGAGGACTTGGAAGGATCTATCTTGAAGAAAGTGCTTGATCCATTTCAATGTACCACTTTTGACCCCAGCATCCCACAGCCGTTCCAAAAGAAGGCCGTGGGATACCGTGTTGAAAGCTGCACTAAGGTCCAGCAAGATCAGCGCTGCTGTCTTACCTCCGTCTGCAGCCATTTTCAACACTTCGGAGGCTAAAAGTAAGGCACATTCCGTGCTATATGAAGCTCTGAAACCTGATTGGGTTTCATGAAGTACCTGATTTTCTTCTATAAACTTAGTCAATTGTCTGTACCCTGGAGCTCTGCCGATCACGGCGGAAAGACGCCTGGCGCCCTGACGTGTCACCAACCCAGCTTGCGGACTGATACGTGACCGGACGGCTTGGCGGATCGAGCCGCATACCCGGCCGCATACATTATGGAGGCCGGCCGAGGGAGACCTGACGAGGAGCGCGAGACCTGAGGTGGTGTCGACCCCCCCATCCTGCCAGTTGACCTGGGCAGCGGACAGCGCCGGAGGGACTGTACGTGAGCCTGATGCACCTAGCGGCCCCTGCCTTCCTCCTAGGCTCACATGGGGCCAGAGTCTGCTCGGTGCTGTCGGCTTCGGGGAGGAGACCCCGAGACACCCGGGGCCTGAAGCAATGCGGCGGGGAGCGCAGCGTTGCACCCCCCCATTCTGTGATCTGCAGTGAGTCTGTGCGAGGGCTCAAGCTGGCCCCACCCCTATACACGGTCCGTGAGACAACCCACATCAGAGGTCGGGCCCAGACAACGGCGAAGGCCCTGCTGCTCTAACCGAGGATTCTGGGTGGCCGCCGGTACCCGGAGGACCCGCGCCTGATCCCTGGCATATTTGGTGATCCCTGCCTCCCTCCCGATCACACGCAGCAGGAAGCTGCATGAAGACGTACTCTGGCAGCAAGAAGTCCCGGATCGGACTGGCCTAGCGCAGCTTTGCCTGGTGGGGCGATTGGCGACTGCGGTGCGGAGTGGGCCCCTTTCCTCTGGTAAGTCCGTGACTCACATCTTCCCCCCCCCGGGGAGTGGGGCGCCGTGACTGATCAGCGCCTGTGCCTTGGCCCCCAGCTGTACCAGTCCTATATGAGGCCATCTCTCCGCTTGGAACTACACCCCCTCCTCCTCATCCTTGGTGCTGCGGCCTCTCCCGGGATGGCAAGTGCTCCTTAGACCGACTCCAGGATCCTAGACCAGGGCGTCACCTCTTGGGCCCCGTGGGGCGATCGGGACTGATGGTCTGTTCGGTGGAGGCCCTGGCAGTCGGACGACTGTGATCCAACACGCAATTGCCGAGAGTCTCCTGGGCTTCAGGGGTGCTGGACTGGTTGCGCCGAGGGCTTTTGGGGCTCCAGCCATCACCTGCTCTGAGCCTCCAGCATCTCTACCTGACTCAATTTGCTGCACCCTGAGACCCCACTGGGACCCTCGTGACCTTTGCCTAACAGAGCGGGCACAAGCTCTCCTCGCGGCTGCGACGTCTCTGTATCTGGGGCCCCATACAGATCATACAAGCCCTGGAACACCATCCTTGATCCCGGAGCCCTGAGGGGGATGAGCCCATGAATCATCTCCCCTGACTCTGCCTTTCGACCGCCACATCCGAGGTGGCATTCTCGAGCTGCATAGCCCGAAGCTTCAGCACGGCCCTGGGACCTGCGACCTCGGACCCCGACAGTGGGGTTAGAGAAGAACCTTCCTCCACGGGCTCCATAGGAGGGGTTGGGACCACCCTGCCCCGCGCCAGACCCAATCACAATGGGGAAAGATCGAGATTCCAAAGCGCCCTCTACTGCCAAGTCAGGTCCTCCCTAGACCGGAAACAAGCATCCTGGGAGAGGTTTCAGGGCATCAACCCTCATCAGCCAGGCTAGCTTGAATCCAGCGGTGTAGTGAGCACGGGGGAAGGGCATGCCCAGACGTGGGTTCCGTGCTCACTACACCACTGGGTTCAAGCTAGCCTGGCTGATGAAGGGTGATGCCCTGAAACTGGTCCCAGGATGCTTGTTTCTGGTCCAGGGGGGACCTGGCTTGGCAGCTCGGGCTGGACTGTTCCCACAAGGAACAGGGTCAAGACTGATTTGCATATGGCTGGGTCCAAACTGGGGTGATGTGGTAAGCAAAAGAATGATGGATTTAACCCAGATCCTTGTGACTGGGGGTGAATGTTTGCATTGTCCAGCATTCCGTCCATCAATTGTTTCTTTTGCATATGTCGCCCTAAGTGGGAAGGGTATGCCCAGACGTGGGTCCCGTGCTCAGTACACCACTGGATTCAAGCTAGCCTGGCTGATGAAGGGTGATGCCCTGAAACCGGTCCCAGGATGCTTGTTTCCGGTCCAGGGGGGATCTGGCTTGGCAGTTCGGGCTGGACTGTTCCCACAAGGAACAGGGTCAAGACTGATTTGCATATGGCTGGGTCCAAACTGCGCTGATGTGGTGAGCAAAAGAATGATGGATTTAACCCAGATCCTTGTGACTGGGGGTGAATGTTTTCATTGTCCAGCATTCTGTCCATCAATTGTTTCTTTTGCATATGTCGCCCTAAGTGGGAAGGGTATGCCCAGACGTGGGTCCCGTGCTCACTACACCACTGGATTCAAGCTAGCCTGGCTGATGAAGGGTGATACCCTGAAACCGGTCCCAGGATGCTTGTTTCCGGTCCAGGGGGCACCTGGCTTGGCAGTTCGGGCTGGACTGTTCCCACAAGGAACAGGGTCAAGACTGATTTGCATATGGCTGGGTCCAAACTGGGGTGATGTGGTGAGCAAAAGAATGATGGATTTAACCCAGATCCTTGTGACTGGGGGTGAATGTTTGCATTGTCCAGCATTCCGTCCATCAATTTTGTTCTTTTGCATATGTCGCCCTAAGTGGAAAGGGTATGCCCAGACGTGGGTCCCGTGCTCACTACACCACTGGATTCAAGCTAGCCTGGCTGATGAAGGGTGATGCCCTGAAACCGGTCCCAGGATGCTTGTTTCCGGTCCAGGAGGGACCTGGCTTGGCAGTTCGAGTTGGACTGTTCCCACAAGGAACAGGGTCAAGGCTGATTTGCATATGGCTGGGTCCAAACTGGGGTGATGTGGTGAGCAAAAGAATGATGGATTTAACCCAGATCCTTGTGACTTGGGGTGAATGTTTGCATTGTCCAGCATTCCGTCCATCAATTTTGTTCTTTTGCATATGTCGCCCTAAGTGGGAAGGATATGCCCAGACGTGGGTCCCGTGCTCACTACACCACTGGATTCAAGCTAGCCTGGCTGATGAAGGGTGATGCCCTGGAACCGGTCCCAGGATGCTTGTTTCCGGTCCAGGGGGGACCTGGCTTGGCAGTTCGGGCTGGACTGTTCCCACAAGGAACAGGGTCAAGACTGATTTGCATATGGCTGGGTCCAAACTGGGGTGATGTGGTGAGCAAAAGAATGATGGGGCATATTATCAAGAAACGGCGTTAAAATTATCGCCGCTTTAGCGCCAGAAAACTGCCGCTAAAGCGGCGATAATGGGCTTGATAATATGCCCTTGAGAATTCCAATAGAAGCCCATGTTCTGGTGTCAACATGGGCTTCTATTGTAATTCTCAAGGGCATATTATCAAGCCCATTATCGCCGCTCTAGCGGCAGTTTTCTGCCGCTAAAGCGGCGATAATTTTAACGCCGTTCTTGATAATATGCCCCAATGGATTTAACCCAGACCCTTGTGACTGGGGGTGAATGCTTGCATTGTCCAGCATTCTGTCCATCGGTTCTTTTGCATATGTCGCCCTAAGTGAGAAGGGTATGCCCAGACGTTGGTCCCGTGCTCACTACACCACTGGATTCAAGCTAGCCTGGCTGATGAAGGGTGATGCCCTGACACCGGTCCCAGGATGCTTGTTTCCGGTCCAGGAGGGACCTGGCTTGGCAGTTCGAGCTGGACTGTTCCCACAAGGAACAGGGTCAAGACTGATTTGCATATGGCTGGGTCCAAACTGGGGTGATGTGGTGAGCAAAAGAATGATGGATTTAACCCAGATCCTTGTGACTGAGGGTAAATGTTTGCATTGTCCAGCATTCCGTCCATCAATTGTTTCTTTTGCATATGTCGCCCTAAGTGGGAAGGGTATGCCCACACGTGGGTCCTGTGCTCACTACACCACTGGATTCAAGCTAGCCTGGCTGATGAAGAGTGATGCCCTGAAACCGTTCCCAGGATGCTTGTTTCCGATCCAGGGGGGACCTGGCTTGGCAGTTCAGGCTGGACTGTTCCCACAAGGAACAGGGTCAAGACTGATTTGCACATGGCTGGGTCCAAACTGGGGTGATGTGGTGAGCAAAAGAATGATGGATTTAACCCAGATCCTTGTGACTGGGGGTGAATGTTTGCATTGTCCAGCATTCCGTCCATCAATTGTTTCCTTTACAGAAATACGCCCAAAGACATACCCCCGACGTTCTCCTGCTCCAGGAGATCCATCTCTTGGGTACCCAGTGTCCCCTTCTTGCACGACATGGGTTCCACAGGGTGTGGCACTCGGGCTTCGTGAGGGGGTCAAGGGGGGTGGCTATCCTGCTACGAAGAGGCCTTCCATTCATCCCCACTCACATTAGAGCAGACCCACAGGGCCGATCCATCACCTTATCAGGGACCTTGGAAGGGAGCTCTCTCAACTTGATCTCTATATATATCCCACCAGCCACAACTGTACCATCACTGATCCACCTAACCGACATAATCTTTACTCTGCCCCCAGGCCAGATAATATTAGGTGGCGACTTCAATGCTGTCCTGCAGCCAACACTTGACTCTACTGGCGTTCCCTCTCCCGCTCTGATAGCCCATGCAAAAAGACTGACCGATTGGGCGACCATGTCGGGCCTCTGTGATGTGTGGAGAACTTGGAACCCCCGGGCTCTCCACTACACTCATACCCTAGGACTCTGACACATACTATCCTGAGTATCAACTGCCGATCCCTGTCTAAACACCACGCTGAGGTATTTGACCTCCTTCAGGATCGATCACCTGAGGTTCTCTTTTTAACGGAAACTTGGCTTTCCGAGGCCTCTGTGGCTATACCGGCACTCGCCCTCCCCACAGGATATGCTATATGCAGTCTAAATAGAGCAGGGGGGAGAGGGGGTGGTATTGCGATCGTCTATAAATCAGTCCACTCATTTAGCTTTATTCCCCAAGACCTACCGGACTGTGAGAGTGCGCTCTTCAAAATTGCACTGAGTGCAAACTTCACCTTCTCTGGCCTCCTCATTTATCGCCCACCTGGTCCATCTAAAACCTTCAGAGAAGCCCTGGTGAACACTATTACAGTACTAGCTCTCCAGACTGCCAATTTCAATATCATCGGTGACCTGAACCTTCACTTAGAGATGCTAGAATCCCCGGACATTCTTAGTTTCTTTGGGGACTTGGCAGCCTGCCAACTGACTCAACTGGTCCCCGGCGCTACGCATAGCGCCGGACATCTCCTTGACCCCATTTTTTCTAACCTTGAGTCACTGGAAGTCCTAGCACCTCTTCCCATGATCTGGACAGATCACTCTCTCATCTTAATGCGGCTAATGCTAGCTGGCCCCAAGTCCCAGTCAAACCAGCACCCTTCACTGAAACGGCCTTGGCATAAACTTGACCAGGAGGCTTTCCTTACAGCCTTGAGCACAAAGCCACTAGATAGAGCCATCAATATGGAAGAGGCTGATGCGCTCTTTCATAGGTGGGTAACTCAAGCACTGGACACCTGCATCCCTTTCAAACTCACTCACTCAAAAGGTGCTCGGGCTAACGCCTGGTTCAACGAGGACCTGACCCTAGCCAGGAAGAATTGCAAGGTTCTGGAAAGAATATGGAGGCGATCATATGACTCCCAGGCTAAATTACAGTACAGATCAGCTATCAAATACTACCATAAACTAGTGCTCAAAACTAGGGCAGCCCACTACTCCAGCCTGATCACCACAAGTACCAATCGCAGCAAAACTATATTCTCTCTTTTGAAGGACTTGGTCACTCCTCCCTCGGCATCAGGCAGTATTATATCCTCTAGCCAACAATGCGAAGAGCTGGCGAATTTCTTCCTAGAGAAGGTTGAAGGCATCTACCATAACTTCGACCACGGCGTAACTTCCAGCGTCACCGGGAGGAACACGCACATTGGTCCTGAGATCGTTTCTCTTACATCATTACCCACTATTCTCCTTAAAGACTTGGAGGGATTAGTGGTCAAAATTAAATCAGGATCTCCAGATGACCCCTTAAGACCGGACGCTTTCAGGAAAGTTCAACAGGGCCTCCTACCTGAGTGTCTGGAGTTGCTCAATCTATCCCTTGCCTCGGCGGTGGTCCCAAAATCTTGGAAGCATGCAAAAGTGGTTCCTCTACTTAAAAAACCAACATTGGATACATCCAAGCCAGAAAATTATCGTCCAATTTCACTGCTTCCATTCCTATCCAAAATCCTGGAAGCTCATGTAAATTCGACGTTAACTCACTTTCTGGAAGTCAATCATATACTTGATAGCTCCCAGAACGGTTTTCGACCACGATATAGTACCGAGTCTGCACTGCTGACGGTTGTAGAGCAACTAAGATCCGCCTTGGATGCCGGCAGAACCTCTGCTCTGGTTCTGCTGGATCTGAGCGCGGCATTTGACACGGTCTCCCATGAAATTCTGCTCCACCGTCTGGAGGAGATAGGGATCGGCAATAAAGCCTTATCGTGGTTCTCTTCTTTCTTGGCCGACCAGACCTTCCAAGTGATAGCTCCACCTTTTGCCTCCCGTGTCCACCCCCTCCGCTGTGGGGTTCCTCAGGGCTCGGCACTGAGCCCCACGCTTTTTTATATATATATGAGCCCACTGGCACGGTTCGCCAAAGCGCAGGGAATTTCCCTGGTGTCGTACGCAGATGACACCCAACTGGTGATCACCCTGTCTAACAATCCCAGCCAGGACAGAGCGAAATTTAAAGAAGACATACTGGCCATTGCAGAGTGGATGACAGCTAACTTCTTGCAGCTGAACTCTGCTAAATCTGAGATTCTTCTGATTGGCAAAGACTCCCATCTTTGGAACAATGACTGGTGGCCTCCGGCCCTTAGAGCCCCTCCTGCCCCTAAACCCGCAGTGAAAAATCTGGGTTTTATGCTTGACAAAGATCTCAGCTTTGAGACGCATGCCAAATCAGTGGCCGGAAAATGTTTCGGGCTACTGCGCGGCCTTAAACCGATACTTGGTCTATTTGACGCCCAAACGCGTCAGCTGATCATCCAAGCCTCTATACTGGCCCGATTGGACTACTGCAACGTGCTTCTCTTGGGCTCTAAAAGTCTGTGTTGAACCAACTGCAGCGGTTCCAGAATGCTGCAGCACGCCCCATCTTCGCCCTCCCCAAGTACAGCCATGTCTCCAACCTCCTCCACCGCCTGCATTGGCTGCCCCTTGAACACTGAGTGCGTTTTAAGGCGCTCTGTATCATGCACAAGATTCTGACAGGTATCGGGCCAGATATTCTGAGTGACCTGTGCGCCCTCTACTCTCCACCGCGAGCGCTGCGCTCGGCAAACCGGATCCTCGCACGAATTCCACGCATACGAAGGACCAGATCTGGCGGTCGCTCCTTCAGGCGACTGGCCCCCGCCTTATGGAACTCTCTTCCTCTACACATCCGCAGCAACTCTGACCACCAGGTCTTCAGACGGCTTGTGGAGACTTGGCTTTTCTCTCAACTTTAACTCCTCGCCTGCTCCCCACTTCGTCCTGCTCTAGCGCTGGGAAGCCTCATTGCCGAGGCAGCCATGCGCTCTACAAGTATTTTAATCTAATCTAATCTAATCTTCAGCAGCGCGCCACACACAGGCAAGAATTGATATTTTCTTCATGCCTTCCCCCGACTGCCATAGAGTAACACACATAAGTATTCTTCCCATAGGAATCTCTGACCACTCACCTCTACTTATGCATCTGGGCGAACCCCCTGGCGTACTCCGCCCGGTATGGCGCTTAAACGCCTGGTTTCTACAAAGCAAGGAGATTAAAAAAGGTATTAGACAAGAACTGCGTCAATACTTCCTCACTAATATCGGCTCGCTCCCGTCCCCAGGCACCCTGCACCCTCTGGGAGGCAGGTAAAGCCACCATTAGAGGAGTTCTACTTCGGACACAGCGCATAAATCAAAATTCCCGGCTGACTCTCTTGGAGGCACAAGCAACCCATCTGGAATCCGGCCTCGCCGGATCCCCAGACGAAACTCAAGACAGGCAACTTGCGGCAATCCGCGAAGAAATCAAGCAAATCTCGCTGGAATCGGCCAAATTGCTTTGGCGCTCTTCCATCGCTCGTATCTATTGGTGGGGGGACAAGAACGGGAGGCTGCTGCACAGGCTGGCCTCCTACCCCTTGGCTAATCGCATAGTCCCCGAGATCCGCGACCCTACTGGAGCCATCCAGCATATGTCCCCTGCGATCGCACAAACGTTTGCTGCTTATTATGCTGACCTGTACTCCGAGGCCTCCCTTTCGGGATTGCTCGACCGAGAGAGAATCCGCCTTCCCTGCTTAACACAGTCCGAGGTGGCTGACTCGGACCTCCCCTTTACCCCAGAAGAAGTCCACGCTGCGATCTCACCACTGACTGCCCACAAAACACCGGGCCCTGATGGACTCCCCCAGGAGTATTACGCCGCATACCGGGACCTTCTGGTTCCCCACCTCTCTGCCCTATTCCACCATGCCATGGACACCGGAGCCTTTCCCCCCGAAACGGATATAGCCACGATTGTAGTTATCCCAAAAACCCAACTGCCCTCATCAACATGTGCAGAATACCGTCCGATTTCCCTAATTAACACTGAACTCAAGATATACGCCATGATCCTTGCTCAGCGCCTACGCCCTCTCTTAAATAAGCTGATCCACCCGGATCAATGCGGCTTCATGCCGGCGCGAAGTACCAGGCACTGTTTGCGACGCCTCCACTTGGCCCTTGCTAACCGCCAAAGGCTTAACCCTTAACTTGCACTCCCCCTAGTCGACTTCGAAAAGGCCTTCGACACGGTCGACTGGCTTTACCTGGAAGACGTGCTTATAATGATGGGTCTGGGTCAACACTTCCGAGATGCAATCCGAGTCCTATATTCCCACCCCAGAGCAAGAGTACTCCTCAACGGGGCTCTCTCAGAGGCCTTTCCGATTCATAGAGGTACAAGGCAGGGCTGCCCCCTCTCCTTTTCGCTTTGGCGATGGAGCCTCTAGCGTGTCTCATTCGCGCAGACGACCAGGTCCAGGGATGGGAATGGGGAAGTCACCACATCAATAAAATTGCGTTGTACGCGGATGACGTCCTGCTTTTCTTGGCGGACCCAGCCTTCTCAGGCCCTAGATGTCTCCAAATCTTTCAATCCTTTGAGAGGATCTCAGGCCTCTGGCTTAACCCAGCAAAATCGACTCTGGTCCCCCTCCACTTCTCCAGGGATTGTTTTGACTGGCAATCAACCATCCCTATTAGGTGACAATCATTCAAATATCTGGGCATATGGGTCGTGCTGCTCCCCGAGCTGAAATGGGCACTAAATATCAACCCCCTTGTTTAAAAAGCCAAAAATGATCTCCGTCGCTGGCAAAATCTACCACTTAACCCGCTCGGAAAGGTCGCGCTGTTCAAGATGATGATCTTCCCCCCGCTTCTTATATATCATCCAAAACACCCCTTCCACTTTCCGCGGAGTTGGTTCAAAGAAATGAATAGCATGGCTACCAGGTTTCTATGGGGAGGTGGGAGGCCATGCATAACCCTAGCCCGATGTCGAATCCCTCCTTTTGAT
The DNA here is from genome assembly GCA_963921515.1 of Calotriton arnoldi. Lineage (NCBI taxonomy): Eukaryota > Metazoa > Chordata > Amphibia > Caudata > Salamandridae > Calotriton > Calotriton arnoldi. The sequence goes on from CAWUFW010000116.1 coordinate 1,450,721, forward strand.
GGAGGCATGGCATGACCGACCTCTACCTGTATTACTTAGCCACCCGATTGCTCGTCATCCATGACTGGTTCACGGGGGTTGGTCTGATCCGGCCTACAAAACTGAGCTAGGAGACATGGACTTCTCCCGCATTCAAGCCGTCTTATACCGCTGCCCAATACCCAAAACACTCCCGACAGTGACCCGGGCGGTGCTGCTGGCCTGGCGATCGGTCTTTCGACACACAGACTGGGACAACAAACTGACGCAACAGACGCCTCTTTGGCAGGGTATATGGCTGAGTGAGGTAGCGGCACTGGAGGGCTTCAGGAGTTGGGATCACATCAGTATATCACAACTGGGTGACATTTGGGCGAGTGACCACGTCAGGACATTCCAAGACTTACAAAAGCGCTACACTCTCCACACCTCACAGTTCTATAAATATCTCCAGCTGCGACACGCCCTTAGCACCCACATTTCCACAGGCACTGCGCTCCCCGAGTTTAGCCCTCCAGAGGCGCAAATCATGAGGGTAACCTAGGTAAAGGTGGCATATCACGGATATACCGCACCCTAACTAACAACGGCCCCACATCACTCGACCCGCTCCGACACAGATGGGAGCAATGGCTGGGCCCCTTAGAGGATGAAGATTGGCGGGACGCACTTATGGCCCCCAAGACCATTACCACTTCCGCAAAACTCCAGCTAAATCAACTAAACTACCTGCATACCGCCTATCTCACCCCTGAGCGTCTCCATAAGGCAAGCCTGCGCGTCTCACCAGAGTGTAAACGCTGTAGGCAAGCACCTGCAGACTTCTTTCACATGATCTGCTCCTGTCCCCGAATTACTGCGTACTGGGGTGAAATAGAATCAGAACTCATAAATGTCGTAGGGCGGCAGGTGCCCCACAACCCACTGCACCTTATCTTGGGAGTCATGGAGGTCCTGGATGGGTCCCGGGCAGACAAACTGTTCCTGGGAACGGCTACTACGGTGGCCAAACGCTGCATTGCAGCGCTATGGTCTCAACCCAACCCTCTGAGTATGGCCACATGGCGTGGAGGGGTGGACTGGTGCGCTGCTCAGGAGAAACCCTTGTTTATAGCCAGAGGTTGCCCAAAGAAGCATGAAAGGATATGGGGCAAATGGTTGCAACAGCTAGATTGATAAAACCTCAATGTTTGGGCAATCTATGTGGTCGCATTAGACAAGTGAATGGTCGTAATTTCCATGCATGTATATGAACTGACCACATGGTCAGGATATTTGAAGTCAACTATGATGATTACCTGTGCTGCAATGTCCATTTTCCTTTTGTTTTGTGAATTTTCAAAAATCTATAAAATTGATTATCAAAAAAAAAAAAACTTAGTTAATTGAAGGTTAACAAATGTTTCTGCTATTTTGGAAAAAAAAGGGAGCAGTGGTACTGGTCTCAGATTTTCTGGGAGCGCGGGGTCCAAGGAGGGTTTTTTCACCAGAGGGACCACCATCGCATGTTTGCAGTGGCTTGGGACTTGCCCAGAGCTGAAAGAGGACTTCATCAGATTCGTAAGCACTGGCGCAATAGCTTCCTTCCCTAGTAACAGCATGTTCGGGGGAATAGTATCCATGGGGGAGCCGACTTCACTTTTGTAAGAAGTTGCAATGTATCTCTTATCGTGGATGCTTGGAAGTTGAAAAGCCCTTCATGAGCTAATTCATCCTCGCGAGGAATGAATTTGAAATTTCTACTGGCCTCTGGAAAAGTATCATATATGTTCTTGATCTTTTCGGCAAAAAACTAGCCACTTCGTAACAATGGTCGGTAGAAGACGGCATCAGTGCTGTGACACGCTCCAAGGAGGTAAGTTCTTTAACTATACGGAAAATATCTTTGGGAACATCCTTAGCAGAATCAATTCTCTGCACATAGAAATCCCTACATGTTCTCCCGATCTGCTTATGATAGTATTTTAGAGTTTCAAGGTATTTCAATTTGTCCTCCGGTAGATAACTCCTCCAGAGACGTTCAAGACGCTTACATTCTTTCTTAAGAGTTGATAGTTCTACTGAGAACCATTCCGCTGAAGAATTAAGACGGGAACTATTGCAGGGTTTCAGAGGTGCTAAGGAGTCTGCTGCCTCCGTGATCCAAGAGGTGATTTGTTTACTAGCTATCTGAGGACGTCTGGAGTTAGTTGGGACCATTTCCGGATCAATTTGGGCACAACGTGCTGTTTCGACTGACCCAAAGCTTTCCAAGATTTCCTGATCTTAAATGGAAAGATGGAGTGGTCAGACCATGCCACAGGCATCGGGGGAAAAGCTGCTATCTGAACACTATTAGAAAAGATATTGTCGAGGGTGTGTCCCCTAACATGCGTTGGGGCATGCACTAGCTGCACCAGTCCTAAAGCCTCCAGTACAGTTATGAACTCAGAGGTTTCCTGACTACCCTTGTCGTCAAGATGTAGATTCAAGTCCCCAAGGATTATAAAAGTCAAGTAGTGAATGGCATAAGGGGGGTAACATCTCTGCCAAAGCGTTAATAAATGCTCTAGCCGGGCCTGGAGGCCTGTAGATTAGAATCCCAGCCACAGACCAGTCACTATTATAGGCTATAGTAAAGAATGCCGCTTCACAGCCAGAAATCGGCAATTCAGTTATTTTTACCTGAAAGTCCTTTTTAAAGATCACATCCAGCCCCCCACCTCTCTGCGACGGTCTATCACTTCTAGAGATGGCATAGCCCTCAGGTACCGCCTCCAGGATATCCGGAGCTGACTGCTCGTGAAGCCAAGTTTCAACTAGTAACAGCCCCACTGGCTCTTGCTCAGTTATTAGCTCAAAAATGTCATGCTCATGCTTACTTCATTCCGTCAATCAATTGTGTGTCTTTTGCTATGCTTACTTAAGGACCTGCAGTTTAAAGACAGACATAGTAAAGAGCTGGATCCGGGTTCTGAAGCCCTCATGCTCTTCTCTCGCTTAGCTACGATATTGAAAGAGAAATGGCACCTACCACAGCCGTTAGCTCCGGCACCAACGTCTATGGAGTGGAGGCAGTCCTTGGCCGCTTCCGCTCTGAGGGATAGGATCTCCGAGGAAGAGTAGCACACTGCCCCCCTAGTTAATCGGGCAGGGGTCCTGGCGCCGTCAAGGCGCGGACGGATGCAGGCGGGCTTGCCTTTGGCGCGCCAGCGGCGCACCCGCTGCGTAGCTGCCATGAATTTGTAGCCCGCCTCTAAGGGCGTGACTAAGGTCCAGAGATTGAGAGCAGCTGGCTGAAGTGGCAGGTAAGCATAAGGAGCGAGATAAGACTGCAATGCAGTACAATAGTACAAAAAAGTAGGTTACAAATGTAAGAAAATAAAAATGTGCGCCCTATAGCACAGAGTGCAGGGGAGACAGGCACCTCCCAGTGCCTCGTGCGCTTACAAGGAAACAAAGGTAAATGGAAGTAATAAAAGTGATGCGGGAGCCAGGCAAATCCCAGCGCGTAGTGCGCTTACAAGGAAATAAAGGTAAATGGAAGTAATAAAAGTGCTACGGGAGCCAGGCAACTCCCAGCGCCTAGTGTGCCTACTGTGCAGGGTAGCAGGGTGCAGGGAGTTCTATTGTTGGGGAGGACAGTTTTATTGTATTTCAGTTGTATTTCATATTGCATCTTGTTTTAGCTCAGTGGAACCATGCAACCAAGGACAGAGGCACGGGACACTCTGGGAAGGGGCGACACAGTCAATGCCCCAGCACACAAGGGGATGGCCCTACATGCACTACAACACTCAATGGGGGCCCACTCTCAGCTAACCTTGAAAGTCCTAAAGTGAAACATCAACAGCCTAGGCAGCAAAATTAAACGCACCATAGTGCTGAAATATCTCCGCAGGCATGCCCCGGACTTGGTCCTCCTGCAGGAGACTCATCTGAATGGTAACCACTATAAGGCACTGGACCGCTTTGAGTACACCTTACTGGTACATGCAGGCTTTACTTCTAGCTCCAGGGGTACAGGCATTTTTATCAAAAGCTCAGTGCCTTACATTCCTCGCCGCACATGAAGCGACCCACTCGGAAGATTTGTGGCACAGACTGGCAAGCGGAAGAGCCACACACTTAACATTGCTTAATGTAAGCACCACCGCAACTTCATGTGGAGTCTATCCTCGCACTCAGTGCTCTGTTGCTGGAGCTGCCGGCTGGCGTCTTCCTATTAGGGGAGACAGGAACGTGATAATGGATCCGGAGATGGACATGGAATCCAAATCCCCCATAGGTAGTGAGCTCAGTCCACTAAGGGCCTTCCTATACGCTATGGTACTGGTAGACCTATGGCGTGAGCATAACCCTAATGCACGACAATTCACCTACCTTTCTGCTGTATACAGTAGTCACTCCTAATTAGACCACGTTTTCATCCACCACCTGCATACTGGCCAGTTTCAAAACGTGACCCATAAAGCGCATGACATCATGGACCACTCCGTGGTGGAGGTGATGCTATATGGCCCACAACGTTGCCCCCTAGGATCGATCCTTGGCATTTAAAAGATTGAACCCTCAAGGACAAGATAAGGGAACGGACAGACCAATACTTTCAAGGCAATAAGAGGACAGATAACTTCACCTGTGTCCTGTGGGTAGCTTTTAAGTTTGTGATACGTGGCAATGTTTGGAGGAAAAAAGAGGATAAACTGCCAGGCAACAGAACAAGAGATTTACGCACTGGAAACTCATATACTGGAATGGGGGGGTGTCTGGCCTTCAGCCACACCACCTGCTCCGTGTTGAGCAACACTAGTTGCGAGAATTAGGGGTAAATAAGGCACACGCTTATGCTCTGGCGACACAGCATAGACTATACAATATTGGCGACAAAGCCAGCAAACTGATAGCATGGCTAGACATAAAGGATAGGGGAAGGAGCTGGGTCTTAGAAATTCAGGATGCAGCGGGGGAACTCCACACGACTGGGGCAGCATTTGCTGCCTTTTATGAAGACACATATGCATCCACAAGTGTTAGGTCAGGAGAAAACTGAGCTGATCTCTTGAAAGACTTCCCCTTCCCACTCTCTTGGATGCTGACAGAGACACACTGGAGCAAGACTTGACTGTAGAGAAAATAAAAAGGGCAATTTGACACCTAGGCGTTACCCCGAAACCGGTCCCAGGATGCTTGTTTCTGGTCTATGGAGGACCTGGCCTGGCAGTTCGGGCTAGACTGTTCCCATGAGGCACAGGGCCAGACTGATTTGCATATGGCTGGGTCCAAACTGGGGTGGTGAAGTGAGCTAAAGAACGAGTTTTGCAGCAAGAATATGAGATGGCGGAGTCAGAACATTTTAGACATTTACAATTGTGGCATGCATTGAGGCGAAACATACTAGAAGGAGAACAATTGCCAAAGTCAGCACCACTAGAGGATCGACTCCTATTAGATCCCATGACGGACAAAGCCATCTCTCTGACTTACAGGAAATTAATGGACAATTCCCCCGACCCTCTGAAGGCGTTGAGGGAAGCATAGGAAGGGGACATTGGACTCATTGAGAATGATGACAGGGCGAGGCAGTGCAGAGCCCCAGAAAGGGGGCTATACATGCCAGTTTCCACTTAGTCCAGCTACCATAGACAGAAGAGGCCCAAATAGGCAAAAACCAGTCTGGGCTGACTCACGTGATTGAGGAGCTTCCGGTTGTGACTGCGGAGAGTGGAGAGCGGAGAGCGGCGGCGGCTGAGGCGGCAAAAGCAGCGGCTGCTACCTGCGAACTTGAGCGGTGCAGCGAGCTGATCACCCCGGCGGAAAAGCTATTGGCAGGGGTGTGTATTGAGCAGCTCCACGTGGCGAAAAGGTTCTCAGTGGGAGAAATCTGAGCCGAGCGCAGTGCGGAGTGCCGGCAGCACCGCATTCCGTGGTTGGCGGGTGCCGCGCTGCTGTCTTCAGCGGAGCAGTATGGTGGTGTCACCAGCGGCGACTCCTTGATCTTGCCGGAGGGGGCTGAAGTCGCTAGAAATCTTGTTTACAATAACGGGTGCGGTGAGTGCCGATGCCAACGCTGCCAACGGGCATCCGCAGTGAGACCGCAGTGATCAAGGCGGTTCTTTGAAGTGCCAGTATTGTTTCTGCTGGTTGCTTGGAAGACTGTGGCTCGTGCAGTGGTGTGCTTCGACGGTGGGAGGCCGCCATTAGTGGGCAATTGTAGCGAGTGTCTGTCCTTGGTTGGATTGCGGTGGCGGCTGGTCTAGAGCGGGTGCAGCCTGCATCCATACCAAGTGTGCCTACTTGCCTCCCCCTTAATTCATTTTACTCACTTTTAGCATTTTTATCATTTTGCTCCTTACTATGAGTCATTTGCTATTGTCATTTGTTGCCACAAACTGCCACAAACTGCCGTAAACTCCCACAAATTGTAGTGTGCTCTGTATTGTTTAATACTCCTTTGCCACTCCAATTTCCACTAAAGCAACCGTTGGAGGTTGGAGGAGGAAGAGACATTGGATCTGGGGATTGGTGCTGGTGAATAGGATATAAGAACTATATCCTTATTGAACTGGGTGATAGTATTGATTTTTCTTCACTTGCCTGATTCTTTTAAAGAGGAAAGAAACTTTTCGACTTACAAAGTGTGTACTATGAGGTCGGGAAAGGAGTGGCCACCTTTACCTCCCATTAAGAGGAAGAAAAAAATACAACAATCAACAATCCTAGATAAATTTAAAATAAAACAAGCAGGGGATATCCAGTCTCTCAAATCATCCAAAGTCCATATATTTGGGAAACCGTCGCCAACAAAATTTGATTTCATGAAAGATCCGACTGGTGCCATGCTAAAGTTATTAACTAATTCAGGTGGACTCCAAACCCCAATTAAGCCAATGGGTGGAACAAGTATAACATCCCCTAATCAAGGAGTAAGAGAACCCGGCCAGCTTGAGTTGGAGGTAGAAGTTGAGCTAAGGTCAAATTCAACTGAGGACCTAGGCAACCACTGGGGTCAAATAACGGACCTAGAGATGCTAACTATTCCGTTAACTGCACATTTGCAACAAGGAGTTCCAAACTCTATGAGACAAGTGACGGGAGACACTCAACATCTATTAACAACCGGGCTGCCAATGCCAATTGAAGTGCAAGTAAACATAAGGAAAGCTAATGGTGTAGGGGACCCAATTAATCTGGTTCAAACAAACCAACTCCAGCAAGAATCTTCAAAAGGTGGGATCGACTGGGTTAAATCTATAACGGATGACAATATACTACCTATTTACCTACAACAAATATCGTCCAAAAGTTGGACCAGGAGAATTTTAAACAAAATGATGGGTCTCAAAATAAGATGGATGAATATAATAGTAAACCTGAAATCTTGCAGCGTTGGAGTACTCCCTATCAAAAAGATGTTCTGAATAGCAGGCTACAATTTACTGAGATATGTGATGAGGGGCATGAACAGCAAGGTCCCGCAAAAGAAATCTATAAAGATCAGTCATCTATAAATGGGCAATACCAAAAGCCCGGGAGTACAAATATCAGGAAATTGGAACTCGGGAGCAATTTGGGATCTATTCTTTAAAACCTCGCAACTAACTCTGGAAGCATTAACATATCAGTCCAATAAAATGGAGGTGCAAATAGTTCTTTTGAGTGCTATGGCATCCTCTGTATCCGGAATTGACCAGAAGATCTCAACCTTAAACAATCTAATAATAAGGGCACAAGCTCAACCAATATCCTCGTACACAGAGTGTAATTGTGCCCCATTAATTAACAAATTGGCCACCATTCCTGATGTTTTAAAAACAATAATTGATGATGTAAAAGGAAATTTATTTAATGTTGGAAATCAAGCAAGTCAGAATGATTGCTCTCCTAAAGATATGACGAACATTAATGACAATATTGTAGTTAAAGAAAAAATACCTGATAAAACGAATGATCAAGTAGTGAAAATCTTATGTTCACCACAATCAACATCTTTAGATGCAGCACCAGAAGTTCATCTATCCAAAAGACAGAGAAAAAAACAACGGAAAGCGAGAAATAAAGTATCGAAAATAACAAATTTGGAAGAAGACGTCAAAGAAATGTTGCCAGCAAAACCCTTCTACCCTTTATTCAATAAAAAGCTATCGGAAGTACACACAGTTATAAAAACTAAAAACATATACAAGCCAACAGACAATAAAAAACAGGTAGATAAGGATAAAAATCAGCTTTCAGGGATGTCGCATGTGGATAAAGAAAAGGTGAAAAGTAATCTATCACAATTGGAAACGAAAAGGTCAAAAAGTGAGAGTATCGGAATGGCTCAAGAGAGTAGAGATTTGTTAGAAAATTGGACGAATAATAAAACACCACAGAATCAGGGAATTGAGGAAAAACATTCACCTAAACATCAACAATTTTGGCCTCAGGTTTTAGGTAAACACAGTGGTAAGCTAATTGAGTACGATCAAGAAAAAGACGAAAATAGATTACAACAAACTAAATTAAAAAATCCCGATCAAAAAGAGGGAGCAATACAGGTCATTTTTACGCCTGAATATAAATCCAGGGGTAACAACGATATTTTGAATCGAGGAAACATTTTAAAATTGTGTAAAGCAGTACCTTCATTGGAGAGAATTAGAAGTACTGACATAGAATCAATTGAATTTTTAGTAATCAATAACAATAATCAAGAATTGACATTGGTAACCTGGACAACATCTACTGCTGCTAGTCTTATTATACAAGAACACAGTCATTTTCTGGATTGGGGACTAAAAATAACAACCCCACTCCAACCCTCTTATCCTAGCTCTTTTATTTCACCAAAATTACAAAATAAGAAACAAAAAAGAATAGATAAAAATCAGAAATACTCAATATTAAAAAATCCGATAGGCATGACAAATGGGCAAATTCTAAGATCATTAGAGGAGAATAAAGGTGACTCATTTGATACTGTAAAATTGGGTTGGCTGACAGCAGTTTTACATAATGTCAGGCAGGACTGACGAACTGCAACTGATGTTCCTTTAAGGGGGTCAACAATCCCGATTGAGAGGATCAGAATATGTTCTTGGAACATAAACAGTGTACATTCAAAGATTCAGAACAGGCAATTACCCTCCCTGTTGTATCATTTTCAAATTATTTGCCTACAAGAGACTTGGGCATTAGTACCTTTCAGGTTAGAAGGTTATAAGGGCTACTATTCGTTGGCCAAGAAAACAAGCAAATATGGCAGATCCTGTGGGGGTTTGGCTATTTTTATTTCAACTGAATTAAATATGGAAAGTGAGATGGATGTGCAAAGTCTAAAGGATTGTTTAATTGTCAAAATACGTTATAAGGAACAAAAAATAATTAAATCTCTTGTAATAATTAATGTATATATTCACCCTGACGCTCGGTTCACGAAGAACTATGGTTAACTGTCTGATAACTATGATATTCCAGCAATTGGACAATGACATCCAACCTGAGATCATTATCACTGGTGACTTTAACATGAACTTGTTGTGGTTTTATGTTAGAGATGCCGAAATACCACAACAGAACTATTTATGGTCAATCCCTAGTTTTCCACTTACAATGGACATTAAGGAACAAAAGAACGAAAAATCTGGTAAGAATTTTGTAAAAGAATTAGAAACTATTGGCTTAAGGGTGCTAAATGGGCGATATCCGCAAGATTCGCCACCCGCCTGGACGAATCAAGCAGGCGATTATAGGACCAGAATAGATTATACAATAGCATTGTTGAACTTATTTCACAAAATTCTGTCTTACCAGATAGGGGGAACGGACAGGAGTGATCACAATCTGCAAATAATAAAGTTCAACTTAAATGGTATAAGGCATGAAAATTATAGGACACTTCCGGGTGAAATAACAACAGTAAATTACAAGAAGCTTTATTGGTCGGAAAACACCAAAGATTCGATCATAATCAGTGCACAAGCAATGGCAGAGTCATATTTTGAAGGTGACTTTTCCAATGCTATTGAAAAATGGTCCGTCTTTACAAAGGAATTAATCTCTAGTCAGTCCCAAAAAGATGGTAATAAAGGGCAGCGGAGAAAAAAAGTCATCATTGACAATGGTTAAAATATCGTCTGAAGGTCATCTATTAAAAACAGAACGAAATAGAACCCTAAGATTGGTAAAGAAGTACCCCGGTAACCACATTTATGGCGAAAAACTTAAAAGGATAAATGCAGAAGTAAGGAAATTGATCTGGAAGGACAAAATGCAAGCAAAACAACTGCTATGGGCTAAAGCTTTATATACTTGTAAAAGGAGTAACATAAGAGACTTCTGGGTTCTAGTTAATAAATTGAATAGAGCTAGTAGGAAATCTACTTCTTCAACAGTAACTGAATCTGAATGGGTTACGTTTTTAGACATGCATTTGAATCCTAAACCAGGCAATGTTATGAATTCCATCACTTATAGTATAAATGGAGCAGAGGAAAAAATGAATACTGATACAATAATTATAACGGAAAGCCAAATATGCATACTTTTAAAGAAACAGAAATCTAATGGTGCCCCTGGCCCAAATGGGATTCCTGCGGTGTTTTATAAGGAGAAAGCATAGTATTGGTCAAGTTATCTAACACCATTATTTAATCAAGCATTGCAATCAAGGACCGTCCCAGAGTCATGGAAGGGATCTATAATTTCTCCTATTTATAAAAGTGGGGACTGGTCACTTCCAGCCAACTATAGACTAATTACGCTGCAAGATATTGAAGCCAAACTTTTTGCATCAATTCTCCTTAAAGAGTTAATAGACTGGGCAACTGACAAGCATTTAATTCCGCCGAATCAATCGGGTTTCGTACAAGGACAAGGGACGGCAACGAATATTTTAATACTGGGAATACTAATGGAAAAATATAAAATGAAAAAACAGGCACTATATTTATGTTTCGTCGATTTTAAAGCAGCCTTTGACTGTGTGGATAGGCAAATTTTATGGAAGAAATTGGACCACTATGGTAATAGTCCCTGCCTTTTAAAAGCAATTCAATTATTATATACTGAAACCTGGACAAGGGTTCGACTTGGGAATGGCTCAAGGCTTTCTAAGAAAATTAATACATCCCAAGGCTTAAAGCAAGGTTGTGTTTTAGCACCGTACTTATTTAATTTATTTTTATCTGATTTTACGGCCGGAATGAATAATGAGTTAGCAGACTCACCAAAGCTGGCAGAGAAACAAATATCAAATTTATGATATGCCGATGACGTCGTCCTGCTAAGCCAAACGAGGATAGGGCTACCGCGATTAATAAACAAAACATTGATGTATTCAATTGAGAACAAAATGATAATAAATGAAACAAAAACAAAAGTAATGGAAGTCAGCACCAAGGTATTGAAGCGCAGTAAATATAAATGGTATTTACAAATGCGGCAGCTAGAAAAAGTTCAATGCTATAAATATCTTGGCATACTGTTTGATGAGAATGGATCTTTTCATACCATAAAATAGAGATGAAGAAAAGAGCCAACTGTTTACAAGGGGCCTTTCGCTACTTTACAGCTCTTTGGGAGGTCCAACTTATACCCCATTACTAAAAGTAATAAAAGCGAAATTGCTCCCTAGCCTTACTTATGGAAGTGAAATTCTCCGGGGTTTGGATTCTACATTATTAAATAATGCTGTCACAAAAACTTTTAAATACTTGTTTCGACTTCCATCCAATGTATCGCCTGCCCAGATCAGGCTGGAATTTGGTTTCTGCAATCAACAACTAGCAAGGATGTGTCAGTATGTTAAGACCTGGAAACAAATCAAAACCAATATTAACAACCCAATGTGCTGTCTTCTGTGGCAAGAGATGCAACGGAACCAAAAATCGTCTTTCTATAAATATCTTCAAATGGCTCTAGAAGAATTGTCAATTGTTGAGATCTGGGAAATGTCCTTAACCCCACAAAGTTTTAAGAAAATAATCAATAAATCAGTGAAACATCTATCCCTTTTGAAAGACAAAGAACTGTTTATTAAGCGATGGCATGCTTGGATGTTAGTGCAGGAATACACGAGTCTTAAGGTGCAACCTTATCTAGAAATACCATGGTCAGTACAAACCAAAAACATATTTATGAGAGCAAGATTCGGCAACTTGCCAGGCTTAAAAAATGTAATGCCTTGGCTGAGACCATCTACGCCAACTCAATGCAGACTATGCAATTTATGGGATGAAAATATTATTCATTTGGTTTGTGTATGTGCAGTAATGACGGCTGAAAGAAAACGATATCTGAAAAACTGCTTCATTGATAGAGGTGTTCGCACATGTAGACATGCTATGGTAGTTTGTTTTAGACCAACGGACATTAAAACAAACGCTAACTTTACTAAATTTTTGATACTTGTAAAAAAGAAACTGGACGCTAGTGAGTTGAGCCCGGTAAATTTGGAAGTTTTAAATTAGCTAGGGATAAACTTTGCACTATATAAATGAATTTGCACAAAAGTAACGAAATTATAATTGCTGTTATCCATATTAAGCCTTGGCAAAATGACGGACTGAATTAATGTTTATAACTTATTTTTTGGGACTATTTGAGAAAAATTATTTGAATGAGATTATTAGGAATTTTAGATTTATTTGTCATATTTTAAACGGTGTGTATTAAAGATTGTTCTAATTGTAAGATTTTTATTAATCATGCAATAAAATTTTACTACCACTTAGTCCAGCTAAGGATACTCCACAGATCGAACTACTCTAGAACGGTCCTACACCGGCTAGGGAGGTGCGATACCGTCCTATGCGCCAGAAGTTGTGGTATGGTGGGTTCTTTCTTTCACATTACTGGAGGGGAGTGGTGCAAGTTACAGCCGTGTTACTGGACTCAACATGCTGCTGGAGGCTAGATGGCACCCCCTGAATATAGCGGGCGAGGAGGTGTGGCCAAAATATCAGAAGATAGGGTTAACATTTGCCGCAAGGGTTGCTAAACGAAACATAGCATGGAGCCTGGGAGGCGGGTGGACTACCCCGTATTGCAGAATGGGAAACTGATATGGATTGGTGTCAACAAGCAAAACATGTGGTATACCAGAGTCGGGACTGGCCTAGGAAATGGGAGAAAGTTTGGCAATACTGACGTATCTATAGAGGATAGTGAGTTTTACCGAAAAAAGATGAGCAACACTTTGGGGGTTCGACCCGGATCATTGATTAGATTTTGTCCTAATATGATGTTTACACAGGTACACGTTGGAGACTGTCCACTCGATCCTGGTAGTTATTGTGATTGTACAGTGACTTGTTTCTGTGCAATGTCTATTGTGCAAATGATCAATCAATTATGTTTGCTGTACACTGAGCAACTGTTTAATAAAAAAATATATTTTTTAATTCCCTCAGCTTCCACAGAGTTACCTTAGGACCTTGGTCCCACACTCCAGCTCTGAGGCTAAACACAATGGACATGAGTCTGATGGATCTCCTACTAACAATAGGAATACAAAATATTCTCTGTGAATGAAAATCATCCCAAAACCTATCCCCCCATACATGGTGGGCATGGGTTTGCTTTGCAAGAAGTGCGGATAACACAATATGCAACAACAACTTTGATTCCCAGAAATCACACAGAGGCTTTGGAATAAACTAATCTAAATAAACGAGATCTATACATACCAAAAAATTAAGCCTCACTGAGCTTTCTTACAATATCTCCTCATTTCCATCCCAACATCCCAATGGAGGGACGAGAATCGCCTCTCAATACAATACAATAAATGCACAAAATACCTTACGCCACACTAACACACGTCCTCCAATACAACGCAGTTAGACAACTGACTACCTTTGACATCGCTCTCTTATCCTACCTCCTTTCTTGTCCTTCTCTCTCATTGGGCCTTTCTTTGTTTTCTCTACCCCACCCACCCCATTTCCCTGTCTTTTCTCAATTAGTGCTTACAAACAATAATGCTTCACTTCATGCAACTGTTCTACAATTCTGTTCATACATTATACATGCATTATGCTTTATATACGGAACATATCCCACAGATTATAAGCATTATATCCACTACAAAGGGCTACTACTCCTCTCTCTTCTCATTTTGTAACCCTAAAAACTAATATAATATTTTGAAATGAAAATAAAAAGCTTTGCCACACTTATTCATCCTCAGCCATGGCCATTCCAATGCCTCCACACACCCACAATTCCCTGGAAGGACACGTGCACCTTGATGCTCTTTTTTTTGTGTGTTTATAAGCCTATGTCACTGCCATCTAGGTGTGTGCCTAGCTATTCTGTAAAATGCCCAAGGCCGCTCCATAGAGAGAGGTGTGCAGTACTTTCAAGCATACTTTCAAAACAATAAACGAATCGAGCACAACTGACTGCGATTCAAGGCTCTTTTCAATCTCCAAGTTAAATGTTCTCTTGACAATTTCTGTTCTCTGACTGAGAACTATTCATCTGTGCATAAGCAAGAACATTCAAAGCGTGTCAATTGAAGGGGGAGATGCAAAGCACTAGGGGCCTCATTTATGAGGCTCTACCGGCCCTTTTGAGCCAGCAGAACGTCACTTTTTTGACATTCCAGTGGCGCAATGTGCCATAGCATATTTATAAGGCCACATAAAGCCACTTTACGTGGCTTTTATGGCCTTATAAATATGTGCCCCTTTCACGAAAGGGGCGTTCCATGGGTGTTGCTGTGGGTGTTCCCTTGCAACACCCATTGAACCTGACACATTCCCAGATTTACGAGAAATCATAAACCTGGGAATGCGTCCGAACCTTAGGGAGGCGCAACGAGGAAAAAATGTGTTAATTTCTCCTCGTGCTTTCCTTTTTCTATGTGTGCTGCATTCTGCAGCACACATAGAAAAAGGAAATCGCCTGAATTGATTGATTTTTGTGCAGGAAGGTCCACCTTCCTGCGCAAAATCAATCAGCCCCGCAACGCAAGCACCATGGTGCAAAGGTACCTGCTTTGGCGGAAGGCAGCCCGTTGTGAGCTGGCGAAAAGAACAGGATGCGCCATATCACATAGAAACGGCACATTCCTGCCTTTTTCTTTTGACATAGGACAGCGCAGCCGGAGTCCTTGCGGCGCTGCCCTACATTAAAACCTCAGAAATGAAGCCCTATGTGGCTTATTTACAAGCCCCTAGCGCCGCCAGTACATCACTTTTTGTGACGCATCGGTGGCGCATTTTGCTGCTCCATATTTACAAGGACACGAAAAGCCACCCTGCATGGCTTTACCCTTCCTTTTAAATACAGCCCCTTTACACACAGCACTTTGCGTGAAAGGGGCGTTCCATGGGTGTTGCAGTGGGTGTTCCCATGCAACACCCATGGAACCTGACATATTTCCAGATTTACGAGAAATCTTAAACCTGGGAATGCGTCTGAAAGCTACGCCTCCCCAAGGGAGGCGTAGCAAGGCCCAACGAGGATAAATGTTTTCATTTCTCCTCGTTTTTTTCCTCTTTCTATGTGTGCTGCATTACGCAGCACGCATAGGAAGAGGAAACCATCTCTTGTGATTGTTTTTGTGCAGGAAAGTGTCCCTTCCTGCACAAAAACAATCATTGAAAAAAAAGCAGTTTTTCAACTTCTATGTGTGCTGCATTAAGCAGCACACATAGAAGTTTAAAAACGCCATTTCAGATTGTTCAGATTGCAGCAAATTGTGCGCCAGCGCAGGGGAGAGCAAAGGTATCCGTCATATTGTTGTAGACATGACGCATCACTGTGCTTCGAAATTAACGCAGTGCGGTGGAGCCAAATGGCTTGCGGCACCGTGCTGCGTTAATAACTTGTAAATGAGGCTCCATATATGGCATCAGCCCCGTCTTTTTTTTGAGTGAGGATTCAATAAAAAGTGCTATATCATTTTTTACTTGTTTCTCTGTTACGTCAAGATCGGACAGCCATCTATTTCTAATTCAATCACATTATGTAGTATAGGAAAGCATTCAGGGCACTTGCACCGCCAGAACGTCACTTTTTGTGACGTTCTGTTGCGCAGGAGCCTGCCCATATTTACGAGGCTGCACTAAGCCACTTTTTTTGGCTTAATGCTGCCTGGTAAATATCGTTCCCTTTAGCGCAGTTTTCTGTGTTGAAGGGGTGTGCAATGGGTGTTGCTGGGGGCGTTCTCAGCAACATCCATTTCTTTTTGACACTGCCCCAGATTTACAAAAAATCGTAAATCTGAGGCAGGGCCAAAAACGTATGCCTCCCCAGGGGGGGCGTAAGGGAGGCATAACTAGGAGAAATATCTTTATTTCTCCTCGTTTTTCCTTTTTCTATGTGTGCTGCAGAATGCAGCACACATAGAAAGTGGAAAAACCCTCTTGTGATCGTTTTTGTGCAGGAAGGTTTTCCTTCCTGAACAAAATAATCATCCCTGCAACGCAGGCACCCTTGCACCATGCGTTGGCGCACGGCAGCTCATTGTGCGCCAGCGCAAGGGAAAAGGACAGGAATGTGCTGTATTTCTTTCGCCGTAGGGCACCACAGCAGGAAGGCCTGCAGCGCTGCCCTACGGCAAAACCTCATAAATGAGGCCCCCGATCTTTTGCCTATTTGACGTCTTTTTCTAGTAAATGTAATTGTCTGTTTCTTATAGATGACCATCTATATTAACACCCCCCCAACCTAATTCAATGTCTCTTTAGGTCTCGCGCCTAGCGTTGCACTGCGCGGCAGTGCTCGCGCAGCGCGAGACATTTAGTAGGTGAAAACGGGATTCAGCACTGACCTAGGAATCGCACACGCTTGTGCGTGTGCGATTCCTTTTGTGCTACCCCATTGGCTTTTGCGTGCGTCTTTGTCTAAAACACAGCACGCAATTGGCCAAAGGCGGTCGCATTGCTCCGCCCATGGCCTATCGGTGTCTATTACGCGCACCGATGCCATGTGGTTTCAATTAGCGTGCCCAGACACGGGCGCAATAATGGAAACCAGATGGCTCGCTGTGGCGCGCGCACCACTCGCGGGCTTGTTTTTTTAACAATAGCGATCGCTTTCACTGCCGCTTGTCTAGTTTTCGTTTTAAGGAGGCAGTTTCAGCCGCATGTGCTTTTTACACCGCTGCCTTGTTTCCAGATAGTATCTGAAATAAGTTTCGCAGCTGCTTTTAAAAGTATTGAAGTATTATGCATTGCACTATGTTCACTATGTTCACACAGTATAAAAATGTCTGCCCCATCTTTAGGCCCTCCTCGGACTTCTGTGAGGCAGAACTCCCGTGTTTTCTGCTGACTGTCTTTGGCGTGGATGTACGGAGGAATGTTTGATTACAGTGTAACAGGTTTGGTGGCGAACTCCAGATAAATGTACACCACGCACGCAAAATGTTCCTTTGGGCATTCAGTTCAGCTACTTGCAGCGGTGGAGGGCTCTGCTCTTCGATGTACTTCCTGACGGACTGCTAAGTTTGAAGTGCCTGTCAGGCACAGGTTGCTCTTTTGAAACTTTCTTAGATTCTTCTCTGAGGAACAGTGCGATGCCAACAATGAGAATAGCACTGATGATCCCAATGGAACTAGTGCCGATGCCAACAATGAGAATAGCACTGATGATCCCAATGGGACTAGTGCCGATGCCAACAATGAGAATAGCACTGATAACAATGGGACTAGTGCCCATGACAACAATGACAATAGCACTGATGATAACAATGGGACTAGTGCTGATGCCAACAATGAGAATAGCACTGATAACCATGGGACTAGTGCCCATGACAACAATGAGAATATCGCTGATGATAACCATGGGACTAGTGCCCATGACAACAATGAGAATAGCGCTGATGATACCAATGGGACTAGTGCTCCTGACAACAATGAGGATAGCACTGATGATACCAATGGGACTAGTGCCGATGCCAACAATGAGAATAGCACTGATGATAACAATGGGACTAGTGCCGATGCCAACAATGAGAATAGCACTGATGATAACAATGGGACTAGTGCCGATGCCAACAATGAGAATAGCACTGATGATAACAATGGGACTAGTGCCGATGCCAACAATGAGAATAGCACTGATAACAATGGGACTAGTGCTGATGCCAACAATGAGAATAGCACTGATGATACCAATGGGACTAGTGCCGATGCCAACAATGAGAATAGCACTGATAACCATGGGACTAGTGCCCATGACAACAATGAGAATAGCGCTGATGCTACCAATGGGACTTGTGCCGATTCCAACAATGAGAATAGCACTGATGATACCAATGGGACTAGTGCCGATGCCAACAATGAGAATAGCACTGATAACAATGGAACTAGTGCCGATGCAAACAATGAGAATAGCACTTATGATAACAATGGAACTAGTGCCGATGCCAACAATGAGAATAGCACTGATGATAACAATGGGACTAGTGCCGATGCCAACAATGAGAATAGCACTGATGATAACAATGGGACTAGTGCCGATGCCAACAATGAGAATAGCACTGATGATAACAATGGGACTAGTGCCGATGCCAACAATGAGAATAGCACTGATAACAATGGGACTAGTGCTGATGCCAACAATGAGAATAGCACTGATGATAACAATGGGACTAGTGCCCATGCCAACAATGAGAATAGTACTGATAACCATGGGACTAGTGCCCATGACAACAATGAGAATAGCGCTGATGATACCAATGGGACTAGTGCTCCTGACAACAATGAGAATAGCACTGATGATAACAATGGGACTAGTGCCGATGCCAACAATGAGAATAGCACTGATAACAATGGGACGAGTGCCGATGCCAACAATGAGAATAGCACTGATGATAACAATGGGACTAGTGCCGATGACAACAATGAGAATAGCACTGATGATAACAATGGGACTAGTGCCCATGACAACAATGAGAATAGCACTGATAACCATGGGACTAGTGCCCATGACAATGAGAATAGCGCTGATGATAACAATGAGACTAG
Source organism: Calotriton arnoldi (assembly GCA_963921515.1). Classification (NCBI taxonomy): domain Eukaryota; kingdom Metazoa; phylum Chordata; class Amphibia; order Caudata; family Salamandridae; genus Calotriton; species Calotriton arnoldi. The sequence continues at coordinate 1,469,644 of CAWUFW010000116.1, forward strand.
TGCTCCTGACAACAATGAGGATAGCACTGATGATAACAATGGGACTAGTGCCGATGCCAACAATGAGAATAGCACTGATGATAACAATGGGACTAGTGCCGATGCCAACAATGAGAATAGCACTGATGATAACAATGGGACTAGTGCCGATGCCAACAATGAGAATAGCACTGATGATAACAATGGGAATAGTGCCGATGCCAACAATGAGAATAGCACTGATGATACCAATGGGACTAGTGCTGATGCCAACAATGAGAATAGCACTGATAACCATGGGACAAGTGCCCATGACAACAATGAGAATAGCGCTGATGATACCAATGGGACTAGTGCCCATGACAACAATGAGAATAGCACTGATGATACCAATGGGACTAGTGCCGATGCCAACAATGAGAATAGCACTGATGATACCAATGGGACTAGTGCCGATGCCAACAATGAGAATAGCACTGATAACAATGGGATTAGTGCCGATGCAAACAATGACAATAGCACTGATGATAACAATTGAACTAGTGCCGATGCCAACAATGAGAATAGCACTGATGATAACAATGGGACTAGTGCCGATGCCAACAATGAGAATAGCACTGATAACAATGGGACTAGTGCTGATGCCAACAATGAGAATAGCACTGATGATAACAATGGGACTAGTGCCTATGCCAACAATGAGAATAGTACTGATAACCATGGGACTAGTGCCCATGACAAGAATGAGAATAGCGCTGGTGATACCAATGGGACTAGTGCTCCTGACAACAATGAGAATAGCACTGATGATAACAATGGGACTAGTGCCGATGCCAACAATGAGAATAGCACTGATAACAATGGGACTAGTGCCGATGCCAACAATGAGAATAGCACTGATGATAACAATGGGACTAGTGCCGATGACAACAATGAGAATAGCACTGATGATAACAATGGGACTAGTGCCCATGACAACAATGAGAATAGCACTGATAACCATGGGACTAGTGCCCATGACAACAATGAGAATAGCGCTGATGATAACAATGGGACTAGTGCTCCTGACAACAATGAGAATAGCACTGATGATAACAATGGGACTAGTGCCGATGCCAACAATGAGAATAGCACTGATGATAACAATGGGACTAGTGCCAATGCCAACAATGAGAATAGCACTGATGATAACAATGGGACTAGTGCCGATGCCAACAATGAGAATACCACTGATGATAACAATGGGACTAGTGCCGATGCCAACAATGAAAATAGCACTGATGATAACAATGGGACTATTGCTCATGACCGCAATGAGAATAGCACTGAAACCATGGGACTAGTGCCCATGACAACAATGAGAATAGCACTGATGATAACAATGGGACTAGTGCCCATGACAACAATGAGAATAGCACTGATAATAAGAATGGGACTAGTGCCGATGCCAACAATGAGAATAGCACTGATAACCATTGGACTAGTGCCCATGACAACAATGAGAATAGCTGATGATACCAATGGGACCAGTGCCGATGCCAACAATGAGAATAGCACTGATGATACCAATGGGACTAGTACCCATGACAACAATGAGAATAGCGCTGATGATACCAATGGGACTAGTGCCGATGCCAACAATGAGAATAGCACTGATGATACCAATGGGACTAGTGCTGATGCCAACAATGAGAATAGCACTGATAACCATGGGACTAGTGCCCATGACAACAATGAGAATAGAGCTGATGATACCAATGGGACTAGTGCCCATGACAACAATGAGAATAGCACTGATGATACCAATGGGACTAGTGCCGATGCCAACAATGAGAATAGCACTGATGATAACAATGGGACTAGTGCCGATGCAAACAATGAGAATAGCATTGATGATAACAATGGAACTAGTGCCGATGCCAACAATGAGAATAGCACTGATAACAATGGGACTAGTGCCGATGCCAACAATGAGAATAGCACTGATGATAACAATGGGACTAGTGCCGATGACAACAATGAGAATAGCACTGATGATAACAATGGGACTAGTGCCCATGACAACAATGAGAATAGCACTGATAACCATGGGACTAGTGCCCATGACAACAATGAGAATAGCGCTGATGATACCAATGGGACTAGTGCTCCTGACAACAATGAGAATAGCACTGATGATAACAATGGGACTAGTGCCGATGCCAACAATGAGAATAGCACTGATGATAACAATGGGACTAGTGCCGATGCCAACAATGAGAATAGCACTGATGATAACAATGGGACTAGTGCTGATGCCAACAATGAGAATAGCACTGATGATAACAATGGGACTAGTGCCCATGACAACAATGAGAATAGCGCTGATGATACCAATGGGACTAGTGCTCCTGACAACAATGAGAATAGCACTGATGATAACAATGGGACTAGTGCCGATGCCAACAATGAGAATAGCACTGATGATAACAATGGGACTAGTGCCGATGCCAACAATGAGAATAGCACTGATGATAACAATGGGACTAGTGCCGATGCCAACAATGAGAATAGCACTGATGATAACAATGGGACTAGTGCCGATGCCAACAATGAGAATAGCACTGATGATACCAATGGGACTAGTGCTGATGCCAACAATGAGAATAGCACTGATAACCATGGGACAAGTGCCCATGACAACAATGAGAATAGCGCTGATGATACCAATGGGACTAGTGCCCATGACAACAATGAGAATAGCACTGATGATACCAATGGGACTAGTGCCGATGCCAACAATGAGAATAGCACTGATGATACCAATGGGACTAGTGCCGATGCCAACAATGAGAATAGCACTGATAACAATGGGATTAGTGCCGATGCAAACAATGACAATAGCACTGATGATAACAATTGAACTAGTGCCGATGCCAACAATGAGAATAGCACTGATGATAACAATGGGACTAGTGCCGATGCCAACAATGAGAATAGCACTGATAACAATGGGACTAGTGCTGATGCCAACAATGAGAATAGCACTGATGATAACAATGGGACTAGTGCCTATGCCAACAATGAGAATAGTACTGATAACCATGGGACTAGTGCCCATGACAAGAATGAGAATAGCGCTGGTGATACCAATGGGACTAGTGCTCCTGACAACAATGAGAATAGCGCTGGTGATACCAATGGGACTAGTGCTCCTGACAACAATGAGAATAGCACTGATGATAACAATGGGACTAGTGCCGATGCCAACAATGAGAATAGCACTGATAACAATGGGACTAGTGCCGATGCCAACAATGAGAATAGCACTGATGATAACAATGGGACTAGTGCCGATGACAACAATGAGAATAGCACTGATGATAACAATGGGACTAGTGCCCATGACAACAATGAGAATAGCACTGATAACCATGGGACTAGTGCCCATGACAACAATGAGAATAGCGCTGATGATAACAATGGGACTAGTGCTCCTGACAACAATGAGAATAGCACTGATGATAACAATGGGACTAGTGCCGATGCCAACAATGAGAATAGCACTGATGATAACAATGGGACTAGTGCCAATGCCAACAATGAGAATAGCACTGATGATAACAATGGGACTAGTGCCGATGCCAACAATGAGAATACCACTGATGATAACAATGGGACTAGTGCTGATGCCAACAATGAAAATAGCACTGATGATAACAATGGGACTATTGCTCATGACCGCAATGAGAATAGCACTGAAACCATGGGACTAGTGCCCATGACAACAATGAGAATAGCACTGATGATAACAATGGGACTAGTGCCCATGACAACAATGAGAATAGCACTGATGATAAGAATGGGACTAGTGCCGATGCCAACAATGAGAATAGCACTGATAACCATTGGACTAGTGCCCATGACAACAATGAGAATAGCTGATGATACCAATGGGACCAGTGCCGATGCCAACAATGAGAATAGCACTGATGATACCAATGGGACTAGTGCCCATGACAACAATGAGAATAGCGCTGATGATACCAATGGGACTAGTGCCGATGCCAACAATGAGAATAGCACTGATGATACCAATGGGACTAGTGCTGATGCCAACAATGAGAATAGCACTGATAACCATGGGACTAGTGCCCATGACAACAATGAGAATAGAGCTGATGATACCAATGGGACTAGTGCCCATGACAACAATGAGAATAGCACTGATGATACCAATGGGACTAGTGCCGATGCCAACAATGAGAATAGCACTGATGATAACAATGGGACTAGTGCCGATGCAAACAATGAGAATAGCATTGATGATAACAATGGAACTAGTGCCGATGCCAACAATGAGAATAGCACTGATAACAATGGGACTAGTGCCGATGCCAACAATGAGAATAGCACTGATGATAACAATGGGACTAGTGCCGATGTCAACAATGAGAATAGCACTGATGATAACAATGGGACTAGTGCCCATGACAACAATGAGAATAGCACTGATAACCATGGGACTAGTGCCCATGACAAAAATGAGAATAGCGCTGATGATACCAATGGGACTAGTGCTCCTGACAAAATGAGAATAGCACTGATGATAACAATGGGACTAGTGCCGATGCCAACAATGAGAATAGCACTGATGATAACAATGGGACTAGTGCCGATGCGGACAATGAGAATAGCACTGATGATAACAATGGAACTAGTGCGATGCCAACAATGAGAATAGCACTGATGATAACAATGGGACTAGTGCTGATGCCAACAATGAGAATAGCACTGATGATAACAATGGGACTAGTGCCGATGCCAAGAATGAGAATAGCACTGATGATAACAATGGGACTAGTGCCGATGCCAAGAATGAGAATAGCACTGATGATAAAAATGGGACTATTGCTCATGACAGCATTGAGAATAGCACTGATAACCATGGGACTAGTACCCATGACAACAATGAGAATAGCCCTGATAACCACGGGACTAGTGGTGATGATAACAATGAAAATAGCTCTGATGATAACAATGGGACTAGTGCTCATGACAACAATGAGAATAGCACTGATGATAACAATGACTATAGCTCTGATGATAACAGTGGGACTAGTGCTAACGAGAACAGTGAGAATAGCGCTGATGACAACAATGAGACTAGTGCTGATGACAACACTAATGACAACAACGAAAATAGCGCTGATGATAACAATGAGACTAGTGCCGATGACAACAAGACTAGTGCCGATGACAACGAGGCTAGTGCCGATGACAACAATAAGAATAGCGCTGATGATAACCGGACTAGTGCAGATGGCAAAACTGCATGATTAAGAGACTGTTACTCAGGGTCCGCACTGCTCATTCATAGGAGACACTGTCCTGGACTCACATGCCTCTCATCAGTGTGCACACTGGTCTTTAACCATATTCCTCCAACAGATTCTAGCACATTATTACAGGTTAATATGTTCCTTGTGAGGCCTCCTGACTCCTGCCATTGGGATTTAAGTTCTGCCACTATGTTGATTAAAATTCCAGTGCTGGAGCATTTAGCTTTTGGTAACACGAAGCCATCTCGTGCTTTACCTGTACTTGTTTGTTTTTGTGAGTAACGTTAAAGGAGCCAGTATGCGCTGTGGAAAGGGCTTTTCGGTAATAACAAGCATTTGCAATGCAATAGGTCTCGCATTTACGCGAGTTTGACCTATTGGCATTGTAAATGACAATGGCTTTTATTTATGTTTCAAAAACCAAAACATAAATAAAAGGCAATGTCATTTACAATAAAAATAGCTCAAACTCTCGCAAATGCGAGACCTATTGCATTGCAAATGCTTGTTTGATGTTGCATCTTTACTTTTCTTGCAGTTCCTAATATGTTTTCGTTTTTAAGACATTCTCCTCCTAACTCTGTATCCATTTTTCGTAATTCTAATTAATTTTAGGGGCCAATATTGGGCTTGAAGAGTCAGCTCGGGGAAGCCGTTACATACTCTTTCAGAGCTATATAGCAATTATGTGCGACTGCACTTGACAAAGTTGTTTAAGTGAACATGCCAAAACAGAACAGATGTGTCTATCATTTTGAAGGTGATTCCTATAACTTAACCAAACTCTATATTACTTTTGCATTAGTCTCAAAAGGCTTTTATGCGGGTTAATCCACAACGCTCATTTTAAAAATTGGAAATTCGAGGGGCATATTCACAAAGAAATGGCGCAGCGCTACAAGTAATTAAGCAGCGCCGTGCTGCAAGCAATTTAGCAGCGCCATGCCATTTACAAAATGCAGGGATGTGCCGTATTCACAAGAATACAGCGCATCCCTGTGTTTTCCCTTGAACTGGCACTAAAAAACACTGCCTAACGCCAACACAGACACCCTTGCGCCATGGTTATGATTCCCTGCAACGCAGGCACCCTTGCACCATGATCGAGGGTATCTGTGTTGCAGAGATGATTGTTTATGTGCAGGAAAGGAGACCTTCCTGCACATAAACAATCATTAAAGGCGAGTTGCTCCTTTTATGTGTGTTTGCGATGCTTTATGTTACATTTCAAGATGGAAGGCATTCCATGGGTGGAACGCAGGTGTTCCCGTCCATCCATCAATGGATTTAATGCAATGCCAGATTTACAAAGGTTTGTAAATCTAGAACTGCGTCAGATGGAAAGCCTCCCAGAGGGTTATGTAATGAGGACAAAAATCTTTCCTTTTCCTTGTAATTTCCTCTTTCAATGTCTGATTCATTCTGCATCACGCATTAGAACAAGGACTGTAAGAAATCGGGTTATTGGTTGGGGGGGCAAGCCTCACTCAAGCAACAAGCACAATCAACGTCAGGGTGACTCACAAAAGTCACTCAATTAACCTTTGCTTGACCCTCTTACAACTTGTCACTTATGCAGTTAGGCTTAACTAAGATGCAGTGTCTAAAATATTTTTGCAGCACACAAACCGTAATAAAGTGAAACACAAGAAAAATCCCAAACCAATTTAGAAACAGAAGATATAATTTAACAAACAAAAATTACACCAAAACAAATTAAATCCAATCAGTAGAATAGGAGTTATGGATTTTTAAAGTTGTTAGTGTTAAAAACCACCTAAAAGGGCAAAGCTCCAACAATGGGTAACTAGTTGCACGAGACAGGGGCAAAGACAAAAGTTAAGGCTGACCGCAATTGAGCGCGGGTTGGATACACAAGGTGAATTGGGCCCTGTCTCGGCTTACCTTTGGACTTAAAAGAAATTTTGAAGAGTTCCTGAGAAGATAAAGTTCAGCCGAGCAACGCAGCAAACTGTGTCCGAGGAGTAGTCGTCGTCACCAGGGAGTTGCTGGATGAATCTCAGGAAAGCCATCGACAATGGCAGGAAAAACTTCAGAGCTGGATTTCCAGGCCAAGGAGGTCCTCGTCATCGATGAGGAGTCGGTCGCTGTTGAGCCCATTGAAGATTTTTACCTTCGGACTTGGACAACCTTATGGAAGTCGAAAACCTCAAGTGCAAGAAAGCCGCAGGCTGTAGCCATAGAGGGCTCCCTGAGGCTGGATACCGTCGCCAAGAGGTCCAGTGGAACATGATTTGCTGCTGCGGAGAAGAATGAACTGGGAGCTACCGCAAAGTAAGATCAGCCAGTGATGCACCTTGGCATGTGCCAGGTAGGTCCCTGTCTTCAGGGCACCTGCTGTTAAACAATTATCTGAATCCCACTTTTAGGTTTAGGCAGGAGCAGCACCTCTAACACCACTTCCAAAGGTCCAGGACCAGGGGGACACCACCAGGGGGTTTAGGACTCATTCCAGCATAGGCCAGGTGCAGGGTTTAAGGTCTCCGGAGCCTGTTGTGTCCCTGTAGCTCACACAAGAGGCCAGCCAACTAGCCATTGGAGTCACATCTGGTGGTCCTGGGTTCAAGGAGATGGTCCAGTTCTCCTTTAAGCTGCAAGGCAGGCCTTCAAGCAGGATAGCAGTTCTCTGGCAGCAGCAGGGCAGTCCTCTGGGGGTCCAAGCAGTTCTTCCGAAGTCTTTCACAGACCCAGGAGCTTAATGAAGTGGTGTTTCGAGGGTCCAATATTTATACCTGGTGCCAGGGGAAACATCCATTACAACGCAGGCATTACAACGCAATGCCTTTACAATGCAGTGAATACAACGCAAGTTCCATTACAAACCATGCCATTACAACGCATAGCCCTCACTGACAGCACCTTCCCTGAGGTAAGCACCAGGCGGTGTTAGATAGTAATTTTCGTTCTAATCGAACATGCGTTGTAATGGCTTACGTTGTAATGGCATATGTTGTAATGGAAGTTGCGTAGTAAAAACCGCGTTGTAAAGGTATGCCTTGTAATAGTTTGCGTCGTAACGTCATACATCCGGTGCCAACCTTTAAAGTGGGGGGAAATCATGAGCTACCCTTACATCTGGTTCTGGAAAGTTCTTCCCTTACCCTGTCAAGGCTTCAAGAAGTCTGGGGTAACAAAAGATTAGTGTCAAGTACCTTTGTGTGTGCTCGAGGCAAGCCCCTTTGTACTGTAAGTGAGGCAGGGAACAGCTCTGCTCCGAGCAATCCTGGCATCTTGCCTATACTCAGTTCCTTTTGTCGCACTGTCTGGTAGGAATACATAAATACCAACAGCAGAGCCATTCACAGTCATGTGACCCAGGACACTGGTAGCAGGCACCAAGTGGTTAGGTTAAGAAAATGCCAACTTTCTAAAAGTGCCTTGTTTACAATTGTGACTTAAAATTCGACTTTACCACTAAAGCGGGTTTTAAATTACAATTCATTTGAGTTCAAATATGATTTTCCTACCTGCTCCCAATCAAAAGTTAGCACTTATTAAATGTAATAAGGTAACCCAATGTTATCCAATGCAAGAGATAGGCCTAGCAGTAGTGAAAAACGAATTTAAGAATTAAACCCACCTGTTCTACATTTAAAATACTATGCACCCTGCTCCATGGGCCATTTGCGCATACCTTAGGGGTGGCTTATATGTATTTAAAAGGAAGATTAAGCCTGACAAAAGGTTTATTTTGCCATGTTGAAATGGCAGTTTAAAAACTGCACTACAGGATGCAGTGGCAGTCTGAGACAAGTTTCAAAGTGCTACTTCAGCAGGTGGCACGACTGCTGCATACCCACTAGTAGCATTTAATTAAAAGGTCCTGGATGCATGTAGTACCACTTTACTAGGGTCTTACAAGTAAATTAAATGTGCCACAAGTGCAGGCCAATTTCACCATGTTTAAGGGAGAGAGCACAGGCACTTTAGCACTAGTTAGAAGTGGTAAAGTGCACATAGTCCTAATGGCAATAAAAAACATTTCAGAAAACAGGCGGGGCGAAGGCAAAAAGTCTGAGGTAAGACCACACCTAGGGAGTCACGTCTAACATGTGTCCTCCCCAGCTGAAAGTAGCAAGAACTACCCACCCACATGGGAGTTCTCATCAGTAAGGCAAAGAACCTGGAAAGACCATCAGCATTGGAGTGGTCATTTACAAGTCAACCATATTCCCTGAAGGGAGATAGACCACCTCAACAGATTGGGATTATCACCGCTCAGCTTTATTAGCCGTATGAAGGGTCTGTGGTCTCTTTGAACTGAGAAGTGAGTTCCAAACAAGTATTGTCTCAGCTTCTTCAGTGGCCAGACCACTGCAAAGTCTTCCCTCTGAATTTCACTCCACTTCTGTTCCATGGGGAGTAGCCTCCTGCCAATGAAGGATACAGGTTGGTCTAGGCCTTCTTCATTTAGCTGGGAGAGAATAGCCCCTATGCAATGCTCTGAGGCATCCGTCTGGACAATAAATTCCTTAGTGAAGTCAGGTTTTGATCACTGGTGCGGTACACATGGCCTCGTTCAAGGTTTCAAAGGCTTTCTTGAAGGCCTCTGTCCAGATCACCTTCTTGGGCTGTGGTACAGCTCAGTCAAGGGGGCAAAAATGGTGCCAAAGCCCTTGACAAACCTACGTTAAATATCCAGTGAGGCCTAGGAAGGCCCTCACCTCAGTCTGATTCTTGGGGGATTCCCAAGCCCTGATAGTCTGAATCTTGGCTTGGAGGGGCGGCACCTTGCCCCCGTCCACTTAGTGTCCCAAGTGGACCATAGATACCTGCCCTATATGGGTCTTTCTGGCCTTGATAGTCACACCTACCTGCTGCAGGGCTTGAAGCACCTTCCGGAATGTGAACAGGGGGTCCTCCCAGTAGGAACTAAAGACTGCAATGTCATCCAGGTAGGTGACACTGAAAGCGTTCATCCCTGTCAGAACTCTGTTGACCAACCTCTGGAAGGTGGAAGGGGAATTCATTAACCCAAAGGCCATTACCCTAAACTGGAAGCTGCCCTCTGGGGTAGAGAATGCAAATCTCTACTTAGCCCTCCCGGTAGGGCAATCTGCCAGGACCCAGATGTCAAATCAAAGGTACTTAGGAACTTGGCAGATCCCAACCTATGAGCTCATGAGCTAGGGGATGGGTTGTGCATCAGTCTTGGTGACTGAGATGAGCCCTCTATAGTCCACACAGAACGAGAGCCCAGTGGTGCGTAAAAGCACCACTGGGCTGGACCAAGGACTGTTGGAGTGCTCAATCAACCCTAGCTCCAGCATCTTCGACTCCTCCTCTTTGATGCTGGCTCTCACTGTGTCAGCCAACCTATAAATTGTATTCTTAACAGGCATGGCGTCCCCAGGATCTAGGTCATGGGTGTGCAAATGAGTGAGCCCAGGAGTCAGTGAGAATAGAGAGGTTAACTTCCCCAAGAAGTGGCCACAGTCCCTTTGCTGTTCTGTGGTCAGGGTAGGGGAAAGGTTGACACCTTCCACTGACCCTTCCTTCTCCTTAGAAGAGAGGAGGTGAGGAGAGGTTTGCTCTCTTCCTGCACTCCATCATTTGTGACCACAAGCATGGTAACGTCGGACATGTCCTAGTGGGGCTTGGGGCGATTGACAGCATGGACCCATAAGGGGGTCATGGGGGTTGTGAGGTCCACCAGGTATGTGACCTCCCCCTTTCTCTCCTTCCCCGCATGAGGCCCAGACAGCCGATCTTGTAGGGCTCTGGGCTCCACACCCACACTTTTTGGCCAGGCTGAAACTCGGCCAGAATGGCCTTCTGGTCATGCCAGAGCTTCATAACCTACTGGCAGTCTTCCAGATTCTCAGTATCCTTCTCCCAGAAGCACTTTATATGAGTCCTGAGAGCCAACCTGTAGCTGACTACATACTGGCGGGTTTCTTAAGAGCTTGCTCCCACCCCTCCTTCAAAAGGCTGAGAGTTCCTCTCACAGGGTGGTCATACAGGAGCTTAAAGGGACTGTACCCAACTCCTTTCTATGGCACCTCCCTGTAGGCAACAAGGAAGGCATGGCAAGAGGATGTCCCACGTCTGCCAAATGGGCTCTGACAGGTTCATAATCATGCCTTTAAGTGCCTTGTTTAATGTCTCAACAAGCCCATTGTTCTGGGGTGATAGGGTGTAGAGAACCTCCACACTCATCCCACATAGACTTCATGTAGGCTGACAGAAATTGGTGCCACTGTCGAACACCACTTCTTTGGGGGAACCCCACCAGGGTAAAAATCCCCATCAGGGTCCTGGCCACTGTAGATGCAGTCCCAGTCTTCAGAGGTATGGCCTCTGTGTACCTAGTGGCATGGTCCACCAAGACAAAGATCAACCTGTTGCCTAGGGCAGTCTTGGGGTCCAGGGGCCCAACAATGTCCATGCTCTCTGTTAAAGGGGTGTCATCGACAGGTAAGGGAACCAGGGAAGCTTTTTGCTTTCACCCAGACTTCTCACTAGCCTGGCAGATAGGACAGGACCTGCAGAATATATCTGAGGTGACTCATCCATGGCCAGTAAAAGTGGGTGACAAGCCTAGCAAAGGTCTTGTCTTGCCCCAAATGTCCTTCCAGGGGCACATCAAGAACCAGACACAGTAGGAAGGCTCTGTAGCACTGGGGGACCACGAACACACAGGGTACCCCAGGCTTATGAACCTTATGCTCCCTATGCAGAAGGTCATTCACCAGTAGATCAGGAGATCTCCAAAAGTGTCACCAGCTGCTTAAGCCTCGGCCTATCGCCTGAAACCCCCAAGAGTAGGGCACTCCTGAGCTTTGCAGATTTCCTCCCTGGTGGGCCCTCCCTCCGCCTGCCAACCTGCCACCTCAGGTAAGTCCCTCAGGTCAGCAATGTCTTCCTCTGTAGGTTCCAGGGTGTTGCCCTCAGGCTCAGTGGGAGTTTCAGGTGCAGGTTTCCTATGCCCCTTTCTCTTTTTGGCAGGTACCTGGGCCATTTTTCTAGGCTCCAAGCTCTCTTGACTACTCTCTTGGGCTGCCATGGATTTTGAGGTCAGGCACACCCACTCAAGCAACCTTAACATCTCCAGGTGGGACCTGAGCTCCAGATGGTGTGGTTTAAGTAATTCCCGAGCAGATAATCCACAGAAATGGCAGGGCTCATAGATACCCTCAAGGAATGGGAGACCCCCTCCATTCAAAAAGAACCAGAGCGACAAGACAGTGACTCTCCCGGGTTGCCTGCTAAAACAACCTGGTGGAACATATTAGGAATTACCTGCTCTGAGGACACCAGATGACACCCTCCAGCAGTTATACTGGCTGATGTGTCTCTCAGAGCCTCCACCCACTGTCCATTGATGGTGACCCACTGCCTATACTTGGAAGCTTTGGTGGACATATGAGCTTTTGGCACCATCTCCTTTTCACCCAGGGACCCTAGGGTAGCCTCTGCACCACCATCCATGCTAAACTGTGACAACATCCTCCCCAAGCGTTACACTAGCCATCACTGGTGTCTGCCCACCAGTGGGGGGCTGCACCCTCTTGGGATATTTGGTGTCTCTCTTGATGTGCCCGTACCTATAGCACTCGTGGCATTTGGGCGAGTACCGTCCTGAAAACCTCTTTTCAGGAAACCCATTCTTCTTTTGGACAGGTGGGAACTGGGAATCCTTCCCCTGAGAACTATTTTGGGGGCCTTTAGAGAAATCTTTTATTTTATTTTAGTCTCCCTCCTCTTTCTTTTGTTGGGGACTCTGTCTACCCTTCTTGTGATCCCCCCAGATACCTTTTTGGACATTCTGGCACTAACCCCCAGGTCTGCCTCCTTGGCAAGTTGCCTAGGAGAAGGGAGGTTGCTGTCAATCAGGTGCTGCTGCAACTCTGTAAAGCAAGTACTGAGCATGTGCTCTCCCTAAATTAAATCCTACAGCCCATTAAAATCACTCACTTTACTGTCCCTCGCCCAGCCACTCTGTACCTTACTGGAGCAATCAAGAAAATCTACCGGATATTGGTTTGGCAGCTTCTGGCTGTCCCTAAATCCCATGCGGTACTTCTCTGGGGTGAGCTCAAACTTAGTGATAAGGATGGTTTCCATGGGGGCATACCTCATCTGATTCTCTACCTCTAGTTTTAGCAGGACATCTCTTCCCACTGTGGGCATGTTTTTCCAAAGACTTGCCCCCGAATCCTCCTCTGGGACCCTGTACATCCTTAGGGCTCCCTCATAGGCCGAAAACCATTTATCAATGTCATCCCCCACCACATAGCTAGGCACCAGGTCTTAGGGAATACGGACCCTCAAGTCTCCATTGGACACTGAATTACTGCTGCCACCAATACTGCTGGACCCTGTGCATTGCTTTGCTCTGTTATCCAGCTCCTTCAGACTCACCTTGTGAACCAGCAAAAGTGTCTTCTCCTCTAAGGCCCTGTTTACCATAGCCTTTCCTGCAGCCCTCTTGGCACCAGCCTCCTGGTTGGTTGCTTCCATTTTTAGCTTGGCCAACTGCAATTGGAGCTCTTGCTCAGCCTCCCTATCCCCAACTCTTCTGGGGACAGGTTGTGGGAGGACACAATGCTCCCTGCCCTGGTGGGCAAGTGGCTATCCTCTTCCTGTTGCTACAGCTCAGGTTTTGTGACCAGTCCATTTTCCTCTTCATCCTCCTCCTCATGGTTATCCTCCTCTTGCTCCTCTGTTGTGGCTTGCATCCTGGTGACCTCCTCAAAGGCTCAGGGGGCTATCTGGAAAAACACTTTGGTGGCCTTCCTCCCCCCATACAGCCCCAGCTCCTTGCAAAGCCTCTGCATCTCTACCTTGCTGAGGCTGTCAACATTTCTCAGATCCAACTCTATTGTAGCATAAAGGAGGTGAGGCAAAACCTTTATTTGGAAAAAGGAAAAAAATCCAAATTAAAAACTAAGGAGAATTTTACACAAAATCACTGAGTGGCACTGCACAAATACAAGTACTGGATCCCACCACTAAAAGGTATGCCAAGGTCGGGGTCTCATGCTCACTGTGCCACAGGACTTAAGCTACACCTCTTAGGCTGGACTGTCACTACTGAACTAAGGCTAATTTGCTTATGGTTGATCCATGTCTAGAGTGGGTCAGTGGGTGAAAAACAAAGGCTTAGAAAGCAGCCTTAGTGAAGTCCAGTCAAATAAATTAATTCAAGCTTTCCTTCCATTACTTTTTGTTTGCTGCTGTTAACGCCCTAAGCCTCACTGAAGTAGCCCAAAATTGGTCTGCGTTTGTATGTGTTCCCATCTGGGGGGAACCTGGCATAGACTGTTTCTGTTAGAGCAGACCCAAGGATAATCTGCGAAAAACTGGTCTCCTTCAAGAATGCCACAAGGGTGAAAAAAGACTGGACTGCATCACCAAGTGATCACCAGCGGAAGAGATTAATTCAAGCATTTCCATCACATTTTTTTCCCAGTCGTAACAGAGAATTTGTGTGGAATTACCAATTTTACATAGCTTACGTTGCCATTCAGCCCAACCTTCAGCATGTGCAAGTTGGGCCCACATCCGGGATGCCAGCTTCCAGAGGGCCACTGGAGCTCCCCGCAGCAGTCTCCATACAACTTAGGTTCAAAGAAAATATTATTTGAACATTCTTTCTGAAGGCTGCCTGCAGTCTTGTCTTATTTTTGTTTTCTTTTCCATTGCACTCCTTAATCATACCCCATCACCTTCCTCCTATTCATCATAAACTTTCAAATATATGACAATTAAAGAGGACGAGTGGAAAGAGACACAAAATTTGGTTTGCCCAGGGCGCCCTCTGAGCAAAGGCCAGCTCTGTTACCATTGCTTAGAAATTTGTAACATAAGGTGTACCTTGAGTACAAATGTGACACAAGGTCTCCGCTGTCTTGTCCTTGTGCTAATATGCTATTTTTAATGGGAGGCAGGCTGATGACATCATCTGTGAGCGATTCTTTCAAATTTGCATCTGCGCTATTGCTTATAGTTCGAAGGAGTGGCTGGAAAATGAGGAATACTTTCTACTGAATGGGAGAGGTCTAGGGAGGGGTAAGGATGGGGTTTAGGGAAGGACATGCAAATACAAACACCCACAAACCACAGTATAAGCACATTGCTATTCACAAATTACTCTTTTAAAGTTATTATGGCCAAAAGGAGCCCAAATCAATCGTAAATGTAATCAATCCACTATGTAGATGACACAAATCATTTTAAAAATGGACAGCCTCAAAGAGCTCTACAAGTCACAACTTGATGACTGCTTCCTTGCCGTAAATAAATAGATGGTGAATAACCATCTGAAGCTCAATACTGCAAAGACCAAGATTATGACTTGCGGACAATGTAAAAAATACCAGTTTACCTCCAAATGGCCTAAGGAACGTGAAGCCCCACCAACAACATCAAAAGAAGTTAGAAACCTGGAAGTAACCTTGGATTCAGACCCATCCTTGAAACCACATGTTAACAATGCCACAAAGAGTGCTTCCTACCCAATGAAAACACTATGGGCCTGAGTTAGAACTCGGCGGAAGGGTTACTCCATCACAGCAGTGATGCATATCCCGTCCGCCAAAATATAAATCCAACAGGATACAACCGGATTTATATTTCGGTGGACGGGATATCCGTCGCCTTTGTGATGGAGTAACCTGTCTGCCGAGTTCTAAATCAGGCCCTATGTTACTTCTTCCTATACCTTGCATGCGAACATAAACTGTAATCCTCACACCCTTGAGCTCCAAGCTTGATTGTGACAACAGCTTTGGCAGACCCACATTCGTAATATGCAAAATACAACTCTTCCAGAATTCTGTTGCAAGGCTTCTTAACCGCCTTCACCCAAGAGAAAATGCTCGACTCCAGTCCTCCAATAGCTCCACTTGCTAACTATAGCTAGAAGGGTAATGTTCAAGGTACTCTGCATTGTCCACAGAGTCTCCCAATGAAAAGAACCGCTATACCTGGAAGTTAAATTCAAGCAATACAATGCAAACAGATCACAACGCTCTAGGCTTGTACCACTTATCATACCACCTTACCATAAGAAACCCTAAGAGGCACTGCTTTCTCAGTATAAGCCACCAAGATCTGAAACTCACTACCACAACATTAGGAACATCCAGGAGCATATACACTTCTGAAAACAGTTGAAAACATGGCTATTTCCTACACCACTCACATCCCGGCAACAGAGCCCAGAAAACATTTGCACACTCAAAATCAATCCACAGCTTACAACCCATGAAGTGAAACCAACTCAACTAACAAGCTGCTTTCAATATGCAGGCAAGCTAAGACGGGATGACGTATGGTTCGCAGTGGCAATATATAGTTACGTATTTGCATATATACCATCTATAGCCCACAATATTACTACGACCATAATAAGCAGCAGTCAGCAGCAAATTGTAACTTATACCTCTTACATTCACATAAGACATATCTGCAATGAGAGTTGTCCATCACTAGGACTGTACAGCCAAAAAACCAAACATTACTAAATGAACAGGCATGGAATAACTGCAGAGATCTGTCACACCTTGATTGGCTTTTGAACTAATTATGGCATCAAGGGGACCCGGTGCTCCACAACCTGAAGTTATCACTGTATTCCAAGCAGAAGTTGCCCACAGCGGCGGCCGGCACAGGTAAACGCGGTGGGGGGGGTGGGGGGAGGGCGGGAGTAGGGGCGTGGTGGGAGGGAGAGGAAGTCGACAGACGACGGAATAGGTATAATTAAATAAATAAATATCACCCATTCCGTCGTCTGTCGGCTTTCCCCCTGCCGCACCCTGCCGCACCCTGCCCCTCCGTGCTTACCTATGCCGGCCGCCGCTGGTTGCCCACCTCCAAAGACCAGCTGCTCATTGGTCGTACATTAGAGACATTAAACACAAAAGCGAGAGACAATAAAAACAAAGTGTACACAAAGAAACAGCAAAGACAAGACTAATGGGTCCTTTTTGTCTGTTTGTCTCTTATTCATGTTCTTCAGAAAGCACAATCGCAGCCAACGCGTTTCACCTTAACAAAGGCTTCCTTATGGCAGTTTTACATAAAAAGCGTTATCAGCCAAACCGGGTAAACAACGTTGCAAAGGACAACCAATCAAATTCTTATTAGCACCTTACTGGATTCTGTGAAACTCACTTGCTGGACATAATTTTGTGCAGTACACGGCTCAGACGACTGACTTCAATATTTTTAATGCTTATCCTCAACCTTACCATAGGATGTTCATTTTTCAAGCTTTGATGTACTCAAACACGTTTCCAAATAGTGCACATTGGTTGTCCTTTGCGACGTTGTTTACCCGGTTTGGCTAATAATGCTTTATTTGTAAAGCTGCCCAGAGGAAGCCTTTGTTCAGACGAAACACGTTGGCTGCGCTTGTGCTTTTTAAAGAACACGATTAAAAGACAAACACATTAGTCTTGTCATTGCTGTTTCTTGTACAAATTTTCTTTGTGTACACTTTGTTTTTGTTGCCTCTCACTTTTGTGTTTAACACTCATTGATGGGCAATTCAGAGGTCTTTAATATGGTCCACCACTACAGGTCCCAAACATCTATACAATCAGGCTGCTTCTTCACATTTCACAAAGACACTCAGATACAGGATGATAAATAAAATGCTCATACCAACAGATCTCTTCACAGAATCTCAGATTGGAAACCCAGTGCAGAAATCAGCTAAGCAGACTATATAATAGAAATACCATAAAGGGACCTGCAGAGCTGTTCAAAAAGATACTAGCATACTGAAAATCATAAAACTGGGTGTTGGGGGGCGGGGCAGAGCCGAGGACCAAGATGGCTGCTCAGCTCTGAAGCTCCAGAGAGCTCGCCACCTTACAGCAGCCTGCTGCAGCCTATCGAGCCCTGCTGTGGCGGCGACGGTGTGATGAGAGCACCCTGACCGTGGCGTCCCTGTGGCTCATCCGGTTCTGACCTGGGTAGTCTGCGGTGACCTGCTCCGGCCTGCCGTCAATTGCGGCCTGACGCAGCCCCTCGGAGGCCCCGTGACGACAGGGGTAATGGGTGAGCCTGCGGGCGGGACTGTGTTTGGGTCTGGCGGACAGGCGTGACTCGACACTCGGCCCTCCTACCTCGCTTTTCTCCCGCTGGAGCCGACGCTGGAGACCTTATGCCGCGGGGGGCGGATGTCCTGCTCATGGCCTGTGCGGACCGCCGTGGAGACGCGGGGAGTGAGCCGTGCTCCTGAGGCCCTATGTTCTTAATTTCCCTCTGCTTTCCTGACACAAGGTGGAGGGCCCCTTGTGTGGGTTTTCTATAGGACATACTGGACCGCACGGACTTGGCCACATTCAAGGCTTTTATGGAACCCCTGGCTTCCCTGCTCCCTCGACCTTACTGGTCTTGCTACTCACTCTAACCGAGCTCATTGCTACAGTTTCTAAGTCCATTCGTAGACCCTGTAAGTGTAGTACAGTCATAAAGAGTATATGGTCTGGGAGTTGGTCATTACTAACTCCACAGCTCCATAATGGCTTTGCTAAAAACTGGGAAGTTTGGTAGCAAACCTCTCATCACATTAAATCCACACTGATGCCAGAGTGGGATTTAATGTAAAATGTACTCAGAGGGCATCATAGAGATGCCCCCTGAAAAACGACCAGCCCTGGTGTGGTTCCTGAATGACTGCCCGCCATTTGCCACCACCAGACAGGTTTCTGGACCCCTGGGTAGAGAGCCTCCGCTCTCTGGGTCCAGAAACAAAGCCCATCCTGGGCAGAGGTGTCATGCCTCCTCCCCCAGGATGGGCTAGGTCCCCGAAGGGGAAGTTTCAAAGGCCTGCCGCCTTTGGAAGCTGTCCCTGCCTGTTGCTGCCCCCAGCAACTGGCTTCCACCGGTTCTGCCCCCCACTTTGGGCAGGAGAATCAGTGGGAAAACCAAGCTAGGAAGAGAGGTGTGCCCACCTTTGCCAACCCCCCCTCAGGTGGGGAGGTGAGGTGAAGCACACATCTCAGTCCCCTCCATCTTGAAGATGAGGGGATTCAGCCAATTAGGGAGATGCTTATGCCCCCTCCCACTGGAGGGGGGCATAATAGGGGGTGTACCCACCCCAAGGAAGGGACCCACTGGTCCCGACCTGCACACCCCTTTAACGCCCCTAAATCTAGTTTTTAGGGGCAACCCCGAACCTTGTCTCCTAAGATTCGAGAAAGAAAGAAGAAGGACGAAGAGCAATGCTGGCCCAGGAAGAAAGTTGTGCAAAAGAAACAATTGATGGACGGAATGCTGAACAATGCAAACATTCACCCCCAGTCACAAGGATCTGGGTTAAATCCATCATTCTTTTGCTCACCACACCACCCCAGTTTGGACCCAGCCATATGCAAATCAGTCTTGACTCTGTTCCTTGTGGGAACAGTCCAGCCCGAACTGCCAAGCCAGGTCCTCCCTGGACCGGAAACAAGCATCCTGGGACCGGTTTCAGGGCATCACCCTTCTTCAGCCAGGCTAGCTTGAATCCAGTGGTGTAGTGAGCACGGGACCCACGTCTGGGCATACCCTTCCCACTTAGGGCAACAAATGCAAAAGAAACAATTGATGGACGGAATGCTGAACAATGCAAACATTCACCCCCAGTCACAAGGATCTGGGTTAAATCCATCATTCTTTTGCTCACCACACCACCCCAGTTTGGACCCAGCCATATGCAAATCAGTCTTGACCCTGTTCCTTGTGGGAACAGTCCAGCCCGAACTGCCAAGCCAGGTCCTCCCTGGACCGGAAACAAGCATCCTGGGACCGGTTTCAGGGCATCACCCTTCTTCAGCCAGGCTAGCTTGAATCCAGTGGTGTAGTGAGCACGGGACCCACGTCTGGGCATACCCTTCCCACTTAGGGCAACAAATGCAAAAGAAACAATTGATGGACGGAATGCTGAACAATGCAAACATTCACCCCCAGTCACAAGGATCTGGGTTAAATCCATCATTCTTTTGCTCACCACACCACCCCAGTTTGGACCCAGCCATATGCAAATCAGTCTTGACCCTGTTCCTTGTGGGAACAGTCCAGCCCGAACTGCCAAGCCAGGTCCTCCCTGGACCGGAAACAAGCATCCTGGGACCGGTTTCAGGGCATCACCCTTCTTCAGCCAGGCTAGCTTGAATCCAGTGGTGTAGTGAGCACGGGACCCACGTCTGGGCATACCCTTCCCACTTAGGGCAACAAATGCAAAAGAAACAATTGATGGACGGAATGCTGAACAATGCAAACATTCACCCCCAGTCACAAGGATCTGGGTTAAATCCATCATTCTTTTGCTCACCACACCACCCCAGTTAGGACCCAGCCATATGCAAATGAGTCTTGACCCTGTTCCTTGTGGGAACAGTCCAGCCCGAACTGCCAAGCCAGGTCCTCCCTGGACCAGAAACAAGCATCCTGGGACCGGTTTCAGGGCATCACCCTTCTTCAGCCAGGCTAGCTTGAATCCAGTGGTGTAGTGAGCACGGGACCCACGTCTGGGCATACCCTTCCCACTTAGGGCAACAAATGCAAAAGAAACAATTGATGGACGGAATGCTGAACAATGCAAACATTCACCCCCAGTCACAAGGATCTGGGTTAAATCCATCATTCTTTTGCTCACCACACCACCCCAGTTTGGACCCAGCCATATGCAAATCAGTCTTGACCCTGTTCCTTGTGGGAACAGTCCAGCCCGAACTGCCAAGCCAGGTCCTCCCTGGACCGGAAACAAGCATCCTGGGACCGGTTTCAGGGCATCACCCTTCTTCAGCCAGGCTAGCTTGAATCCAGTGGTGTAGTGAGCACGGGACCCACGTCTGGGCATACCCTTCCCACTTAGGGCAACAAATGCAAAAGAAACAATTGATGGACGGAATGCTGAACAATGCAAACATTCACCCCCAGTCACAAGGATCTGGGTTAAATCCATCATTCTTTTGCTCACCACACCACCCCAGTTTGGACCCAGCCATATGCAAATCAGTCTTGACCCTGTTCCTTGTGGGAACAGTCCAGCCCGAACTGCCAAGCCAGGTCCTCCCTGGACCGGAAACAAGCATCCTGGGACCGGTTTCAGAGCATCACCCTTCTTCAGCCAGGCTAGCTTGAATCCAGTGGTGTAGTGAGCACGGGACCCACGTCTGGGCATACCCTTCCCACTTAGGGCAACAAATGCAAAAGAAACAATTGATGGACGGAATGCTGAACAATGCAAACATTCACCCCCAGTCACAAGGATCTGGGTTAAATCCATCATTCTTTTGCTCACCACACCACCCCAGTTTGGACCCAGCCATATGCAAATCAGTCTTGACCCTGTTCCTTGTGGGAACAGTCCAGCCCGAACTGCCAAGCCAGGTCCTCCCTGGACCGGAAACAAGCACCCTGGGACCGGTTTCAGGGCATCACCCTTCTTCAGCCAGGCTAGCTTGAATCCAGTGGTGTAGTGAGCACGGGACCCACGTCTGGGCATACCCTTCCCACTTAGGGCAACAAATGCAATAGAAACAATTGATGGACGGAATGCTGAACAATGCAAACATTCACCCCCAGTCACAAGGATCTGGGTTAAATCCATCATTCTTTTGCTCACCACACCACCCCAGTTTGGACCCAGCCATATGCAAATCAGTCTTGACCCTGTTCCTTGTGGGAACAGTCCAGCCCGAACTGCCAAGCCAGGTCCTCCCTGGACCGGAAACAAGCATCCTGGGACCGGTTTCAGGGCATCACCCTTCTTCAGCCAGGCTAGCTTGAATCCAGTGGTGTAGTGAGCACGGGACCCACGTCTGGGCATACCCTTCCCACTTAGGGCAACAAATGCAAAAGAAACAATTGATGGACGGAATGCTGAACAATGCAAACATTCACCCCCAGTCACAAGGATCTGGGTTAAATCCATCATTCTTTTGCTCACCACACCACCCCAGTTTGGACCCAGCCATATGCAAATCAGTCTTGACCCTGTTCCTTGTGGGAACAGTCCAGCCCGAACTGCCAAGCCAGGTCCTCCCTGGACCGGAAACAAGCATCCTGGGACCGGTTTCAGGGCATCACCCTTCTTCAGCCAGGCTAGCTTGAATCCAGTGGTGTAGTGAGCACGGGACCCACGTCTGGGCATACCCTTCCCACTTAGGGCAACAAATGCAAAAGAAACAATTGATGGACGGAATGCTGAACAATGCAAACATTCACCCCCAGTCACAAGGATCTGGGTTAAATCCATCATTCTTTTGCTCACCACACCACCCCAGTTTGGACCCAGCCATATGCAAATCAGTCTTGACCCTGTTCCTTGTGGGAACAGTCCAGCCCGAACTGCCAAGCCAGGTCCTCCCTGGACCGGAAACAAGCATCCTGGGACCGGTTTCAGGGCATCACCCTTCTTCAGCCAGGCTAGCTTGAATCCAGTGGTGTAGTGAGCACGGGACCCACGTCTGGGCATACCCTTCCCACTTAGGGCAACAAATGCAAAAGAAACAATTGATGGACGGAATGCTGAACAATGCAAACATTCACCCCAAGTCACAAGGATCTGGGTTAAATCCATCATTCTTTTGCTCACCACACCACCCCAGTTTGGACCCAGCCATATGCAAATCAGTCTTGACCCTGTTCCTTGTGGGAACAGTCCAGCCCGAACTGCCAAGCCAGGTCCTCCCTGGACCGGAAACAAGCATCCTGGGACCGGTTTCAGGGCATCACCCTTCTTCAGCCAGGCTAGCTTGAATCCAGTGGTGTAGTGAGCACGGGACCCACGTCTGGGCATACCCTTCCCACTTAGGGCAACAAATGCAAAAGAAACAATTGATGGACGGAATGCTGAACAATGCAAACATTCACCCCCAGTCACAAGGATCTGGGTTAAATCCATCATTCTTTTGCTCACCACACCACCCCGTTTGGACCCAGCCATATGCAAATCAGTCTTGACCCTGTTCCTTGTGGGAACAGTCCAGCCCGAACTGCCAAGCCAGGTCCTCCCTGGACCGGAAACAAGCATCCTGGGACCGGTTTCAGGGCATCACCCTTCTTCAGCCAGGCTAGCTTGAATCCAGTGGTGTAGTGAGCACGGGACCCACGTCTGGGCATACCCTTCCCACTTAGGGCAACAAATGCAGAAAGAAACAATTGATGGACGGAATGCTGAACAATGCAAACATTCACCCCCAGTCACAAGGATCTGGGTTAAATCCATAATTCTTTTGCTCACCACACCACCCCAGTTTGGACCCAGCCATATGCAAATCAGTCTTGACCCTGTTCCTTGTGGGAACAGTCCAGCCCGAACTGCCAAGCCAGGTCCTCCCTGGACCGGAAACAAGCATCCTGGGACCGGTTTCAGGGCATCACCCTTCTTCAGCCAGGCTAGCTTGAATCCAGTGGTGTAGTGAGCACGGGACCCACGTCTGGGCATACCCTTCCCACTTAGGGCAACAAATGCAAAAGAAACAATTGATGGACGGAATGCTGAACAATGCAAACATTCACCCCCAGTCACAAGGATCTGGGTTAAATCCATCATTCTTTTGCTCACCACACCACCCCAGTTTGGACCCAGCCATATGCAAATCAGTCTTGACCCTGTTCCTTGTGGGAACAGTCCAGCCCGAACTGCCAAGCCAGGTCCTCCCTGGACCGGAAACAAGCATCCTGGGACCGGTTTCAGGGCATCACCCTTCTTCAGCCAGGCTAGCTTGAATCCAGTGGTGTAGTGAGCACGGGACCCACGTCTGGGCATACCCTTCCCACTTAGGGCAACAAATGCAAAAGAAACAATTGATGGACGGAATGCTGAACAATGCAAACATTCACCCCCAGTCACAAGGATCTGGGTTAAATCCATCATTCTTTTGCTCACCACACCACCCCCGTTTGGACCCAGCCATATGCAAATCAGTCTTGACCCTGTTCCTTGTGGGAACAGTCCAGCCCGAACTGCCAAGCCAGGTCCTCCCTGGACCGGAAACAAGCATCCTGGGACCGGTTTCAGGGCATCACCCTTCTTCAGCCAGGCTAGCTTGAATCCAGGGGTGTAGTGAGCACGGGACCCACGTCTGGGCATACCCTTCCCACTTAGGGCAACAAATGCAAAAGAAACAATTGATGGACGGAATGCTGAACAATGCAAACATTCACCCCCAGTCACAAGGATCTGGGTTAAATCCATCATTCTTTTGCTCACCACACCACCCCAGTTTGGACCCAGCCATATGCAAATCAGTCTTGACCCTGTTCCTTGTGGGAACAGTCCAGCCCGAACTGCCAAGCCAAGTCCTCCCTGGACCGGAAACAAGCATCCTGGGACCGGTTTCAGGGCATCACCCTTCTTCAGCCAGGCTAGCTTGAATCCAGTGGTGTAGTGAGCACGGGACCCACGTCTGGGCATACCCTTCCCACTTAGGGCAACAAATGCAAAAGAAACAATTGATGGACGGAATGCTGAACAATGCAAACATTCACCCCCAGTCACAAGGATCTGGGTTAAATCCATCATTCTTTGCTCACCACACCACCCCAGTTTGGATCCAGCCATATGCAAATCAGTCTTGACCCTGTTCCTTGTGGGAACAGTCCAGCCCGAACTGCCAAGCCAGGTCCTCCCTGGACCGGAAACAAGCATCCTGGGACCGGTTTCAGGGCATCACCCTTCTTCAGCCAGGCTAGCTTGAATCCAGTGGTGTAGTGAGCACGGGACCCACGTCTGGGCATACCCTTCCCACTTAGGGCAACAAATGCAAAAGAAACAATTGATGGACGGAATGCTGAACAATGCAAACATTCACCCCCAGTCACAATGATCTGGGTTAAATCCATCATTCTTTTGCTCACCACACCACCCCAGTTTGGACCCAGCCATATGCAAATCAGTCTTGACCCTGTTCCTTGTGGGAACAGTCCAGCCCGAACTGCCAAGCCAGGTCCTCCCTGGACCGGAAACAAGCATCCTGGGATCGGTTTCAGGGCATCACCCTTCTTCAGCCAGGCTAGCTTGAATCCAGTGGTGTAGTGAGCACGGGACCCACGTCTGGGCATACCCTTCCCACTTAGGGCAACAAATGCAAAAGAAACAATTGATGGACGGAATGCTGAACAATGCAAACATTCACCCCCAGTCACAAGGATCTGGGTTAAATCCATCATTCTTTTGCTCACCACACCACCCCAGTTTGGACCCAGCCATATGCAAATCAGTCTTGACCCTGTTCCTTGTGGGAACAGTCCAGCCCGAACTGCCAAGCCAGGTCCTCCCTGGACCGGAAACAAGCATCCTGGGACCGGTTTCAGGGCATCACCCTTCTTCAGCCAGGCTAGCTTGAATCCAGTGGTGTAGTGAGCACGGGACCCACGTCTGGGCATACCCTTCCCACTTAGGGCAACAAATGCAAAAGAAACAATTGATGGACGGAATGCTGAACAATGCAAACATTCACCCCCAGTCACAAGGATCTGGGTTAAATCCATCATTCTTTTGCTCACCACACCACCCCAGTTTGGACCCAGCCATATGCAAATCAGTCTTGACCCTGTTCCTTGTGGGAACAGTCCAGCCCGAACTGCCAAGCCAGGTCCTCCCTGGACCGGAAACAAGCATCCTGGGACCGGTTTCAGGGCATCACCCTTCTTCAGCCAGGCTAGCTTGAATCCAGTGGTGTAGTGAGCACGGGACCCACGTCTGGGCATACCCTTCCCACTTAGGGCAACAAATGCAAAAGAAACAATTGATGGACGGAATGCTGAACAATGCAAACATTCACCCCCAGTCACAAGGATCTGGGTTAAATCCATCATTCTTTTGCTCACCACACCACCCCAGTTTGGACCCAGCCATATGCAAATCAGTCTTGACCCTGTTCCTTGTGGGAACAGTCCAGCCCGAACTGACAAGCCAGGTCCTCCCTGGACCGGAAACAAGCATCCTGGGACCGGTTTCAGGGCATCACCCTTCTTCAGCCAGGCTAGCTTGAATCCAGTGGTGTAGTGAGCACGGGACCCACGTCTGGGCATACCCTTCCCACTTAGGGCAACAAATGCAAAAGAAACAATTGATGGACGAAATGCTGAACAATGCAAACATTCACCCCCAGTCACAAGGATCTGGGTTAAATCCATCATTCTTTTGCTCACCACACCACCCCAGTTTGGACCCAGCCATATGCAAATCAGTCTTGACCCTGTTCCTTGTGGGAACAGTCCAGCCCGAACTGCCAAGCCAGGTCCTCCCTGGACCGGAAACAAGCATCCTGGGACCGGTTTCAGGGCATCACCCTTCTTCAGCCAGGCTAGCTTGAATCCAGTGGTGTAGTGAGCACGGGACCCACGTCTGGGCATACCCTTCCCACTTAGGGCAACAAATGCAAAAGAAACAATTGATGGACGGAATGCTGAACAATGCAAACATTCACCCCCAGTCACAAGGATCTGGGTTAAATCCATCATTCTTTTGCTCACCACACCACCCCAGTTTGGACCCAGCCATATGCAAATCAGTCTTGACCCTGTTCCTTGTGGGAACAGTCCAGCCCGAACTGCCAAGCCAGGTCCTCCCTGGACCGGAAACAAGCATCCTGGGACCGGTTTCAGGGCATCACCCTTCTTCAGCCAGGCTAGCTTGAATCCAGTGGTGTAGTGAGCACGGGACCCACGTCTTGGCATACCCTTCCCACTTAGGGCAACAAATGCAAAAGAAACAATTGATGGACGGAATGCTGAACAATGCAAACATTCACCCCCAGTCACAAGGATCTGGGTTAAATCCATCATTCTTTTGCTCACCACACCACCCCAGTTTGGACCCAGCCATATGCAAATCAGTCTTGACCCTGTTCCTTGTGGGAACAGTCCAGCCCGAACTGCCAAGCCAGGTCCTCCCTGGACCGGAAACAAGCATCCTGGGACCGGTTTCAGGGCATCACCCTTCTTCAGCCAGGCTAGCTTGAATCCAGTGGTGTAGTGAGCACGGGACCCACGTCTGGGCATACCCTTCCCACTTAGGGCAACAAATGCAAAAGAAACAATTGATGGACGGAATGCTGAACAATGCAAACATTCACCCCCAGTCACAAGGATCTGGGTTAAATCCATCATTCTTTGCTCACCACACCACCCCAGTTTGGACCCAGCCATATACAAATCAGTCTTGACCCTGTTCCTTGTGGGAACAGTCCAGCCCGAACTGCCAAGCCAGGTCCTCCCTGGACCGGAAACAAGCATCCTGGGACCGGTTTCAGGGCATCACCCTTCTTCAGCCAGGCTAGCTTGAATCCAGTGGTGTAGTGAGCACGGGACCCACGTCTGGGCATACCCTTCCCACTTAGAGCAACAAATGCAAAAGAAACAATTGATGGACGGAATGCTGAACAATGCAAACATTCACCCCCAGTCACAAGGATCTGGGTTAAATCCATCATTCTTTTGCTCACCACACCACCCCAGTTTGGACCCAGCCATATGCAAATCAGTCTTGACCCTGTTCCTTGTGGGAACAGTCCAGCCCGAACTGCCAAGCCAGGTCCTCCCTGGACCGGAAACAAGCATCCTGGGACCGGTTTCAGGGCATCACCCTTCATCAGCCAGGCTAGCTTGAATCCAGTGGTGTAGTGAGCACGGGACCCACGTCTGGGCATACCCTTTCCACTTAGGGCGACATATGCAAAAGAACAAAATTGATGGACGGAATGCTGGACAATGCAGGAAGAAAGGACACCTAATGCTTTGGCCCCAGCCCTACCGGCCTGTCCGCCTCTGACCTGCCTACAGCAAAGAACCCGGCGTGACCAGCAGCCCTCTCAGAGCCCTGAGGACCTGCCCTGCACTCACCTTACAGACTCTGTCTCCCGTGAGCACCGGATTTGCTCAACAAAGACTCCAAGACCAGAAGCCGGATTCCGGCAACTCCGCGATTCTGCACCCGACGCCCATGGTTCGAGTTCGAGTGGCCCAACACCCACCCGAGGAGGTCTCCCCAGTGATCCTGAGCTGTGATGGGCTGATCCCCAACCTCCCCCAAGTCTCAAGACGACGCCTGTTGCCTCAACCTGAACGGTCCCCCGACAGCGACCAGAGCTGGTAAGAAAACCTGACGCCAGAAGACACCACTGCACCCGACGCCCCACTGCCTTGGGTGGCCCAACCGATGGTGTCCTGGCATCCCCCAAGAGTCCAACTTACCTCTCCAGCTGGTGGTCGCCTTCAGGAAGTCTCCCTGCCCGAACCTGCAGCAACTTTGCTGAACCGAAGGTCTCCATTGAGAAGTACAGTGTCCCCGACGTCTCCTTGGAACCCTTCACCCGGCCGCCCCAGTGCCGCTGGTGGTGCAGCTCCTGTGCTACTTCTTGGCCCCTGCAGTTCTGACCCTAACCCCAGGAGCTTTGCTCCCACACCTGAGTGGCCTACTCGTAAGCAGTCCCTAACCGAAGGCCCCTTTAGCCCCATTGGCTAACATTGGGCCCTGCGCTCTGCCCCTGGCCAGAACACAAGTGCCTACCTAGACCTTGGGGAACCTTGGTCCTATCCCTCAAAACTCCCACTTGTAAGATGTTTACTTACCTGTAAAACTGATAACAATTTTTTCCCCACAGGAACCCATGTTATGAGATGTTGGGGCTAAAATGATCTAAGTGTTGAACTGTTGTTTTGTATGGGAGACCAGAAACTTTAACTCAAAGCCAAGCAAAGTCTTACTTACCTTGTATTGTGAGATCCTTAGGAGTGGTATATAGGCATACCACCCCCAGTACTCAAAGTAATCTAAAACATATTCCAATAGTAATTTTTGTGTAATTCAAACTGCTTTTCAAAGTGATACCAACCTGTAACAATTGTAAATCCATCCTCAATTGCATTTCTGTGTAAAGGTTTGCAATTGAAAGTATATTTTACCTACATGTACCAAGTCCTGCTTAGTTCTAGAAATAAAATACAAGTATACCTTTTTGATACTATCCCAATTGGTCTGGATTCAGTCTCTGAGTGTGTGTAGCAGTCTTGATTTAGTGAATACAATAAATTCTTAACACACCCTCTGGATAAGCCTAACTTCTCGCCCACACTACCACAAAGAGAGCTGTTAGAACTTACCTAATTTAGCCTCTGCTATACCTCTGGAGACTCCCTGGTCTCTGTGCACACTATACCTTTCTTTGGTATAGTATATACAGATCCAGCTTCCAACAGCTACCTCTTGATCAATGTTTATTCCACCAATGTGGATATACCCGACTTCTTTCATGAAATTTCCACACACATTACTCGCTTGCACTCTGTATACTGATGGGTGGTGACTTCAACTTAACCCTTTGCCCCACTCTGGACTCCACTGGCACTGGCCACGTGTCCAAATCCCCTGCAATTCAGGCGCTCTCCGCCATCTTGAAATCTTTCCAGCTCATTGGTGCCTGGCGCTCCAGAAAATTCACTCGATGGGGGATACACTTATTACTCCCCCCCCTCATGGCACATGGTCGCGCATTGACGATTGGTATCTTACCCCTGACCTGCTTCTCAGGGTTACCAAGACTGATCACCTTCCTCGCACGTTATCAGATCACTCACCAGTCTTGCTGACTCTGCAACTCCCCAACTTTGCACCACCCCTGATGACCTGGTGCTTTCCGGCTAATGCATTGCATGATGAGGTATTTCGAATGGAGATCCGATACTTTATTGTAGAGTACTTTGCATTGAGTCTCACAACACTCAGTGCTTTGGGAGGCATTTAAGGCCTACATTAGAGGGGTCTGTATCGCTAAACACGCAGGAGTGCTTCGCTCCATTAGGGGAGAACTAGCAACTATCATGCATAAGTTGAGAGATCTTGATCCACAGGCCATGGGACCTGGATTCTCTCCAGTACTATATCGGTGTGCCATGATGCTACATAAATTCCGGGACCTGGCGACTCGCGAGGTGATGTACCTGAGCAAATATGCGAGGGCGCGGATTTACGGGCAGGGCGTGAGGCCTGGGCATACATTGGCCAGGTTTCTCTGCCTGGCATATCAGGCCTCCTACATCACAAGCTTACAGTTTGACGACTGCTTCCTAATCACAGATAGCACTGACATTTCTGCTGTCTTCTTTTCCTACTATACCTGCCTATACACATCCTGATGTGCGGCTACTGATGAGGTGCTTGCTGACTCCTTGGCAGAGGTGGCAATGGTATGGCTTGACGGAGGACACCAGCAGTTTCTAGCCTTGCCCATCTCTTGTGAAGAGATTTCACAGGCCATAGACACCCTGAGCAGCACTCGTGCCCCTGGGCTGTCTTTTGGTTTGTGGCCTCCTGGTCTGCCTTGCTACGTTGACTTAGGCCTGGCTGCCATGATGCCTTTTTGCGCACGTTACTTTGTGCCGTTGTTTTTCCAGCCTCAGCTTCTGCCCGGCTATTTTAGAACTGTCTGCATTTCTGTCTTTCACCTTTTCTCCTGTTCCCTTTGGGCTAAGTCTGCACACCATGTACAAGGTCGAAAAACAATGTCCCTTGTTCTTGCTGATCTGGCCAGTCCATCGCACTTAGACATAACACTATGTACAGCTGCCCTGGAGAAATTCGTGTGCTTTTAATATTGTGATTTCACGGTTAGAGACACTTGGAGAAAAACCTTTCCAGAGAGAAGAGCTGTGCTTGTCTGATGATGTAAACCTTGCATCTAGATATTGAGGTATGGGGGGTCGCTAGACAAAGCCCAGAGGTCTTCTGTTTTTATAATAAACTAGCTACTAGCACGGGGAGGGTGGTAAGGTCATTTAGCCCTATATCCACTGCTTTATGAAATGCTTTCCCCGTTTGTATTCTATGGAGTTGTAACTATGCTGATTATATTATCATTATGCATCATGCTGATAGTACTGGCACGTGTACTGTATCTTAGAGCACGGTAGTTGAAATAAACATTTTAAACTATACAGTGTCTCTTCTTACGCACGTTGTGGACAGGTATGAGTGAGTTATGAAAGGGTGTTCTTGCTCCTGCGAGTCCTGAGAAAGAGATACCGTGTTCTGGGTTGTCTAATCATTGGTAGCATCGTTGCTAATGAGACGCTACAGCTAGTCGGGTTGGGGTTTTAGGTGCTAAGGTTTATGGTTGGCTCACCACTATATTCTGAGGTCCTATTATCCTGTGCATAGCTCTGTGTATGTGCAGAATCCCTACAACATGGCGCAACCAACGAGTGGGCTGCTTATCTGCGAGACGCTTGAGTAGTATTTGTGCTTGTCCACAACTCCCTTCGCAGACGCTTCCGGAAGCGTGTGTGACGGTGATACCTCCTCTAATGACGTTTTTATAGGTTCTTTCAAGCTTGAAGTTGATAAAAGGTTTTTTAAATAAAACCCTATATTGTGCTGCCTCATATTAGGTTGTCGAAAAATTCAAGCCGAAAATGGCTGTTCAAATTGCGGCACATAGCCGCGCAGCGCTCCGGGCTCACTTAACAGTGTATGGAGTGCCTGACGCGGGTGTCGATCTGATCTTTGTGGTACAAGCAGATCCAGCTTACCACTTTGAGGTGTTTTACTCTTGGGTCACCTTTCCGGCGGTGGATGGGGCTGATAATTTGTTCCATGAATATGAAGCCACCGTTGTTCCTAATCACTATAGACCGTATAGGAATCTTGAAGTACCGCTCACGGCTTGGCAACACCGTGTTTGCTTTGATGGCGCCCTCCCCCAACCGGTTATCGCGGTTCGTTTAGGCCCCATATCAATTGAAGGGGCCACTTGGCCTGTCTTGGCCGGGTATACCCCACATCCACGTTATATGACGGTGGCAGTCGGTGAACTGCGTAATTTGCATTCGTCTTTGATACGAGTGCATAGAGCTTTAGTACAGTATGTTACAGGCAACATCCAGGGAGCCCCGCCTGGAGTTGCAGCCCATCCAGCTGGAGCAGGCGGTGTAGCCATAAGTCCTGTCATGGTTAATTCGGTGATGGGCAAGCGCCCACAAAATAAGGATGATTTTCCTTATTGGCTTGCAAACACATCTCCTGTGGAAAAACACAGGATTTTGACGATTAGTTTGCCCAAAGACTTAATCCCCGAGTTGGCAGAATGCAACAACTGGGGTAGGGTATTCGCAGCAGTATATGCGAAGTGTTTTGGCACTCCTTCCATGACGGGTCTCCCCTCTGTAATTAAACGAGTGCAGGATGAGCATGGCCCTGAAGCGGCTGTGGAATTAGGGATGAGACTGGTGGGAGTGTTCGACGTAGTAGCTGATTTGATCCTTGCGAATGTCAAGGGCGATGCAGTTAACTTTCAAGTAGCTAATGCTTTGGCTTTGGTCCCAGATCCGGACAAGCCGCGCGAATTACCAAAAATTATTGCACAGGCTTACAAAACAATTGGCCGCAATAGCCTGGGAGTTAAGCCTTTTGCTAAATCGCAAACACAATCGCAACAACAACCAAAAACTCAATCTGAGAAAGATGAGAAACCAGTTTTTACTAAAAAGAGCTGGAGGTTGAAAAAACAGGGTAAGCAACAGAAGAAGCCGGGTCGCGAGGCGCATCCCCGGTTTCCGTCTCTTCTGAACGCACTTATGATTTGCGCGATAGGGCGAGAATTAAATCTCCAGAGAGATTTCAAGTCCCTGATTCGCGCTCTCCTCGTTCTTCACAGGCACCAACAACTTCGCAGGCTGGTGGAGGAGATCGCCAGGATAGAGGAAGGGGTTGAGAGGCTCCACAGGGGACGAGACCAACCTCGACAACAAGTCTGAGGGAAAGCAGAAGAATTTCAACGCTCTCGCCCACAGTTTCAGAAGAAGAAAGTTGCCGCTGTAACAGCGAGATATGCCACAGACGGTGAGAACGAGACTCCTGAATTGGACGTGGGCAGTGACACTCCTAGACAGCGCCGCGGAAGTTACCATACTGCGGGAGGCGCTACGTCCTCATGTGGAGGCGACAGCAACTGAAACATTCATTACTGTCGAGACAGCAGACACCAGAGTGGCACCCCCTGACAGACTATATAATATTGTCATTCAAATCGAAGGTGATATACAGCGTGTTATTAAAGGGATTTTTGGGGAAAATCTGACCTCTTCGTACGACATTTTGTTAGCTGAGGCAGATTGGCCGCCCCCATTCTTACTTGCTGCGCGTAAAGGGGAGGAGGTAATCCTTCCAAGCTTTTCTCGTCATGTCCCCAAGGACAAAGCGGAGGCTCTCGCAGCTGAATGGGCTGTGTCCCTGGCTCCAGCATTATACCGCAACCACGTGGGATGGGATGAATATTCTCCCCCCCATGATATTCCTTTGCGGTCGCTGCCACAGCCACAACCCCAATATCCCATCAAACGAGAAGCAAAAGGTCCCGTTTCCGAAATTCTGACACAGTTAGAATATCAAGGAGTGATTGAAACATGCGTGTCACCGATGAATAATCCCCTTTTCGCGGTTTCTAAACCCGATGGATTGTACCGCTTAGTTTTGGATTACCGACATTTGAACTCACGTTGTCGGACCTTTGCGGTGCAAAACACACATAGTTCTGCGCTGGTAGACAGTCTTGTTCGTAAAAAGTATAAAACTACACTTGACCTATCCAATGGATTCTACTCGCACAACTTGGCCCTGGAGAGTAGCCAATGGAGCGCTTTTACCTCCGGTGGTAAATTATTCAAATTTCGGCGTTTACCTATGGGCTACAAGAACAGTCCAGGCGTATTCGCCGCCCGTGTTGTCTCTTTGTTAGACGGCATAGACCCAGATGCATGTTCGTACGTCGATGATATTTATCTGACAGACGACGAATTGTACCCGCATCTTTCCCGAGTGGACCGCATTATCCTAGAATTTGCGGTTTTAGGTTATAAGTTTAACTTTGCCAAATCTCACATTGCTGAATTTACCGTTTTGTTCTTGGGCTATGAGCTCAACAATGAAGGTAAGGGCTTAGCCCCCCATTTCCTGGAGAAATGTGCACTTTTGTGCCCTCCAACCACTCTGAAGAAACTTCAGTCTTTACTGGGTTTTCTAAACTTCGGGCGTACTTACATTCCCGAATATGCCCAGCGTATCAAGCCACTGTATGCTTTGATACAACCTAACTTTTCGAAGTCATGCTGGCTTCCGGAGCATTCCTCCATTCTGCAGTCTTTGCAGACAGACAGGGCCGTTTCTACCATTAGGCAACACTAGGCGGCTGCCTAGGGCGGCAAAAGGGGGAGGGCGGCACAAAAAACATGAGTTCTCCCCACGCCCCAACAGTAAGCACGCCCTGCTGTCCTCGCTCTTCTGGGCCCCAGCAGTTCAAGAAGCCCCCAGAACTCGACCGTTCAAAAGTTTTGAATGATAGTTTCTCCAGTACAGCCTGTTTCCAGGGCCTGTGGGTCCTCACACCCTCTTCCTTTCATATCTCCGTTTCCTGTCCCTCTGTACCTCTCACATCTCTCCTCCCCTTACTATTCATTCTTTTAAAATTTTGTGACTCAGGCACCCGGTGAGCACGTTTATTGTGTCGGAGTTTTGAGTTCTTTTAGGTGACTTTGGCACCAGGGAGTGTGTGCTGCGGCCGGGGAGTAACACAGCCTCCTGCGGCGCAGGGGGGTGGGGCAACCCTCCAGGGGCCCCCATTTACCCCAAGACCAGTGAATACCTGTGACAGATGGACTCGGGCCCCTCGTTACATTCTGCAGAAGCCCCCCCCCCCATAAAAATAATTTTGCGTTGCGCCCCTGGTGTGCCCTATGTAAAGATGCTGCTGATCAGCAAACTCTGTATTAGGGAGCTCGCACTAGAGGTGTTTTTATTCTGTGGAAAATACTTTGATCCGAATGTATGTTTTAGAAAAAGAAGTAAGACAAATCAATTTCTAAAGCCCAAATCGTGCCACTTAAAACGAGATGCCAGGTATTATATTTGATTGGGGGGGCAGGCACCTTTTACGGAATCCCAAAGGAAGACAATGAATGAGTTTAAAGTAACTCATTATAGAATGCGCTGCTGTGATTTAAAAATATTAGGATAAAGGAACCTGCCAGCTAAAATGAAGTGAAACTGTTGAAGTTCCACAATAAAATCTTTCTCCTCACCTAGGCAAACATTGCATTTCGTGTGGATTCCCGTTTTGTACACCCACCGGTGCATCTGCACGGAAGGTTGAGGCGCGTTTAGATTTATCCGGAAATGTGTATCTTTATTGGGTTTGCTGCAGAGCTGCTTATTTAAAGTTTCCCTCTGCATCTCGCCTTGTTTTTTTACTATGGTGATAGTCGATAGTGTGAGCCTTTGAATAAGTGATGTGGCCGGCATTTAATGGGCCCCGGTTCACACAATGTGCTCAAGTGGTGAAGCTGGGATTACAAGACACGTCTCGTAGTTTGGGTTTGTCAGCAATCCAGGTGAGAATTGAAATCTTCAAGAATACTAAAACTGGCACTTTGAATGATAAAAGGTGCCAGCAAGGAGCACATGAAGTGGGTAAAACCTGATCTGAGGCCTGGGGGAGGCAGCTCTGCCTGAAATGGCTTTTATTTCACATTTATAGCACAACTCTACCCAGCTAAGGTGTCAGTGCTCTTACACAACAGCAGAATTTGGGCAGGTTTGGGCAGTCGGCAGTGTGGAGAGTAAGGTGCAACTAATGAGAGCAAGGGAGTGGGCAGCATTTTTCAATTCTCGCCTAAGGTGGCAAAACACCTAGAAACGGCCCTGCAGACAGACCTACTTGAATCTAAATTCTTGTTGAAGCGTGACAACCACACAAACCTGGTGATTAGAATCATTCCAGGGGCAGTGGGTTTCACGTACTTGACCTTTAACGAAGGTGACACAGTACCGATCGCATACAAGTCACATCTATACACTTCCGCTGAAATGCGCTTTTCATCTGTGGAAAAAGTTTTGACTGCATTGCAGATGGCGATTCTAAAGGAACGCGCACTGGCACAGGGAAAACGCATTCTGGTGGTGACACCATATCCTGCCCTAGAGGCAGTGACGAAAGCAAGTGTTCCGAACTCTAAAGCTTTGCACCCCCGTTGGATACAATGGGCAACATCTTTGACGTCTCCGGATGTCACTTTCATCTTTGATTCTTCTCTTTAGGCTCAGGAGTTTTTACAGTATGAATTCGTTCATCCTCCTCCTCTGTCCTTGCTACCGCTTGAGGAATACGAATGTATTATTTATACCGATGGTTCGGCACAACCGGCCACAGGTTCCAAGCATGCTTATTCAGCAGCATGTGCTATTGTTGCAGGTACCTTTGTGAACGGTAAGTTCAAATCAATTGTAGTGCATACTCAGGCACTGGGAGACAGTTCTGCACAATTGGC
Source organism: Calotriton arnoldi (assembly GCA_963921515.1). NCBI lineage: Eukaryota > Metazoa > Chordata > Amphibia > Caudata > Salamandridae > Calotriton > Calotriton arnoldi. Next base: position 1,506,231 of record CAWUFW010000116.1, read on the forward strand.
CGAGCTGCGCGCATTGGTGCTCGCACTTGAGTTCGCTAATCCGGATGTGACCACTCTAGTTGTATGCGATTCTTACTACTGTGTTCAGTCATACAATGACAATCTGTTCTTTTGGTCGCAAAACGACTACAGAGATGCCAAAGGTAGCACAATTAAGCATAAAATGCTTTGGGTTCGAGAGGCAGATTTGAAACAACGTCTGCCTCTCACACAGGTGGTTCACACTCTTGGCCACCAGCGTGTGGGCGCACACGCTATCGGTAACGGTTTGGCAGATGAGGCTGCCAAATCAGCAGTAGTCACGTGCACAGTCGCAGCAGTTACCAGATCCATGTCTAAAATAGATACTGATATTTTAGCAACTATTGCTGCGACGAAGGAAGGTGCTAATTACCCTAGGGGTTTCCCTTCCAAATATTCTTATCAGTTAGGTCCCGAACAGGCTCCTTACCTAAAAATACCAAACGTTGGTGATCGGCTGATTCCCAACGCGGATCGCAGACTTTCCTTGATAACGGCAGCACACGAAGGCATGGCTTCGGCTCATGCTGGAGTGTCTGCGACTGTTTCCATCTTGCAGCAGCATTACTGGTGGCGTGGTTTATACAAACAAACCCTTACTTATGTGCTTTCTTGTGACGTTTGTCAGCAGATTAAGCCTTCCACGGTTACACGACCACCACAGACCCCGCTCTGCATTTCTAACAGACCTTTTGGGTGTGTTTACCTGGATCACTGCGGTCCATTTTCTTCAGACACTGCCTATAAATATATCTTAGTGGCAGTGGATTCGTGCACACGTTTCATCTGGGTTTGGCCACAACGAAGTGCTGACGCTCGAAATGTCATAAGGGATTTGCGTGTCTTTGTGGGAATTTTCGCCTGTGGCACCTTCCATTCTGACCAAGGTCCAGCGTTCGCCTCTAAGGCTTACAAGGACGCAATGAGTTCACTGGGGGTGCGGGTGAAATTTTCGTCTCCATATCGGCCTGAGGGCAACTCGATTGTTGAACGAATGAACTGTGACTTAAAGCAATCCTTGACAGCTAGAGTCTTAGGTACTGGCAGGAACTGGCTGGCCCACTTGTATACCGTACAACGTGCACTTAATAATCTCCCTAGAAGACCTCTGGGTGGGCGGACCCCATACGAAATGCTCTTTGGCATACGAATGTTTGTGCCAGACTTTGATGGTCTAGACATGGCGGCGCAATCCGCTATCTTTGATGTAGATAACCATTCTACTATGTTACAGGACTTACAAGAAGCCCGAGACAAACTTGCAATCGCACATTTACCTTCAGCCACAGACGCTGCGCTGCAGATTCCGGTTGCCGGCTGGCTTTCGAAGATTGGAGATCTGGTTCGAGAGAAGGTGGAGAACAAAAAAGAATTTGGCCCCTCTTATCGTGCACCAGTTCCAGTCCTTGGCTTGAAGGGAACTCGTACAGTCATCTTACCACCGCTTCCTGGTCGCAAAGAGAACAGATACATCTCAGTGGAAAATGTCAAGCTACAACATCTGGCCGATCCTGAATAGTGTTACACCAGCGGTCTCTTGTCCTGTCATTTCCCGGACGAATGTTTGTGGCCCTCCTGCCCGAACGGTCACTGATGTTGCAATCGAGTTGGTAGTTTTGCCTGATCGCTTACTCGACTACCCGGACTCCCCCTGCAATGACGAGTCTGAGTATACCTACCCCGCCAACGAGTCGGTGGCACACCTACCAACAACGCCACTGAGCCCAACACGTTATTCCTTTGACTCGGATTCCACCTCATCACTTGTCCCGTCCAAATTCAGCATTCTTGTATCCTGGTTCAGAGACAATTTTTTGATTCCCCCCTGGACATACATCTGGTTAGTGCTATTCCTGATTTTTTTGTTCATGTCCATTGGCTTTGTCACAGTGTTTTTTCTACTGATCAATGGTCACTATTTACCAGAACGCTCTACAGTGAACTGTGTCGCTGGAACTTTGGCTCCACATTCTTCATCTCACATCATGAAGCGAGACCACACCTTTGTGAACATTTCAGCTTTTCCAGTCGCTGATGGCATTGTATGGGATGCGGTAAATTTCCAAATTCATGGACCAACCGAAATTATTAATGTACCAAATGTCCTTCGTGTTTCAATGGGTGATGTCGTAAAAAGTAATATTCATTCTGACGATTGGGATGTGCATGCAGTTGAAGCATTATTTACTGATTTGAAATATTATGCTGCTTTTAATGCTGAAGATTTGTACATTAATTCTGCAAGTTATGCTGATTTGTATTGTTACCAGTATTGGGGCAACCACTTTGTCCATAAACCAAGTGCACTGCGTGGTCCTTTTAACTACACCCAATGGGAACATTGTCCAACCCCTTTGCCGGGTAGCTCCCAAACTCTTAGAAATAAATGTACTTACTTTACAGACTTTAATAGATCGAACCCTGGGTCCTATTATTTTAAATTAAACACTCCACCCACTCGGAAAATCATGTTGACCCACACCAAATTGCTATATTCGGGTTCCTTTTTGAGCGCCTTAGCTGTGGGTGGTTATGAGTACTGGAAAGACACTGTAGACTTGAAATCAATTTGGGGTTCCAGACCATGGCAGGTGCAAGGCATAGAAGCCTTGCACCGTGCTTGCCTTATCCCAGCTCAGATTTTATTTCTGAATAATACCATTTATCAAACTACGTGCTGGGGTTTGGCTACTTCCAAACAATTGAATGCACCTTCCGTTCCTGCACTGGCTTCCCCTCCCAACGGGAGCTTGCATTTCAATATGTCCCTTCCGAGTTTGCAAGCTCTCTTTCAAAACAATTCGTTTAATGTCTCTACGCTTGTTCAGTCTCCCTGGTTGACTTGGCCCATTGCGTCTAATGCCTGCCAGCTGCGTTTTCATGACTCAGTTCCTGGTTACAAACAGGATAGGCCAGATCCAATGTTTTCTGACTCTCGTACTGTAACAACATATTCTGTTGGTAAATTGTGTAAACAGTGGTTGCAGCACTCTTCCCTAGATTCTGTTAAACAACATTTGTCGCTCCTATCAGGCAACATTGATCTGTCCGACTTTATTCTGGGGCCTCGTGGTCCCCGACCTAAGAGATTCATTTATGAAACTTATAATGAACTCTGGAAGCTTTCGCAAATTGAAGCTGCCTCCCGTCTACGGGAAATAGATCAAGCAAATTTGGAAAAGGTGCTTGCTGTTGTTGACAATAGTATTAATACCCTGTCTTCCCGCATTTACACGTTGGAGAATATTGTATCCTCTGTTGTTGATATTGTACAAGATGATGTTTCAGTGTTATATCATGGTCAGAATCAATTGCGTTCAGTTATGCAGTTTGCATGGACTTTGCAAACACTTAAGTTGGGTAAAGTTCCTTGGCATTTTTTGAACACCTCTGCCTTATTCCTACCTTTTAATTTGACTGACAAACAGCAGTTCATGTCCATGAAGGATGCAGCATACACTCTGTTACATATCGAGAAAATAGAGCCCTTACCATTCTCTGTGGCGGAACTGGATTCTGCCGTGTGGCTAGTTCATGGGGTTATCGCCTTGCCTTTTTCTTTGTTTGAATTTAGTTTGTGCATGAAGCATTATACTGTGGGCCATTTCCAGCCCTTGGGCAGTGCCTTCCTGCATGAACTTTGGTCCCTGCCTTTCATGTATAAATGCCTTAGAGACGGAAAGGAGGTTTTTCTCACAGGGGAGTCATGCGATTCAACTGTGGGTTATTTGCAAACATATTAAGTTGCACGGGGCTTGTAACGTTTCGGCCCCGAATCTTGCTTGTGTGTTAAAGGGCATTCCTGCTCCTGCTATTTCTCCTACTTTTACTGTGCTTGCGAATGGTAGCTATCTGCTTTTGAATAACCAAGACTGCTGTGGCATGCTGGCCGGCATACCCTATATTGTTACAGTTTCACACAGGGTTGTCTGCTGCAAAAATGTGCTTTTTCCTCCCCGCACGACATCATAGATAGTTCCGTTTGGCCTTCCATTCCTACTCTGAAGGCGGATTTCAATAAATTGAGCAGAATAAAGGCGCTATTATTGAACCAGGAGGTTATGCTCACATTCGCCCGGGAGACATTCATTCTCCAGGTGGCGAGTACCCACAGTGAAATACAGGCCCTTTTGAACACTAACCTCCCACAACATTTCGGTTAACTGATTCACCGTGTTTTTAATGCATCACGCACTGAAGGACTGGTGCACTTTTTTAAAGTTGTGGGCTCTGGCCTTGTGACCTCTTTTCAGACTATTTTTGGTGTAATTCCAGCTTTTATTCATTCCATTTTTTCCAGCGTCTTTGGCGGCTTTCCGTTGATCCTCGCTTTGGCGGCTGGTGTACTGCTCTTGGTCTGTTTACTGCGCAATGGCTGCACCTCCTTGGGCCCTTCCCGACCCAGGTCGACTCCAGATGCTCCGTGAGCGCATCCTCGCTGGCTTCGGCATCCTGCCATTGGCGACGCTCAGTGTGTCCTATAGACTTTCTTTTCGCTTTGCGTATTTCACTTGCATGCAACCTGTGATGTCTTGCATCAGATGTCCTTTCTCGTGGTCCTTGGATTATTGCCTCTCCAATACGTCTCTGTCTCGACCGGATTTTGTCCTGCTGGTGGGTCCCTTAGAGGCCCATGAACGGGACTGTTCCGGTGCAGGCTATATGGCGCGTGCGGCTGCACTGGGGATTTTGGAACAATGGGATATTTGGGCGGCTGCTCAGAATCTCCTACAACACAGTTATATTGAGTACCACGCAAGTTGTCCCGCAATGCTGTTCGCTGCTCCCTCTTGCGAGGAACATGACTGCAGCTTTGATTTATTGGACTGGATGGCGTCGCTTTTTCCGACGATTCCAATGATGTCCTCTTGGAGGGTGTGGCGTTTTTCTGCCCCTACACTCTGTTGGATTGACAGGGCCTTCGCTTTCTGCGACCTGCCTCGCTGGATTATTTTTTTTTTTATTTACCTCTACAATTATTTTTTCATCTTCCATTCGTTGGCCTTCATGGGGATTGCTCCACTACAGACGTTCTGTTCTGCTCCATCTATTTGAACTCTGTTTTCGTCCTATGTCTTGGCCGATGGACTGCCCAGGGGAGGGTGTCTTGTGGTTTGTGGCCTCCTGGTCTGCCTTGCTACGTTGACTTAGGCCTGGCTGCCATGATGCCTTTTTGCGCACGTTACTTTGTGCCGTTGTTTTTCCAGCCTCTGCTTCTGCCCGGCTATTTTAGAACTGTCTGCATTTCTGTCTTTCACCTTTTCTCCTGTTCCTTTTGGGCTACGTCTGCACACCATGTACAAGGTCGAAAAACAACGTCCCTTGTTCTTGCTGATCTGGCCAGTCCCTCGCACTTAGACATAACACTATGTACAGCTGCCCTGGAGAAATTCGTGTGCTTTTAATATTGTGATTTCACGTTTAGAGACACTTGGAGAAAAACCTTTCCAGAGAGAAGAGCTGTGCTTGTCTGATGATGTAAACCTTGCATCTAGATATTGAGGTATGGGGGTTCGCTAGACAAAGCCCAGAGGTCTTCTGTTTTTATAATAAACTAGCTACTAGCACGGGGAGGGTGGTAAGGTCATTTAGCCCTATATCCACTGCTTTATGAAATGCTTTCCCCGTTTGTATTCTATGGAGTTGTAACTATGCTGATTATATTATCCTTATGCATTATGCTGATAGTACTGGCATGTGTACTGTATCTTAGAGCACGGTAGTTGAAATAAACATTTTAAACTATACAGTGTCTCTTCTTACGCACGTTGTGGACAGGTATGAGTGAGTTATGAAAGGGTGTTCTTGCTCCTGCGAGTCCTGAGAAAGAGATACCGTGTTCTGGGTTGTCTAATCATTAGTAGCATTGTTGCTAATGAGACGCTACAGCTAGTCGGGTTGGGGTTTTAGGTGCTAAGGTTTATGGTTGGCTCACCACTATATTCCGAGGTCCTATTATCCTGTGCATAGCTCTGTGTATGTGCAGAATCCCTACAACAGGGCTTGATGGCTTCACAAGTGACTTTAATAAGGCCTATAAATCCCTGTTAGTTCCACATCTGCTGGAAGTCTACGCGGAATCTCTTGCACATGGAACTCTCCCCCCCATGCTGCGAGAGGTTGTGGTAACTCTCTTACTTAAACCAGGAAAATCCCCACAACCCTGCACTTCTTACAGGCCCCTGTCACAATAAAAGAATTTATTTTTTAAACTGCGTGTCTGTCATTATCCACCGTGTTGCGTTCCATTCCATAACACGATAACTGCACTTCGGTGGTCATCACGCACAACATGGAAACACTTCCTGCATAGGATCAAAACAAAGACAACATCCTTCCAACAAGACACTCTGCACGGTGTAGCGTGCCACGCATGAAAGCAAGCGCTTCAGCGGGTAGTAAGCATTATATAAATGCTGCAGTAAAATACAATAGTTCGAGCAGCGCAGCGTTGTGCTGGTCGACTTTTACTAAATTTGAACAATGAGTCCTGCAGCTGCTTACTGTCGACAGATCTGCACCAGGTTGTAAGTCAGTTAGTGGACTGGAGTTGATCGATTTACATCAAATGTACTCGTTCCAACAGATATCTGTTACATTTAAAGATAAAATATAGCTTCAGTGTAAAGGGAAAGCTCACATTTTTCAATTTAGGAGGGGTTATTCCTCTTTGTACACAGACACTATTTTTAGACGACAACTCTGTATGGCTCCCACTCTGTATGCAGGCCTCTGGATGAAAAGCAGTCAGTGGGCGCCTGGAGAAAAAACCTGCAATAATGTCGGTGCTCACCGCCTCCGATACCAACTAATGTGCCTAAACTGTGTTGACGTGCCAGTAAAGGAATGTACGCTTTACTTTTAAATTTGAGTTAGGAAAATAAAAGACGACGGCAATACACCTTTCTGACAGTCTGGGCGAGGGAGTGAGTTCTATCTTAAGGTGCGCGTGCACAGGCAGAACCACCGTGTTGTGACGTCTGCTAGCAGTGTTTCCGTGTCAGGAGGGGATACGCACGCACGCGCAGGACAGAGACATAAAAGGGGCTGACTCATCCTGAAGATAACACTGAGCATGAAGGACTGATGAGTAATGTACAGCTGTGAGGGGGAGTGCATAGAGCCTGTGGCCCCGTCTGTCAGAGCTCTCTCTTTTTTTAATCTCAAGCAGCAATTATTCATGTACTTTGCATTCTCTACACGCCCTGTGGGTGGGAAGTAGTTAAAATGAAGCAAAAGTAGAAAGCGGCTGCTAAATCTTATAACTGCGATATTCTGAGCCGGGCAGAAGGCAGGGGAGATTAAAATGAGCAGGTTTTCGGCTCTGAGTCTTCTAGGCTGAGCTTCTGGTGCGCCTTCCCCCTCCCAATTACTGGCACAGAACCTGTTGATGGCGCCAGTAACTAAGCCCGAGGCATTTCTGCCCCTGCCAGTCAAGTTATTCTCAGTGGCAGCTAGTGGTCTTTGAAAGTGGCGCGGCCTAATACGTGCCGGAGTTCAACCCATTTTTTTCAAAATTTGCCTCACTGATATTCACTTGCTCTCACATTTATTCTCTTTCCCCTTATTCACTCTAACTCACATTCTCTCACTTACTCATTCTCATACTCAAACTCACTGTTACTCACAGACAAATGTGCTCATACTCACTGGGTCTTATTCTCACTTGCAAACACCCTCACTGACTCTGGGCCCTGGTGCAACTGCAACTGCTGTACCATTGATAGCTACACCTATGACTCACTTACACTCCCTCTCGCCATCTCCAAACACACACGCCTTCTAATACAGTCACACTCCTTTCTTGTTATGTTATATGTTATGTTATATGCATTTCTAAAGCATAATGGTTACCCAAGGGTGTCCTGGCACTAGCTACTATTCTCTGGGCATTGAGCGTTGTGGAGATATTACACGTTAAAAAGCCAGGGGGCATATTACCAAGGATTTGCGATAATTATCGCAAAGCGCGCTTAGCGCTGTTTTTTTTATCGCCGGCTATCGCTGGATTTCATCGCGGAGATAACGCGTTATTATCAACGCTTATCTCCAAGGCGATAAAAAATCCAGCGATAGCGGCGAAACCCAGCAATAGCGCGAGAAATCCAGCGATAAATTCACTGCGCTAATGAAAAGCTTGCTAATAGGCAGGTGAGGACTTAACCTTACAATCCACCTCCCATTGACAAGATGGTTAAGTCAAGTTTTTATCAGGTGTTAAATTCCAGCGATAATCGCGGTTAGCGCGACTTTTTTTATCGCTTCGCGGGCATTGATAATAGGGGAAGTTGTGTTTGCAACTGTTTGCAGTTGCTTTTAGTTTGGAACGCCTACTTTGCATGTCATTAGCGATAATTATCGCTGACATGCAAAGTGGCAACAAAACGGCCGCTATCGCCATTAAGCTGTCGCTAACAGCTGTTAGCGACAGCTTGCTAATAGGGAGATAAAAATATCGCCGCTTTATCGGCAAAAAGTGGCGATACTGACCTTGATAATATGCCCCCAAGTTTTTAGTCCTTTCCTGAATGACAGGAGATCAGTAGCATTTCTCAGATGGGAGGGAAGGTCATTCCAGGCCTTTGCAGCACAAACGATAAAGCTTCTTCCTCTCCACGTGGCTTTTTTTGTGGGGGGTAGTATTACCAATTTAGCTCCTAAGGAGCGAAGGGTTCTTTTGGGCATATACCACTGAAACTGCTGCTTCAGATAGTCTGGTCCTGTTTCTTGCAGCGCCTTGAAAACGGTGCATAAAGATTTATAACGCACCCGTTTCCTGATTGGCAACCAGTGAAGTTGTTTGATTTCCTTGGTGATTGAAGCAAATTTAGATGTGCCGGTGAGCAATCTAGCTGCTGCGTTTTGCAACAGTTGGAGTTTATTCAAAAAGCGTTCTTGTATGTTTAGATAAAGACCATTACAGTAATCCAGCCTTGACAAGATGAGTGCTGTAACAACTGTCCGCTGACTGTCGGCCGGCAGATAGTGCAGTATTTTCTGAGAGAGTGAGAGGTGGCTGACGCAACGGCATTAACTTGATCACCAAAGTTGAGCTTGTCATCAACAATGACTCCCAAAGTTTTTACTTTCCTGGTGGGTTTAGGAAGAGAGCACAGTTTTTCCGGCCACTAGTTTGGGGTCCAAAAGTTGGCATTATTTCCAAACAGGATGACCTCAGTTTTGCCCGAATTGAGCTTCAGGCAATTCTGTGCCATCCACATTCCGACTGCTTCCATACAATCATGGAACCTTTTACCTTTTCCTGATTCCTGTCCTGGCAGCATAGACACAACAATTTGCATGTCATCTGCATAAGAAGTAAGGCAAGAGCCAAAGGATCTGATGAAGCTGGCCAAAGATGATACATAAACATTAAAGAGTGTAGGGCTAAGGGAGGACCCCTGTGGTACTCCACATGGCAGGGAAAAAGGTTTGGAGTAAAGTTTACCCAGCGACACGATTTGTAATCTGTCGGTTAGGAAGGATTTCAGTAGCTTCCACGCTTTACCCTGGACCCGGCATGCCGCCAGACGATCCATCAACAGATCATGATGGACCGTATCAAAGGCCGCGGAAAGATCCAACTTAACGCGGCGTTGCCTCCCTGATCCAGTGCTTCCCTGATTTCTTCTGTGAATTTTATGAGGGCAGATTCTGTACTGTGCCCGTCTCTGAAACCATATTGAGTGGGGTCCAGCGTATGGTTTTCACGTAGAAAAGTACTGCGCTGCAAATTAATTGATTTCTCTACCAATTTTGCCGGCAGTGGGAGGCGCGAAATTGGTCGAAAATTATTAGGATCCTTAGGGTCCAAATTGTATTTCTTTAGCAGCGGAAGTATCTAAGCTAACTTCCAGGGTTTGGGGAAGTGCCCTGATTCAAACATTGCGTTGAACAGGGAGGTGAGTGATGGGGCAATGGGTCCCGGGGCAAGTCTGATCACAGAGACTGGACAGGGATCATAGGGAGAGCCTGATCTTGCTGAAGTAAGAAGCTTTTTAGTGTCACTCGTTGATAATGGCGCAAATTTATCAAACGAGTCAGAAGCTGGCTTATTTCCCTCAATCAAAGTTTCTGTCCCTACTGAACTAGGGAGGTTGAAGGCTGAGAAGATGACCTCTACCTTATTCAGAAAAAACGTGCCGCTATCCTCACATAGTTCCTGGCTCGACTGAATTTTAGCTGGACAGGGGGAAACCAAACTAGATACAGTGCTAAAAAGTTCTTTAGCAGAGTTGTTTGCTAGGTTAATTCGGTTTGCAAAGAACGTTTTTTTAGCATTAAATAAAAGTTGTTTGTAAATCACGAGGCTCTGTTTCTATAATTCTTTGTTCGCTTCTTTATATTCTTTCCTCCAATTTTGTTCAAAGCGCTTACAAATAAGTTTTTGTTTCCTAAGTTCCTCCGTGTACCAGGGGGCAGTTGGTTGTGATCTTTTAGGAGACAAAATTTTTACTGGGGCTAGTTTCTTGCAGGCTGTCTCCACCCAGTTAGTGTATTGGGTGGTGGCCTCCTCCACTCCTATGGGCATCGGGCATGCAGTTGCAAAAAGCACCTCTTCCAGTTCTGTGCCCTCAATTTTGATCCAGACCCTTGTCTCAATCTGACTTTTAGGGGCCCACACGTCGAAGCGGTGATCTGGAAGTACCAACTCAAATTGTACAGCTGCGTGGTCTGTCCAGGCGAGAGGCAAAGACCCAGGGGCATATTCTCATGAACGTGTGATAACCACCGCAAGTTTAGCTTAACGCAACTTTGCACATCTCAGTCTATCGCGGGAAAACAACGCCGTGTTAACGTAGTATTCCCAACCTGGCGGCACCCTGCGATAGCCCCACGATAACGGGTCAAATGACCGCGTTAAAATTAACGCGATGCCGCAAAAATGCGAAACACGAACGCGAATAAAGTTGCGATGAGGCCAACCGCGATACAAAAATAAGCGATAACCAGCGACAGGCCTGCAATCCCCACGCGTCATGCGGGAAAATGCACCATAAAAGCTGAACAAGAAAAGCACACCATAAACAAAATAAACTGCGTAGCAACATGGAGGCACCCGGAACGAGTGCCCAGGTCAACGTGAACCCCACAAGCCCCACAGACCACCAGCAAGGAACCTCGGGGTCGGGGAAGGCCAAAGAGAAGAGGAAGACGGGGTACAGTCCGCATGACAACCGGATCGTCGTCACGGAGGTGACAGAGCACCAACAACAACTGTCCGTCACCTCCACCGTGTCATTGGCAACACAGACGGAAAAATGGCATTCCATCGTGAATGCAGCCGGAGTGTTGAGGTGGCTAAGATGCGCTGGCACGATGTGAAAAGCCAAACCAAGCAGAAACCCGCTGCCAACAGGAAGGCAGCAACGGCGAATGGAGGTGGGAGTCCTGCGCCACAGGAGGAGCTGGAGCAAATGGCGGCCACAGTCACCAGTGTGGAGACGTGCAAGGAGTCGGGAGTCCGGACACTGCTCGACATGACCTGACACAACAGCAACAGGGTGAGGAACGAACAGGGACTGTGGGGACGGGCACAATGGCACACATGCACAACGACGTGTAGCACACCGCACACCCACAATGACCCTGGGTCATGTCCCTGATCCCAGTGGCACACTGCAGCACACATACAAACATCAAGTAGGCCCCCGTTCACCATGTGCCCAAAGGGGTCCCACCCCACACATCACCAATTACACAACACACACATGCACCCGTGCGAAACACAGCAAAGATGCGTATGTGAGAGCCACACTGACAATGCAAGTGACACCACATGACCAGCAGCATGGCTGGAGTACAATCACCATGACACGTGGCTAAGTGTGGACCACATCCGGAAAGGAGCAGGTCACACTCTGACACATCCACCTGCACAAACAACCACTGATGTCAACAACACATCTGCAGACAAACAATGCACAAGAGTACAAAAACTGTCCAAGAGCACAAATGACCCAAGTCGCCAACATCACAGCACCTCAAAAGCACAAAAGCCAAAGGCATACCGCCTCCAAGGGATAAGGGGCAGCAAAATCACAGCTGCAGGTGCGACTCCCACACAATGCAGCACACACACATAGCAATGACAGCACACCCACATGGACAACAATGTGGTACACAGTCCAACACCTACACTGCAGAACAGAGGACTCAACTGGGTCCGCCTGTGCGTAGAAAATGGCCAATCACATCTGACATAGCAGGAAACTGTGAGATGCAAATGTACGTGTACAACCTCACTTACGTCATGTAGTCCAAATGTCCACTGTCCCGCATCAAATAGTCCGCCCCTCCCAAACAGTCACAATGTACATTGTCATGAAGTCTGTATGTAAACTTGAACAATGCGGCTACATACATGCCAATACAATGTCAACAAGCATCTCCCCATCACATTGCAGAGGGACAAACAACACCTCCAGCAGAGCAGACCAGACAACTCTACAGTGATGCTGAAGAGGACCACCACACTTCCGACACCTACGCCCCACAAAAGTCCATGGACATATTAGGCAATCCAACTCCAGGAGCAGGGCAGCACCGCTGCATCGAGGATACCCACCCCCTGCACAGACAACACAGCTGGACGCACCCACCACCCCGGCTGGCTCCCAGCAGCCCACCGAAGCACACATCGCATTCCAAGGCCAGGTGTCAGACTGCCAGAAGGGGGTGGCCGAACATGTGCGGGTGGGGTACTACCTCATGGAAGCCGAACTAGATCACATACGTGGGTGTCTAAGTCCCATCAGGGCCCACCTACACTCCCCAACGGAGACCCACACTGCGACAGAGACACATGCCTTTGCACATTTCCAGTACTGAACCACACCCAGAGCCACAGGATGATCATCCACACCCCCACGCTGGACTGGCGTACGCCGGCCCAGTTCACCCCTCTTACGTATTGAGTGGGGGACGACAAAGCTACATGTGCAATGTCCCACCCGCTGCCTGCGGTGACATGGCTGCGTCCTCTGTACACAGCACAATGTAATGTTGTAGTGCCCGGGGCACAAATGCATACATCATGAGCACACGGACACACTCAGATAGTTCGTTGAACTAGCTACGGGCACGTGTGCTCGACACCTTTATTGGCATGGTCACATGTACAGTGACGCATGTGCTGGATGTGTGTGGGGTGAGTGTAAGCCAGCCCTCATGGAGTCGTTGGTGCTGGCAACAACTTGAACAGTGATCACAATTAAAGCGAAAACAGAAAATACCAGCATAACAGAAACAACTGTGAAGCATCATGGTGGTAGCCGGAGAAAGTACAGTGTTCACCCAACATGCAAGCAGAATGGTCCATGATTTGTGGTGCACTGAGTTAGTGGCACCTGAAGAGCTGAGCAGGGAACAAGCTGATGATGGCACCCACGACTGGTGTGAGCAACTCTGATAGTCTGGCAGTAAGACACTTACGACTCTTGCACCTGTTGTTTGGGATTGGTCCTGGCGGTGGTGGCGTGTGCATCCTGCGGTGATGCGACGTCCGGGCAGGCCAGGACACGATTTGATGTGTGAGCCCAGGTGGGCCGCAGTTGAGGCCGGAGGTAGCAGGCAGCGCAGGGCCACAGACACATGGCCCTGATGACCCCCTGTCCATCGACCCAGAGGCCATCCAATATGCTATCAGACAGGGGCCATGACTTGAGCTGCACAGAGTTAGTGGCCCCGGATGCCCTGCGGCCAGCACAGGCACACCGCCACGGGACGGTGACTTGCGGTGCAGTGAGATAGGGCCATGCGAGGTGAGCGGGTCCTCGTCGATGTCGAAGGTGAATGTAGCGGAGGTTTGCGGGGGACAGTGAAAGGTGTCCTCCAGGGCATGATGCAGAGGGCAGAAGCCGTCCGGGAGCGGCAAATGGAGGAGTGGAATGCTACAGCCTCGTTTTTGCCACAAAGTCAGTATCACCGACATGGTGATGAAGACAAGCCCCAGTCCATAGACTCAGTCGCCACCAAAGTTCAACCAGAAAGTGTCCATGGATGTCGGGGAACAGACTTAGTGGCACAGGAGCTGAAAGGGAATGCAGTCTGCGATGAGGCCAGTACAATGATGTCAAGTCTGCCATAAATGATTCATGACTGAATTCCCAATGTGTGACCTACTCGACCGCAGTGTAGGCCGAATGCGTAGTCATCAAGGGCCCACAGACACGTGTGGTTGGGATGCCATGCACATACTTTGTGTCACCACATCGAAGGGAGTATAGTGATATAAACTCAGCCATAAAGTGTGTACTCGGCCATTGTGTAATCAAGACTCAGTTCCAAATGTGTGACCTACTTGACCGCAGTGTAGGGCCGAGGCAGCGGTCAGCAGGGGCCCACAGCCACGTGTCGTTGGCCCGCGATGCACAGAGTTAGTGACACCAGAGCAGTTGTCGGCAGTGTTCGAGCACCTCCGTAACGATGATCCTTTTCTCCTCCGGACTGAACCGCGTCTTCCTCTTACTCGTCTCTTTGCGTACAATGATATGAACTCTGCCATGCAGAAATTAAGGCTCAGTTCTACATGTGTGACCTACTCGACCATGGTGTAGGCCCGAGGCAGAGGTGGAGTACGCCAACGAAAAAGGAGTAAAGCGTTCCTGTGTCACGGAGGCCGTGATGGTCTGAGGAGGCTGCCAAGGTCACGGGCTTCGGGCTTGGAGCTTGCGCCGGCACGTGGTGGGCCCTCTTTGACACACGCCGGTGTCGGCAGGTGAGCAGTGAGGCCTGGCTGCGCAGGGGCGGGCATGACGGGTTCGGGGACCAGCGGCCCGGGGTGCAGCAGGCGCACAGGATCGCAGGCCACACCGCTCAAGGCGACGGCGTCGGCCTCGTGGCGGGGTGGGAGGCGCCACCCTGGCAGACACGTTGGGCATTTCGGAAGAGAACCACGCCCAGAGCTACGCGCTTTTTATTCACACCCCTACGCTGGCCTGGCGTACGCCGGGCCAGCCCACTCCGCACACGCTTACAGGGGGGGACGTCACAAGCTACATTTCCTTGGGCTTCCCCACTGGCTGGGGTGACATGGTTGCGTCCACTGTCCACTACACTCCAGACACCAGCAGTGCATGTAGACATGGATATGTCTGTGGTCTGCATACTGCAGTCTGTCCAGCACATCTCTGCCACACTTGGCATTGTGCACATTCTCATTCATGGGTGACTTGCCTCCTTCGCACATGCCTGGTTCCCACCTCTCCCCACATTCCGGTATTGTGTGGCTGGGGTGCCATGCCGTTGATGGCTCATGTATATGGCTAACCAAGGTTGCCACAGTAAGTTGTGCTGTCGTGTCTGGTGGGTGGGCATGTTGTTTGGCATGTTGTATGTGATTTTGTGACGTGTGCAGTGCCAGAGTTGTGAGTTGCGTAATTGTGGAGTTGAGGGGTGTGGTGTGTTCATTTGGTACTTGCCAACGTGCAGTGCATTTCCATGGGTGCCATCCTGGAAGCTCTGGTTGATGTTGGACTGTCGGAAGATGAAGGGATCATGCACACTGCCTGGGTAGTTGGCTACGACATTGGTGAAGAGTCCCCTGTGGTCCACTATTGCCTGCACGTTGATGGGATGCGTGTGCTTTCTGTTGCGGTACTTGTGTGCGGTGTCGGCAGGGGGCACAAGTAGGACATGTGTGCAGTGGATTGCCCCCAACACGTGCGGGAATCCAGGTATGGCGTATAGTCCTTGCTTGGTCTCCAGCTGTTCCTGCGCATTGTGGGGGACGTATAGGTACTGGGGTACCTAGCTGATGATGGCATCCAGGACAGGTGTGGGGAACTTGGATGGGGCTGGCTGTGCGACTCCTCCGACTCTGGCGGTTGTTGGTTGGGAGGTACTAGAGGCCAACAGGTGCAGCACAGCCAGCAGCTTTGTCTGCGGAGGGATGTTGGTTGTCCGCTGTGCTGGTACCGTCAGCCTGTGGGCAATGATGTTCAGGATGCGGAGGATGGTTGTCCTTTTGAGCCTGTAGTGGGCATTGGCGGTGTCTGGTGTTAGGTCTGTGAGGCTGGTGCATTTCCTGAAGGTCTGCTGTCTTTGTCTGCGCTGCCTCTGTGGTGGTCTGGGGGGGATCCGGGGGGGCGGTTCTGGGGGTGGTGGCGGTGGGTGTTGTTGCCCTCTCGGGGCTCCGGGATGCATGGTGAGTGGCTCCATGGCATCTGTTGTTCTTCATGTGTGGCTCTGGGCTGGGCTCCCTTTGATGGTGCAGGTTGTCGTCCAACTTTACACCAGGTCGGAGCAGGTGTTAATTTCCTGCTGTTAACGCGCCTTATCGCCTGTTTTGTGGTCTTACCACCGATGTGGCTGGTCGTTGAGAATGTTGAGGTGTCGTGTTGTCGCGGCTTTTTGCTCGGGAACGCCTACTCTGCATCTCATTAGCGATAGTTGCCGGGGTCATCTGTGGCGATGTTTTTTGCAGATGCTTTCGCAAGTAAACTTGTGTATCGGCTGTTAGCACCAGCTTGTGAATGGGGCGATAATTTTATCGCGACTTTGGCTGCGATAAAGTGCTGTTAACTCGGCGATAGTTCCTTGAGAATATGCCCCCCAGTGTACGTTAGTTGTGGGTGGTTTGAAAAAATTCCATCCAGGGTATGCCCAGCATCATGGGTGGGGCCTGTCACATGTTGTCTCAGGTCAGCACTATTCATAATATCCACAAGGGCTACTGTATCTGGATCCGTAAGTGTTTCCTGATAGTAGTTAAAATCTCCCAGGATAGTAAATGAGTCGATGCAGAGACCCTCTTCAAGCAGGTTTCCAATTGAAGTTAGAAAAGTGTTCCTCGGTCCTGGTGGTCTATATAATAAAATGCCCTTGAAAGAATGATGATGGGATAAGCTGAAGCTAAAGGAGAGCGCTTCGCAGGCTGGATTCGAGGCTGTATGAAAGACAGCCACGAGTGAGTTCTGATATATTACTACCAGCAAGGTGCAGAATGTGGGGCCTCACAAGAGACAGGGGCTGCACCCTGGAGCTCCTGACAAGGAGCTGCGACTGGTCAGGGCCGGACTAGCCATAGCGGGCATCAGGCGTTTCCCCGGTAGGCTGGAAGGGTAGGGGCCATTTTTGTAGCGGTGGGGGCCAGTTTTGCAGCGATGCTGAAATATCGTCCCCTAGTAACAAAAGCAGCAGTGCTGGGGGCCGGTTTTGGTAAGTAGGAGTGCTTTACACTTTCCTTATCTTCAATCTCTCAGTGTCCTTTAATACCAACGACCAATAAGTCAAGTTCAGCACCCTTTGAACCAGACTGTGTTTTACAGGATACATGCTGCAGTGATTCAAAATATATAGAATTAACAGAGTCCAACTCATCTAGATGGGCACCTCCATATCAGAACACATCTCCTTGACATTCAGAATGCTTTTTTGATCTCCAACCTCTACATGGCAAACGCATGGAACCCTTCGGACCAATAAGGAGATAAAGAGATTATTAATATGTGGATAACAAACAACTCTACCTGCAAGTTTCTTCTGTGCATAGTGTTGATTATCTAAAGAACTGCGTCACCGCCATTCAAGGATGTGTGTAAAGCTTCCCTCAAATTTCCTCATTACACCCAAGACCAAACAACAAAGTGAATTCTCATCCATTTATCTAGATGGTTTCACAACCCAGCTGCCAAGTTGCCTAGCTTCCACAATATCACCTCCCTCAGCCTCATGACCTACATCGTTCAGAAGATGAAAACCACGTGGCAAAAACTATTAATGCTTCAAGTCAAGTCCTTCCTCCCGGAAATAGACTACAAAACTGCAGTACAAGCTCTAATCCTCTTGTTCCTTGATGGTTGCAACGCTCTCCTGACCAGAGTGCCGGATACCCCTTCAACCCTCTGAAAAATTTCTTCAAAGCTGCAGCCCCCCTGATTATGCATCTATAGAGGTTTGACAAGATCACACATTTTCAAACAACTCTGTTTGCTCCCTGTGGTAATGTGCTTTAGCATTACATCACATGTCTATGTTCTAGAATGCTGGCTAGCCCTAGCCTGAAGAATGTTCTCTGCACTTGAGCAGAACCTGTGGGCAGAGCCAGTTTGGTGGCTGAGCTGTTCTTCTATGGAAATACTTAATAAACCTTCTATCAACAAATCAAGGTTTCACCTCATCATTGAAGGAGAAACCCACTTTTTAACACTGGCGACAACTGGGAGGAAAAGGACAGCTCAACTTCACATCTCTTATTTGTTTTTACTACAAGGAGATATCTTATATGTTTGCAGTGTTCTCTAGCATCTGAGAACAACATTTTAAAACCCTGGACTATTTGATTCCATTCTACTTGATATATTACTTTTCGCTGTTCAACCTCTGTGCTGGTGTGAGAGGAACAAGCGGGACCTCGCTAGAATTGGAGCTTTGCAGTCCACATTTACGAGTCTTCACTTGTTCCTGTTTTTACCCGACTTCGCTGGACCCCTGTGGACCTCTTTACATGTCATTTGTCGGCATTGGTGAGCACTTTTAAACTATTCACTATTGTGCTTATGCTAAAGGCCTTGTGCTTGTTTGTTTTCAAACACGGCCAAGCACTCGAGCTATTACCTGCCACTTTGCCGTTGCTGCACGAGCGTCCTCTTTCTTCTGTGAAGTGGAATCCCTCCTGCTTCAGGATTCCCTGCCTTTCGTCCAGCCTCGCGGCTTCCTATGATGTTCACCTGGAAGTAAACGTGTCTCCAGCTGTGACCTTGCTTCGTCACTGACACGCATCGTTCCGTTCACTGCGTGTCAAGTACTCCTTCCTGGGAGGTCTTCCTTTGTGACGTCGTCCTGTTGCCAAGGCTTAGCGTCTCTTTGTGACGCCGTCCTTTTGTCAAGGCTTCACGCTGACGCGCACAGCAGGACAGCCCTTATTTTTCCCCAGTGTGTCAGTTCCTGAACGCTGCTCTTCGCTGACACACACAGCTTTGCCTCACAGCGTGTCTTTGCAAAGCGTCTTTTGAACGGTGTTTTTCGCTGACACGCACAGCACTGCCTCATAGCGTGTCATCCAGGAGTCGTTTTTCCTTGCTGATGCACACAGTATGTAGCTCATGGTGTGTTGATTTGGCTGTCTCTTCTCTCCCTGACACACACAGCAGGATTACAAGCAAGCAAGCCTGGTATGTGCACTGCATTTTCTTCACCTAGCTGGTGTGCTCAGCATCTCAGAGAGGGGTGTTCAGTATTTTTACTGACTGTATAATCTACTTGGCCTCTTTTTGGTGTTTGTCCTAGTGGCATGCATTATAGTTGAACTTACATGACTTGGTATTGATCTGCTTAAGTCAAGACACTCACGTATTGTTTTTATTTAGTGTTTTACCATCTTTGTTAAAAACATTTGCAGCTCCAACCATGCAGAATGTTATGGCACCTCCTTTCTTTCTCCCGTCTCCTGGTGATCCACCTATAAAGTGGGCCGAGTGGAAAAAAGTATTTGAAAGGTATGCAAGAGTTTGTGGCACCTCTCTTGGTGCTGAGAGGAGGACAGCTTTATTATTACACTGTCTTGGGACAGAAGGACAAGAGGTTTTCGATCATCTTGCTGATGTACCTGACAGTATTGCTGTTGACTTAAATGAATATGAAATGTGTATATACAAACTTGATGTACATTACTTGCCTAAGGTAAGCACTATTTTAGAATGTTATCATTTTGGCAAGAGAATACAGAGGGAAGGAGAGTCAACTGAGAATTATGTCACAGACCTTAGACGGTTGGCCTCTTCTTGCAAATTTGGCTCCTTAATTGAGACCAGTTTATGTTGGGTTGTAGGACCGAGAAAGTACGTGAAGAATTATGGCTCAAAGATGAACCCAGATTGGATGAAGTTTTGCTTGTTGCAAAATGAATTGAGCACTCCTTGGAATGTGTGAAGGTGATCAAGAAAGACCTCAACAAGGAAGTGTGTTCTGTTGGCTCAGGTGTTGGCTCTGGTGTTAAAGTGAAATCTTCTTCCAAGAGTGGGGAGACAGAGGTATCACACAGTGACAAGGATACAGCTAGGGCTCAGGTCAGGAGAGAGAGAAGGTGTTTTAGATGTGATAAAGTAGGACATCGAGCAAATGATAAGACATGTCCGGCACTCAAATCTGTGTGCACATATTGCAAAAAGAAGGGACACTTTGTGGCTGCCTGTAGGATGAAACTACTCAAACAAAGGGTGAGTGAAGTGTAGTGTTGCCGGAGTGAAGATGCCCATGATTTTGAGTGTGGGCAGATAGTTCTCCAGGTTGGGGGTGAGGGCCCTCTAGATTTTATAGAAGTGGATGGTGAAAAGACCAAGGTCTTATTCGACTCTGGAGCTAAAATTACCATTGTAGCCAACACATTTTATGAAGACAAATTGAAAGGGAAGTTTGTTTTACTTAAGCCTGATATCAGACCTTATGCTTATGGAGGTGACCCTATTGAACTGTGGGGATACTTTGTAGGTTTGTTGGAATATGAGGGGCCTTATACCTCAGGCAAAGTCTATGTGTCAATAAAAGGAGACAGTATTTTGAGCTGGTGGCATCAAAGGGATTTAGGTGTAATGTTGGATCCCAACAGCAATCCCCCCAATCATTCTGAAAGACAGACAACCTGTCAAACTCATAGGTCATGATACTACACTACAAGATAAACTAAAGGAAGATTATCCCCAGGTTTTCAGTGGGAAACTAGGTTGTCTGAAGGGTTACTGCCACAAGATCAAGCTTGTTCCAGGTTCAGTTCCTATTTCTAGCAAGGTGCGTAATGTTCCCTTTGCGGTGAAAGAAGAAATGCGTTGTGAACTGGAAAAACTTAAGTCTCAAGGCATTATTGAAGAGGTTGAAGGGGCAGCTTGGTTGACGCCAGTCGTGGCTGCGAGGAAAGCTGATGGTTCATTAAGATTATGTGTGGACCTTAGACAACTTAACAAGTGTGTCTTAGTGGATAAATATCCTATTCCTAATATTTCTGATCTATTGATGATGGTGGGTAAAGCTAAAATTTTCAGCACAACAGACTTAACCTCTGCATATCATCAAATTTTGCTGGAGGAATCGTCTAAAGACCTTACTGTGTTTGTTACGCCTTTTGGTACCTTTTGGTATGTCAGGTTACCTTTTGGCCTTGTTTCGGCAGCCTCTGTTTTTCAGCTTGCCATGGCGAAGGTTTTGCACAATGTACTAGGTATCTGTGTATATCAGGACGATATACTGGTGTATGGATGTGACGAGTGTGAACATAGTATTAGGGTTAGGCAAGTTCTGGACAGGCTTAGTGCACATAATCTCACCATCAAGTTGGACATGTGCAAGTTTGGTCTCGGTGAGATTGATTATCTAGGTCATTCTATAACCGCTGATGGTGTGGTTCCTAAGGCAGAACTGGTAGACACTATTAAGAATTTGGCTTCTCCTTCTTCTGAGGAAGAACTTATGCGTTTCCTACGGATGGCCGAATATTATAATAAATTTATAAAGAACTCTGCTGAAGTCAGTTTCAACATGAGGAAAAGTGGGCTAAATTTGAGTGGAGTAAAGAGTGTGAAAAATAATTCTGTGAGATCAAAACTAAACTCTCGCAGGCTCCCAAACTTCGCAATTTTGATCCCAGTAAACCTTCTGTCATCACTACTGACGCGAGTCTTAAGGACCTCGGTGCTGTCTTACAACAAAGTGGTTCTGGTCCTGATGGTACTATTATGTTTATTTCTAGGAGTCTCAAAGGAGCTGAGTATAGGTACTCGGTCATTGAGAGGGAGCTTCTGCGGTCCAATAGGCTGTCAAGAAATTTAGGAAGTTTTTGTGGGGCACTTCTTTTATGATTAAGACGGCCCACAAACCTTTGTGTGAGATTTTTACTGAAAAGGGCATTGATTTAATCTCTCCTAGGATATCCAAGTGGGTTGTTAGTCTGCAGGGATATAATTTTTTTGTGAAGTATATTCCTGGTTTTGAAAACATCGTAGCGGACACGTTATCTAGGTTGGTCCCCGTGACCAATTTGTAACAACAGAATGATTTGGCATCCAATAAGTCTACGGACTTTGTTTGCGAAATTGACTATGAAGTAAAGTATGAAGTTTTCAGAAAAACAGTGCCGAGAAGCTATTGTTGAGGATGAGATTTTTCAAGGTGTCATGAAACTTATTTGTGCAGGTTGGCACCATAAGGAACAAGGAGGGATACTTTGTAAAGATTTTTGGTGTATAAGAGACCAATTGTCTTCCAGTGATGGTATGTTGTGGAGAGGAAATTGTCAGGATCCATCGGACTGCCCACCACCTTCCGCACTCCAGCAGTAGTGGGGGAACTATTCAGGGTGAACCCCAGGGCGCTAGGTGCATTTCCCTCACTTACATCCTACCTAGGAAGACTGCCTGTCGGGTGGGGGCTCCTAGCAGGTTCTCAACACATATCTCTCGCCCTCGGCTCGTCCCCTCTTTTACTCCCCGTGTTCCCTGAGGAAGAAAAGCTGACTTATATTTCTTTAATTCTCTGCTCCGGTATGTAGTGGTGTTTTCCTTATCTTTGTTTCCAGGCCACGCCAGAGCTCGACTCAGCAACCTCCATGACTCAGCAGCCTCCGTGACTCAACAAGCCTCCGTTACTCAGTAACCCCCATGACTCAGCAGCCTCCATGACTCAGCCCATGACTCAGCAACCTCCATGACTCAGCAGCCTCCGTGACTCAACAAACCTCCATGAGTCAACAAACCTCCATGACTCAGCAGCCTCCCTGACTCAGCAACCTCCATGACTCAGCAGCCTCCGTGACTCAGCAACCTTAAGTTTCCTGTTGAAGATCCTGCGGCGTGACGGCTCTTCTCTGCAGGTGCTGGTCGGACGAGTCCTGTTCCATCCTTACTGCTGCTACTCACAGATAAGTCTAAATCCTTTTTGGGCTACATTTAACTCTTGTGCTCAGTGGAATTCCATTGTTTTAACTCTCGGCTCATTTCTGGTTATCGGGGAGATCTTGGGCAACTGCGCACGAAACTCTTCGCAGTCAGAGACTTCCTGACTTCGTTTCCTATATCACAGTTCCCTCTTGTTCCCACTCAGCTTACTTTACGCTACTTGCCTGGATTTTGGTCATTTCCTCTTCATATCATTTATGTAATTCGTGCATAGTCCTTGTTGATAGAAGTGTATATTATTATTGCAGTGTTTATTGTTATCCTGTTACGTCTCTGTTTTTTCTCGCTGAAAGAAGGTCTTGGTAATGCTCTCAAGCCTTGGACATACTTCAGCTGAAAGATACAGATTATGTCTTATCTCATTGAAATAAGAATGTATGGTGTGCTTATGTGTAATCTTCGTTGGCACAATATTGTGTGAGTGTGTATTTATCTTTGGCGCAATATTGTGTGAGTGTGTATTTATCTTTGGCACCATATGGTGTGAGTGCAGTTCTTATTTATTCTAATCCTTCTTTTATCGTGACCCAATGCAGAAGTTTATGAATGATATATGTCATTGATTATTTGTGTTCTTATTGATGTCTTCTACTACTGCTGCAGGAGCTGGTCTCCATACTCATTCCTAGCTTTAGGACAGATGTCCCAGATTGTTCTGTGACCCAGAGTTTGCTTCTCCACCGGCACGAACGCGCACCAGTTGTTTCTTTATTTTAGCTTTTTGTTTTAACTCATTATTTTAGTTTATTGTTAACTGAGATTATCAGATGAGCACTGGTGTCTCCGATTCAGTCTTCGTCGGATGATTTCTGGGGATTGTTGGGGTCCAGTTGCCTCTGCGTGTCCAGCAGAGAGAAGAACGCGTTCCAACGTTCATCTTCCCAGATTGGTTCCTGATAGGAATAGGTTGATTCCTCCTCTTACTTTATGAGCTGCTGGATCAAGCACATAAATGTCATCTTGGCATTTCAAAAACTAAGGAGAGATTGCTCTCTACTTACTGGTGGCCTAGCATGGATCTCCAGGTGGAATGCTTGGTGAGAGAATGTGTTCAATGCTCTTTGAGTGAGAAAAGTATGAAAACAAGAACCCATCCCATGGTTGTCAGAACGCGTCCAAGTGGACCGTGGAAGGACATTCCTTTGGACATTCTGGGTCCTGGACATGGTGATGGTCAGGATACCTATGTCATTGTAGTGATGGATCTTTTTTCCAGGTGGCCTGAAATAAACTTCTCTAGGGGTGTGGACACGAAGACTTTAATTAACTTCTTGAACGATTTGTTTACTAGAGGGGGTTTGCCAGAAACTGATAATGGAGTGCAGCTTGTTTCGAAAGAGATGCAGGATTTTCTACAGTGGTGTGGGGTATTTTATAAAAAATGTGCCCTCTATCATCCTGAGTCGAATGGAACTGTAGAAAGGTTCAACAGGGACCTTAAAGAAACCATCTCATTGGCAAAGAACAACTGTCTCAATTGGAAGGAAGAGGTTTCAAAGAGGGTTGGTGTGTACAGGTTCTCACCTTACACGACTACAGGAAAGTCTCTGTTTTTCCTGTTTCATGGAAGGCATCCGGATACGTTTTTGGAACCTCCTTGGGTGAATAAGTTTCTCACTGATAAGCATGACAATACCGACACTGAAGGTTGGAAAAAAAGGAAGATGAGAAGTGCAAGAATAGCATAATGCATTATGATATGAGACATGCCGTCAAGACCACAAAAGTTGCTGTGGGGGATTTTGTGAGGATTAAAAAACCTGGATGGTGTGTAACTGGATCTAAGTTTTGTAAACCGTTGAATGGTATTAAGATTTTTATTAATGCTATCAAAACCTCCGATCATAGGGTGTGGAATCTTAGCAGAGTTGTTGGGTGTAGGGGGAGGAAGTTGGGAAATGACCAAAGTGATGGTGAGTGTGAGGATGATGAGGGATTCTGTAAAGAAAGTGATGTTGTTTCTCCAAAGAAAACAAGAAGGGAAACTTGTGCTCCCCCATATTTGGATGACTATGTTGTTATAATCTCCTCATGTACAAGTGATTTCTGTACCTCTTCCGTTACTCTAGTTTCTATTATATTTTTATGTGATATGCAATTTTCTTATGTTTTCAAGTTTAGTTTTTTTGAGTTAGTGTTTTATGTTTCTGTATTAGTGAGGGAGATGTGTGGTAATGTGCTTTAGCATTACATCACATGTCCATGTTCTAGAATGCTGGCTAGCCCTAGCCTGAAGAATGTTCTCTGCACTTGAGCAGAACCTGTGGGCAGGGCCAATTGGGTGGCTGAGCTGTTGTTCTATGAGAAATACTTAATAAACCTTCTATCAACAAATCAAGGCTTCACCTCATCATTGAAGGAGAAACCCACTTTTCAACACCCTCACCCCCGTCAGCCTACATTACATTCAAGACTTACTGTTTCATTTACAAAGATTTTTTCTTGCTCATCTCCAAGATGAGACAATGTTTACAATCTAATATGCTTTGCATTTCAAACTTCAAGATGTTGCTGCACTATCACAAATAAAGGAGATTGTGTTAAACGTGTGGCCTCAATAACTTTCTTAACCAAAGGCACATGTAATACTGGACAGATTTGCATTGTAGAAAGAAGTTTATTCTTGATGGCTAATGGATTAATCGCCTTATCAACTGGAAAAGTCCCATGTTTTTTGGTTTAGATTTATCTCCTCCTTCAATTTAATAAAACTAGTTGAATCCCAAACCTGATGCCCAGGTATCCATAAGGGGGAATACTGCTTATATGTTTCTTTTGCTATTTTCAGTTTTTCTCATGTTTTTTGTGAACAACTATAATGTGTTCTAAGGACTCTTAAATGGCAGGCTCTCTCTGGATTAGCTCACCCTTCAAAACCATATGAGGATGAAAACCATAATTACAGAAATTGGTGAATATTTACATGTCGAATGAGTGGCATTAATGCAGGCAAACTCCACCATTCAAAATAGCATAACCCAATTGAACAGGTTTCTTACCTTCAATAACGCATTATCTGGTAGAGACTTAGGGGCATATTTACAAGCCCCTATTGCCACAGGAGCGTCACTTTTTTCGATGTTCCTGTGGCGATACGGGCTTCGCCTTATTTACAACTTAACGTGGCTTAACGCTGTCTTGTAAATAAGGCACCCTTTCACATTATACTTAGCCGGAAAGTAGTGGGCAATGGGTGTTGTGGTGGGCATTCCATTGATTTTGACGCTGCCCCATATTTACAAGGGCGGCGTAAATATGGGGCAGCACCAAAATTAAGATTAAAAAAAACCTGGTCTTAACACGGCGCAACGAGGAGAAATGCTTTTTTCTCCTCGGTTTTGCTGTTTCTATGTGTGCTGCATTGTGCAGAACACATAAAACAGCAAAACGCCATGCATGATTGTTTATGTGCAAGAAGGGGTCCCTTCCTGCACATAAACAATCATTTTCAAAATGACGAGTTGCAACTTCTATGTGTGCTGTACAAAGCAACACACATAGAAGTTACAAATTGCCATTTAAAATTGTTTATGTGCAGGAAGGGACACCTTCCTCCACATAAACAATCATTCCCACAACGCAGGCAAACTTGCTCTATGGTGCAAGGGTGCCTGCGTTGGCGCTAGGCAGCTGTAATTAGCGCCAGTGCAGGGGGAAACGCAGGGCTGCACCGTATTGTTTTAATTACGGTGCAGCCCTGCGTTTCAAAAGTGGCAGAGAGTGGTGTTAAGCCAAGAAGGCCAATGCTGCGCTCCGTCACTTTTCTTGTAAATATGCCCCCTTGTCTAGCCGCAGATTCCTTACCTTAGAATATTCCCCATGCGCCAGACTGGATCTGGAAATATTTTTGCAATCCCATTGTGCGCCAGTAGGTGGCATCATTCAGCTCTGCGAGGTGACGACAGCTTAATCCGTGCCAGAAGTGACGTGCGCAGAACCAAGTAGGTGCCACATCAGCATTCTGATTTCAGTTCTTGACTGTTTTCCGCTCCAGAAGCACAGAGCCAAACTGAGGAGAAATGACTAGTGTGCCAAAGTGATGTCCTGAAAGATCTCTTTTATTGTAAATCACATACAGTACACAGAATGGGGATGGGAGGGTTGGTAAGAAATCTGCAGCTAGAGTTTCTACTAAATAAGGCGTTACCGAAGGTAAGTAACTTGTTCGTCCCAACTGATAGAGACTTCTAGCCACAGAGTCTTTACCTTAGAATAGATGCCAAAGCAATTGCTTCCTGGAGGTGGGGCTGTGTTACACGAAGAAGTCCTGGAGGACCGAACAGGCGAAATGCCCATCATGCCGGACCTGACTATCTAGGCAGGAGCGTTTGGCAAACATGTACAGTGATGCCCACGTGGCTCCCTAATACATTTCCAGAACTGTGACTCCACTCACCAACACAGTGTTTGCAGCTGCAGCTCTGGTAGAATGAGCTCTTAAGCCTTCTGGGGACTGCTTTTTGCCACTGTGAAGCAGATTTTAATACAAATGATAAACCATCTGGAAATTGTTCTTTTGGGAACTGCTTTGCCTTTGAGAGTTGCTCATCCACCTGGAAATCTTTGGTGCTATCGATATAAAAAGACTGCTCTTTCTGGGTACAGATGGTGGAGTCTCTCCTCTTCCTTGGTAAGATGAGGGGGGGTCGAAGAAAGTAGGAAGTGTAATACTCTGCTTGACATGTAAAGGTGTCACCACCTTTGGCAACAAGGATGCTCGAGTTCTAAGAACCAGCTTGTCTGGGAAGGAGGAATTGTACAGGGGATTAACGGAAAGTGCTTGCAATTTGCTAACCCTCCAGGCAGATGTGATCACCACAAGTATGAAAGTTTTGATGGTCAGCAGTCTAAGAGGGCAGCTGTGCATAGGCCCTAAAGGTGAACATTTGAGGAAGGTCAAGACTAAATTCAGGTCCCATTGGGACATAATGAAGGGCGGAAAAGGAAACATATGTTGCAAACCTTTAAGCAAAAGAATCATAACAGGTGACATGAACAGGGAAGGTTGATACGGCAACCGCAGGAAGGCAGAAGTGGCAGAAAATACTCCTAAACCATGCCCAAAGAAAAGCCTTGCCGGGCTACCGGATAGAACAAACAGCTGAACTTCAGACAAGGGTGCAAAGGATCAGCAGATTTTGATGGAGGGACGCTTGGCTGCCAAGATGACATCACTCTCTTCAGGAGAGAGGATAAACACTCTCACCTGTTGCCGCTCAATCTCCATGCATGTACGTTCGGGTGCAGAACCCTGCCCTGCTGCTGCAACAGGAGATCCTCCCGAAGAGGCAGCCTGATCTGAGGACAGATGCTCATGCTCAGAAGTTCGGGATACCAGACTAGTCTTGCCCAATCTGGGGCCACCAAGATGACTTGGATCAGGTCATTCTTGATCTTCTTGAGAACTCTGAACAGGAGTGGTATAGGCGGGAAGGCGTTCAGGAGTCCTGAGCTCCAATCAAGACTAAGGGGTATATTCACAAGAACGTGTGATAACTACAGCAAGAGTAGCGTAACGCAACTTTCAATAACGCAGCCTATCACGGGAAAATAACCCCGTGTCAACGTGGAATTCACAACAAGGCGGTAGCATGCGATAGTCACCAGATAACGCGTCAAATGACAGCATGCAAATCAACACCACTCCCAAAAAATGCGAAACGCGAGAAACCATGCGATGAGGCCAATCGCGGAGCAAAAAGCAGCGAAAAGCAGCCTCAGGCCTGCAACTCCCACGCGTCTGGCGGGCAATTGCACCATAAAAACCACAGGCACAACACACCAGAAACAAGCCAAAGCACGTAGCAACATCCATGCACCGTGACCCAGCGCAGAGGGCAACGCGAACCCCACAACCCCCACAGACCACCAGCAAGGAACAAGTGGGTCGGGGAAGGCCAAGGAGAAAATGGAGAGGAAGACGGGGTGCAGACCGCAGGAAAACAAGACCAAGGCCACGGAGGCGACAGAACACTACCAGCAAATGACCCACAAGCAGACCGCCTGGAATGCAGTCGCAGAGCCCAGGAGGCCAATCCAGGAGGCCAAGAGGCTCCGCCAGGACGTGACAACCTAAACCAGGTACAAACCCGCTGCCAACAGGAAGGCAGCAACGGCGACAGGAGGTGGCAGTCCAGCGACACAGGAGGAGCAGGAGGAAAGCCAGACCACAGTCATCAGTGTGGAGAGGGTGCAAGGAGTAAGGAGTACGGACACAGCTCGACAGGACCTGACACAACAACAGGGTGAGGATCCAACAGGGACTGGGGGGACCGGGGGTGATGGGCACAATGCCACACATGCACAATGAGGTGTAACACACTGCACACCCACATTTACCCAGGGACATGTCCCCCATCCCCGTGGTACACTGCAGCACACACACATAGCAATCACAGCACATACCATGACAATGTGGCACAAAGTGCAACACCCACACTGCAGAACAGGGGACACAACTGGGTCCACCCAGGCGCAGAAACAGAACAATCACATTGGACAGAGCAGGGAACTGTGAGATGCACATCTACCCCTACAACCCCACATCAGCCATGTAGGCCAAATGTACACTGTCCCAACTCAAATAGCCACCACCGCCCAAACAGTCACAATGTACATTGTCACACAGTCTGCATGTCAACAAGAACAAGGCGCCAACACAATGCCCATGCACCTCCCCTTCACAATGCAGAGGGACAAACAACACCTCCAGCAGGTCTGAACAGACAACCCATCACTGATGCCCAAGACGAACACCACACCCCGACCCCGATGCCCTACAACAGCCCATGGACATCCCACACAACACACCACCAGGACCAGGGCAGACAAACTACTCAGAGGAGAACCCAGCCCCTGCAACAGACCACACAGCATGAAGCACCCGCAATCACGGCTGCCTCACAACACTTCACCCACCCACACATGGCACCCCAATGCCAGGTGGCAGAACGCCAAAAGGAGGTGGCCCAACAGGTGAGGGTGTTGCCGAACCCATGGAATGCGAACTAGAACACATACGTGGGTGCCCAATACCCTTCAGGGACCACCTACACCCCACAAAGGAGACCCACACCTCCACAGAGACACATGCACATATCACGTTGAACTGGCTACTGGCAAGTGCGCCCGGCCCCTTTATTGGCAGGGCCACATGTACAGTGACGCCTGTGCTGGATGTGTGTGGGGTGAGTATAAGCCAGCCCGCACGGAGTGCCTGGTGCTGGCAACAACCTGAAAAGTGGACACCAGTGTAATGGAAACAGAAAACACCAGCATAACAGAGTCAATTGCAGAGCAACATGGAGGGATCCATAGTAAGGACAGAGGTCACCCAATATTCAGTCTGGACGTTCCGTGAGTTGCATTGCACTGAGGTAGGGGCACTAGAGAAGAGTGCGCTCATGTGAAGGAATTGCTAGGATTGTGTCCCTTCGGGTTAGTCCTGATGCAGATGCAGTGGGGTGTGGTACACCTGCATCAACTTCCCCATCAATGTCCCAGGTCTCCCACACTGCCTGAGGTGACAGTTGCGTCCGCAGTCCACAGCGCAATACCCAGTATCAGATCCGGGTGTGTAGCTTGACTACCGCCACCAGTCTGCATTCCTGCCTTGGGGCTGCTGCCACCTGCCCTCCCATTGTCTGTGCCTTCTCCCGTCCGCACACTTGACACATCCTCCTCCTCATGGTCCCAGGTCTTCCCCACTGCATGAGGGGACATTGCTGCGCAACCTCACAACAGCACAAAACTCAATCAGTAACGGACAATGGCTTGCGGTGCACTGAGTCACTGGCACCTGGAGGCACCTGGAGTGCCTGCTGCCCTGCACATCGGCCTGTGCAGGGCAGCAGGCCGATGATGGCATCCACGACAGGTCTGGGCAACTCCGTGGGTCTGTCAGGACCACCCTTTCGACTCTGGCAGATGGCGGTTGAAGGTGGTCCTTGCGGTGGTGGCGTGTGCCTCCTGCGGTGATGTGACGTCCGGGCCGGTCAAGACTCGATGCCATGTGTGGGCCCTTGTGGCCCGCAGTTGGGGCCGGAGGAGGCGGATAGCGCAGGGCCACAGACACATGGCGTTGATGACCCCAAGACCATCGCTACAGAGGCCATTCAATGTCTCAGAAGAAGGGGTCCCAGGCCTGACCAGCACAGAGTTAGTGGCCTCGGATGCACTGCGGCCGGCACAGGCACCCAGCCACGGGACGGTGACTTGCGGTGCAGTCAGATGGGCCATGCGACCTGAGCGGGTCCCCATCAATGTCCGAGGTGTATGTTGCGGAGGGTTTCGGGGGACAGTGGAAGGTGTCCTCCAGGGCATGATGCGGAAGTTCTGATGTCATCTGGAAGCAGCAAATGGAGGAGTGGAAAGCGCAACCCTCGTTTTCACCAACAATTCGGGATCAGCTACATGAGGATGTAAACTAGCCCCTAGTCCATAGACTCAAACGCCCCCAATGTACGACCAGTGAGCGTCCATGAATGACGGGGAACAAACTCAGTGGCACAGGTGCTGGGAGGGGATGCAGTCTGCGATGATGCCTGTACACAGATGTGAACTCCAAGAATGCCAAATCAAGGCGCTGTGACCTACTGGACTGCAGTGTAGGCCGGAGGCAGCGGTCAGCAGTGGCCCACAGCCACGTGTTGTTGGCTCGCGAGGCACAGAGTTAGTGACACAGTGGCAGTTGTCGGTAGTGTGCAATCACCTCCGTGACGATGAACCTGTTCCCTCCGGCCTGTAATGCGTAATCCTCTTACGCCCCTCCGTGCGTGCGAAGACATGTATTCAGCCTTTTGAATTACCGATGTTCAGTTCCAATTCAGTGATCCCACTCGAGCGCAGCGTAGGCCGAGGGCAGTGGTCCGCATAGGCCCACAGACATGTGTGGTTGTGATGCCATGCACAGACTTGTTGCGACCACATCGAAGGGTGTATGGTGAATAGTTCTCTGCCTCAAATAATGTTCACTGCCATGGTGTAATCAAGACTCAGTTCCAAATGTGTGACCTACCTGACCGTGTTGTAGGCCTGAGGCAGCGGTCAGCACGGCCCATTCACCGAGTGTCGCTGGCATAGGTTGGATGGCCCCACCGGCCTGTGTAGTTCAGGTTCAGTGGCACCACGTGTAGCAGCCTGGCGTTGAACAGGGTTAGTGGCACCACGTGTAGCAGCCTGGCGTTGAACAGGGTTAGTGGCACCACGTGTAGCAGCCTGGCGTTGAACAGGGTTAGTGGCACCACGTGTAGCAGGCTGGCGTTGAACAGGGTTAGTGGCACCACGTGTCGCAAGATGCCCATATGGAACTATGCCTCACTGAACTGGGGGGTCTGGTGCTGTGGCCACTGGCCGGGATATGGGGTCACTGCCATTCATGACTCAAGACACAGTTCCACATGTGGGACCTACTGGTCCGAAGAGTAGGCCGGGGGCGGCAGTGGAGTACGTCAACGAAAAAGGAATAAAGCGGGCCGGTGTCGTGGCAGCCGTGATGGTCTGAGGTGGCTGCCAAGGCCTCGGGCTTGTGGCTTGCGCCGGCACGTGGTGAGCCCTCCTTGACACACGCCGGTGTCGGAAGGTGATCAGTGTGGCCTGGCTGCGCAGGGGCTGGCATGATGGGTTCGTGGACCAGCGTGCCGGGGTCCGGCAGGCGCACGGCATCTCAGGCAACTCCGCTCACGAGGATGGCGTCGGCCTCGTGGCGAGGTGGGAGGCGCCGCCCTGGCAGAGACGTGGGTCTTTCCGGAAGTGGACCACGCCCAGGCCTACGTGGTTTTTATTCACACCCCTATGCTGGCGTGGCGTACGCCGGGCCATCCCACTCCGCTGACGCTTAGGGGGGGGCGTAACAGGCAACATTTCCGCGAGGTCCCCCACTGGCTGTGGTGACATGGTGGCGTCCACTGTCCACTACACTCCATACGCAAGCGGTGTATGTCGCCATGGATATGGGTGTGTTCTGCATACTGCGAGGTGTCCAGCACATCTCCGGCACTGTTGGCATTGTGTACTTTCCCAATCATGGTTCTACTGCATCCTTCACACATGCCTGGTTGCCACCTCTCCCCACATTCGGCTAGTATGTGGCTGAGGTGCCATGCCGTTGCTGGCTCATTTTCAGGGCTTGCCCATGTGGACATTGTAAGTTGTTCTGTCGTGTCTGGTGGGTGGGCATATTGTTGTGCCTGTTGTATGAGATTTTGTGACGTGTGCATTGCCAGAGTTGTGAGTTGCATGGTTGTGGTGTTGAGGTGTGTGGGGTGTTCATTTGTATATTGCCAAGGGGCTGTACATTTCCCTTGTTGCCATCCTGGGAACGCTGGTTGATGATGGACTGTCGGAGGATGAAGGTATCATGCACACTGGCTGTGTATTTGAAGGCAACATTGTTGGGTGTTCCACGGTGTTCTGTTGCTGCCTGCACATTGGAGACGTGTGCTTCCTGTTGCGGTGATTGTGTGCTGTGTCACCAGGGGGCACAGGTAGTACATGTGTGCTGTGTGTTGCCCCCAACACGTGCGTGCATCCTGCTATGGCGAATGGTCCTTGCTTGGTCTCCAGCGGATCCTGCGCATTGTGTTGTACGTATGGGGACTGGGGTACCAGGGTGATGGTGATGTCCAGGACAGGTGTGGGGGACTTGGATGTGGCTGGCTGTGGGACTCCTCCGACTCTGGCGGGTGTTGGATGGGGGGTCTCAGGGGCCAACAGGTGCAGCCACGCCATCAGCTTTGTGTGGGGTGGGATGTTGGTTGTCCGCTGTGTTGTTGCCGTAGGCCTGTTAGGCGATGATGGTCAGGATGCGTAGGTTGGTTGTCCCTTTCTGCCTGGAGTGGAAGGTGACATTGTCAGATGTTGGGTCTGTGCGGTTGGTATGATTCCTGGGGTTCCGCTGTCTTTGTCTGCGCTGCGTCTGTGTTGGTCTGGGGGGGGGGTGTTCTGGGTGTGGGATGGGGTCCTGAGGTGGTGGGGGTGGGTGTTGTGGACCTCTTGGGTGTCCGGGCTGCATGATGTGTGGCTCCATGGCATCTGTTGCCCTTCGGTTGTGGCCCTGGGCTGTGCTCCCTTTTGTGGTGCTGGCTGCCGTCGGACTTTACACCAGGTCAGAGCAGGTGTAGATTTCCTGGTGCCAACGCGCCTTATCGCCTGTTTTGTGTTTTTATCGCGGATGTGGGTGGTCGTTGTGAATGTTGAGGTGTGCTGTTGTCTCGGCTTTTGTCACGGGAACGCCTACTCTGCATCTCATTAGCGATATTTGTGAGGGTCCTCTGTGGCGATGTTTTTGGCGGCTGCTATCGCGGGTATACTGGTGCTGTGGGCTGTTAACACCGGCTTGTGAATGGGGGGGTAAATTTATCACGACTTTGGCTGCGATAAAGTGCCGTTAATTCGGCGATGGCTCCTTCTGAATATGCCCCTCAATGCGTCTCTGAGCGAGAGCCTTCTTGGAAACTCCAGCACGCAGAAGTGCTGATATTGGGCTTTCTCAGCAATGGGGAATTGATCAAACCAAGGTTCTCCCCAATCTCTGAAGAGACATTGCACCACCTCCGGATGGAGATCCCATTCGTGATCTGCAAGGCATCAACAGCTAAGTTCATTTGCTCTGGTGGTCAGAGAACCTGCTGGATGTTGAATCACCAGGAAAATGTCCTGATGTTCCAGCCATGTCCAGAGGTGTAGGGCCTTTTGACACAAGTCTGGAAATCGCTCTCTTTTAGTCTCCCCTTGCAAAACAAAGAAGCCAGTTGTAAGAGGTGTGCCGAAGAAACTCGTATTGAATAGTAACGCGCAGGTGCACATAACCACATCGCTCAGGTGGCTATGATAAGAGTGGACAACTTACACAGATCTGCAAGGTTATCCATACATGTGGCACAAGCTAGTGCTGTGCAAAATATTTACAGAAGGAACAATCCCTGACACAAAAACAAGGTTGAGGTTTGTTTCCGATCCTCAAATACTGACATATAATGAAACAAACGAGCACAAATATTATCAGGGGAGATAGCTTCTTCCTTAAGACATTGGCAGACAATCAAACAAACGAGGATAAACATTATGGGCCAGATGTACGACCATTTTTGCATGCGCAAACGGGTTTGCGAACCCGTTTGCGCATGCAAAAACAGCATGAGGAATGTACAAACCCTATTTTGCGACTCGCAATTTTTGCGACTCGCAAAATAGGGTTTTGCGACTCGCTATTAGGAAGGGGCGTTCCCTTCCTAATAGCGAGCGCAACCCTATGTAAGAATGTTTTGCGTCCGCATTTGCGGGCGCAAAACACTCACAAATTACCACCCTCTTCAAGAGGATGGTAATGGGGTCGCAAAAGGGAAGGAGTCCCCAGGGCACCCCTTCTCCTTTGGAAATGCAGGGGGAAATAATTTTTAAGGGCAGGCAGTGGTCCCAGGGACCACTACCTGCCCTTCAAAAATTAAACGAAAACATTTCTTTTTTTTCTTTTTTAAATGCATCCCGTTTTCCTTTAAGGCAAACGGGCTGCATTTAAAAAAAAAAAACTGCTTTATTTAAAAGCAGTCCCAGACATGTTGGTCTGCTGAGCCCAGCAGGCTACCATACCTGGGAGGGCCTGCCATTCCCAATGGGGTCACAAAGTGCGAGAGGCTCATTAATATTCATGAGCCTCTCTATTTGCGACGCCATTGGGACTCGCTAACAGTGTGAAAAACACTGTTGTACATTGGAAATAGCGCCTCGCAAATTGTGAGTCACAAAAAACTCGCAATTTGCGAAGCGCTATTTCCACGGTCGTAGATCTGGCCCTATAAGTTGACTTTGCTTGTTACTTCTCCTACAACTGCAGACAATTGAACAATCAAGTATAAACATTGCTAGATTGGCCTCAGACAGGCAAAGAGCAGGTATGTCAACACCAGGGGGGAGTTTTCCTAAGCTTTTGCGCCGTGTTTGCGTCACAAAAGTGACGCAAAATAATTTTTTTGTAATTTACTTTCCAGCGCTAAACTTGTTTAGCGCTGGAAATAACGTAAAAGTAATGCGAAGCAGCGTATTGCGCTGCTTCACGTTACTTTGCACGATGGGGGCGTACCAAGGGTGGTGCATGGGAGTTCCCATGCAACCACCCAAGGTTTCTCACGCTAAACCCAATTTACTAAAAACAGTAGATTGGGTTTAGCGTGAGAAAACAGTGCCCTTTTCAACTAGGCGCAAGGAAGGAGAAATGCTTCCTTTTCCGACTTTGCATGCGTACTACACTGTGCAGCACGCATACAAAGTGGGAAAAGCTTTTCCTTGTGTCTAGCATAGTATTTTGTACAGGAAGGGTACCCTTCCTGTACAAAATCTATGCTGGACTCATGCACACACCGTAGCGCTACGGCGCTAAGGTGTGTGCATGGCGCACGGCAGCTGTAATCAGCGCCGGCGCAAGGGAAAGGGGAGGAGAGAGCCATGTCTTTGAAGATATGGCGCTCTCCTGCTTCCTCCCTGTTGCGCAACGCAGCGCAGCCTCGCGAGGGGCTGTGCTGCGTTGCATGACTTTTTTGTAAATCTCCCCCCAGGTGTGTAAAGACACGAGCAAAACAAGTCTGTTTGTGCTGACTTTAAAACATGTCAGCAAGGCACCAAAGTTCGTCAACAGAAACAAATTCAGGGAACTACAAATGGAAGAACTGATGTTTAAAATAACTAATACAAATACATTTTACACACAGGGTCAACAACTCTACTCTGTCCTGCTTGTTGCAATACCACATGGCGGTGGTATTTGTCTGTGAACACCTGAGCTAGCCTTTCCTTGATGGAAGGAACAAAGGCTTTCAATGCCAAACAGATCGCTCTCGGTTCCAACAGGTCGATGTGGAGCTGAGCCTCCGCCCAAGACCAGAATCTTCTGATCTCCACTTCTCCCAGATGGCTGCCCCACCCCAGAATTGGCGCATCTGTCACTACTATGAGCTCCGGATGGGAAAGGGGTCTGCCACTGACCCAATTGCAGTCCATGAGCCACCACTGCAGACTTTTTGCAGTTCCCCTCGATATCTGGACCACATCGGAAAGATTCCCCTAATGCTTTGCCCACTGGTCCTGGGTTGCTTGTGTTCCAGTTCAGGGGGGACCTGGCTTTGCAGTTCGGCTGGATTCTTCCTATTGGAGCAGGGTCAAGACTGATTTGCATGCAGCTGGGTGCAAACTGAGGTAGCATGGTGTGCAAAATAACGATGGATTGGAATGCAGTCCGAGTGATAACCCGTGACTGGGATTAATTCAGGCATTCAATCCATCACTGTTTTGTATACTTATTGTGTCGCCCCAAGTAGGATGGGTATGCCCAGACGTGTGTCCCGTGCACAATGTGTCACTGGAACCAAGCTGTACCTAGCTAATGAGCCTACCAGTAGGGCAAAACTGGTCCTGTGTTGCTTGTATTCTGGTTCAGAGAGGACCTGACTTGGCAGTTTGGCTGGACTGTTCCTATTGGAGCAGGGTCCAAACTGAGGAGGCATGGTGTGCAAAATAACGATGGATTGGAATGTGGCCCAAGTGATTACCAGTAGAAGAGATTAATTGAAGCATTCCATCCATCACTGTTTTGTATACTTACAGTGTTGCCCTAAGTGGGATGAGTATGCTCAGATGTGGGTCATGTGCACACTTTGTCACTGGACCCAAGCTTTACCTGGCTGATGAGCCCATAACTATGGCGAAACCAGTCCTGGGTTGCTTGTATTCCAGTTCAGGGAGAACATGGCGTGGCAGTTCGGCTGGACTGGCCTATTGGAGCAGAGTCAAGACTGCTTTGCATATAGCTGGGTCCAAACTGAGGTGGCATGGTGTGCGAAATACCGATGAATTGGAATGCGGCCCAAGTGATTACCGGTGGATGAGATTAATTCAAGCATTCCATCCATCACAGTTTTGTATACTTATTGTGCCCACTGGGACTACAAATTCCACTGCAGGACCGCATATGCCAACAGGCATGTTTTACCAACAGGAGCAGGTGGCAATGAGGTCCGGCAGCCTCAGAGTCAGTCTCAATTGAAACATTAGAATCATAGCCCGAATATCCTGGACTCGCTGTTCCAGAGGATGATCCTAAAACTGCACTGTATCTAGAACAGTTCCAATGAAAGGGAGCATCTAAGAGGGAGACTGGTGTGACTACAGCACTTTTATAGTACACCCTAGTGAGTGCAGGAGGTTCGCTGTAGTCTGGAAGTGGGAGATGACTGCCTGAAGTGATCCCGCATGGAACAGGGAGTCGTTGAGGTAGGGGAAGGAACCCCTGACCACTGCAGATGTGCTGCAACCACCGCCATCCCCTTGGTGAACACCTGATGGATGCTGGTAAGGCTTAAGGGGAGCACAGCGAACTGATAATGCTCTTGGCCTAGGTAACGCCTGTAGGCAGGCAGGATTAGGATATGGAAGTAAGCATCCTGAAAGTCCAACACTACCATCCAGTCTCCAGGGTCGAGGGCAGATAAGACCTGAGCCAAGGTGAGCATCTTGAATTTTTCCTTATTTAGGAAGTAGTTGAGAGGGCGTAGGTCTAACATGGGATGGAGGCCTTCGTCCTTCTACAGCACCAGAAAATGTAGCGGTAATAGCAACCATGACCTACTTCTGATGCCCGTACCCACATGATGGCTTCTTTGGCCAGCAGAGCCAATATTCCTGTCACCAGAGGTGGTCCTCTGCCAGCCAATCGGAGAATGGTGGGAAAGGTGGTGAGGTGGCGAAGTGCAGCTGTCATGGAGCGATAGTGAGCCCTAATGAGCTAACAGTGGCCATACTGACCTTGAATATTTACAGATCCCAATTCGCCTTTTTTGATGATGAGGCAAGTCCCATCAAAGGTCATGTCAATAAGGGAGACCTAGACATCCCCCGAAAAGCCAGTACTTCTCAGTACTTCTGACATCAAAGCACCACCAATTAAGTAATGGCCCAGCAAGTTGATCTTATTCAATCCACATCTTATTGTGAACTTCGCTGCATCTCTACCATAATAGCTTGCAAGAGTATGACCCAAACTTCATCCAGGACCCTAGACAGTACTTGGGCAACTGTATCTTGCACTGTATGGGAATAATGGCCCAATAAGCACATGGTGTTCACAGACTGCAGTGTCAGGCTGGTAGAAGAGAAAATTCTTTTACTGGAGGTTCCAGCTTCTCGGATTCCCTATCCAGTGGTGTGGTAGGGAACACACCTGGATTTATCTGGGAGGTTGAGGCCTGGACCACTAAGCTCTCAGGGGTTGGGTGCAGTGAGAGGAAGGCTAGGTCCCCGGGAGCTGGGCAAAGGTGGCGAGCAATGGTCCTGTACAAGGGATTGTATGTACAGGGCTTGACTCAGGCTTGAGCAGGACATCTGTGAGGGCTTCGTTAAAGAGTAGTAAGGATTCTAAAAAGGATACCCCGGGCTGTAGCCCCTCTGTCAAGATGTTGTTCTTGACCTCAATCGTGGGCAGTGTCAGTTCCAGGACCTCATCGGACATCCAGACTACCATCACAAAAGAAGCCCCTTCCTCCGTAGCTACTGTAGGAGCCAGTGTCTGATGAGGTGTCCAGACCACTTGCATCAGTCAAAACCTCGTACCAGGTATCATCAGTCATGGACTCTGCTGGGGGGTTGGAGTAGCCATAGGGATCCTCAGATTCCTTCCATTTGTTTTCCTCAGTGGGCCCTTTAGGGAAATAGGGATGCATCTCCGATTCAGACCGCGTGGGACTGGTCAATGCTGGCCCAGCTCTGTATAAGAATCGGGAATCACAATGGGTTTGGCGCTGATGATTGGCGTCGGTGGTGCAGGGAACGGCACCATTAGAACGGTCCCTGGATGAGGTCAATCCATCCATGAATCCTGAGGGGCCAACTGGCGCCATGGGTGGACCTGCTGGCAAAGCTCCAGTAGAAGACCCTCCTGAACACATGAGGCCCAAAGGCACTTCAGAGGGGTTCAGCCACTCAAATTGTGAATTCAGTGAGTTGGGCGGGGTCGCTCCGGAAAACTCGGGGAAGCACTGAGCAGACCCTGTGTCAGACACCAGTTACACAGGAACAACCTGTGAGCAGGGCCTGGATTTGTGGCGTTATTCCCTCACGTAATCCAAAGTGTGGGAGTGACATGAAGAAGTCGAACAGTGCTTCGACTTATTTGACTTCTTCTTATGGGACTTACCAGAAGAAGTCCTGGAACATGACGGGGGCGCAGATCGACACAAGCAACTCCAGGAGCGGTCCTGTGAACTCCCTCGTGAACGGGACCTGGAGTGGCGCGGAGCATGGCATTGCGAGCAGCCAAGAGCTTCATGGCCCGCTCATGGGGGGCCTTAGGGGTTCATGGTCCGGCACTCCACGTGGGACGCAGAGTCATTGTCCATCTCCAGGAACCCACCAAGTGGGGGTCAGTCACTTACATTTGTCGAAAACAGGCTCCTCAAGCCTTCAACCCAGGAGGTTTCTTCGGGGACATCTTCCAAAAAATAGGGATGAAAAAAGGCACACCAGACTGCGAAGAAACATCGAAAAAATGCATTAAAAAATATGACTGAAGGGTGCTTGTCCGCTTATGGGGTGAAAACAAAGGAACTAAGCTCAGTACGCTGGGGGTGGCACCTAAATAGACATTGCGCACATCACTCCCGATGCGGATGACAAAGACAACACCACACGGAGCCAAACAACGGCACCTACCTGCACGCAAGAGGATTGCTCAAAAATTTCTGGATCCAGTCTGATGTCTGGGGAATACTTTAAGGTAAGGAATCTGCAGATAGAAGCCTCCATCAGATAGTAAAATTCTGCAACAGCTGACTATGAAAATATTGTCCTAAAATTGTTTATATATTCGCTTTGCTTGTTCATCCGTTCTAGTCTGATAACTGGAGGGCAATTGAGCATTAACTCCAATTATTTTGGATATATTTTTCCAAAACTGAGGTATAAATCTGCGATCACAGCTGAAGTTATGCCATGCAATCATACAATCTGTTACAATAAGTTACTGCTAGTGTGGAGGCTTTTGGCAAATTCTTTAAAGGAATGATATGGACCATTTTAGTAAAATGATCTGCTTTTATCAATATGGTGTAACTTTCCTTAGAGGAGGGTAGTTCAACATCCACATGCAGGAATATTGTATACTAAGGACTAGAGGATACTGTAAGGGGTTGTGAGAAACCAGAAGGCGGAGGAATAGAACTTTCCCTGAGAACAGACTATGCAAGTTGAAACAAACCTTCTTGCATCTTGAGCCATATTTTGCCACCAAAAATATCTTTCCAAAAGTTGTATTGTTATGTTTCCTCCAGGATGTCCAACCAGTGGACTGACATGACGCCATTTTAATGCCAGCTCTTGTAGATATTTCATAGGAAAGAATACATTATCTTTTTCATGCAGTAATCCATCGCTGACAATTTTCCCAGGTCCAGTTCAATTTTGTAAGCAATGCTGAAAATATATTTCCATCAACTCTTTGAAGAGATTCTGCCCTATGGTTACCACAAAATGGTCCATATGAAGAATGTATGGTGACCCTATGAATGCACTACCATTCTCTTGTGGAAAACCAAAGCAAGATAGAGTATTTGCTTGGGGGCGCTAGGTGGCGCACGAGCGGAATGGCCGTCCTAGAGTGAGGCTCCCGCAGCCTGGTGCCGAAATCCTGTAGAAGATCCTGCCCAGATGGCCACACAAGCAAACAAACGGGTGATTTAAGGTGCCCAGGTGACGAGGTGTGGGCGGTGTAAGTCTGACGCGGATCTGAGCTGGAGTGGTGCTGCTATCGGCGGTTGCCGATTTTACCGCTGTAAGGCCCGGAGTGCTCTGGAACTGTGGTGAGGCACGGACCGCTACGCAAGAGCCGCGGTTCCCACGTGGCGTGCAGGCCCCAGTACTGCGGCTGAACTGTCTCCAAGGTGCGGTGAGTGCTGCGTCATTACAACGCTGCATACAATATAGGGGGGCATGCGAGACGTGGGGAGACAGCGGCACTCATCCCCCAGGGGCAGCCCCATAATAAAGCTCCGGAGTAAAGGCACCATAAGAGTAAGCTGACACTGCGCGGGTGGCAGATCGGCCATAAGCAGTAACGCCCTACATGCGCGACTGGGGTATGCGATAAAACACACCATAAGCGGGCTCACCTCACTGGCACCCGGTTGGGATCTGAGCCCCCCGCCATAAATCAGCCGCTGATCGACGCAACTGCTGCGCACACCGCCGATGGCAACACATATTACTGGACTCTTACAGGCAGTGGGTACACGACGAGGCCTCTAGCAACTCACCTGGCGCTGGGGTGTGAGAGAGACTCCTTATATCAAAAACGAGACTTGACTCATAGACAGCAGAGCTTATCAGTGCCAGCAGCTCACTGTGGGTGATATCGGGGAACTGTGATTGACGTATTGTAGAGGCGCTCAACTATTGAGGCTGAGTACGGAATATCATCATAAATACAGTAATTGAAGAGCTCTAGAAATGACCGGTGTGGAGGGTCAGACGTCCACTAACATACCCCGGGGTGCCGGCGCCCGGTGACCCTCCCATCTCAGAAAACAGTCTCAAAATCAAGCTGTCTTCAATAATGGGGAAACCGGACGCAAGGCAGCCAAGACTCAATTTTGACGCTAAAAAAAGTGCCCGCCTGCATCAGTCAGAGGCAGAAAGTGGCGCCGAAATGACAACGCCAGAACCCCCTCAAACCCAAGGAGAGGACATGAAAGCCATCTTGCTGGAGGTTAGACAGGGACTGGCCTCCATCGCAAACAAAATGGATGCCATGACCACACGTATGGACACTATTGTCCATAAAATAGATGGCCACGAAGAACGCATAAAGGAGACTGAGAGACGCATTTCGGATGCGGAAGATGCGACTGCTCACATACAGGGCTCCGTAACGCAAACGGATAAGTTACTAAAAATCATTGTGGCAAAGAATGAGGACATCGAAGCGAGGAGTCGCAGAAACAACGTGCGAGTCCTAGGCATACCAGAGAGTACAAACAC
The DNA here is from genome assembly GCA_963921515.1 of Calotriton arnoldi. NCBI lineage: Eukaryota > Metazoa > Chordata > Amphibia > Caudata > Salamandridae > Calotriton > Calotriton arnoldi. The sequence continues at coordinate 1,549,154 of CAWUFW010000116.1, forward strand.
GGGCAAAATGGAGGTCTATATAGAGAAATTACTGCTGGCAACAGTGGGGGCGGAATCTCTCTCCCCTCATTTCATAGTTGAACGAGCTCATCGTTCCTTAGGCCCGAGACCTCCACCTGGTAGCACACCTCGTCCAATTATCGCACGCCTCCTAAATTACAGGGACCGCGATGTCGCCCTTAGAGTAGCAAGGGAGAAGAAACAACTACACTTCGAGGGAGTACCATTCACCATATATCCCGACTTCACAGCTACCGTGCAGGAAGAGAGGAGAAAATTCCTTCCCGTGAAGCAGAAGCTACGACAAGCCCAAATAGATTACGCCCTACTGTACCCAGCCCGACTCAGGGTCACCTACCAAGGAAAACAGACATTTTATACGAAACCCCAACAAGTCGAGGAGTTTGGAACGCCCTACCACTTCATTTACGCAGGGAACCCAGCCACTTCTCTTTCCGAAGGCAACTAAAAACCTTGCTATTTCCCTGAATGTTCTGCTAATGGATTCTGGTTCTAGCCAAGCGCTGGGAGGCCCCCGGGTAGCCATGCGCTATATAAGTGCCTTTTCCATTTTCCATTCCATCTAAAGCGTCAGAAAGCTACTACACATGTCCCAGAGGACTCGTCGAGACCAGGCTCGCCAAATCTAGACTGACTGTCTGCATAAGAAGAGGCCATAAATATGCTGCGCGGGGCCCAGAGACGCTCTACTGAAGGGAAGTAAGGACTGCAAACGCCCTCTGAACTCGTCATTGTGAGACATCTGAACATTTTGACAAGGTTAGCCATAAGATGGGTCACGCGGAATGAATGTCACCAGGCACCCTCATACCCTGACGGTGGGCAAGGCCTCCATCTTGTCTCCCCGGAAGGGCGAGGAGTACCCGTGTGCCATCTAGTAGAATCCCCCCTACGGGAGATCCCCCTGGAAATTTACTATACACTGCATAATTTGATTAGTAGAGTATTGTCTGAGATTGTGGTTTAAGTTTGAGTGAATAGGGAGGGGGGAGGGGCAGGAATTACTGGCATGATTGGGATGCTTCAGTGGGGGGGAGGTTGGGGGGTTTGTTACTAAGACTATAGTTGAAAGTACTATACAGCACGACAGACAGAACCTAGAGCATATTCTTGTTCTCACTGTAATAAGCATTAGCATGCAATGCAAATGTCCCGACACACCTGGGTAGTATGACTGATTCACTAACCAAACAACATCTGCGAATAATATCATGGAATGTCTGCGGGTTGGGTGACCCGCGAAAACGTAGACAAATACTAGCATACCTGGACCGTCACCAGATCAATGTAGCAATGTTACAGGCAACTCACATTAATCCGCACCAGCCCACCACATTTGCCAGCAAATGGGCAGACCATAAGATATTCTCTTCATATTCTTCATATGCGAGAGGCACAGCGATTCTGATAAAAAAGCAGACTCCTTTCATACTCGCGGGGACGATCACAGACCCACAGGGGAGATACTCAATGGTGTGGGGGCGGCTGGGCAGAGATTCGGTCACATTAGTATGTTGCTATGGCCCCAACACTGACACTCCCGACTTTTTTACCAACCTATGGGGGAAGATTGTGGGCATAGGATCCACCCACGTAGTTTGGGGGGGAGATTTTAATGTAGCCCTTAATCCGGCATTAGACAGATCTAATACAGCACCGCATCATTACACTAAAGCTCAGGCAACCTTGCGAGGGATAGTGGAGGAGGGGGGCTTGGTTGATACTTGGCGCCACACCCACCCTACTACTCGAGAAGGTACACACTATACAACACAGGCTGCGACATGGGCTCGGATAGATTATTGTCTACTCTCGCGGGGCCTAGGACCATCCATCACAGACGTCAGGCATTTAGCTAGGACCTTCTCCGATCACTCACCTGTGAAACTCACAATCACGCCACCAGGATACGATGTGCCCAGATGTAGTTGGAGGCTGCAGCCTACGGCATTATTAGACACAGTATTTCATAGTGAGTTCGGTGAGGAATTTAAGATTTCTTTCAAAGAAACGGGATCTGTGGACAATGTGGAAACAATTTGGGAGGCTTTTAAAGTCACAATTATTGGGTTTTGTATCGCGAAAAGTTTTGGGGTACTCAGGGACATACAGGGTACATTGGGGAAGCTGGATAAGGACATTAGAAACCCAGAGACACAACTAGCCAAAGGGGAGGCGGGACCGACGCAAACTGAATTTCGAGAGAAACTATCGGAGTATTTAGATACTGCAGCACGAAAGGCTAAGTTTAGGGGGAAACACTGGATGGCCCGTAGATATGGAGAGGGCGAGAGACCAGGAAAAGCCTTAGCGGAAGCGATAAAGCGACCTCGATTCTCCAAGTATATATTGGAAATTGCAGGGCCTGGGGAGGTGATATATCGAGATACAGCTGACATATTGGATACATTCACCACACATTACTCCACACTATATACATCACAGCGCCGAGATAATCTTGAGCTAGACAGTTTTCTCGGAGACATAGCGCTTGGGTACTTAGGAGACACGCAAAGGGAGTTTTTGTGTGCTCCTTTTGAACTTGATGAAATTCGCGAGGCGGTGATGGAGATGAAGTCTGGTAGGGCACCGGGCCTAGACGGCCTCCCCGCTGAATTTTATAAAACTTATATAGATGTTATGGCCCCTGTTCTAAAAGAGCTGTTCGAAGAATCCATGGAAAGTGGCACGCTTCCTCCGTCGATGAGAGAGGCACTGATCACGTCTCTATTGCAGCCAGGAAAATCTCCAACCTCCTGCGATTCATATAGACCACTATCGCTCATAAATTATGATGCGAAAATATTAGCTAAGGTCATCGCTAATCGCTTAATCCTTTTAATGGACAAACTCGTGCTCCCTGACCAGTCGGGATTTGTCCCCGGAAGAGCCACCACACATAACCTCCGCACTTTATTCTCAATTCTTCAGAATGTGGCCCCAGAATTGCCATTAGCTGCAGTGTTTTTGGATGCCACCAAGGCATTCGATTCAGTGGAATGGGACTACCTCTTTGGAGTATTACTACGAATGGGTTTTCCTCCTCTCTTTGTCAACTGGATACGTTTACTATATCACTGCCCCACGGCTAAGGTATTAATAAATGGCCATTTGTCGGCTGCAATCACTGTCTCGAGAGGCACCAGGCAGGGTTGCCCGCTGTCACCCCTATTATTTGCCCTCGCGAGTGAACCCTTGGCGTGCAAATTGCGCCAACATCACCGAGACAAGGGGCTTCAATGTAACTTACGCCAAATCCTGATTTCCCTTTATGCAGATGATATTACCCTTTACATAAGAGACCCTCTGCAAAATATTAATACCCTGCTACGGGAATTCATCGTTTTTGGAAAGCTTTCTGGTGTACACATTAACTGGGGGAAGTCGCAAGTGTTCCCCTTAACGCCCGCGACCACCAGATTTCCCCTAGAATACCCGCTGGAATGGTGTGATGCCGACCTACGTTACCTGGGGATTCAAATCTCTGGTGACAGGGAAGAAGTAATTCGCCTCAATTATGGTACGGCTATGGATCGCCTCACCAGCAATGTCACACGATGGATTTCCTTACCCATCTCGCTTGCTGGCAGAGCCTCTTTGATAAAGATGGTGGTGCTCCCACAGTTGTTGTACTTATTTATGAATATACCTTATAATCCCGGTCGCTACTTCTTCAAGACACTTCGCACAGAGCTGATACGATTATTTTGGGGAGGCAAACAGCCGCGGTTACAATGGTCGAAACTCACGAGACCTTACGTGCAGGGAGGATTCGACATTCCAGATTTCAAATTGTATTTCACATGTGCACAGGCCCACTATGCCTACTACTGGGTTAACCCCCCAAGGTACATGCCACAGGTGGTGGCGGAGCACTGGCTAGCGGACCCAATCCCTCTGGATGGAATGATACACGCACCGTCCCGCGCACGAGACGTAGCACCTACTACCATCACGGGCACGGTAGATGAGTGGCAGCGCATAGTGGGTCTCCTAGAAGCGCCCATACTTTACTCATCACTGTTACCCCTGACATACCACCCTCACATGCCCTTGCTTCAAGAGAAGGGCTTTCGCAAAGTATGTGAGCGCACGAATGTTACTAAATGGGGGGACCTCTTCCAGGGTGGCACGTTCCGTTCCTCTAACCAATTTTTTCAAGAAATGCAACTCACTCCCCTCAAACTTTTTTTATATGTACGGCTGCGACAGGGAGTGCGTGCAATTGTTCCAGAGTTCCCCCAGGAGCCTGCAAACTTTGCACCGTTACACCAGATGCTAGGCGCCAAGGGGCCGGGGCACCTGGTATATACACTATACCACAGTATACACACACAACAACCGGAGACCCCCAACTCATCTCGCACGCACTGGAATGCAGACCTGGAGAATGAAGTAACAGACGATCAGTGGGAATACTGCTGCTTGCAGACTGCGCAAATTTCTGCTAGCTGCAGATTACGCATTATACATTATAGGTTCTTACAGCGCTTATATTATACCCCTTCCAAGATGTTCCGGTTTAAATTGAAGGAAACAGATTGCTGTGAGAGATGTAATAGCCCAGGAGCTGGGTTCCTACACTTGGCCTGGGAGTGTCCGAGGGTACAAGAATATTGGGTACAAGTCTTCGAAGCCCTAGAGAAAATGACTTCTATTTCACTGGAATGCAGTCCCCTGGTGGCGCTCTTAGGCTATACCAAAAAGATCCCCAAGCCATATCGGCGATACATAAGTATATCGCTGCTTTTAGCGAAGCGTAGGGTTGCCTGTAGGTGGGGTAGGGGGCGAGCCCCAAAATTCAAGGAATGGCTTGACCTAATATACTGCCAGGAACAGCTCACTGTTTATGCGGAAACACTCCCACATGCTTCTAGGCCCAAGGATATATGGAGCCCTCTCCAGAGATATCTATTGGAGCGAGCTGCGGAGCTTGCAGATGATGCACCCCTCTGATATGGGATCTTGATATTGACACTATTCCTGATTCTCTTCATCCTACATAACAAGCCCAGTAATCCTGAGATATGAAAGATTCCAAAACATTGTTGTAATGCTTTCTGAGGTCCGTTTTGTAAATGCTTTTGTCCTTCTCACTATTATATGCACGGTGGGTGTGCTATGTATTATGCTGCAATTGATCTAATTGTAAACTAAACATAATGCTACTGGTGCTATGGGACTGCATTGGGCAGAGAGGGATCTGACATAACATGATATGGAACTGTCAACAATCCAAACTTTGCCATTGGACTTGCATTAGGTATGAGACAAGAAAAATGAATATGTAATTTTTGCTCATGTCTGTAACCTTTTTTTTCCTTCAAGACTGTAAAGTACGATGTTTATGCAAAAGATCAATAAATACATTTATTTAAAAAAAAGATAGAGTATTTACTTTACCATCACTATGAGCCTAATGATCATGGATGACAAAGTCAGAGCCTGAAATTACTGAGTTCACCTCAACTGTCTTGCCAACAAGGCTTAGGCAGATTTAAGAAACTGTAGATTTGTGTGATCTGTAAGGACTGTTACCCTATGTCTGGCTCCTAATACTGTACATAATCCTCAGATTTGATAGCTAGCATTTCTCTATCTGCAACTGTATAATTTATTTATGCAAAAGACAGATATTTTGAAAAAGATGCCACTTGGCGTAGTTTTCCAGTATCTTTATTTTTTTGTGACAAACCCCAGCCATTGTCCACATGTGAGGCATCAGCATCCACCACAAAAGCCTAGCAAAATTGGAATGTTGTAAAATATGTGCCTGGGTACATTTTTATTTCAACTCTTGAAATGCCTTTTCTGCTGCATAATTCCTCACAAAGTTAACACATTTACTAAGCTTGTTACTGGAGTCACAATTGAAGGGAAACTTTGTATGAATCTGCAGTGAACGTTTGTAAATGCCCAAAAAACTCTGAACTTCCTTGATTCCTTTCCACTGCCAGACTGCCTCAACTTTCTTCTGATCCATTTGCATGCATTTAGGTGGCAGAAATTAAATGTCACTAGTAAGAAACACACATTTTTCAATCTTGGCAGGCAAATGACTTTTATGTAACTGGTCCAGAATTGTTTATGCTTGTTGAATGTGTTTTTCTTCTTCTGACCTGGAATAAATGAGGATGTCAACGAAATAGACAATGGTGCATATGTTAATGAACTCTGTCAAAACCTCATTGATGAAGAATTGAAATACTATGGAAGCATTAGAAAGCTTAAAGGGCATGACCTGGTATTTGTATATACCTAACTTAGCCCGAAAGGCTGTTTTTTATTCATCTCCTGTCTTGGCTCAGATTAGGTGACAGGCTCCTCTAAATTCCAACTTAGAGTAAACTTACTATCTTAGACTTGATCTAATAGTGAGGATATTAACAAAAGAAGAAAGCTGTTTGTAATTGTGACTCCTTTCAAAGCTCAGTAATCAATGCAACTCCCCCTTCTGACATAAAAAATAAAGGTGATGATGCTTGTGACTTGAAATAAAAATGTAGGGGCATATCAGCAACAGACGGCGATAAATATCGCAAAGCGCACTTAGCGCTTTTATATTTATTGCCGTCCATCGCTGGAATTTATTGTCCGGTTAGCGCGTTATCAACAACGCGTTACTCCAGGGCGATAATATTCCAGCGCTAACCAGGGAAATGGGCCAACATCGCTGGAAAACCAGCGATGTTGCACTCAAAATGGCGATAGCCTTGGTGATACGACCCTGTGGTCGTATCACCATAATCCACCTCCCATGTTGTGAATGCCTTAGTCAGGAATTTAACAGACGTTAAATTCCTGCGTTAAGGCAGAGTTAGCGCGATGATTATTATCGCTAAGGCTCTTTGCTAATATCGCGAAGCTGCCGTAGCGATAATTTCCCATGTAGTTTTCCCAGCCACGCCTACTTGGCATCTCATTAGCGATGTTTATCGCTGAGATGCCAGGCGCTGGGAATTCGGCAGCTAACATGCGCTAATGCATGTTAGCGCCGCCTTGTTTATAGGGCGATAGGAATATCGCCGCTTTAGCGGCAAAAAGTGCCGCTAAAGCGGCGATAATGCCCTTGATGATATGTCCCGTAATTTTTTTGAGATATTCATTCTCTTTAGAGCATAAGCATGGATAATAGCTCCAGGCTGTAAACCAACCCTGCAATCAAACTCCTGATATGGGGTAAAAAATTGCTTTTATACTATCAAACAGCTCCCAAAACAAAAATGCATGAAACTGTAAAGGTAACAGGGGCCCTATCATCTCTGTTTCAGATGATTTTAAATCCTTTTTTACCATCATGACCCTCTGAACAATTCTAAATCAAACATCGATCTTTACCGCACTGTGAAGAATAGGAAAATATTCTTGTTCCTTAGTCATTCACCAGAGTAAGTAAACGTAGCCACAGCAAGCCCAGGATAATTTGAGAATACGAAGCAGTAAGTCAATCTAGCTTTATTTCTTCCTGAAGTAGACCACAAATTTTCAAGTCCACTAGCTTAGTACTAAATGTTATTAGTCCAGAGGCCAATTTCCTGCCATCTATGTGAGACCTATTCTCCTAAACTCAATGATCGAATCTCGTTCATGACCAAGTTCCTTCTTTGAGAAAAAGTTGGAGCTTTCATCTTGGCCTTTTGCTAAATACCTTTAGAAAGTGTCCACTTTTCCGACAATATAGACTGATTCTGTATTCTCCTTTTCTCTTTCTCCTCTCTGGAAATTCGTCCTTGAATAGTCTCAGACTTCACTGATTCTACACTATATTGAACCCTACAGAACTTTGGTTTTCCTTTTCTTTTCCCAGAATATAACTAATTTAGGGGCATATTATCAAGGGCCTTATCTCCGCTTTTTTGGCTTTAAAAGCCAAAAAGCGGAGATAATGTTTACACCCTATTAACAAGGCAGTGCTAACATGCATTAGCGCATGTTAGCAGTCTTGTTACCGACGCCTCGCTTTGTATCTCTAATGAGATGCAAAGTGGGCGTGTTGTGTCAAAATAACACAGAAAATGTCCCTAACTGCACTTCTCCGTATTACCAAGCCGGCCCAGGACACCCATAGCGAAAATAAAAGCCGCGCTAAGCGCGGTTATCGCCGTAACCTAACGTCTGCAAAATGTCAGACTTAGCTATATTTGTAAAGGGAGGTGGATTCTGAGGCTGAGTCCACATCTCCCTATTACCAAGGATTCCCTTATCGCCGCATTTGTATCGCTGGATTTCCAGCGATGTCCCCTTATTTTGCCGCTATCGCTGGATTTGTTATCGCTATGGAGATAAACGTTGATGATATCACGTTATCTCAGCGATTCAATCCAGCGATAGCCGGCGATACAAAGAATAGCGCTAATCGCGCTCAGCGATATTTCTCGCTGTGTGTTGTTAATATGCCCCCACGTCTCTTTTTTACTCTTTCGACCTTACATTCTTGTAACCAGAGGTTTGACTGAATGACTAGATCATTTAACTCTAAACAGGACGCCAGAAGGAGGTATCCACAATTTGAGCAAGGTAATCCTGTTACCTTGGTTTAAATTCAGCAACTCATTGTCAACTAATCGAATAAAAGAATTGTTCTGCAAACAATTTTTGAGTTCCTCTTTGAACACTGAAAAGTTATACAACAGATCATCTCTCTCCACCAATGTAATGGACCACAATGCTATCCAGTACAGCCCTGGATTGCCAAAGAAAGTACAATTTGCACTGATCTAGAAAAATAACAAATTTATCAATATCCCAGTAAAATCTTTCAGGAGGTGCAATCCAGCCACGGCCACTGCAGGTAAGATCGGTGGAGCCGGGTGGGGGGGATTTCGAGAGACGACCACGAGGGGAAATTAATTATTTATTTCATATTCCCTCGTGGTCGTCTCTCGAAATCCCCCTTCCCAGCCCCACCGCTCTTACATGCATCGAGCGTGGCTGGTGCAATCACTTGAACATGTGCAAATGCAGCAGAAGCCACAATCCCAGGAGATAAATTAAATTGGCAAGGGTCTTGTGCCAACTCAACTGTCTGGCTAAAGGAAGGTGGGCATAAAATTGATCGGGGTCTAGGGATAACTGGTAGAGAGGGGTGAGATGGGCCCACTGAATCGACCGAGCAGGTGAGGAAAATACTGATTGAATCTTATCTAATCTCCAAAGTAATGCATTAGTAGCTCCTTTCCTAACTCTTTTTTTTTTTTAATATATTCTTTATTTTTCGTTTGGAAATGTGCATAGAAGATATACCATAACAACAGGTCACGTTCAGGACAGACATAATAAGCTTGGGTGCAGCAGCCTCAATGTTAACAAACAAAAGCAGCATTATAGGTAAAAATAATATAATACCCCTGACCCCCGTTGTGATGACATACATATATTTTTCAAAATGTCATCTCTGCCCATCGGCAGCATTTTGTAGGATAGACAATTAGTCCATTCCCCCCCCCCCATCAGAAGGTCATTAGGCGTCATTCAGGGAGTCCAGGCCATAGTATTTCACCCAGCAACCCCATACCTTCCGGAATTTCCATGGGCACCCCCTACTCTTATATGTGACTCTTTCGGCGGCCATGTACAGATCCATCCCACGCCTCCATTCCTGGAGTGTGGGAGCCTCCATCGTTCCCCAATGCTTGGCTACGTCTCTCTTGGCCACCACTAGGCCTAGTGCGCTAAAGATTAGCTGGGGTCTGGTGATGTCTACATCGCACGGAATGCCCAGGAGGACAAACCTAGGTTCCATCGGGATGTGTATCCCCAGTACTTTGCTTAATTCGCCGATTATTGCCTGCAAGTAGAGCTGTATGTCAGGGCAGCTCCACAAGGTATGTATGAAGTCCCCCACAGCAGTCTGGCAGTGAAGATAAACTGGGTTTTTCTGCCCGCCCCATTTTATGTAGTTGTGCCCTGTCATATGTTCGGTGCAAAATCTTGAATTGGATGAGGCGTAGACAGGCTTTGATTGCTACCTCTCTTGGATGCATTAGGACAGCCTCCCAATCTACATTTTCCATGGCGCCCACCTAAGTCTCCCACTGTTCTCGGAGCTTGCCGAGTTTATCAGGCATATTGTTATTAAGCGTCTTGTATGTGAGGGATATTGCCTTATTTGTAAGCTTGTGTTCCTTCCAGCGGCGCGAACTCCTGTAGCTCCGTCCTCACAATTCCTTCAGCCAGCCATGCGTGTCGCAGTTGAGCGTATTTTATAAATTGGGAGTTGTGGAGCTTATATTCTGTACAGAGGTTTTACCAGGATTTCATTTCACCCCTGTCGATAATGTCCCCAAGTGTGGAAATACACAACAGATCCCAGTGCCCCATAGCTTACCCAGTTCCCTGAGCCATTTGCCCTTCCATAACAGTTTTTGGTAGTCGTACGAGCCCAACCCAGGGTTCTTGTCGCCCTATACCAAACTTCCAGTGTTACTCGAGTCGCCGGGAGCAGCTTGTGCGCCCCTCCACCGTGGTATAGGTAGTGTAGGTGAGGATGGGGTTCTAGTGTCTAGTGTCTCCCTTTCTATTCTGTATGTGGAGGGATCTCTGGCTGGGTGTAACCAGTCATTAATTGGGATCAGATGAGCGGCCCAATAGTAGGCTGTTTCCCTAGCCATAATAATGAGCGCAGGTCACCATCAATTTCCATAAATATCGACCTGGGGAGTTGGTGGTATGTGTTTTGGAGGGCATATAGGAGCCGGGGCAAGGTATTCATTTTTAACATAGCCGCCCACCCCATTAATGTCAAAGGTAGGCCCTTCCACCTTTCCACGTCGTCTTTAAACTTAGAGAGCACCTGTCCGACATTGCGGCAGCGGCAAATCTCAGCATGGGGAGTAATGAAAATGCTGAGATATTTAAGACCCTCATTGACCACCCTTAAGCCCCTGGGTAGGGGAGGCCCGGGCAGAAAACTGTTGATTTGTTCCAATTGATTTTTATAGCCCGAGTGTCTTCCATATTCTTCTATAACACCAAATAAGGTGGGCATCGTAGTCATGGGTTCTGTCAAGTACAAGAGGATATCATCCGCATAGAGGGAGATCTTTTCCTCTACCGCGTCGTTGGGGGTAAGTCTGAAGCCCCGTACCCCGGAGTGCTGCCGAATCGCACACACTAGAGACTTTACTGTCAGTGCAAAGAGGAGGAGGGTCGGTGGGCACCCTTGTCGTGTTCCCCGGCCAATGGGGAAGCATGAAGAGAGTATGCCGTTGACCTGCACTGCCTCTATGGGTACTGTGTAGAATAGCGCCACCCATCTCTGGAAGTTCGGCCCAAATCCAAACTTGGCTAGTGTATATTCAAGAAAGTGCCAGTGTACTGCATCAAACGCTTTTTCGGCGCCCAAGGATAAAAATACATGTTGTGTCTCGATTCCTGACCTCCATTAGCCAATTGTGTGTCCTGCGCAGATTCCATCGGGTGGCACATCCGGGCATAAATCCGGACTGATTATAGTAAATTAGGGATGTGATGGCCCCCAGGAGGCAAGTTGCGAGGATCGTCGAGAGTATTTTGGCCTCCATGTTTAGTAAGGAAATGGGGTGGTATGAGTCGCACCGGTCTTAAGGTTTGCCCTCTTTGTGGAGGACCGTAATTGTGGCAGTCCGGAGATCTAATAGGAGAGTACCCTCGCTGTATGCATCACAATATAAGCCTAGTTGATGGGGGCTCAGTATATCAGAGCACCACTTATAGAGTTCAACGGGTATACCGATAGTGCCTGGGGTCTAACCCCGGTGTAGTTTGGTAATAGCCTGTCGGACCTCTGTAAGTTTCAAGTCCTCCTCTAGTCCCCGGAACGCATCCTTGTCCAGTACGGGCATCTGAATGTTCGCCAAATAACTTTTTAAGCCAAAAGAGCTATTAAGAGGTCGTGCTTCATAGAATGCCTCATAGTAGACAGCAAACGCTGTCGCAATGCTGTCATATGTGTTTTGCACTACATCTAGTTTATCTATGATGCGGCTCACCCATCTGGCCTCGACCTTTCTCTTACTCAGCCAGGCAAGGAGTTTCCCAGCTTTATCCCCAACTTCATATAGGCGGTGTAGCATGGCCAACCTTTGTTTTCAAGCGCTGTCATGTGCTAAGTCGCAGTATTCTAATCTCAGTGATTCTAGTTGGCGGACATTCCGGGGCTCCGGTTTAGCTATGACTCGATTCACCATGCTGAGTATTTGTTGTTCCAACCTTTCAAGTTCCTCTGCCCCTTTTTTCCCCATGAAATGCGGTTTTGGGCTTATCGCGTAGCACCGTCTTGTACGCCTTCCATAGTACCACCCCGGAGACGACCGTACCTTTATTTTTAGTAAAAAAGATCTCAGTTTCTGCCTTAAGACCTCGCACAATATAGTCGTTTTGTAGTTCCCAGGCGTTCAAGGGGCATTGGATGGTTGGGCCTCAGCTCCGGGTGCACAGATGTACCAGAAAGGGGGGAGTGATCTGGCAATCCCCTTGCCAAATATTCTGCCTTTCCTGTCTCGCCCATTTGCTCCGGAGGGACCAGAATGTAGTCTAGTCTACAGTATGTTCTATGAGCCCCAGAAAAATTGGAGTACTGCCTGTCATGTGGGTGGTGATGGCACCACACATCTTTCAGCCCGAATGTAGTAGCGAAGTGTGCCAGTGGAGTAGTGTTCGTAAATGCATCATGGGTCTCAGAGCGATCAAGTGCTGCATGCATCACATCGTTGAAGTCTTCCCCAATCACATGAAGTGACTTAGGAGTCTCTAAAAGGATATCTGTCACTTTGGACAAAGCCTGAGACTGCAGCCTCGGTGGGGCATATCCACAGACCAGGGTGGTTTTTCTGAGGCCCCTTGCCCCGAGGGGTCTGTCCATGTGCGGGTCACCTCAAAGGGGAGGGGGGGGTATTTCTTGATCAATATTGCCACTCCCCGGGACACAAAAGTGTGGCCTGCATGAGCCAACATGACGTAGGCTCCCCTTCCTAGGAAACTACATCTATTCCCCTGTAAATGCCTCTCTTGAAGCATCACAATATCTGGGTGCTGGCGTTTAATGTACTGTAGGACCAGCCCCCGTTCTTTCCTAACTCTTGGTGAACATTCTGCATATCTTCAATCATCAGGAAAGTAAAACCCTGTGTATCCATAGTGTTCAGACGTAGCTTTTCTTTTGTAGGCAGTTCTTTCTGTCATTGCTGGTGAATGACCAGTTGCTGAACTCTTAATGAACAAGTTCCACAGGAACGCTGGAGAGCCACCAAATCCCATGTCCTTCAGTAAGTCAGTCAATAATTTCCATGAGTTTGTAATTGATTAACTTGGTAATTGGGAAAAGGGGAAAGGAGAAATAGCACATATTGACAGCCAATTTGACCAGGTAAGACCCTCTAGATGTCTTCGTACTGTCTCCTTCAACAAAAAAAGAGACTACCTTTTTTTAGTTACTTTAAAAACTCACCAGTAAATTCTCCTAGGTAGTAAATATGTTTTTTTGTTTTTTTTCCTTTTCAACCATATTTTATTAATTTTCCAAGATAGAAGCATTGGTTACATACATTGATCTTGTCATCGCATGTTACAACACGCCCTTGTACTTCAGCATGCATAGTTTAACACCCCCTGCAACCAAACAAGCCCCCCTCCCCCCCTTGAGTTGCGCTTATGCGAACGAATGTTGAGAGCTAGAGTCTGTTGGGTTCGTGCAAAGTGCAGTGGTTATGCATCATATTCGCTAGTGCCTATGTGCACTGTTCTAAGTGTGCGTTCCCCTCTCCCTCCCTCCCTGGCGTCGCCGGTCGTGAAGAGTCTGTCTCGTTGTCATCTTGTGCACTCGTCATCAGTTCAGTTAGTAGGTTTTACCACGCCCTGGCTCTATCTATGCGGCCAATCCCTCGGCTCTCTTGCCTGAGGAGCAGTCTGCTTTCCGCCCCTGCCCATTTTTCTAGTTCATGCTTCCAGGACACAATCCGCGGTCCCCCCGGTGTCTTCCAATTCCTAGCTATTTCCCTTTTTGCCAGGATGTAGGCCAGGTCTTGGAATTTTCCCGTCACCTTATTTTTGGCCATATGCGGAAACCATCCCAAGAGAAAGTGTTCCAGAGTGCGCAGGAGTTCCTTGTCAATGAGGTCGCCCCCCACCCGCCTTATTTCCTCCCAGAAAAGCTGCAGTGTGGGGCAGCTCCAAAACATGTGTATCATGTGGGCCTCCTTTTCTCCGCAGCGCGGGCATGCAGCCGTCTCCGTCCCAAAGTATCTCCTAATGCGGGATGGAGTGAGGTACGCTCTATGCAGTATGTAAAAGTTAATTAGTTTAAAGCGTGCGTTTCGGGACACTTTCAATGTTCGCACCAGGATCTTATCCCACTCTATCTCTGGGATCTGTTTCCCGATCTCCTCTTCCCACTGTAATCACAAGTGCTCTAGTGGCTGTTGCATGTCTCGTCTGATCGCCTTATAGAGGCAGGAAACTGTCTTAATCTTCCCCACCGATAACGCAACATATCTGCATCCCGCTAGTGCTCGCGGCTCCGCCCCTCCCACTCCCCAATGTTGCCTGATCCTTCTGGTGAGGGCCCGTGCTTCAGGAAATCACCTGCCGGTAGATCGTACGCCACCTGTAGCACTTCGAATGGGAGGAATGTAGCGTCCTGATATAGATCCCCCATCACTTTCAGTCCTGCCTCTGCCCAGTCTTCCAACCCCGTCCAGTGTTCTCCCTGCGGCAGCCCCCTAAGTGCCGTAATGGGCAGATCCGGGGAGTAGGGAATTTTGGCTCCCACCCTTCTCAGGTACCTCGCCCAGCATCTCACCACCACCTTAATTTCCGCTGTGTCCTCCGACCTATTCCTACGCACCCTCAGCATGATCCTCGCCAGGTCCGGGGTTTCCGGCGCATACGGATATTGCTCCCTCTTCGGGTTGCGCCCCGCCGCAAGCCATTGGATCAGCCAGTACAGCTGGGCTGCTAAATAATACCCTTCAAAGTCTGGGGCTGCCAGTCCTCCCTCTGTCGCAGGTTGCTGCAGGGTGGTTAATGCTACTTGTCGGCGTCCCGCTCCCCAGATGAATGCTGTGATTGATGAGTCAAGATCTTTGAAAAATGCTCTCGGGATCCACACTGGAAGAGTCCCGAAATAATACAACAGTCGTGGAAGCGCTACCATCTTTAAGACCGCCACTCGTCCGGCTACTGATAGCGGCAGCGTTCCCCAGAAGGCCATTGCAGATTTCACTGACCGTATCGCTCTGCCCACATTACCCTCTAAGAGATCCATCGGGCTGTGGTATATTTTGACTCCTAGGTATGGCAGACAATTGGGCTCCCACTTCAGATTCTCTAGGTCAGGAGGCAGGTGGTTATGGGGCTCAAGCGTGTACAGACTGGATTTCCTCCAGTTAACTCGGAGGCCGGATACAATACCAAACCTAGCTAGCATATCCCGCGCTCCTCTCAGCTCTCCCGCCGTATCGCCGAAGAATAGTAAGAGGTCATCCGCATACAGGGCTATAAAATGCTGCACCGTTCCCGCTCTTAGGCCGGCGTAGTTCTGTCCTCCCCTTGCTCTGCACGCCAGTGGCTCCATAGCCAACGCAAACAGGAGCGGGGAGAGAGGGCATCCCTGCCTCGTACCTCTCTCCACACACTATCTGGGCGATACAGTTCTCCCAGTGCGCACCCGGGCCGTGGGTGACGCATATAATAGTTGTACCCACGCCAGAAAGCCTCCTCCTAGACCCATCTTATCCAGGACCTCATGCAGGTAAGGCCACTCCAGGCTATCGAAGGCCCTCTCTATATCTACTGCGAGCACTGCCGCCTTCTGTTTGTCGTACCCATTCGCACCCATGATGGCAAGCAGTCGCCTGATATTTATGGCCGTGTTCCGCCCCGGGATGAACCCTGCTTGGTCTGTGTGAACCAAGGCTGTCATATGAGGGAGTAGGCGTGTCGCCAATATTTTGCTCAGGATTTTATAATCCATGTTGAGCATGGACAGCGGCCTGTAAGCTGTAAAATCGTGTGGCTCTTTCCCTGGTTTAGGCACCGGCACTATGAGGGCTTCCCTAGTGCTGTCTGGGAGCATACCCACCGTCCGGGCCTCCTGGTACATAGTGACCAATCTGGGCGCCAGCTCCTCCGCATATGTCACGAAGAACTCCACCGGCAGGACGTCAGTGCCTGGGGTCTTGTTCCGCACCATGCCCTTGATGGCGACCCGTACTTCCCTCTGGGTAATGTCTGCTCCTAGGTCTTCGGCCTCGTCAGGGTCCAGCCTCCTCATCCGCATGTCTGCAAGGTACTCCCTTGCATCAGCCTGCGTACCTGTTTGCGACCTCTTATATAGCCTAGCATAATAGCGCGCAAAGACCTCATTGATTGACCTCGTGTTGGAGCTCTGGATGCTCTGGTCTTTTGCGTTCTAGGGACCTAAGAGTCGCTTCTGCTCCTTCCACTTCCCCCAGAATGACGCGCCTAACCCCTGTGGAGCGCGTTATGCACTGGCCCCTCAAAACCACCTTAAAGGTATCCCACTCAATGTTCGCTGTGGAGGCCGTTCCGGCATTAGACTCAAAGTAGTGTGTTATCTCCCCCCTAATCTCTTCTCGGAAGACCTGGTCCTCCAGGGTGTCCGGGCGGAGTCTCCATGTAGGAATCACCCCCGTCGGCTGCCTCCAGGCCAGGGAGAGGAGCAATGGGTTATGGTCTGATATCGTGCGCGCAAGATATTCCGCAGCATCAGCTGCGCGGTGGACTTCTACCGAGCCTAAAAAGGCGTCGAGAGGGACATGCACGTCATGCATTGCTGAAAAATAGGAGTAGTCTCTATCATGCGGGTGTGGAACCCTCCAGGTGTCTATCAGTCCCCAGCTCTGTCTCCAGGCAGTGAACGCCTGTGAGGCTCGCACTGCCTGGGAGTTTCGCAGCGGGGATGGGATCTGTCCATAGAAGGGTCGTCTACACTATTAAAGACTCCTCCCACCAAAGTAGTGCCCGCTAGGTATTGCGCCAGGCGGTGACTCAGCTTCACAAAAAAGGCCTGTTGCTCTACATTAGGGGCGTATACGTTAATTATATTTATTTCCCCGCCCTCTAGCTGCCCCCTGATGGCTACAAAGCGACCCTCCGGGTCTATTACCGAGTCCAATAGCTGAAATGGGGCACCTGCCTGAATCCAAATTAGCACCCCCTAAGCATATGCCGAGAAGGTGGTGTAGAAGAGCTGGCCCCTCCACCGTCTCTGCAATGCTTGCCCTTCCTTCTGCGTGAGGTGCGTCTCCTGAAGTAGGACTATCTGTGCACCCCTCCGTCTGACATATGACAGAACTTTATGGCGCTTCGTCATTGTGTGCATCCCTCTGATGTTCCAAGTCATACATTTGTATCACTGCGCATCAGCCATTTGGTGGGTTATCAATTCCCCGCCCGCCCTGTCCTTCGCGCACCTGCCAGGGCCCCATCAGCGCGCTCAGTCTCCTATAGTGCCCTGCATGTTGCAACTCAAGGCCCCCCGTAAAAACTTTGAACATTTCCCCCAACTCCCGCTCCCCAGGATAAGTAGGAAAACACCCCCCATCCAAACTAAGGTTAAGAGTCCACAAGTGACTACTTGCAGTTCGATCAGTCAATTGTAGGGGGGAAGGCTGCTCGTTCACCTCTCTCCTGGTCTCTGCGGCCGCCCTTCACTCTTGTAGTCCCAAAGGAGCCCCAACAGCGCCCCCCACATCAACCCCAATACCTCTGTGCCAGGACAAGTTCATTCTGCGTTGATGCTGATCCGCTCACAGCATGCTTCAGCCCCTCCTCCTCTAGGCGATACCATCAGCCGTCTGTGGCGTGACATCTGGGAGAACCACGCTCAGCACCTCGGAGTCACTAGATCCATGTTCCGAACCAGAGTCTGCTGCCATCTCACTGCTCTCGGGAGGGACTGGGCTGCTCCCCCCGCCGCTAATCCTTGCCACCACCTGCATCGCATTCCGCCGTTCCAGCTGTGCCTCTTCTTGCGTGGGGGCTAGAGTCTCTCTTAGGGTTCTTCGACTTCAGGAGCGACTAGTTCTTCTCCGTCTCCTTTCCGGAACTCATAGTGGTGCCATCTCTGTATGGCTGTCCAGCCACTCTGACGCCTCCTGCGCTGTCTTAAAGAACTCAGTACCCCTTCCGGTGACCACCTGCAGTGTGGCTGGATATTGCGTTGTGTACTTAAAGTCCAGTTGCCGCAGCCGCTGCTTCACATCTCGGTAAGAGCCTGTCAGACGCTGGACCTCGCGAGAAAAATCCGGGAATATTCGCACCACTGAGTTGTCCACCGCTATGTCTCCCTTTATACGGGCTTGCGCAAGGATGTGGTCCCTATCCCTCTAGTGAAGTCATTTCGCTATCACCACTCGCGGCAGGGCTCCCGGTGCAGGCGGTTTCGCAGGTACTCGGTGCGCTCTCTCTAGGGCGAAGAAACTCGATAGACCTTCGGGCGCCACGTCTTCCCGCAGCCATTTTTCCAAGTAACCGATCATATTGCTGCCTTCTATTTTTTCAGGCAAGCCTATGATTCTGATATTGCTTTTCGTTGATCTGTTTTCAGCGTCTTCCGCCCGAGATTCCAGCGTGCGCACCTGGACCTCAAGCGCTGTTAGTCGGCGCTGCATTATTGCAATGCCCGGCCGCACCTCTGTTAAGTGGTCTTCAGTTATTTTAACGCGGTCCGCCAATTTTTTGTGGTCTTCCCGCAGTAGACCCAGGTCCAGCCCCATTGAGTCGATCTTGGCCTCCAGCCTTGCACTCGAAGAGGTGATAGCCTGTAGAATGTCCTGTAGCGTGGGGTCTCCAGAGAGCTCCACTTGACGCTGGGCCCCCCCTCTCTCCTCTGCCGTGTGCTCTATTGGGGCCTCCTCTCTGTCTTTTTTCTTTTGGACTTTCCCCATCGTGCCTCCTGGGTCTGCGGGGCCGCTGGCACCTGGTAGGCTCGCAGGCTCTGTTAGCAGATTTCATGATGTACTAGTGCGCCTTCCCTGCTGGGTGCTCTGCGATCTGTTGTGTGGGCTAGATCTGCCGTCTTGGCTCACCACTCTCCCCCGGTTCTGAGATACGCTCTCTTCGGTGTCAGTCAAAGTCTCTAGGTTTGCGTGTCCCCACACTCTGCCCAGCGCAGTAATCTCTCCGGGGCCCCAGCGGTCTCACCTGTCATCCCCCTCTCCTGGTCGCAGTATTCACCCGCAGCGGGGCACGTCAACTGGAGGGTCAGCACCGCCTCCAGCCGCTCCCCCTCTCATCTGCCGCTGCTTGGGGTCTCAGGCGCTGCCGCCGATCTCCTCAGGGCGCCCCCTAAGCAGGCCTCACCTCCAAGGGCTTCCCCGTCCTCTATGCGCTCCCCGCTCTCTGCTGACATTCCCAGGTCACACTCTCGGGTCCTTACCTGCTTCTTTCAGTCGCAGGGAGGCTCCCAGGTTGATCCTTCAAGGTGTGCAAGCCAGCCGCTCCTCTCTGCTGCGCTGCAGGCAGCTCCTCGGTGCAGGCAGGCCCCAGGCTCATTCCTCTACCTCAGCTGCTCGGCCTTCCCCCTAGCAGCCAGTCCTTGTGCATACCAGCGTCCAAGGGGAGGTCGCAGTGGCCCTCCCGGTTCACCAGCAAGCGGTGTCTCCACCAAGTCTCTTGGTGAGGTCCCCCACACTGGCCCACGTCTCGGTAATCGCTAGGCCCTTAGGGTTGCTGGGGTTCACCACCGCTCATGTCGGGGGTCCACTCCGCTCTTCTCTCGTCCAGGGCGACACATTCACTCCCCTCCACCGCCGCCCGCCTATGGTCCACTGGCCGCACCGCTCCCTACTCGTCAGGAGGGGGGAGCAAGGAGCCTCCCCTGCCGCAAGCCTCCCAGCTGCAAGTCCAGTTCACTCAACGGCCCTCAGGGACTGCCCGTTACCTTCTATGTGCAGCAGGCGGGCTCGAGCAGTAATCCGGCCTCACGCCCGGGTCTGCCACGGGGGAAGTTCAGCCGCCCGCGCTCTTCACTGTGTAAGTCCTCCTCAGCGTCCACAAGGAGATTTGGGGGCCAGGCCGCTGTCCTCTCAGCAGCGGTATACCATGGCACCTGGCCCTCGGCTCGCCGCGGTCCGATGCGCGCCACAAACGACAGGGCCTCCTCCGTACCGCTACTGACCCCTGGGCGCCACCATCTTGGATCGTCGCCTCGCGGGGCTCCGCAGCTGCAGCTTTCCTGCTTTTGCCCAGCAGGACGGGGTCTCTCCACTTCTGAGGCACACCTCTCCCCTCTTGCTAGTGTGGGGGTGCACCGCCAGGGCTCTCGGCCCTCTCAGGGCATCAGGATGGCTCTTGATGGCGGCCGGCCGACCGGAGCGTGCGAGCTTCGCTGCTCACTCCATCGGCGCCAAGCCACGCCTCCCTCCTAGGTAGTAAATATGTTAACTCTACCTTCAGCGGGTGTCTGTCAGTGCTGGTTAAGAGCCTCTTGAGAGACATGTAGTCCTTTCAGACACAGAATACTCAAATAGGTAACGTCCTCATAAAACATTGATATGTATATATAGATACGCAGAGTACACTGACTGAGTTAATACCCCTTTCAATGGAGTCTCTAGCTTCTATGTTAAACGCAATTAAAACAGACAAATAATCATGTCATTCCCTTACAGAATTTGCTTGTTGTGTCTATAAACAATCTATTCAAAGTTCAAAAATGACTCAGCAAATACTTCTCAAACAAAGGAAATGGAAATACCAAGAGCCCAGAGCTAACTACCACTAACTGCTCCCTTACTCAGAAGAGTGTAACAGAGGGTGAAAGGTTCTGAACACTCAGGGGCATATTCACAAGGACTGGCGATACCTATTGCAAACGCCAGTTAGCGGCAGTTTTTTTATCGCCGCCTAACCCTGAAAACTATCGCCATGTTAGCGGCGTATTACCAAGCCGTCGCTACATGGCGATAGTATCAGGGAACGGCGAAGAAAACTGCTGCTAACATTAGCGCGATGGCGATAGGAATTCCGGCATTAGCGGGCAAAAACCAGCGATATGCCCATTAGCGGCAAAAAAACTCACGTTAGTCAGCCCAGCCTCTAATGCAAAAAATAGCCTATCAGTCAACCCCCAATAGAAAATAGGCATAAAAAACAATAACATGCAGAATGGAGCAGCCAGGGCCAAGTGCAGCACACATCAACAACCCCTGCAAGCCAGCCAACATCCAGGATGACCAGGATGTGAGCCTGGATGCCTCGCTGGACCTGCGTCTGGAGCCTGGATGCCTCGCTGGACCTGCGTCTGGAGCCTGAATGCCTCGCTGGACCTGCGTCTGGAGCCTGGATGCCTCGCTGGACCTGCGTCTGGAGCCTGGATGCCTCGCTGGACCTGCGTCTGGAGCCTGGATGCCTTGCTGGACCTGCGTCTGGAGCCTGGATGCCTTGCTGGACCTGCGTCTGGAGCCTGGATGCCTCGCTGGACCTGCGTCTGGAGCCTGGATGCCTCGCGGGACCTGCGTCTGGAGCCTGGATGCCTTGCTGGACCTCCGTCTGGAGCCTGGATGCCTTGCTGGACCTGCGCCTGGAGCCTGGATGCCTTGCTGGACCTGCGCCTGGAGCCTGGATGCCTCGCTGGACCTGCGTCTGGAGCCTGGATGCCTCGCTGGGCCTGCGTCTGGAGCCTGGATGCCTTGCTGGACCTGCGTCTGGAGCCTGGAGTGGGATGTGGAGGAGCTGTGGAGTCGATGAGCCGTGGCGGTAGACATTGAGGCGCGACGATCGCCCATACCTGGTGGTGAAGCCTGGCAGGTCGCTTGGAGACACGTTGCTGACTTGTGTGAGAAGACCGCCTTGTGCCCCTTGGAGCTGTTAATAGTAGAGGCGCTCCTACGCACCTACGTAGTGAGGTCCGCATCGCATACTACGATCCACCACTACACCGGGGTGCACGGAGGGGATTACCAACGGTGGGTGCCGTCTCCCTGCATCACAGGCCGGTTGATGTTGTGCTGGCCGTACGCTGTGGAGGGTGAGGCCCCTGTGCTACGCCGAACTTGTGTAGCATGAGCGCTGCAACTTCACGCCTAAGGGGGCCCTGCTGCATCAACTGCATCGGGAGGTCCACCAGCGGACTAGGCGGCGACTGCTGTACCCAGCCTAGTGAAATCACACCTGGCTGAGGCTCCTGCTGAATGAGTCACAGATTCGGAGAGAGTGCTGTGGATTGCGCCACGGTGTCAATGTCCATCAATCAATCAATCAAATAGGGGTTTATAGAGTGCGCTACTCACCCGTGAGGGTCTTAAGGCGCTGGGGAGGGGGTGGGTGCAGCCCCGGATCATTCGAAGAGCCAGGTTCTGAGGCTCTTCCTGAAGGTGTGCAGGGTGGGGGAGCGTCTGATGTTGACTGGGAGCTCGTTCCAGGTCTTAGCTGCGAGGTAGGAGAAGGCCCTTCCGCCTGCTCTGGTTCTGCGGATGCGTGGAGTCTCTGCCAGGGCCAGGTCGGCGGAGCGGAGGTTACTTTTGGGTATGTGAAAGGAGACTCTTTCGTTGAGGTATTTGGGTCCGATGTTGTGGAGGGATTTGTAGGCGTGGGTGAGTAGCTTGAATGTTACTCTCTTCTTGATGGGGAGCCAGTGTAGGTCTCGTAGGTGCTGGGTCACATGCTCGTGTCGTGGAGTTCCGAGGACGAGTCTGGCTGCGGTGTTCTGGATTGTTTGGAGCTTGTGTAGCAGGGGTTTGTTGATTCCTGCGTAGAGGGCATTACCGTAGTCCAGTCTGCTGGTTATGAGTGTGTGGGTGACGGTCTATCTGCATTCGGGGGGTATCCACTTGAAGGTCTTGCGGAGCTACGGAGGGAGACAGCAGGTCCCTGGCCGAGGTCAGAGGTCCTGTACAGGTAAGGAGAAGGTGGGACGCGTAGCGCAGGAGGGCGAGTCGCTCAGGCCTATCACACGTAGATGACGCACCCCCAGTGGCGGCTCATCTGCTATGGCGGAAGAGCGTTGCCCCACTGCCTTCAAGCAGTGCAGAAGAGGGACAATGATAACTTACTGATGTAATCATGCTATGTATCCTTAGGGGGTGGGAGGGTGGGTAGGACTGCTCTAAGCACGGAGCAGGGAATGGGCGGATTGGCATGCCCACTCAAGTGCGCAGTCGACTGTTTGGTCGGCCCACTCAGGCCGCACAAAGCAGTCACGCGCACTTCCCTGTTCGCAATGCAGGCTGCATTACAGCCTGCATGTAGAACATGCCCACCCCTCCAGCCACTGGCTGCATGCCTTGTCCCGTTGCCCATTACCAATCCCACCGCCGCATCGCTGCGTTGTGATTGACTCAGGGGAGGGAGCCTGGCTGCCTACTTCCTGTCCCTGGAAGCAGAAGCAGGAGAGCAGGAGCTACGAAGGCACGGGGCCCGGCTTCGAGGAAAGACTTCCCTCATTAAAATATTTACAACGCCCGCTCACACATACATCCCCGCGTCCACGTCCCATCCAGTATTCTTTCCGGCGTTTACCACCTCACAGCTGTCCAGCCCCCCCCCAGCACTTCTCAATGGCGGCCGTTGTGCGCCCATGCACAGCGGACGTACCACTCGTGTGCCAAAGGCACATACGTAGTTACGACGCATGACATAACATCGCATTCCATTCCAATGCATACTAATACTAGGCACATTGCAACAGTAGGGTAGGTGTTGCATAGCGGAGACATAAATATCACTATTCCCACTTCAGTGAGTGCAACCCTTAACTAAACTTTGCACCCCAAACCCAACCGTGAACCCTGGAATTCCTTTTTGAGCCCCCAAAACACACCCCAATTTTCATATTTTACCCCAAATGCACACCCCAAATTTCATATTTTACCCCAAATGCACACCCCAAATTTCATATTTTACCCCAAAACACACCCCAATTTCCTGATCCGACATCCGAAACCCATACCCACCCGAAAATTACCCCATTACTGACCTCACAATGCGTTGGAATCAGATGCGATGTAAAGGCACCTGCGTTGTTGGAGTTGCGTTGTTAACGATGTACTGCCTGCGTTGTAATGGACGTCTCCCGTGCCAAAGGCAACCCATAGGCAAGCCAGTTTGCGTCCGTCTGCCCCTGGACCGCGCTCAGCACCAAGGAGCCTTCCTCTTGGACACTCCACCGCTACGACGCCAGCACCCTCCTCGCCATCAACCCTGGACGCCATCTCGCCTGCCAGGACCAACCTCTGCTCCGGACCGGACATCGCCATCGCCCTCACTGACGGGTGCAGTATCACCTGCAAGGAGCACCCCGACCGTCAAGGAGGAGGCATTGCCATCACCTACAGAAGCAGACTCCGACTGACCACGCACTCTAATGACCCAAGGGTGACCATGGACCACCTCAACTCCCAGATCCGGACAAGGCCCAAGCACATCCTCTGCGGCACCCTCTTGTGCAGGCCCCCCGGGCCATGGCCCCCCATTCTCCAATACCATTGTAGACCTCATTGCACCCCAAGGTCTCCCATCCACCGATGACATCCTACTCGGTGAACTCAAGTTCCACCTGGACAACCCCAGTGACCAGAACACCACCCCCTCCTGGGGAAGGTCCCCAACATCAGACGCAAGCAGCAAGTCACATCAACAAGCCATAGCAGGACACACGGTCGAGCACGTCACCTCCGCCAGCGGGAACTTCAACTACAGCCACAACACGGGACTCTCCTGGACCGACCATCATTGGATACATCACGTCTTCACCTTGCCCAACGGACGCCACCGCCATCATCGCACACCCTCGCAGCTGGATCAAGGCCACCGAAGAATGTCTTGTCAACTCCCTCCGCTCCAACACTCCGCCAATGCTTCCAAACGATGGTACCGCAGCGCGCAACAACCACCGATGGATCTCCAACAGCGCCGACATTCAGGCACCCCTCATGAACGGCACTGCGTCAGTACCTTCCGCCTGCCTGATGGCAGGCATGAGGGTGACGCAGTGCCACAGGGATAGGCTGGCCCCATGCATTGATGGAGTTGCGTCATGGTTGTGACACGACTGCAGCAATGCGTGACTTTAGCACAGACAGATACGTCAGGATTCCAGACGTATCTGTCATTACTTGCGTCATGGAGCGCTGTCCAGTGATCTTGTTGATGGTGCACATTCCTGCACTGTAGTTTTGTGGCAGGGCAGCGCTGCAACATTGCTTGCAGCGCTGTCCAGCACCAAAACCTGCTGAGATGAGGCCCCAAGTGTTGTCTCCATTTTTAAGACCAGCTATTTTCTGGTCTTAAGTCCCAGCAGCTAACGGGCTTTAGCGGCTGTTTTTTTAACGTATCGACGGTCCGTGGGATCGTTGTGAATATCGCGAAGTGGGGTTAGCGTGCGTTTTAACACGGGAAAGCCTACATTGCATATGATTAGCGTTAGCTGTCACTAACATCGTTGGCGATGTTCTTAGCGGCCACTATCGCCAGAAAGCTGTTGCTAATGGCTGTTAGCGACAGCTTGTGATACGGCGATAAAAATATCGCCGCTTTAGCGGCAGAAAAGTGCCGCTAACGCGCCGATATCGCCCTGTGAATATGTCCCACACTTTCTCAACAGGATTCGTACCAACAAATCCTAATCGAACCTTATTCATCCAATATAGCCCCAAAGTGATTGGCCAGAGCAACTAGGACTCGCACCAAGCAATACACACGGTCATGAAATAGTCAAAACCAGCAACACAAAGCACTTGTTAGTATCAAGAAGGATATTGCGTTCAAGGAACCTAAGGAAAGTCAGAGCCCCAAACAGAGGGGAGGGCGACTGTTAAATGTCCCCAACATGTCTTTACAGAGCTGAAAACGGGAGGCTCAATCTTCAAGAATTTGCCTAAAAGAGAATATTCAGCATGCAACTTACTAGTACTGGCATCTCTGCCCTAGGCAGCCATCTCGAAATTGTCTTTAGACCCCGCTTCCTGTGCACTATCTCGCAAGAGCCCAAGAATCTTAGCCCGGAGGTGGAAACCCTTACAAGGGCATTGCACATTGTGAGCCATCAGCACCATATCCCTTCCAGACAGTTTTGACTGGTGCATTCGGAGCTGCTGTGGAACATGTGTTACAACAGTTTCTTACTTCTCTTGACATGGCTAATTGGACATTAAGTTATTTGGGTCATACAGTCATAGGTTAGTGTTAGTGCCACTGTCTGCAGAACAGAATCTCTGATTTTGCAGTGTTGAGTTTTTTGTGGTTATTCGTCATCGATGCGTGTGTGGCTTGGAGGCAGTTATTAAGTCTTAATGTGTGACAGACCTCAAGATTGCCCATTTTTAAATGATTTGGGTGTATAGTTGTAGCACATCAAGTTAGGGATTTTAACAGACCCAGCGAGGGGTTGTTGTAAACAGTGAAGAAAAGAGGATTGATTAGGTATTATTATAGTATGCCACAATAGCAGGTGTGATGTAATTATATAAAAGTTAGCATGTGGCATTGTCTTGTACGCCAAGATGTTGCAATCTGAGTAATAATGTGTGGTGTCAGACCATGTTAAGTGATGCTGATACGGCCAATAGTGGTAATTCTACAACAGTGTTTTTGTCAAACATAAGTTTCAGGTCATGTTAGCTGATCCTGTGTCTCTACCTAATATGAATCCAGACTGTTGATCGACAACAAGTTGCTCTCCTCAGTTAAATGGGAGAGTAGGTCAAAAAAAAACTTACAATCAGTTTACCCAGGAGGAGATAATTGGAAATTGGTCTGTAGTTTACTGGGCTGATGGGTCAAGATTCTTCTTCTTGAGAGAGAGTGATTTACGAGGAAAGAGGTTGTCCGTCTAAGTGGACTAAAATTAGGCCTGGGCGCTGAACTTCACTCCGTTTGCGGAGTTTTCTGCACTCAGCACTCCGCAGAGCTCGCGGAGTTTTTTCCCCGCTCGCGATCGCGAACGGTAAGTTTGCGATCGCGAACGGTGAGTTTGCGAGCGCGAGCTGCCGCTCGGGTAGAATTTCTACCCGAGCGGCAGAAATACCAGCACAAACTGCAGTTCGCACTGCACTCCGTCACTCGCAGAACTTCGCAGAGTTTTTTTGTAAGTTTGCGGAGTTCCGCATAGCAAAACTCTGCGAACTACGCCCAGGTCTCATAAAATATGGGGAAAGTGAAATGCACATAGGGGGGCACTGTGCAAACCCATTATGGCTGTAACTCGTGGAATTCTGCAACAAGAGGGACATTGATTCTGACGTTAAAATGTGGAGTGTTGATGGTATAATGGACTATTGCTGTGTTTTTTAATGGTGAACAGATATCTATGTATGCCTGTGTCTTTGCCTCATATACCGGAATGTCACCAGTCACTGTATGATTTGTTGTCATATTTTTCAATAAAAAGACGTGTAAAAAAAAGATTGTTCTTCTTGAGACATGGTCTGATGTAGGATATCTTCAACTCAAATAGGAAGGTTCCTTGATTACAGAATGTATGTTGTATGCATCTGGCTCCCTCCTCAGCATAAGTTATCAGAAGGATGTCTTTAAATATTCGAAGGGAAGATTTTTCCAGTGATGATCCCAATGGCCTGCTGACCGTGACGAGATTCCAGATTTTTTCATAGAGCATGCTGAAGGTGTTAAGAGATGGTTGATTACTTGAGTAATAACGGATTTTAAGACGGTACTTCAGTTTTTCATTTTTTGAGGGAAGCTGTTTGGAGAATTTGGAGCAGAAGGCCTGGGAGTGTGGAGTCTCTAAGTTGTAGCACTGGGGGTTGCAGAATTCTGCCCAATCTGCACAGTCAACCAAAGAATTAAATGCTGTTTGCAGACCTATATCAGTATTGTCCAACAAAAGAAAATTATTCACGTAAAAGAGCACTGATATGCTTTTAGTCCAAGATCGAGAAGGATTAAGGGGACTACTGGACAAGCATGAAATAAAATAATTTAAAAAATAATTTAAAAATATTGCACGAAATTACAGCTCTGTGGCACTCTGGTGTGACAGTAAATTGTCTTATTTTATCCTCTGCTAAAGTCAAACTTTATGATAGCCCAGGTAGTATCTGTGACAAAATATGTATGAGACTTGTCAGGCAGCCCTTTAAATTATCTTACACCACAGTTGACCCCTAGTATCAGTTTTAAAAACTGGTGACTGGACAGTGCAAATGCTTCCCCAGGGGGGACATCCTGGTTGGCTATGAGGACAATTAAATTGCGTTGTGCATTAAAGAATGCTTCTTTATAAAGCCAGTTTCAAGAATGATTCTTTATAAAGCCAGTTTCACAGAGAGGAATAACCTTTTTTTCTTCAGTCAACTTCTGCAATAAGACTTGTTCAGTGATCTTCACTGGTGATTTTAATATGGATAACAAACACAGGTTTCAGGATCGTACATTTGCCACTTCTTAAGTACAGGAACCACTGTCGCACCTTGCCAACTATCAGCATTGGCCCAAGCTTTAAGACTACATGGAAAAGAAGATTTAATATATTTGCCCAGCATATTTCCTTTCTACTATTGCTAATAATGCCTTCTGTGTCAGAACATTTTGAGGGTTTCATCTTCTTGATAATACTAGTAATTGATGCCTGAAAAACACGAATGTTGAAATGTGGTATATATGCATACTCCAATCGGGTTTCATCACTCACACAACCTCTAGCCACCCAGTTCCACTCAGTTACATACATACAGCCCACTTCCACTAGTTTTCTTAAACTTCTTAAGGTTAGTCAAAGAAATAGTACCTTGAATAATCTTCCAATTTGGTAAATGCTTGTATATGTTTAGCAATTATTGGCCTTTTTCAGCCCTTGCTTTGCTGATGGTGTAAATTATTATCTTCTAATAAATGGATGGGCCAGATAATAGCGGATGACCTAGCATGTGTAATCTGAAAGAAACACATTAGTTATAAATTCCTTACCTTAGAATTACCCCCAGGCGTCAGACTGGATCCGGAAAGTTTTTTCGTCAGCAGTACCTCTGCACGTCGGAAGGTGGCGTCGGTCGGCTCCGCGTTCATCGTCGGCGTCGTGGTCGCCGGGATGACGTCGCGGCAGCTACTTAGACGCCGCCCTCGCACGCTGTAGTCAGTTCTTTCTTTTTCCGCGCCAGCCAGCGCAGATCCGGGAAGAGCGGTACCTCAGTCATTTTTTGACTAACTTTTTCTCGACTTTTTGTCGACTTCTTTTCTCGAGTCTTTGACTCTGAAGAGGTGCACGAGGGATGCCCGGTTTCAAGGCCTGCAGACCCTGTCATCGCATGATGTCGGTGACGGATCCGCACCGCGTGTGTCTTTTCTGCCTGGAGCGCGACCATGACCCCAAGTCGTGCTCCGACTGCCGGTCGATGGTGCCGAAGGCTTTGCGGGAGCGGTCCCGAAAGCTGCTTGAACACCGGCAGTCGGCTCCATGCCGTTCGAGGTCCCGGTCGAGAGGGAGGTCGAAAGACCGGTCGCGGAGCCATCGCCATTCTGGCTCGAAGTCATCGAAGTCTTCGCACTCGAGGTCGGGTAAGTCGAAGCATAAGAAGAAGTCGAAGAAGCATCGTCGCTCTTGGACTTCTCCTCGTCGGTCGGCCGATCCGACGAGGCGCGCGGGTGGTGCCACTTCCGCGGCTCCGCGTGCGGAGCCTGAAGGGTCGACTCCGAGCTTCCCTCCCTTTCCGGGACCCGCCCAGCTTCGTACGTTCTACGAAGCGATGCACGCCATCTTTGGGCAGACCGACCCCGCCGGCGCGCCTTCGGGTCCCGCGGACTCGGTTGGGGGGCCTAGGTCTTCGCTGCCGGCGGCTCCGCCCCGGCGCCGCAGGCCCCCCTTGGATCCAGGCCTGGATCCGGATCGGTGCCGGTTGACCTCGTTACGCCTCCACCGGCGCCGCTTCCTACGGCACCACTACCGCGCTCGACGCCGGTCGGCTCCCCGGCCGGCGCCGGCCCCATCCCCCTTCCCGACGTGGACACGGAGCCGGACCGGCGTCATCCGACACCGGATCCGGTGCCGGGTGGGGTTTCATGCCCCTGTTCACTCCTGGGGTCCCTTTACAACAACAGTGGCACCCAGAGGACGATAAGGAGGACTGGGAGGGGTCAGGTGACCCTTTAACTGACCAACTAGAGTCTGAGCAGGACTGGAGAGAGGAACTGGGGGATGCCAGTGGTCTTGACACTTCACCCGACCTTGGCATGTTGTCTCCTCCTACCGTGGCTACGGAGGAGGGAGCGTCACGCTGTGGTGTTGCGTAGGGCGGCCGAGGCTCTCAACTTCGAGCTTCCTATGGTGGCGGTCAGGACTAACCTCCTGACTAAGGTGCTTCAACCGGCAGCAAGCTCTTCGAAGCCCCTGCTGCCATTTAATGAGGCTCTCACCGACGTCCTTTTGGGCACGTGGTCCAGGCCCAATACGGGGGCTCCTGTGGACAGGATGATCGCCCGACGCCACTGCTCGGCTCCGGGCGACCCCACTTTCCTCTCCCAACACCCCACCCCGGAGAGCTTGGTTGTCCAAACCTCTACCTCCAAAAGCGCCTTCCCTACCGCTCCACCGGAAAGGGAATCCAAGAAGCTGGACCATCTTGGGAAGAAGATTTTCTCTTCCGCCAGCTTAGGACTGCGGTCCGTAAACACTGCATGTCTCTTGGCCCGTTATTCGCATTCAGTGTGGGATACGGTGGCGCAAGTGCTGCCTCAGTGTCCGGAGGAGGCCCGGGCAGTGTTCTCCCAGGCTGTCGCCGCCGGGAGAGATGCAGCTAAGTTTACGATCCGTTGTGGGCTGGACACCGCCGACTCTCTGGGCAGGACCATTTCAATGTCGGTAGCACTCCGCCGCTACGCCTGGATGAGGTCCACTGGCTTTTCAGGGGATGTCCAGAACACCTTGATGGACATGCCCTTTGATGGCCGTTGCCTTTTTGGCGTCAAAGCAGACAACGCCCTAGAGCGCTTCAAGGACTCACGGGCTACGGCCAAGTCCTTGGGCCTCTCCTCCTGTCCGGCGCAGTCTGCTTTTCGCCCCTTTTGTGGCTACGGAAGGGGTGCCCCGCTACGTCCCACCCAGGGCCACAGGCTGCAGCAAGTTACCCAACCTTCGCGCGGCCGGGGACGTGGGAACCAACGTCGTGGTTCAGGGGGCCAGCGGGCGGGCCAGTCCACCAACCCCCCCTCTGCAGCAGCCTCCAAACCCTCCTAGTCCGACCTTTCAGGCCCATCGAACGCCAGTGGGCGGCAGGATTCGCCATCACCTCCCCCACTGGCGCACCATCACTTCAGACAGGTGGGTTTTGCAGATAGTCCGAAGGGGCTACTCCCTCCCCTTCGAGACTACCCCTCCAGCCATGCCACCTCGTTACCACCGCATGTCGGAGGATCATCTGGCCCTTCTCCAGCAGGAAGTTACGGCTCTCTTGGCCAAGGGAGTCATCGAGCGCGTTCCTGTCCCAGAAGTAGGTTATAGTTGTTACTCCCACTACTTTCTGGTTCCCAAGAAGGACAAGGGCCTACGTCCTATCTTGGACCTCAGGGACGTCAATCGCTTCCTCCGGAAGGAGAAGTTCAAGATGTTGACGCTTGCTCAGGTCTTGTCTGCCCTCGACCCGCAAGACTGGATGGTAGCATTGGACTTGCAGGACGCTTACCTTCACATTCCCGTCCTGCCAGCCCACCGGCGTTACCTGCGGTTCACGGTAGGCCACGAGCACTTTCAGTTCACTGTGCACCCCTTTGGCCAGTGCCCCTCGGGTGTTCATGAAAGTGATGTCGGTGGTCGCAGCTCATCTGCGCAGATCAGGGGTTTCAGTCTTCCCCTATCTCGACGACTGGTTGTTGAAGGCGGGCTCGTCCCAGGCAGTCGTCTCCCACCTCCAGACTACGGCCGACCTCCTGCATCAGCTGGGGTTCTCCATCAATGTGCCAAAGTCGCACCTGATTCCCTCTCAGAAGCTCCTCTTCATCGGAGCGGTTCTGGACACGACGCAGTTTCGAGTTCATCCTCCCGAACAGCGAGTCCGGGATATTCGGGCTATGATTCCGATCTTTCAGCCCTTGTCCCGGGTTTCGGTCAGAGTGACCCTGAGGCTGCTGGGCCTCATGGCCTCCTGCATCCTGCTGATCAATCATGCCAGGTGGCATATGCAGGCTCTGCAGTGGGACCTGAAGTTCCAGTGGGCGCAGCATCAGGGGAATCTGTCCGATTACGTCCAGATCTCGGAGGGCACTGCTCAACAACTGCAGTGGTGGCTCACGAACCAGGATTGGGTCAGTGGCAGGTCCCTCTCCCTTCCCCAACCAGACCACACTGTGGTGACGGATGCCTCCCTTCTGGGATGGGGCGGCCACATGGGAGAGATGGAGATCAGAGGCCTCTGGTCTCCGGCGGAGTCCGGGCTTCACATCAACCTTCTGGAGCTCCGGGCGATTTGTCTTGCACTGAAGGCACTCCTTCCCTATGTCCGGGGAAGAGTAGTGCAGGTGTTCACGGACAACATCACCGCCATGTGGTATTGCAACAAACAGGGCGGGGTGGGGTCGTGGACCCTATGTCAGGAGGCCCTCCGCCTCTGGACATGGCTGGAACATCAGGGCATTTCCCTGGTGGTTCAACACCTGGCGGGTTCTCTGAACACCAGGGCGGACGAACTCAGCCGCCGGTGCATGATGGATCACGAATGGCATCTTCACTCGGAGGTGGTGTAAGGTCTCTTTCAACAGTGGGGAGAGCCTTGGTTAGATCTATTCGCCACCGAAGAGAACGCGCAATGTCAGCAATTCTGCGCGTTGGAATTTCCAAGGTGGCACTCGCTCAGTGAGTGGAGTTGCGGTCTGTTGTACGCCTTTCCGCCTATACCACTTCTGCCCAGAGTGCTGAAGAAGATCAGGCGCGACCGGGCCCAAGTCATTCTTGTGGCTCCGGATTGGGCACAAAGAGTCTGGTATCCCGAGCTGCTCAACATGGCCATCGATCCTCCGATCAGACTGCCTCTTCGGGAGGATCTTCTGTCGCAGCAGCACGGGACGGTCCTCCACCCGAACCTGTCCAGCCTCCACCTCCTTGCGTGGAGATTGAGCGGCGGCAGTTGACATCTTTTGATGCGTACATGGGCACCTTTAACTTTAAATTTTAGGATGGGTGTCCCGTAGCCGAATATGAATTTAAGTTGCACGTGCTAGTGCGACTGACTGTATTTAGATCATTTTCCGAGTTTCCTTACAAGATCTTTAGCACTTTTCAGCCGCTAAGAGATGGCTGCCGCAATCACATAGTTCCTAAACTTAATGATTGGGGTTCTTTTTCCCCTTGTTGCTCTTTACGGGTTTTTCTGATTGGCTCATGTGGTATGTCCACGTGACTGCAATTTACAGGATGACGCAACAAACCCGTTTGGGCTTTAAATAATGGCGCCATTCCCGTACAGATTAACTCTGCCGGTTATCATGCCGCTTCGCTTTTATATGTTTCAGAGGTAAGCGGACCGCCCGTTTTTTGAATATTTACTAAAAATACTCGCTGAGATTGATACGTATTTAGGCACTCGTTTTGTGATTGTTCGGCCATTTATTGGCTGTTCATGTAATTGTATCATGGTTATTTGGGTACACCTTTGTTTTTCTAATTTTCGTAGAGAGATTGATTACACAGTCTTTTTGTAGTTAGTGACATGATCCCCAGCACACAATTATCAATTTCTTGTGGCTGGTTGTCTATTTATGTACTATCGGAGCGCATAAGGAGGAGAATATTATACTCCTGTTTTTTGCGCATCTATTAAATCTTAGGACGTGATGACCTTCTTGAATTTTGTGTATTCCATTTTTTCGACTTTTTGGAAAATAGGTGATATCGTTTTTATTCATGAAGTAGAGTATACTAGGAGCAGGTGACCTGCTTGCCTTGTAATTATTGGTTTGTTTAGAGCTAGGATATACTATGGCAAAGTTCTTTGGTCTTTTCTGTTTACCGGTCATCCAATATCATTGTTCGCCATAGGCTATTTTAGATAGGGGTCCTGATGTATTTGTATTTTTATTGTATAATAAAGAAAATTTCTTTTTCTTTATTTATTTTTTCTGTTTTTAATTTGGATATTGTGTATATTGTTGGAGAGTGTACACTCTATTTTCGGTGTAATTGTTTGTGCTGTATTTTAGCACTGGCTACGATGCTTTTAATAATTACATTCTTTCCTTCTCATAGGAGATATGCCAAGAGTTTTATTGTAAACGAGCAGCTTTTCTGAATTATGTCCTTTATCATTAAGGCTTTGAGTTATTCCGATTCTTGTACATAAATTATCGATTTGTGCTGGGTGAGTTTTACTTCTACTACTAAATATAGGAGATGTCCAGAGCAATACGTTTCTCCTTATTATGTTAACTGTAGCCTTTTTCCTATTTTTAGAGTTTTATACACTTTGCCCTGGGCGGATCGTGCCCTTTGAGGTATTACTATTTTTCAAAATATTTCTGGATATTCATTAAGGATTAATTGGATATTGAAGAGGTGAGATATAGTGATAATTTCTCACTTAAGATGATATCTGCGTTCTTTCTAATCTCTTTGTATTTAATGGCACCATTTACATTATGGTGCTGTTTCTTTTCTAAGACATATTTATCTATTTAAGATTTATGCTCTTTATGCCTTTCTTTTTCTTTCTTCCCTTCTCTTTAAGATTGTCTATGATATTGTCACGCCATATTTAGTGTTTTCTTTCACTTAAACATACTTCCTTTTTATGTTATTTTTATACGTAGGAATTTTGTATTCTTAATTTATGTGTGTCAATGTGTTATATCTAGAGCTCTGTGTAAATTATGTTATGTTTAATGTTATGTTTATATGTTTGTAATATGAATGTGACACGTATCTATTTTTGTATGAGTTTGTGGGTCATTGTATGAAATATGAAATATGCAGTTTTTAAACGTTGTTTATGTTTTTATAATGTTATGTTTTGTTTATGATTGTTGCAGCCCTGATGAAGTTCCCTTTTGGCACTTTTGGGAACGAAACGCGTTGGCTGTGTGCCAGTTTTAAAGATTAAACGAATAAAGGAAATATTTTTGGAATTACTGCTCACGTGTTTGACTTTCCTGCGAGTGCACCTTCCGCTTTTTCTTGAAAAACTTTGGCTGCGATTTGCACCTTTGGATGACGGGTGCAGGAAGTGTTTATGCACCATCTTTCAATTGACTGTACATGTGGATTAGTTGAGCTGGACCTTGGTCTGTCATCTGTTTTCTGTTTTCCTAAAAAAAGACATCTTTCGACCTGCCTCCCGAAGTCTGTGACGTAATCTTGGCAGCCAGGCGTCCCTCCACAAAGACGCTATACGCCTGCCGGTGGAACAAATTTGTGGCGTGGTTGTGGCAAAGGCTGTGGATCCCCTTTCTGCCCATCTTTCTGAAGTACTCTTGTTCCTTCTCTCTTTAGCCCAGCAGGGCTCTGCTCTGGGCACTATCAAGGGCTACCTTTCAGCCATCTCTGCCTTCCTTCGGCTGCCAGATCAGCCCTCTCTTTTCAAGTCCCTGGTAGTTAACCGTTTCTTGAAAGGCTTAACACATCTCTTTCCTCCAATTCCCTTCGTTATGCCTCAGTGGGACTTGAATCTTGTGCTGACTTACTTAATGTGCGCTCCCTTTGAGCCGCTTTATAACTGTCCTTTACGTCTCTTAACTCTTAAGACTGCTTTCCTGGTAGCCATCACTTCTGCTAGAAGGGTGAGTGAGCTCCAGGCTCTTTCCTCAAAACCTCCTTTCTTGTCTGTTCATCCGGACAAGGTGGTTCTCCGGACCCGTCCATCCTTTCTTCCTAAGGTGGTCACTGCCTTCCACATCAGGCAGACCATTACTTTGCCCACCTTCTTTCCGCCTCCGCATCCTTCAAAGGAAGAAGAGAGGCTCCACCGTCTGGACCCAAAACGTTCGTTCTCCTTCTATCTGGATCGCACAAAGCAGTTCCGGGTGGATGATCAACTTTTTGTTGGCTACGTGGGTGCAAAGAAGGGTCGATGGGTCGTGCTGTGTATTAAGGTATGTTGCTCTCTGGCTAAAAAGGAGCCTCCAGTCGGACTACGCGCCCAATCCACCAGGGCGACGGCAGCCACTACTGCCTTAGGAAGGGGAGTGCCTCTAAATGACATCTGTCAGGCAGCCACGTGGGCGTCTCTGCACACGTTTACGAGACACTACTGCCTGGACAGTCAAGTCCGGAGAGGCGGCTTCTTTGGCCGTTCTGTTCTCCAGGAATTTCTGGTGTGATCTTGGTTCGCAGACCCACCACCGGGTTTGGCATTGCTGGGGTATCTATTCTAAGGTAAGGAATCTATAACTAACGTGTTTCTTTCAGATGCACAAGTTACTTACCTTCGGTAACGATATATCTGTAAGAAACATTAGTTAGTTATAGATTCCTTACCGCCCCACCCATCCTCCCCGTTCTGCGAACTGATTTCTAGGGTTAAGGTCATCCTTTCAGGGCCCTAGTTTTGTGCACCAGTGGTCAGTGTCTTGCATGGCTCTGCGTTTCTGGCGCGGAAAGTCGTGTACAGAACTGACGTCAGCGCGCGAGGGCGACGTCTAAGTAGCTGCCGCCACGTCATCCCGGCGACCACGACGCCGACGACGGACGCGGAGCCGACCGACGCCACCTTCCGACGCGCAGAGGTACTGCTGATGAAAAAACTTTCCGGATCCAGTCTGACGCCTGGGGGTAATTCTAAGGTAAGGAATCTATAACTAACTAATGTTTCTTACAGATATATCGTTACCGAAGGTAAGTAATTTGTGCATCTATTGTCATTACTACAGCCAATTTCACTGGCTGTTTCAGTTTTCTAAATTCAAAAAAATATTGTCGAGACAGAAATGTTTTCGGATTTTTCCTTAATTATAATAATATAGAGATTATTTTTAGCTCTCTCTTCAACTGACTATCTTGCAAGTGATCCCACGGGAGAAGTAGCTCTTTATAAAAATCACACTGGCGCACAAAAGTTGCAGATCATCATCTTTAAAGTGCTTAATCTTAAGCACTAAAGTTGTCTTTGAACAAGCTTTAGTTAGTCAGTATGTTTCTGCCTCAATGCAGCCTTATCTAGACAGCCATTCTTCAGGATACTGGTCCTTCATAACAGCACTCCCTACACTATGCTAGTTCTATTCCTGTCGGAGACTGTGTGTGTGTACACTGATGCCATTTTAAAAAGCGGCACACCTGACTCTATGCTGCACACCGTTTCATAGTTTGCTTCACAGGATCAGGCTTCAACTTAAAAGATTCTAAAAAGGAGTTGTTAATCTATAGTTGCATTTGTTTTAACAACTCTGTTGTTGACACGCGTAGGGCACATTAGTATAAACATGATGACATTGTTTGAGCAAAAGAAAGATTTACAATAATTATAAAGATGAGTGCTCTCCCACTCAGTGAAGAGCACCTTA
Organism: Calotriton arnoldi; assembly: GCA_963921515.1. Lineage (NCBI taxonomy): Eukaryota > Metazoa > Chordata > Amphibia > Caudata > Salamandridae > Calotriton > Calotriton arnoldi. The sequence goes on from CAWUFW010000116.1 coordinate 1,586,552, forward strand.
CTTTTATAAAATCTTCACTAATCCTCCTAATCAAGTGCCAAAGTACAACATGCACTGTGCTGCACTAACCTTATTTGGATAAATGTTCTTTGTTTATGTCCTATGTAGTAAATTCTATATTTCAATTGTATGCTCAGAGGGCCTCATTTATGACATTTTGGCGTAGGACAACGCAGCAAGGCATCTTACGGCGCTGCCCTATGACACAGTGAAAGGGCAGGATTGCACTGGATTTAAGCAAAACAGTTCATTCCTGTCCTTTCTACCTGCGCTGGAGCCGTTTAGGCAAGCTAGCACCATGGTAGGCACTCTTGCACCATGGTGGAAGGGTGCCTCCATTGCAGGCAGGACTGTTTTTGTGCAAGAAGGGGTAACTTCGTGCACAAAGACAATCAGAAGAGGTGCAGAATGCAGCACACATGGAAAGAGGAAAAAATGAGAAATCAACATATTTCTACTCATTACACCTCGCCTCGGGAGGTGGACGGATTTGATACTTCCCCAGGTTTACATCACTTTGAAAATATGGGGCAGTGTCAATTTCTATGGGTGTTGCATGGGAAAACCCACCGCAACGCCCATGGAACGCCACTTGGGCGCAGAGTAAGGCGACGCAGCGATTGCGCTGCATCGCCTTACTCATGACTTATGAGGCCACTCAAAGCCATGCAGGGTGGCTTTGCGTCGCTTCATAAATCTCTATGAGAGCCCTGCGTCACGCATATACCACTTTACATGGTGCAAAAGTGATGCAGCGCTCTCATAAATAAACCCCTTATTGTGTGTAAAAGTAAATGTATTACAACTGCCATATATAATTTATTCACCGGTGCTCAAAAATTAATGCGCATGAAGAAGACTGACCTGGTTGTAACTAGAGGACAAAACTTTGAATAAATCACTATTAAAAAGTCTTGATTTCAGCCAGGGATTAGGATCACAAAGACAGTCGGCACGGAGGTCATGAAGATTGTGTTTCAACAGAGTTTTTGCCTCTCTTGGTTTATCAACGGTCCTCACCCGGAATTTAAAGTTATTGAGAGAGTCCTGCCTCAATGGAGCTCTATAGGTAGAATGATACCACTGTATATGTAAGTAGCTGACACCACTGTTAAGGTGCATGTGTATCTTTCGTTAGCACACACACTGATGTCACGTGACTAGTAATTCTGAGACAACTGCTTTAATGACTCCTCAGCTGTCTGGCTTGTCTTCAAGTAGTTTCAGAAAAAAATAGTTCATTGAGGCCAATAGGTCTCTGGAGTGTTTTTAGAGAAAGCACAGTAAGTCCGATATATTTTTAGGACCCAACATTACACAGTATACCAAAGGCAAGTATAGAGCAGTACACTTTTTCAGCACTGTGATGAAATTTATTTATTCATTGCGATGTATAATTTTATTTTTAAGATTTTTTGACGCACCTAGGGTACAAAAGGGCGTCCTCCGAATTGAAGGAGACCATGTGACACCCCGTCTTCAGTCTCATGCCAAACTCCAGAGTGTTCTCCCGAAGCTGGCACGCAAGGGGTTCCCCTGCCAGAGAGGCTCACTGGGGTCATTGTCTATTCCATTACTTAAATTCAAAAGAATCTCTTCATCTATATCCTTCTCCCTCATTGAAAGTTATCTCGTTGGCACTTGATGCATTCAAAGCACTTTTAGGTCATTTTTCAATTCTATTAAGTAGTCAACTTTCTTTGTTAACTCTGAATGTAGATATACAATCTCATTTTCTCTCTCCGTTCATTTCTGCATTTGGTGTAGAACCCCCCCCACCCCCCCCACCCCATCTCATTTTGGGGCATATTTACTAGGAAGTGGGGAAGCGCAGCGTTAGCCAACTTGGCTTAACGTTGCGCTCCGCCACTTCCAAAATGCAGGGCTGCACCGTATTTACAAGGATACGATGCAGCCCTGAGTTTCCCCCTGCGCTGGCACTAATTTTAGCTGCCTAGCGCCAACGCAGACACCATAGTGCAAGGGTGCCTGCGTTGTAGAGGAAGATTGTTTATGTGCAGGAAGGTGTCCTTTCCTGCACATAAACAATCTGAAATGGCGTTTTGAAACTTCTATGTGTGCTGCTTAATGATTGATTGAATGATTGAAACAATCAGTGGCCTTTTGCTGTTTCGATGTGTGCTGCAGAAAGCAGCATACATGGAAACAGCAAAAACGAAGAGAAATGAAACATTTCTCCTCGTTGCGCCGGTTTAAGACCAGGTTTTCCCTGGTCTTAATTTTGGCACTGCCCCATATTTACGCTGCCCTTGAAAATATGGAGCAGCGCCAAAATCTATGGGTATCGCGGTGGAACGCCCACCGCAACACCCATTGCCCACCCCTTTCACTCTAATTATAGCATGAAAGGGGTCCTTATTTACAATGCAGCGTTAAGCTATGTTAAGTGGCTTAACGCTGCCTTGTAAATAAGGCGAAGCCCCTATCACCACCAAACCGTCACAAAAATCCCCTTTGTTTTCTCTTGGGTAAAGTAATGTGTGTCTTTTCAGAAACTGGCAAGCTGATATTTGGGGACAAAACGAGTGCATATCATCATCTACATTGATAAAGCGTTTTATAATATTATCCCTACCTCTGTCAGAGGACTGAGGGGCATATTTACAAACCCTATCGACACCACAACGTCACTTTTCACGACACTGTGGTGGCGATACAGGCTTCGCCTTATTTACAAGGCGGCGTTAAGCCACTTAAAGGGGCTTAACGCTGCCTTGTAAATAAGGCACCCTTTCACGCTATACTTAGTATGAAAGGGGAGGGCAACAGGTGTTGCAGTGGGCTTTCTCCCGCAACACCTATTGATTTTGACACTGCCCCATATTTACAAGGGTGGCGTAAATATAGGGCAGCACCAAAATTAAGACCAGGGAATACCTGGTCTTACCCTGGCACAACGATGAGAAATGTTTAATTTCTCCTCGTTTTTGCTGTTTCCATGTGTGCTGCGGTGTGCAGCACACATGAAAACAGCAAAACGCCATTGATTGTTTATGTGCAGAAAGGTGTCCCTTCCTGTACATAAACAATCATTAAAACAATTATATTTTGCAACTTCTATGTGTGTTTCATTAAGCAGCACACATAGAAGTTACAAAACACCATTTAAAGATTGTTTATGTGCAGGAAGGGACACCTTCCTGCATATAAACAATCTTCCCCTGCAACGCAGACACCCTTGCACTAAGGTGCAAGGGTGCCTGCATTGGCGCTAGGCAGCTGAAATTTTGCGCCAGCGCAGGGGACACGCAGGGCTGCACCATACTGTTGTAAATATGGTGCAGCCCTGCATTTCAGAAGTGGCGGAGTGGGGACTTAAGCCAAGAAAGCTAACGCCGCGCTCTGCCACTTCTATTGAAAATATGCCCCAGAGAATTTAAAAGGGGGTAACCTGTCAGCTGCCTCATCCTGTAAGGCTTTTGTTTGGTAAATTGAGAAATAAAACTTCTGACAGTGTCTGTAGGATATGTGTAATTGTGCTGTCTACAGACCGTTGTGAGTTTGGAACAAAGGGGCAAATTTACAAGCCCCTATTGCCACAGGAACGTCACTTTTAGTGACTTTCCTGTGGCGATATGTGCTTTGCCTTATTTACACGGCAGCATTAAGCCACTAACGCTGCCTTGTAAATAAGGCCCCCTTTCACGCTATATTTAGCGTGACAAGGGTGGGCAATGGGTGTTATTGTGGGAGTTCCGCCGCAACTCCCACTGATTTTGATGCTGCCCCATATTTACGCCGCCCTTGTAAATATGGCCAAAATTAAGACCAGTGAAAACCTAGTCTTAAACACGTGCAACAAGGAGAAATGTTTAATTTCTCTTTGTTTTTGCTGTTTCCATGTGTGCTGCATTATGCAGCACACAGAAACAGCAAAAAGGCCTTCAATTGCTATGTGCAGGAAGGTGTCCCTTCTTATACATAAACAATTAATAAAAAAATTACGTTTTGCAACTTCTATGTGTGCTGCATTGAGCCATTTCGCTACATGGGCCTAACCCGGGCACATAACATAGCAGAATGGAGAATTGAAAGGACAAGTAATGAAAGATGATATTCATGATTGGAAAATAATAGGTCATTTGAAATTGCATACCCAGATTATGGGTCTGACGGCAATACCTATAACTCTTAAACCAATTGCAGAGAAATGAAGCTGAAAAATATTCACAAAGGTAACTTAGACATGTAAATTATCACAAGTGTTAGTTTAATATTTTTAATTTTATACTTTGTACCACTTTGCAACAAACCACAATACAGTCTTTTGGGAAGCGAAAGAAACGATTTGTTTGGAAGCTAGGACTACAACCCATCAACAAAGTAAAGACATGAATACTTGGGCTTTACCATGGACACTAAACTATCAGGGATGCATCGCCTTGCAAAGCTAAAACTCAAGGCAAACACAATATCAATATCTGTAAAAAGGATTGCTCAAGTTTATGGAGGAAAAGTAACCAGTCCAGCAATATCTGCTTTGAATGCTATGCTCCTCCCAGTGTTATCATATACATCAATAGCACTTAAATTAAAATTATATTAATAATTCAATACTATTTACATATAGAACGAAAGAGTGCTATTCAACCTCTACTCATATACACAACACCCAAAATTAACTTGAAATATCATATTCCATTTGTCAAGACCCTATGCATATCACAAATGATTAACTATCTATGTGACTGTTCCAAGGCGAATACATGCATCAAAAACCTTTAGTTTAGTCTAGAAGCCACAGCAAAATCACTCCTGGAACATAACCAACGCTAGAGGTACCGGAACCAAAGAATGACCATAACATTATTTTGAGAAACTCAGCCAGGGCAAGAGACTTAAAGGTTTTGTTCATCTTTAAATTCACAGAATATTATTTAGAATACCATCTTCAAACAAAACTACCACACATTGATTCAAATACAAAGGCTGGTAAGGAACTGAAATACTTAAGGTTTAGACTAGTATATATTCTAATCGGACAGTTCGAAAACTCATTGAAAAGTTACAATGCCGTCCAAAAACAAGAAAATTATGTTATTATAAATATGAATCACAAGAGCACGTAATATGTATCTCTCCTAACCTTCATGATTTCAGATTAACAAAACTGTTTGATTAATTAAAATCATTACAGCATAAATATGGGTCTCCTTCACCTCCACCCGGGTGCCTCCTGCCCAATAACCATAAAATCCTCCTTACAAAGTCTTAAAATAATTATTTACACATTAAATAATCCATTATAACACGGATTCAGATAATTCAAATATTATCAAAACATTTCCTGGTCCCATATCAGAGTAGCTGAAACCTAATTCAAAACCCAATTTAAAACACATGCCAACATATAAGACTCACAGTTGAAAACTGCACAATTCTCTTTAATGGTCACAGCAAACCCTAACAAATTGGGTGGCCCCTCCAAAAGTTGTAATCCCTAATTTACACCACAAAGGGGTACTTTGGATGAGGTGCAATGCGGAGTCCCAGGCCTTGTATTTTTATGGGTATAGCCCCGCTTGAGGAGCCGTGCCTCTAATAAAACCTTTAATTGAAATTGTGCAGTTGCCATTTTTATTAAAAAACAATCCTAGTAAAATTCCTGCCGAACATAAATCTATAGGTCCTAGTTATCCTTCAATTGACATTACATCACTCCCATTATTCCACACAGCCCACCCTAATAAATTGCTCTAATAAAATGCTCAGCAGATCAAAATCTGTATTCGGAATTGCACACTTCCCATAACTGCACACAAGCCAGCCTACTAAAACCATTGCTGAACATAAACCTGCAGGTCCTAGTTATCCTTCAGTAAAAATCGCGCAATTCCCATTATTACGCACAGCCCAATCTAGTAGAGTAATCTGATAAAACCTTCAATCGAAATTGCAGTTTCCATTTTTATGCGCAACCCATCCTATGAAGATTCTTGCCCATCATAGATCCATAAGACCTAGTTATCCTTCAGTAGACATTCCACAATTCCCATTATTGCGCACAGCCCCACCATATAAAGAGCTCTGATTAAAACACTTAATAAAGCTATAATCCCTGGATTGTCCTTTGGTAAAATTGCACATTTCCCATTCCTGCACCCAACCCATCCTACTAAAGTGCATATCAGGCCCAAGAATAAACTTCCTACTTAACCCACTGACAAGAACTTGAAACACCAAGGGGGATATTCTCAAGAATGTGCGATAATCATTGCCAAAAAAGGCTAACGCACGTTTTCATATCGCCGTCTATAGCGGGAAAATAACTCCGTGTTAACGTCGTATTCCCAACACGGCAGTAACATGTGATAGTCTCCTGATAACGCGTCAAATGTCTGCGATACAACTACTGCGACGGCGATAAAAAATGAAACCCGAACGTGAAAAATGTTGCGATGGGCCCAACCGCGATAGAAAAATCTGCGACAAGCAGCGCCAGGCCTGCAATTCACACATGTCAGGCGGGAAAAATCACTACAAAAGCAGAAAAAAAAAACACAAACAAAAACAAAACAACTGCGAAGCACAATGGAGGCAGCCGGAGCAGGAACAGAGGACGAGCAGAACCCCACAAGCCCCACGGAGGACCAGGCCGGGACCTCGGGGTCAGGGAAGGGCAAGGACAGGAAGAAGAGGAAGACGCGGTTCAGTCCGCAGGAAAACAGGATCCTGATAACGGAGGTGATGAAATACCATCAACAACTGTTTGTCACCTCCAATGTGTCATTGGCGACAAAAAATGGAATATGACAGTCCATCGTGGACAAGGTGAATGCAATCGGAGTGCTGAGGAGGACAATGGAAGAGGTCAAGAGGTGCTGGAATGATGTGAAGCGCAAAACCAAGCAGAAACTCGCCAACAACCAGAAGGCAGCAATGCAGACTGGAGGTGGGAGTCCAGCGCCACAGGAGGAGCTGGACGAGATGGAGGAAATGGTCTCCACAGTCATCAGTGTGGAGATGGTGGCAGGAGTTGGGGGACCGGACACTGCTCGGCAGGAGCCGACACAACAGCAAGAGGGTGAGTAACGACCAGGGACTGGGGGGACGGGGGGAGATGGGCACAATGGCACACATGCATAATTAAGCATAGCACAGTGCACACCCACGACTACTCTGGAGCATGTCCCTGATCCCCTTGGCACACTTAGAAACTGCAAGTAGGCCCCCGTCAACTATGTGCCCAGAGGGGGCCCTCCCCACACATCACTAATCTCACAACAAACCCATGCACAAGTACAAACACACATCCGTGATGTTGTCTAAATGTCCACTGTCCCGCATCAAATAGGCAGCTCCTCCCAAACAGTCACAATGTACATTGCCATGCAGTTTGTATGTAAACCTGTACAATGCGTCAACATACATGTGAAAACGATGTTAAACTGCATCTCCCCTTTACATTGCAGAGGTGAATCAACACCTCCTGCAGAGCAGACGGTACACCTCTTCACTGATGATGAAGAGGACCTCCCCTCCATCGACACTGACGCCCTCCAACGGCTCGTGGACAGCTTCGGCACCCCACCTCCAGGAGCAGGGCAGCCCAGCTGCATCGAGGAAACCCCACCCCCTGCACAGACCACAGAGCAGGAAGCACCCACCACCACGGCTGTCTCCCAGCACCCCCCCGAACAACACATGGCCTTCCAACGCCGTGTGTTAGGGTGCCAGGAGAAGATGGCTGATCAGGTGCGGGTGGGCTTCGACCTCATGGCAGCCAAACTAGATGCCATACGTGGGTGTCTAAGTCCCATCAGGGACCACTTACAGTCCTTGACGGACACCCACAGTCCGCTCCATGCTCTCCAACGAACCATGGATGACATCGCTGGAGTCCTGACTCAGAGACAAGGACAACTGTCCAGTCAGAGTGGCTCCAGCGGTGTCATCCGGGAGTTGGGACACATGCAGAGGACCATGGAGAACATGGAGCGGGTGCAGGCGGAAAGAATGGCTGCCAAGGCTGCACACCAGCGTGATATAACTGGGATCTACCATGCCCTGCAGATCCTCGTCATGGCATTGCTGCCACAAGGCCTGGCGCAGATGAATGCTGCTGCTGCTTCGACATCCACATCTCCGCCCCCTTATGTGTCAGTGCCTCACAGTGCGGCAGCCAATCCACCTCCGGCCCCTGATGTGTCAGTGCCACACAGTGCTGCAGAGAAAACACCACCACCCACATGTGAGGCACATGAGACATCAGAGGAAGAAGATGCGGATGAATCTGCCTTACTGGTAGTAAGGAAGCTGTAGCATTCTTCTCCGCCATATGGCCTGTTTCTGCTTGGTTCTGCCCTCTGCATCTCTGCATCATCACCTTCCACTGTCCCCCGATGCACTCTGCGACACTCACCTTGGACCTCGACATGGACTGCCATATTCTGTTTGGTCACCAATGACACAGCTATCAGACTGCGGACTGAACTCTTCCTCTTCCGATGTACTTGTCATTCCCTGAAGGACTCTGGCTGGCCCTCCACGGGCCAACAATGTAAAGTGGGGTTTGCATGGCCCTGTACTGCTCCAACTACAACACTCCACTGAATGTGCATTAAAAAATCAAATTCACACAGATGTGTAATTGTCTATGATCATTCAAGTATGGAAGTATGGATGAATGTCGGGTCAGTGATTCCCGCTTACGTCCATGTTGCACATGTTGTGGGACTTGAGTCACAGGGTGCAACATTACCGATTGCGGACCGGGTGGCGCCGACACCACATCAGAGACACACGCATTAGTCACCTTCTTGTCCAGCCCAGAACAGAACCACGCCCAGAGCGCCGGGGTCATCATTCACACCCCTACGCTGGACTGGCATACGCCAGGCCAGCCCAGCCCACTCCGCTTACGCTTACAGGGGGGGACCAAAACGCTACATGTCCCAGGTCTTCCCTGTAGTGATCTGCTGATCACAGGTCTAGTTGTCAGCATGCCACAGCCACTCAATGAGGGCTGGTTCACACCCACACCACACCCATCCAGCACATGCGTCATAGGACATGTGACCCTGCCAATAAAAGGGGCCGGGCGCACGTGCCCGAGGCCATTTCCACTAACTAGCTGAGTGTGTCTTTGTGGTCATTATTTAAGAATGAGGGTGTAGGGCCCTACCATATCACATTCCCCACTGCCGGAGGTGAGATGATGGCGTCCGCACGACGAGACTCAATCATAAAGGGCCCATGACTTGAGGTGCACAGAGTTGGTGGCATCCGAGGCACTTAGGCCGGCACAGGCCTACCGCCACGTGGCGATGACTTGAGGTGCACAGAGTTGGTGGCATCCGAGGAACTTAGGCCGGCAGGGGCCTACCGCCACGAGGCGATGACTTGAGGTGCACAGAGTTGGTGGCATCCGAGGCACTTAGGCCGGCACGGGCCTACCGCCACGTGGCGATGACTTGAGGTGCACAGAGTTAGTGGCACCTGAAGAGCTGAGCGGGTGTGCAGCCTGCGATGATGCGTAGGCTTCGATACGCCGTCCTACCAATCAAGATTCGATTTGAATTGTGATCCCAGCTGGACCGCAGTGTACGCCGAGGGCAGCAGGCTGCACAGACATGACTCCGCGGCGCGGTGCTGCAGGGTGCGCTGGGGGCCTGTGGCGCGGAATCCAGCGATCGGCTGAGGAGGTTGCACCGGCACGTGGTGGGCCCTCTTGGAGACACGCCGGTGGCGGCAGGTGAGCATTGAGACCTGGGTGCGCAGGGGTGGGCACTCATGGCTGGTTGGCGGACTGGTCTGGGGACCAGGGCTGGGGTGCAGCAGGCGCACAGGATCGCGTAGGCACCACCGGTCACGGCGGCGCCCTCGTGGCTGGGTGGGGGGAGTGAAGGTGCAGGGGTATCAAGCTGATACAAACCGTGATGCTTACAGGTATGAGTAATCCTGCATCATGAGACCGTAACAGAAGTTGGTGTGACCGTAACCTTCCTTTTCTATCCTATGAAGGTTACGACCACACGTACTTCTGTTACAGTCTTTTTGTGCACGATTTGTCTTTCCTGTGAGCATTCCGGTTTGTCCAAGTGCTATACACTGTACCAGAATAGGTTTGTGACTATACGGACGCTTGACCATTGTCACCATTTGTCCTACAGGTTTCTGGATACTGACTTCCAGAGTATGGAATGGTATTGGGGAGTTCCCGCAGCATATGCAGTTACTTGAATCCACACGTTGCCCTGATGAAGTTCCCCGTTGGGCGTTGGCTGTGCTTTTCGTATTGTTTATTGCTGTATTTGTAAATAAAGGACTGTTCTTACACTAGTGATGACTCCTGGACTTCATGACCGTGCGCACACCCATTTCAGTTACTACAGTTTTGGATCTGGGGCACAGTGGCGTCTGGCAACGGCTGGCGTTGGGGTTGGTTGCGCAGGAACACTACGAGTTGGAACTGTCGTGTGGTGAGGTGACCGGGGCCCGCCGTTGCTATTGTGGACATGCATCCATGACATGGGTGAGGACATATGATAGGGCTGGCCGTGAGATTCCTCCGACTCTGGCAGTTGTTGTTTGGGAGGTACCAGGGGCCAATAGGTGCAGCACAGCCAGCAGCTTCGTCTGCGGAGGGATGGTGGTTGTCCGCCGTGTTGGTACCGTCAGCCTGTGGGCAATGTGGGTCAGGATGCGGAGGATGGTTGTCCTTTTGTGCCTGTAGTGGGCAATGACTTCCTCTGGCGTTGAGTCTCTGAGGCTGGTGGGTTTTGGGAACGTCCGCTGTCCTGTTCTGCGCTGCCTCTGTGGTAGTCAGAGGGGGTTGTGGGGGGGGCCTGGGGGTGGTTGCGGTGGGTGTTGTGGCCCTCTTGGGTCTCCAGGCTGCACGATCATTGTCTCCATGGCATCTGTTGGTCTTCAGATGTGGCTCTGGGCTGGGCTCCCTTTCTACAGCAGTATGTCGTCCTGCTTAACACCAGTAAAAGGCAGGTGTTAAATCCCTGCTGCTAACGCGCCTTATCGCCTGTTTTTGGTTTGCATCGCAGATCTGGCTGGAAGTTGACAATATCGCGAAGTGGTGTTTTCGTGTGTTTTTGCACGGGAACGCCTACTCTGCATATCATTAGCGTTAGTTGTCTCTCTCATCCGTGGCAATGTTTTTTGCGGCAGCTATCGCTGGTAAACTGGCGAGGTGGGCAGTTTGCACCAGCTTGGGAATGGGGCGATAATTCTTTCGCCACTTTTGCTGCGCTAAAGTGCTGATAACTCGGCGATAAGTCCTTGAGATGCCCCAAAAAGTTATAGCCCGAATCAAGATTTCGGGCAGCATGTTGTTCCTACCTTCTTCCTCATGCTATAGGTCAGAGATAAATCTCTGTTGCTGTAGGTCTGCCACCGCTTTCATACATCGTGGGACGCAGCCTGACAGCTGACATGATTCACCTCTTAGGTAGTAAAGAATTGCATCCCTACATGATATAATGTTCAGGGCGTGAAACATTAGTCTTAGCCAAAACTGCCTCAAGGGTTTTAGGCTCCCCCTGATGCAAATCACATGCAGCAACGATTCCTCCGATTTACTGCATAGTCTACAGTGCTTATTCATATCTCAATTTCTGCGTCCATATCAGTGGCATCTTAGAGGTATTAAACTACATCGTAGCCTCAGGAGATTATTTTTTGCCTTTTTGGAAAGAAGCAAACTCAGATAATCTGGGAGTGAGCCTGGAGTATAAAGATCAGTAGGCCTACTGCTGTGCACCTTGTTCCTTAAGTCCCGTAGGTCTTGGGCCGCTGATAATGCTTTCGCGTTCTTCATTAACAATCTTACTATAGCATTTTTCGAGAAGTTTGTGTTGACAAGGTTTTCCGCATTCAACATTTGGATGGACTTCATTAAGAAAGATCCCCATTCAGAGTTTGGCTCCTCTACTTTCCTCCATAAAAGGAGTTTCAATATATTGGCTTTTGCTGTGTTTAATTTTGAGCAGTATGATAGCATGCAACATCAGGTTTTTCTTAGAGAGGTTAAATTCCAACCTAATCTGTGCTTGGCTGGTGCAATCTGGGAGAGCAAACAGTCGCCTACATTGAGCACTTTGCTGTTTGTCCAAGAGTTCAAATAATTGATCTTTAAACATTATGGCTCCGTATGCCTCCATAAAAGAGAGCAGGCATTACTTTGCACCCCACAACTGTTAGAAGAGCTTGCAGGTTTGGGCTGGCAAAGTTTTTTGTTAGATATCCCGTTGCGCATATTAAATGCTTAGTCGATGCCTTTATGTCTTCTTCTTGTGCCCTTTTACTGCCCCTTTCAGCCAGAAGCACACCTAAGGAATTTAAAAGCTTTTCACTGCCTCTAGGTGTGAACCCTAACCATCAAAAACGACTTACTTCCAACATTTAAAGAATTAAAAATATGCACCATCAGGGAAGCAACAAACAGCCGCTTTACTTACAAACCAACTCTTTCATTAGGAAACTAACAAAGTTTTCAGATCTTGCTTACATTAAGCTAGAGGAAGTTCCAGTGTAACCTTTGCCACAACATCTACTGTAAAGTCTAAAGCTACCCGGAGCCTAAACATTTTTGTAGACCATTGTCAATGTCAATCAATTACTTGTTTTAACTTTTACAATTTAAATGTACAATATGGACAATAGAAACCAACATTATTTACTTCCTTGCTTAGGTGTTTTTTTATTGTAATTTAAACGATATATATAAAATAAAGGGGCATATTAGCAAGGGCACTATCGCCGCTTTAGCAGCACTTTTTGCCGCTAAAGCGGCGATATTCATATCGCCCTATCAGCAAACTGTATCTAACAGCAGTTAGCGACAGTTTGCGGGCATTAGCGCCCGTTTTTTTACCGCTTTGCATGTCAGCGATATTTATCGCTAATGACATGCAAAGTGGGCGTTCCCGACGAACAAACCTGGGAAACACTCGCTAACAGGCCTATCGCCTATTAGCAAGGTGGCCATGGCCCCAGTTAGCGACGTGAAAAGTCGCGCTAACCGGGGTCATCGCCATTTATTTAACACCTGCAATTAGCAGGTGTTAGCCATACCTAACATGGGGGGTGGATTATGCTGATACGACCACAGGGTCGTATCAGCAAGGTGTTCTCCCTTCTCCATGCAACATCGCTGGTTTTTCAGCGATGTTGGCTCATTTCCCCGCTATCGCTGGAATATTCATCGCCATAGCGCTAATCGTTGCTAATACAGCGTTAGCGTGGCGATATATTCCAGCGATAGCCGGCGATAAAACAAAATCACGCTAAGCAGGGTTAGCGATGATTATCGCCTCTTCTTGCTAATATGCCCCAAAGTCTGGCTTACTTAGTACACTTTGTAGTAACCTTGGGCAATTCACTAAATCAGAGTGTAAAGTTACTACAAAGTCTAGACTTACAGCCCCATCCTTGAAAAAGTTGTAGGAGCCCAATTTATGAGTGTAACGTTAATATTGCAAAAAAGGAGCAGTAGTAAGTCCAGCACCACGCATGGCTAACCACTGATACTGCAACACCCCCCCATAGAGAATAACTAAGGTAAGGACTTAAAATAAAACCCCATAGGAAATAATGTTAACAAATAAAATTATTATTAAATATGTAAAATGTAAATAAATATAATTTACTGTTAAAAAATAACTAAAAGTAAAACATTTGTATTTTTTCTTAACATATTTTATTATGGGTTAATTTTTAAAAGTGGCACATTCAATTAAACATGGTGTCATATATTATGATAAAGTGTAATGTTACATTAATTTTTACATTAGAAAATGGTTATTAAAAGCTATTAAAAAAAAATGTGCATTATTTTTAGATTTTTTTACACTGAACTGTTTAACTATTTTCATTCATTTAATTTAACATTTTTTGCTATAGGGGTCTATTTTAAGTCCCTATCTCCATTATGTTCTATGGGAGGGTTGCTGCAGTACTGTGAGTGGCTATGCATGGTGCTGACTTACTACAGCTCTGAGCTGGAGTACATGTATTACTGTTTTGGGTCCTTTTTAGAAGTAGTAAAAAAAAAGGTAGTTTGTGGATAAAAGTGGGCTTACTCTTTAGTGGATGCATGTCCCTCCCTATACTCCTCCCTAATCACTTAACACCTCCTTACTCATCCCTGAACCTCTCCCCTTCAGTCATAAATATTCCACATTTTCCAGCCACTAGCCTGTCTCTCCCACATTTAATACTAAAAAGTGTACCTAAGTTTACGGAGATTCAGTAGTTGAGGCGGAGATCTCCACATAGAAAAATATAGTACAGTTTGAGGCATAGACCTTTGCACGTATTTTGTGAGTAGCATTTTGTAGTACATTTGTAGTAATAGTAGAGTACCACAAAATATCCTGCAAAGTGCTGTTTGTGACTATGCCCAAATGTTCTGTTTCCAAAGTGGCTTTGAAGAGGGTAAACACAAAACCCCTGGTGCAAAACAAGGCTTTCCGAACACACCATGAGGGAATTAGTGCACCTATAGAAACTCCTAATTATGTGGTAAGTGTGCTGGAAAATGCACCAATTGGTTATCTTTTCTATCAAACTTTTCTCAGGGGTAGAAACCTTTCTCCCTTCCAAGTTTCATTGCCAGAGGTCGAGCTAGTGCAGTTCAATTCAATGCAGGCATTTCTGTCCCAGCAAATGTAGCTTTTCACAACAGGTTCTTCAAAATTGCAGGGAAGGTAATTAATGTTTGCAGAAAGTCTATGTAACCGGAAAGGCTACAGTGCCAGTGAAGATGAAATTATGCCTTATTGTTGTGTGTACTGCCCTGTTTTGGGAGTTAAATCTGACCATTATGCTAGCTGTGACCTTCAGTACATGTCGAGGGTACAATAACATACAAAATATGCAGTTATCACAGTATGACATATGAAAATCCTTTTAGTGCCTAAGCTGGTTTGAAAAAGCTTCCATTGAAATGAGTGCTTATATATATTATTGCTTTCATTCCACAAATACTACCCTTTATTGCTTGCGAATTCCACTTTATTTTTGTGTGTAATGTCTGAAGCAAAGCTCACACAACAATTTTCCAGTGCCTCATAAACACATTCTGATCCAGTTAGGAAGTGAAAAGGAAGGATAAGTGAAAAGTATAACTGGTATCCTAAAAGGCATACTGCCATCGACCTTGCATTGCATCTTTGCAGATCCTAGGAATCGCCTCTGCGGGACGCATCCGAGACGCAGGGCTTCGCTACACTTCGGAGCAGGATTTAAGATACTCTTGTTCAGCAGGCCTAACTAGGTCCCTGTAGCCGGCACGCACTCCATTGCCGTTGGCCTGAACTTTGACCCGGCCCAGCGCGACCAGATAAACACAGTTGCCGCTTTTACTTTTTGGTGGTATTTTCAGTAAGATCATTAAAATTGTATATCTCCCGTTCTACTGGTTGGATTTTTGGTGTTTTGGTCTTAAATTATTCATGGAACTTTACTCTATTTTTCTAAATTGGTGTGGAATTTTTCTTGTGTTTCACTTTATTACTGTGTGAATTGCTGCATACATACTTTACACATTGCCTCTAAGTTAAGCCTGACTTACTCTGTGCCAAGCTACCAGATGGTTGAGCACAGGTTAATTTAGGGTTTGCATGTGACTTCACTCTAACAGAGAACTGTAGTTGCTGGTTGGTAAGGGTTTTGTAGTGACCGGCTTGTCACTATTCTAGTGTTTCTAACTGTATCTGCGTACCACCCACTCCCAGAGGGCTGGCTTACACACCACCATCCATCACAGGTGTCACAGGACATGTGACCCTGCTAATAAAAGGGGCCGGGTGCACGTGCCCTGTTCCAGTTCTAGTGACCATATTACGGTGTCTGTGTCATTACTATTACTGTATGGGGGGGCAAGGACCCCAATCCTTTACACTGGCAACGAGCATGTGGACCTGCATGTGCAGCCACCTTGATGATGGAGGACGGGGAAGAGCATGACCCGTGTCGAGGGCGCCACCAATCAGCGGACGCCATGGCAGAGCAGGAGGTGTACCCCAAGTGTCCCGCTGGGGAGACAGGAGGCCTTCGCAGTCGCCCACGTTGCTGACACCCCTGCTACCGTGTTAGTGATTGGCTCTGCAAGGAAGGACCGGCCACGAGAGTAGGTGACCAGCACTGCCCACAAGGTGGGCGCCTGCTGCGATCAGGAAGCCGGGAGGAGGTGCTGTAAGACTGCAGATCCTGGCGCCCAGCACCGTACTGTTACCGGAGCGAAAAGGAAGTTCCCGGTAAGCGCACACCAGCG
This sequence comes from Calotriton arnoldi, assembly GCA_963921515.1. Taxonomy (NCBI): domain Eukaryota; kingdom Metazoa; phylum Chordata; class Amphibia; order Caudata; family Salamandridae; genus Calotriton; species Calotriton arnoldi. The sequence continues at coordinate 1,602,801 of CAWUFW010000116.1, forward strand.
GCAAAGCCTGAGAGCTGTCATGGCAGTGCATGTGATTAAGAGACGGAAGCCCCGTGTCCCCTCCAAGTATGACAAGCCTGACCGGAGAAGTACCGGTGCAGCAGTGGAGAGGAATTCAGAAAGAACGCGTGGAAGAAGCAGTTCGGAGGGGATGAAGAAATGAAGAATCCTGGAGACGGAATGCACGTCTGCACCCCTGACTGCAGAGTGCCGAGGCCCAGCACCAGAGTTTCCCTGACTGCAGCACCAACCCCCACACAGCCCATGAGGTGAGAGAGGCTGCTGCGGAGGGGCAGGAGCATTGAAGGGACAGTGAGCGGCTGTTGACCGCACAGCAATGTATATAAGAAAAGCTAGGAGGTGAAAGTATTGCCCTCCCAGCAGAGACACTGCTGAAGCATGTTGTGCCCTCCCGCACAGCCCGAATAAAAAATTAAGAAGTTACCGTGCAGGGGAGGAGGTGCCGCTGCCCTGCGGGAAGTCTCCTACCGCGCGTGAAGAATAGTGCCAGCCTTCAGCAATGGTGCCCCGCCCACGGGTAAAGCGAACGCGTGGACAGCAGGAGTGCTGCAGGCAGCATGAGGAATCCAGAGGAGTTGTTGCATCACATGCAGGCCGCGTGGAAGAAGCAGTGGCAGCGCCACCTAGTGGGTGTTTGCTGCTGTGCACTTTGGCCCTGACAAATCTGACGAGTGCAGTGCGAATTAAAGCACCGGCCGTCCTGTCTGACTGTGAGCCAGAAATGCCCCAAGACCTCGCCCTCCTTGCTGAAGTGCAGGCGCCCGGAGGGAGGTCAATTGTGTGTTGCCTCCTGCCAGAATACACGGGAACTGTGACCACGTGGTCTTCACCCCCTACACAGACTCATCAAAGGCAGACTGCAAATAACTCCAGAGAGCTTTTTATAGCCCCAAAGCTGCCCAGCAATGCAGGCTGCATCAAGTTCAGTGCAAGTCAGGGGCTCGCAGCATCAACTGACTACGAAGAGAGCTGCAGTGACGCCTAGTGGCCATGGGTGGTCACTGCAGCACTTAAGGACACCTCTTGGCAAAGAAAAGCACCTACAGCGCTTAGAAGGCTACCTACACATGGGTGTACCTGGGAGCAGCACTAAAGAGCAAGAACCTTGAAGGGAGAGAGACAATGCAGCGAGCCTCAAGAAGATCCAGGTGGCCAGTTAAGGAAACTACCAAGAGTCCACTGATGGCAAGAACAGCCAAGCAGCAAAGACACAAGCAGCAAGTCCACAAAGGACAGAAGAGTGCGCTCTGCATGCACGCCCACGTGGCGAAAGGTTGCCACCACAAGAGGAGGAACCAGGTGCGCAAGGCGCCAGCACAAGGCACACCTAAAGTGAAGGACGGAGGGGGCAAAGTCAGAAGGGTGCCAAAGACCGCACTAGAGAAGCTGAATGCACAGGCTGGAGCCTGAGAGTGGTGAGTGCGAGGAAGAGGGCCCATGTTGTTACAAGATGTGACAGATCCTGCGAAGTCTGCCTGAGTGGAGGCTGAAGAGTGTGCCATGTCGGCATAGCCTTGAGGCTCAAGGAGTGCATCCTCAAGAGAAGAGAACTTCGACATGTCGAAGAGGTGACCTGTGGAAGGTCAGAGAAGAGACCTGCGAGAGGTCAGAGAAGAGACCTGCGAAAGGTTGGAGAAGAGACATGCGAGACAAATTAGGAGGAAAGGACCTGCGAGCGGTCGGAGAAGATGACCTGTGAGAGGTCGGAGAAGATGACCTGTGAGAGGTCGGAGAAGAAGACATGTGAGAGGTCAGAGAAGAAGACCTGTGAGAGGTCGGAAGAGGAAGACCTTTGAGAGGTTGGAGAAGAAGACCTGTGAGAGGTCGGGAGAGGAAGACCTGTGCGAGGTTGGAAAGGAAGATCACTGAGAGGTCGGGAAAAAGATTTGCGAGAAGTCAAAGGAAGAAGACCTAGGAGAGGTTGTGAAATGGAGAAGGTCACAACGAGAGGTCTGGTCACTGGACGAGGAGAAAGCATTGTCCCAGGGGTAGGACATAGCCAGAAAGACCCATGTGAAGTGCATGCCACATGGAGAGGCCTGGTCAGAAAAAAAGAAGAGTAAGACAAGATGGGACCCGACCGTGTTGTGAAGTGAAAGAAGAGGAAAAGGAAGAAGTGTGGCATGAGTCCAAAGAAAGTAGAAGAGAGGAGTGTGTGATAGACACCTGACACACCACATACTGTGAGTGTTGTTGAGTTCAAGTGCATCTCCAAGAACAAATCCGGAGCTGTTGGACATCTTGAGTGAAGAACTGAACCTATGTAACACCCAGAGGTCAGTGAAGTATCCGTGGCATCATGAGAGGCTGTCTGCCTAGAAGTCTTCGGTTACACCAAGCAAACCTGAAGGCCGCATAAGAGAGCAAGCTGGACCCTTTGTACCATCTACCTTTGGGGTCACACGTGAGACTGGATTGTGGTCCTGCTAGGACGTCCTGAGATGCTCTGGGTCGAGGGGTCTAGAAGAGGATCCAACCAATCCACACCAGACCATGGCGATCCAGGGGCAAGGGCCTCAAGGATCACCAGTGAGAGCGGAATCCCGACACGAGAGATGTGTCTGCAGCAGCTCCTCCACAGGTCCCACGAAGCTCTCTTGTCGGAAGCTGGTTTCCCCAAAGACTGTCCTGTCAATGCAGGTGCACCAGAGTCTGGATGGCAGGAGTAATCCGGTCTGGAAACAACTACTCTCAAGGCAGATCGAGTGTATTGAAGGTGGTGATTCTTCCAGGGGCCTATGTTATCGCGTTGGAGCGACACCGCGAAGTCCACACAGTCCTGTGGAGGACTGATGATGAGGATCTCAGGGGACTCCCGTGAGAGGGTAATCCTGGTGAGAGATGAATGTCGAAGTTTACTCCACCACCATGAAGCTGGAAGCACTGAGGCATCTGAGGAAGACTCGGCAACATTAACCAGGATGTCATCCGTCTTAGGAGGCTTGATGTTCATGGAGCCAGGATGTCTTTTGAAAATGTATTGTCCACCGACTTCACTATTGCTCCACATGCACCCTCATGGCAAACAGTGCATATACACATTGTATATAGACCCCCACGCATTGAGTCCAGGTGGGACAGGATCCGCAGTGCCCAGGTGAACTGTGACCAATCGAACTCATGAGCGAGAAATCCAAAGGACATCTAAATTGCCATTCGTGCCCAGACCAGTCTGGTTAAAATGGCAGAGGCGTGCCGTGATGCTTGGTGCTCCCAGCTGCACCTGTCCACTCATCCTGTCCAGAGAGCAGCCTAATAGACTCTGTGAAGTTTTGTTTGTTTGTTTTGTTCTCTCCCACAGGTTGGACTTGTTGTTCCATTTACAATAAAGTTTGGGAGGGATGTAGTGACCGGCTGGTCATTGATCTAGTGTTCCTAACTGTGTCTGCGTACCAGCCACTCCCAGAGGGCTGGCTTACACTATCACCCCACACCTATCCGTCACAGGTGTCACAGGACATGTGACCCTGCTAATAAAAGTGGCTGGGCGCACGTACCTGGGCCAGTTCCAGTGACCATATTACGGTGTCTGTGTCATTACTGTTACTGTATGGGGGGTGTAGGGCCCCAACCCTTTACAGGTTTCATCCCCCTTAACCAGTGACCCAATTTCTTACACATACCTTTGCCTTTTGTTTACTGTATAACTTCATGCCTTACACATGATTAGTTTAGAAAGTGGAAAAGTTACTTCTTGCTTTCATCTATGGAGAAATGTCTGAAAAACCCTGTGTTTTAGTTGCTCGAGAAAGGTCGCTTGAAGCAAAGAGAATCTGTGCTGGTTTAGAGAGTGCTCAATGGTGGGCTCGGAAAATCTATATCACTAAGAGGGCATTCTCTTCAGGATGTGGATTTTTCTAATTTAGCCATTGGTGACTCATTAGGAGTTAATTCATTTGGAAAATTAATATAAAAACACATTTTGTTTTTTCTAGTTTACACTAGAGGCTTAGAAATTTGGCACTGTTTTTAAAAATGTTCAATGTTTTTCACAGCCATGTATAAACCCTCGTGATTTTACGATCCATCAACACAACTAATCAAACAAATTAATTTAAACCAATTTTAATGAATTCATAGAGTTTCATTCACATACCTTTTCTCTCATTCCCAAATAATGTGAACCCTTCTGATAGATTGTGGTAGGATTGCAAGCTTGGCTGAAGAAGTTAAATAAATGGGGATCAATTATACTCTTTTTACACTTTGCTAATCTCAGACTTCCAGTTCTCTCAATGTCTTCCTTTTTACCGAATAAAGTAGAACTGCAGTGAAGGCTACATTTCTCTATTAGACGTGCTTAGCCTTTGCTGCACAGATAATACAGTACTTAAAGGCGTGACACTGCTATGCTACCATCTTATGGAAACTACAGTCTCCTGCAAATCCAACATAGAGTGAAGCTAGACCACACCTTAGTAATAGCACACCTTGATTACTGCAATATCTTGTACAATGGTCTCCCTGTGACACTTACTGACAAACTACAGAGAGTGCAAAATCAGTCTGTTAAACCTGGTTTCAGTCTCAGGAAACGAGACCATGTGAAACTGACAATCGAGCCTCACTCATAAAGGGTAATGTTAGACAAATACCAGAGAGGCATGGTCAGACTCTAAACACATTTCTCAATGTCTACATCATTTGCTGTTTCAGTGCTCCGAAGTGACCAGAGGGTGACAAAGTAACACTTTACAAACCTATACAAATGAATTACATCTTCTAAAGCACACAGCACATACCTCACTTCTGTTGACATATCAAGGAATGTACTGGCCAAGCAATGCTCTAGAGCTTAACAAAAAACGTTTTGGAGGTAATCCTGAACTGGTACCTCAGCATAGGTTTGCTGGATACAGTACTCCGAGCTTTACTTTCTGACACCTAGAAAAGAATGATGCCTTTTAAAAAAATATGTTTAACCAAGAAAAAGTAAAATATAATGTACAAGTAATTAAAATGCGATTCGATACACACCACTCCAAGAATAATTTTCTGAGATTAATCCAAAGTAATTAGTGGTCCTGACATTATGACACGGAACCCCTGTGTCTTCCATTAGTCGCTGACCTTCAAGTATCTGTAATGAAACACCCGATTTCATGGCAGACCAACAAACTGGAAAGAGGCGTCTCACAACATTTACTCTCCCTAGCTCCGAGGCCTTCCCTCGCACTGGCTAGAGCCCAGATTTGCATTGAAGATGTTCTGTTAGGACAAAGGTCAAATCATTGCTAACTACCAAGGTAACTAAAGTGTTCTGCAGACAAGGATGTTTTGGGTGGAAGCTCCTTCTGTCCACATACGCAAAAGAATCTATAAATGTTTATTAAGAAGAGTTTCAGGCGAGCATGTTTAGGAATAATGAAACGAGTAGCAGAACAACCCCTCCTAGTCCATCACTGAAATGTGAAGATAAGGCTAAAATAGACTAGGTGAATACACGCTGCAATACAGACTTGGATAAACCTTATGGTTAATATATTCCTTCATTTGGAAAGCTAATCTTTGGAACGCCCACCGCAACACCCACTGCCCACCCCTTTCACACTAAGCATAGCGTGAAAGGGGGCCTTATTTACAAGGCACCGTTAAGCCACATTAGGGGCCATATGTACGACGAAGTGGCGGAGCGTGTCGTTAGCCTCCTGGGCTTAACGACACGCTCCGCCACTTCGGAAACGCAAGGCTGCACCATATTTACAAGAATGTGGTGCAGCCTTGCGTTTCCCCCTGCGATGGCGCTATGTTTAACAACTTACCACCAACGCAGGCACCCTTGCACCAGAGTGCAAGGGTGTCTGTGTGCAGGGGAGGTTTGTTTATGTGTAGGAAGGTGTCCCTTCCTGCACATAAACAATCCTAAAATGCCATTCTGTCACTATCATGCGTGCTGCTTCATGCAGCACACATGAAAGTCACAAAATGGCATTTTTTTAAAGGATTGTTTATGTGCAAGAAGGGACACCTTCCTGTACATAAACAAACCATGGCATTTTGCTTTTTCCATGTGTGCTGCACAAGGCAGCACACATGGAAAAAGCAAAAACAAGGAGAAATAATGCATTTCTCCTCGTTTTGCCAACTTAAGACCAGGGTTTTCCTGGTCTTAATTTTGGCGCTGCCTCCTATGTACGCCACCCTTGTACATAGGGGGCAGCGTCAAACTACAATGGGTGTTGCGGTGGAACGCCCACCACAACACCCACTGCACGCCCCTTTCACGCTACACATAGCGTGAAAGGTGCCTATATGTACAAGGCAGCGTTAAGCCATGTTAAGTGGCTTAACGCTGCCTTGTACATAAGGCAAAGCACCTATCGCCACTGGGACGTTACAAAAAGTGACGTTTCCGTGGTGATAGGGGCTTGTACATATGCCCCTAAGTGGCTTAACGTTGCCTTGTAAATAAGGCAAAGCCCCAATCGCCACAGGAACGTCGGAAAAAGTGACGTTTCCGTGGCAATAGGGGCTTGTACATATGCCCCCGTGTTTATCACTGAATGGGTGCAAAGGATTACTGAATTACCTGTTCCAGGAGAAATACTGGAACTGAGATTAGACATGGAAAATGGATACGCATGGAACCAGTCAGAGTACTTACGCATGACGCCTTCTGTGCCATCCACTCGCTTTGGCAAATAGTGCACCGAGAGATCACTCTGAAGGATTTCGTCTGCTGTCGCCCGTGCCAAGGCTGATGCCAGAAATGAAGGGCAATTACTACAAGATAAAAGCAAAAAATACATTTGTTGTTGACGCAAAGACCTGCTTTGGGTGACAGGTAATCAACCACAGATTAATAGTTTGGGAATTTGGTTGGAAGCTTATTGAACCAAAATTGACTACACCTGATTATTTCTGGTTGGAACGATAATTTTGTAGCTAATAAAATTGATGGACTTTTTGAAGGCGTGTCTAAAAAGCACAGCCATATTAAAAGGTTCTGTGACTGCTGGTCTTCTAACAAGCAACCACATTTGCACCTTATATGCCACCTCCTGCAAGCTTTACAGTGGAGGAGGGCAGGACTCACAGTCATATTGATATTTCGATCCCATGATGTCACAATGCAGCCACACCAGCTAATATATGACATGTTGATTGGTGAGGGCACCCAGGGTCCCAATATGAATGGGCAGGAATCTGTGGAGGGGGATACAAGAGGTGCACATGGAGGAGGGCGGAGCATGAGTGGAAACACGGCATGGAGGGACAAAGTGGTTAGTAGTGCTGGGAGGCAGAGGTGGGGAAGAGCTCTATGACGCGCCTAAATACTGCAAATGTGAAATGTTCCCATGTATTTAGTCCTGGGGGGGCAGAGAGGGATAGGGCCCAAGGGTAAAGTGGGAAATAGCGGAAGTAAAGATTGTTCCGCCAGTATTGCTGTCAATCGTATTTCTGCTACTGTTTATGCGAGCACAAAAAAAAATCAAAACATATTTTAAAAATAAATACATATATATGACATGTCAGGAATGTTCAAGTCAAACTCCTAGTCCTTTTGATACACATACTCCACGCTTTAAGACCACAGTCAATGCCAATCCCCAGGTTTAGACAAGCATTGGCATAGCCAATAGGTCTCGCTTTTGGGACCTTATAAGTATTCAGTTATGCAGCACAATATCCTTGGTGCAACAACAACTGTTGCATGGCTAAACACTTATAAGGTCCCAAAGGCGAGACCTATTGGCTATGCCAATGCTTGTTTCTTTGTTCAACAATTAAATAAGTATCTACACTTAATTTACAGTAATATTTAACATAAAAATCTGTCACATTCTCTACCACCCCGTTCAAACCTCTAGCCTAAAATAGCTGATCAGACATCTTGCTGCCCATTGTATCACACATCTCAGCTCACTCAGACCCATCAACCAACCTACTTTTACCACCCAGTACTCTACCATGTCACATCGTTCCCCTCCTATCATCGTGCCCTGTTGCACATCACCCAGTCAACTCTAAATCTTTAACTTGACTAGTCACTCAGCCCACCCTTTCGTTTGTCGCACCTAGAAGGTGTACATTGTGGTTATCTTTTTCTTGGCTGGAGTTGAAATATGAATGTTGTGTGTGCTTTCAGTGAGAGGAATAGCCAAAAGCTGCAGAATTTCTGTGATAATGTCATGGGGAGTTGAGGCTACAATTGACCAAACCCTGGGACAGTTGGTTTAAGAAAGTCAAATGTAGTTGAATACTGAAAGGATCTTTGCATCAGGCATCATGAAGATCCATTGGTGGTGTTCACTTTCGAAACCTACTGAGGACCTCTGTCATGTTAAATTATGATAGTGCTGCAAAGTCTCCCAAAGCCTTTTCTGAATTTAGAACCAAAACCTTGTCCAAGTGAGCGGTCAATCCAGTGGTCAATAGGATTACACTAGGATCACATATAGAGTGCCATTCATAGACTGTATTTTCTTAGGACTTTGACACTAGGTAGGAATGAGTAAATGCATGGAGGAAGCAGTGTTAGCTACGTGTCCCTTTGAGAAACCAAAGTCCTTAGTACTCAAGTTTTAGGATTGATAGGAGGCATTCAGTTAACAATTGTGACACAGGAATGGGGATGTTAAAGTAAAGAGTACAGGTCACACAAATTAAAAAGTTCAGATTTTAATGAAGGTTTGATATTTATTTGGTTTCCTCGTGATTGTGGCTATTGAATAATGTTGGATCCTTATGTCACGTCTTGCTCCTGTACCCTGGGGAGTACCCGCTAGTCCTTCCACATTTCCATACTGTTAGTTGTTTGAGACACCATCAGGTTGGAGATCGTCAGGTAACAACATCAGGGCTGGGCATTTCAGCTCCAAGATGCAGGGCATTGCCAAATGTATCAGCTGCCCAGCCAGATGGTGTGGCAAATGGACGAGCTCAGTCCTCCTGTGGTGTCTCTGTTCTGTTCACACCAGTACCTGCCGACAGCAAGATCATGTGCACACATGCCTTCATTTCTTAGGCTCTAAGTCAGAACGTAGGCCACACCTCCTTTAGTAAATACACTCCCAGTGATGACAGCGTTATTTTGGCAATTCAGTGTTAATATGTCTCTTCTTTTATTTTGAATCTAGTGGCCTACATCTAAGCATATCAGAGAGGTTGTGGTGTGAGAATCTCGCAGGTAAGAGGCCACCAAAGGTAAGGCCTCCCCTAAAGAAAAATATTGTTTGCAATCGCTTGCATAACAGAAACTAAAAATGGGGATTTCAGTAGATTATTTTATGGATAAATTATTATAGTGAGCCACGGATGCTTTAAAAATGTTGCACGCTAGGTGTGGTTTAAAAATTTGGAGTGGGCAGTATTGACATTTTAGGAGAAAAAATTACACTAGAAGCGAAAATTGGTAAATGGCTGCAAACTGAAATGAAGGCAGCACTATTTATTAACAGCAATGTGTCTGCATCCCCCAAGCTAAGAGTTGTAGAGCAGGATTTCTTCTAATGAAAAAAAACAGGCTTTATTCGAAAGAGGCCCAGCTTATGACAAACTCCGGCCCGAGTTTGGATGCAGATAACGCTAGGAATGGAAAATAGGATGCGTGGCTGGCTGTGCTAACAGGTGTCACCTGAAAGCCAATGCGTCCACTGGGCAGACAGCCGTCAGGTAAACGCGGCTGGCGGTATTGAAAGCAGAAGGCGTGGCTTTCCTTCAGAATAGGGAATTATTTGCAAGGTGAAGGGTTGGGCTGGGGGACTGGGTCTAATAGAGCAGAAACAGGAAGCGCTTCTCCGTCACCTGGTGGACATGCAGTAGAACAGAAGCAATGACTCAGTGACATCAGGGAACAAAGTCGACCCTGAAACTGAGGAAGGAACGTCAGGTGATACTCGGGCAGAAAGAGACGGAGGTAAAAAAACACAAAGCGTTACATGAGGGACGTGGAAGTCACCTACTCAGCCACGAATTATTTATTTGCTAACCTACAAAATGCCTCTGGGGATAAGGGGGAAGAAGAAAGCCAAGTCAAAGGAGAGGTCGGAGCTTGTGGACAGCGATGAGGTCGGCGGCCGAGCGGGTGCACCCGGGACGAGTGCCGCCAAACAAGTTGCCAACGGAGCTGCGGGCCTGCCGCCTCCCCCGCCAAGCTGGTCTTCCACACGCAGCTGGCGCACGGGAGCCCTACGGGCCGGATCGAGGGCTTCACCAGCGTCAAAGAATTATATTTAAAAATCGCCGAAGCTTTTCAGATATCTCCAGCAGAGGTAAGGGCACACGTGCATTGTGCCACTGAAATGACTGTGGCACGGCGAGGGGCGGGCAAACTTGCACTCGGTTTGACAGGAGACTTTGGTAAATGGGTTTGCAGCGCTGATAGCTAACTGAGCGGCGTAGGTCGTTTTAAGTCTGCGGTACTGTATTACCACAGTCTTGCATCTTTAAAGACAAACACGAACAAACGCCAGGTTTCCTGCTTTCGTTGGTGTTACTTTGAGAGGCAAACTCGTTCTTGGTGTTTAGCGGTGCTCATTGGAGCAAGGCTCCAATGAGCAAGTAAAATGATACCTGAGTGTTTAGCAAACCTGCACAGTAAAAATAGATGTAACGTGGCCATGCACGAGAAACAGTGGGCAAAGCCTTATTTATCTTTCAAAACTCTTAAACGAGTACACAAAAGCCGCAGCGGCCTTTACTTTTCAATAATGCGCCATTAGGCTTAATATTATGAAATACACATGGCTCACAATTGAAAGGCACATGGCACATGCCTGGAGCAAACATGTCATCAAATTCAATTTGTTTACTTGAAACCTGCAGAGACAATAATAGTGTAGTGTGTATGGACTGTCTAGCAAGTCGCCTTGGGGCCACGTCTGTGCAGTTTGTTAAATAGGCGGGCATCCATTTCAACATTATTAACAAGCAAACAAGTGAAGCGCTGGACAGCAGAGACGTCGGCAGCGGGAGCGAGCAAGCGCGGCAGCCTGGGCTTTCGAAAGCTGACCAGACGCTCGTGCGTCATGGCCTTTTCCCCGCACGGCCGGCATGTGTTTCCAATTATCGCACCCGCGTCTGGGCACGATAATGGGAAACAGATGTCGGCCGCGCTCGTAACCGCAGGGAAAAGGCCATGACGCATGAGCGTCTGGTCAGCTTTGAAATGCCCCTAACATAAAGTCTCGCCTAGCAGCGCTTGCGCGCTACTCGAGGCTCGACCTAAAAAACTAAGAAAACCTCAAACTAAATATTAAATTCTCTCTTTTGAAAATGAAAGCTGCCATTTTTTTCTGGCATACGAAATTATCACTTACTATTTGTTTTTGACTTCAAGGGACATGTTTACAAGGGAAGTGGCGGAGTGAGGCGTTAGCCTTCCTGGCTTATTTACAAAAATATGGTGCAGCCCTGCATTTTACCCTGCTCTAGCGCTAAGCTTAGCAGCCTAATGCCAAAGCAGGCACCCTTGCACTATAGTGCAAGGGTGTCTGCGTGCAGTCGAAAATTGTTTATGTACAGGAAGGTCCCCCTTCCTGCACACAAACAATCTTAAAATGCCTTTTTGTAACTTCTATGTGTGCTGCTTAATGCAGCACACATAGAACTTGCAAAACCGAATTTTTTTAAAATGATTGTTTATGTGCACGAAGGGGGACCTTCCTTTACATAAACAATCATTGGCCTTTTGCTGTTTCCATGAGTGCTGCACAACGCAGCACATGCTGTTTCCATGTGTGCTGCACAATGCTGCACACATGAAAACAGCAAAAACTAGTAGAAATGTTTCATTTCTCCTCATTGCACCAGGGTAAGACCAGGTTTTGCCTGGTCTTAATTCTGGCGCTGCCTCCTATTTACGACTCCCTTGTAAATAGGGGGCAGCGTCAGAATCAACGGGTTTTGAGGTGGAACGCCCACAGCAACACCCATTGCCCTCCCCTTTCACGCTAAGCATAGCGTGAAAGGGGGTCTTATTTACAAGCTTAACGCTGACTTGTAAATAATGCGAAGCCCCTATCCCCACAGGAACGTCGTAAAAAGTGACATTCCCGTAGCAATAGGGGCTTGTAAATATGCCCCTAAGTGCTTAATTGTCTTGCTAAGTCTTCAATGTCTATGTATGCCGATCATGCACTCACTTTACTTGAAAACTACAGACCTTGTTTTTCTTCTCTACCTCTTATTTTGGAATAACACACTTTCGAACGCTGTTTATGAAGATATTTCTAAAATGAACATTGTGGAGCATATTTGCAAGCCCCTTGCGCCGCCGGTGCGTCGTTTTTTGTGACATGCCGGCGGTGCAGTGTGGTGCTCCATATTTACAAGGACACGTAAAGCCCCCCGCTTGACTTTTCGTGTTATTGTAAATACTGCTCCTTTTCACGCAGTACTTTGCGTGAAAGGGGCGTTACATGGGTGTTGCTGTGCGTGTTCCCACGCGACACCCATGAACTCTGCTGCATTCCCAGATTTACAACATTTTGTAAACCTGGGAATGCGCCAGAAAATGGTGAAAAGGTACGCAACCTGGCCCGTAATCTTTATGCTCACCACATTATTCAAGGCAAGGGTATAACTTCATTCACATATTTTTTAAAAGCCATTGATATGGTGGGATTGGCATGAACACAGTGCATGCCAGAAATAAATCTCCCCATGAGTCTGAGCTGACGGGTGCCAACATATAAATAGGACTTCATCAAACAAAGACAATGGCTCTTCAGTGGGCGAAGTTAATCCCGCGATATTTCAGGATCTGCGATGCTATTTATAATCATAAGCCAATCAGAAAACAGCACGCTGCACATTAGAAGGATTTATTTTATGGTAAGAGGGCTCGTGCTCGCTCGGATCTCACGCAATCAAAATATTTAATTGCAGCCAGTGGGAAGGTATGAACATTAAATATTAGGTCGTTTTAGATGATGACAACAAGCTTGTGCTCTACCTTTCAGAAACCTAGCTGCAAAGAAAATAGATTGCAAATATACGTTTGAAAGATTTCAACTTCAGCATCGTGGTCACTTAATTACACTGGAAAGGCGAGCTGTGCAAGCCACCACTGTATATGTATTGTTGTAATCTGCAGGTCACTGGTACAGATCCAGGCATGGCTGACTCAGTGCTTTTTCCTTCCGAGGTATATAAACGGAGTGGATAAAATAAGTATTATTTAAGGACCAATAACCGAATCGGTTAGGTTTAAGTGTCATATGCTTTATAAAGAGTTAGGGGCCTATTAGCAATAACCAGCGATAATTATCGCTAAGCGCAGTTAGCGCTAGGATAATTATCGCCGGCTATCGCAGGTTCCTATCGCGGAGATAGCGTGCTATCAGCAACGCTTATCTCCAAAGCGATAGAAACCCTGGAGAACAGTGTGAATATCGCTTGAAAACAAGCGATATTCACACTGTGACCAGTGTTAGCTTGGCGATAGGGCGAAGGGGATTTAGCCATGTAATCCACCTCCCATTGGATTACATGGCTAAGTCAGGTGAGACCAGGCGTTAACAAACCAGCGCTAAACGTGTTTAGCGCTGGTTCGTTAATCACCTCCCCTGCCTCGCTAATAGGCGATAGCGACCTTAGCGACTGTTTCCAGTCGCTTTTAGGTTGGGAACGCCTACTTTGCATGCCATTAGCGATAAATATCGCTGGCATGCAAAGCGGCACCCAACCCGGTCGCTATCGCCTAAAGCTGTCGCTAACAGTAGTTAGCGACAGCTTGCTAATAGGGGCGTCTGTATTATCGCCGCTTTAGCGGGAAAAAGTCCCGCTAAAGCGGCGATCAAGCCCTTGATAATATGCCCCTAAGTTTTATATTGAATCTGTTACTCCTCGTCTGTAAGGTTATCTTCCATTGAGAAACTGTGTATAATCCTCCCTCTTAGAGAAAGGGCAGACACTGTTTCTCAAAGCTGTCAATTAAGAGTTTTGTGTGGCCACTGCCAGTCCCACGTGTGTTGGTGTTTATGTGTGGCCATCCTTTCCATTGCAGGAGTTTGCAACCTTGCAAGATCCTCTTTGAAACGGGGATTATTGCTAGAAGCAGTGTTGGGAATAGCGGAACCTACGGACCAAGAGTAAGAGTGTCACCTTAAAGGCAAATGTCCGACATCCTAAGCCTCTATTGCCAAAATCCTGGGTATATTCTGCACAAAAGAACAGACAAATGAGAAACATCCTCATTTCCTTGGGCAGATTGCCTTGTGTGAGACAAAGCCAGAAGGCCTCCACCCGTAGGAGGTGCAGAGTATCAGAGAGAGAGAGAGGCCTGGTAAGTGCATGCTATGGTCACGAGGATGACTGAATACCTGGGCGGTCCTTGGGCTTTTGAAGGACTCCTTGAACCACAGAAGGTAGAAGAAGGCACACTAGCACCTCTTCAACCAGTCCAGCCTGAGGCCGTCCCTTAGGAACCTATGATCTGTGCCCATCTGGGAGTCAAAGTTGATATAGCTTGTGTTTAGAGTCACTTTAAACAAGCTCTGGTCATCCCCTGGCCTTCCATTAGGAGTTATGAAATGAGCTACCACTCCCGGGGTGAGTGTAGACACCTGCTCAATTTGTCTACCATGTGGCTGAGCACCTTCTGCAGACGTGGAAGACTAAAGGGGACTTGTCTTGGAAAATGACTCTTTACTCAGCTGTGGTGAGTGAGCCTCCCCTTGCTTTCTGATACAGAGGTGTGTCATAGGGCTGTCGGTGTGTATCATGGCTGCCGTGAACTTGACCAGCGGGAAGAACGCCTTGAGACCAGAAAAATAGCTTTTAATTTGTAATTTACAATGAGGCTTGTATTGGTCCTGAAATCCCAGAAGCTGCTGAAACCAACTGGCCCACATAGAGTAATTGGGGTACTGTCCCATTATCTTATATTCTCATGTTATGCTTTGATGCCTTTATTACATAAAATGCAGTGGTATAAAAATCCGTATTTCACAGGGACCCATTAAATATGTCAATATGTAATGATTTGGTGTGAAATATAGATTTCATTATCATAATAACAGTCTACAAACCACTCTGCAGAGCTTTACCATTGTCAGGATCACTAGGATTACGCAACAGACAACCAAATTATGTAGCAAAAATGGCAAGTGATGTGGCATTATGAAGCACTTTTTTCGGCAGTATTATTTTGATTAATTTGAGATGGAATGCGAAAAATGCCCCTAAGGTTCAACTCAACCAAAAACCAGAACTGTAAGCAGTACTACATAGATTAGTATGTGCAAAGTATCTAAAAGAAGAAAAGTATAAAAAAAGAATAAAAAATAAAGGGGGAAAAGTCAACCTAACTAATGTGCGTTTTATTAAGGCACAACTTATACATTAATTATATATATATGCGCACGGGACCCCATCAGCATACCCTCAACATATAACATTTTTACAGAAGCAACAATACACTCAAGTCCATACAAGGTACCACAAAGTATGAGAGGCATAAGCAATGTTCCTCAGAGAACAGTCCAAAGAGAAACAAAAATGTGTTCTTTTATTTAGATGGGCCTCTTTGTAGTTGCAGTCGACGTTTTGGTCCTATGTCAGTAATTTCTGGAACCATCAGGGCAAGAAATGGTGTGGGTCATAATATACTGGATTAGAAGTGCTAATAAATCAGATGAAAAAGAATCCCAGTTAAGGTAGGAAATCTGCCTTTTTCTACATGGTGACCCTTGATTTTCCGTCTTTTATTGGATACTATATATATCTTGGCTTTAGAACATTACACACTTTGCTCTTGCTCGCTAGTAATAAAGAGCCTCTGCTCCCCCTTTAAACATGGTTGAATTTGCATATTCCTAATTGACATATTTAACTTGCCTCTAATCACCTAGTATATGCTACAAAGAATACCTACACAGGGCTGGAAATTTAAATCACACCAGTGGACTGCAGCGTCTATTGTGCCATCCACTACAGTGGCAGAGTAAACCTGGCTTCAGGCCTACCCTGTGTAGTCTGACTGTAGTAGTGTACAAATTTCAATTCAACCGATCAAAATAAACCCTTTTGACAGATCAAAACTTCCCTTTTAAATATTAATAAGTCACTGTAAAGAAGGCCTTATAGTCCACAAGACAGGGTGCATGATATTTAAAAGTACGACATGTCGAAATTTAATGTTACCATCAGTGCTTAGTTTGTAAAAGAATAGTGCTGGTGCCCAAAACTCTGTTCAGAAGCTTGCGGCCAGTGCTATGGAACGTCGAGATTCCATATACCAAATGCTGATTAGCCTTGATTCCACTTCATGTCCTTTTTTTTTTCAAAGCATATTTTATTGAGATTTAATACAATGCAAATCCAGAGCATCCGGCAAAGTAGAACATTCACCTCGGGTAAACAACTGTATCTAAGTAATTCATGTGCCCACCAGGTCCGATTGCATTTTACATTGAGTTGATATAAGACAAACAAGAAAATAAAAAGGTAAGCCACAATGAAACACAAGCTGCTGCAAACAACATGCATCTGTGCACCCCACTGTCCCCCCCAGCCCACCAGCCACCCTCTGTAAGAATATGTCATATTCAGCCCTGTATCTACCGATATTTGTTCTTATGGCAACATCATATTGTCCGAGCGTAAGCAGGGATTGTTAGATGATTCCAGTGACAAGCCTCTATAGTCTGCCCATCGTTGCCAGATTTTAGTATGATTCTGGGGGCATCCGCGGGCTTTACAAACTGGGCCTTTCACGGGGTGGTGTATCTGATTTCCACTGTTTGGCTACATCTCTCTTAGCTAGTGTAAGTCCTAAGAATAACAAGTGCTGTTTATATGTATTCCCACCTATTCCCTCTGTACAGTGTAGTAGTGTAAACTTAGGGGGTTTAGGTAAGTCCCACCCCAGTACTGCTAGGCAAACCAGCGCACCCCGCCAAAGTGTTCTAGTGCCATGCAGGACCACGTTGTGTGTAAAAATGAGCATTCGTCCCGTTTGCAACGGAGACATTGTGGAGATGCAATGAGCCCAGTCTTCCATAACTTAAGCCGTGTGTAATATACCCGATGGAGATATTTGAATTGTATGAGTCTAAGACGGATGGATATTGCTGCCCCTCTGGGTGATAGTAGCGCTTCCGTCCAGTCATCCTCATCTATAGAGCCTAGGTCTGTCATCCACTTGGTCCATAGGGTGTTGAGGGTACTAGGATTGTTCGTTGTAAGGGACTGATACATTTTCGTAATCTTGTGGTCTCCTAAGTCTCCCATCAGTAATTTGCCTTCTAGCGGGTTAAATTCGGGAATGTCGGTGATGCCATGAATGTATGGATGTAGGGCATGTCTTAGTTGTAGGTATTTATGAAACTAACAACGATGCAGTGAGAATTCCGCCTGAAGTTCTTGAAATGATTTAAGGATATGGCCGCGCACTACATTTCCTACCAACGATATCCCTATTTGATCCCATTGAGTAAAACCTTGTAGGTCTGCCACCTGTGGGAGAAAACGGTTATGCCTCCTTAGTAATGCGCCCCCATCATCCCATCCGGTGAAGGGATTGTCGCCAAACCAAGAATACTACTCTAGTCGCAGATGGGAGTGTCATAGGGGTTGTTCTATTGTAGAGATATGTATACTAGGACAAGTCTCCCATGATCCAGTACTCCACTCTAAAAGCCGGGTCTTGCCTCGAGCCGTACCACCACTCATTCAGGATTTGTAAGTGTGCTGCCGCATGATATGATTGAATATCTGGGGCGGCTATTCCCCCGCAGTATGTCAATTGAAAACATGTGCGAAGCGCGACTCTGGCCAAGCCGCCCCCCCTACAGAAACTGACCCAGGATTGCATTAATTTGCATAAACCATCTTTGAGGGATTGGATATGGGTGGGACTGGAGTTGGTATAGTAGGCGCGGGAGGGATACCATCTTAAAGATGGTGGATCTCCCGTATAGTGATAGGGGAAGACTGGACCATGTCTTAACTTTGACTTTTACCCGTTTGGTTAGTAGACTGATATTTCGATCCCATAAGATGGACTGGGTATCTGCTAAGAATACGCCAAGGTATTTAAACCCATTGGTAACTACTGTGATTTCTTTGATCCAACTCCCTTGCCCTAATGTTCCCCGTATAGGCCACACCAATGATTTTTGATTATTTATATGTAAGCCAGAGGTTTCCCCAAAGACTCTCATAATTTGGAGAATTCTGGGCCCGGACCTGTGTGGATCGGTAAATAAGAAGAGGACATCATCTGCATAGAGTGCTATGCGGTCCGAAATTTCGGGGGTCAATCCGAATCCTCGCATCACCGCATCACGCCGCACCCAGGCAGCCAGGGGCTTAATCACAAGGGCTAAAAGAAGGGGGGATAGGTGGCAGCCTTGCCGGGTGCCAAGACCTATCGTAAATTGCCGGGAGATGGCTCCTGCAACCCTTATAGATGCTGTAAGTTCTGTATAAAGTAGCTGTATGAGGGCTATAAAGTTAGGACCTATATTTAGATGTTTTAGCATTATAAACATATATACACAGCTGACCGAATCAAATGCCTTGTCAATATCAGCTAAAAGCAACGCTGCTTGTCGGTCCAGCTGATCTACTGCAGCTATCGCATTGTGGGCCCAGCGTATATTATGTCTGGTTGCTCGCTGCGGCATAAAGCCGGCCTGGTCTGGATGACCAGATCTGGCATGAGCGGAATTAGCCGATTCGCTAACACTTTGGCCAGTAATTTATCTTCTATATTTAAAAGTGAGATTGGCCTGTATGATGAGCACAATTCAGGCGGGCGTCAGGATTTATGAAAGATTACAATTTTGGCATGTCTCCAGTCAGGGGGTAGCCTTTTATCCTTCAGGGCTTGGCCTACCGTGGCTATGTAACGGGGTCCCAAAATGGATATGAATGCTTTAAAAAACTCAGATGGAAAGCCGTTGGGTCCCGGTACTTTCCCGGGTGTCATGCCCCATGCTGCAGTAGTTAGCTCCTCTAGTGTGATGGGGGATTCAAGGAAATCGGGTGCGGACTGTGATACGGTTCTCTGGGGAATGTCTCTAAAAAAGTCCTCTATTTGGGAGCGGGTTATGGATTCTCGTTTAGTGTATAGGGTGTGATAGTATGTGGCGAAACATTGTGCTACGTCTACTGGGTCAGTGAGGATAACCCCCGTTTGTGATATAATCGCGGGAATCTGCATAGGTTTAAGAGAGTATTGACATAGCCTATGCAGAAGCTTACCGGACTTTTCTCCCCACTGATATATTCTACTTTGTGTGGTGAGCCACATGGATTTGACTTCTTCCAACAATTCCTCCCTGTATTGCTGCTGTAGTAGGGTGAGCTGCCTATGGGAACCAGCCCCATCCCCCTCCCGGCTCCATCTCTCCATCTCCGTTAGTTGGGCTTCTATCTGAATACATTTTTGTTTATGACGGCGCTTTTCTGCGGCACAGTGATTAATGTCGAAGCCGGGAATAGTGGGCTTCATTGCCTCCCCATAGTGTTGTGGCAGATGAGGTCGACCCTTCGTTAAATGAGAAGTAATCAAGTACGGCTTTGTGGAGACATGATTTATACGTTGGGTTATGAAGGTGCCAGAAAGAGAGTCGCCAGCGAAATAGAGGTCTCTTTGGACCTACAAGTAAGTGTACCTGTACCGGAGAGTGATCCGATAAGCCACGAGCAGATTTCTGCTTCAGGTATTCATTAGATATGTTCGCGGGTGACAAACAGGTAATCCAATCTTGAGAAGGAGTTGTGTGCTGCAGAAAAATAGGTATACCCTGCTGTTGTGGGGTGTAGCGCTCTCCATGTGTCAGTCCAGCCAGTGTTTCTACGAGGGGGCCTAATTTGGATGTCTTGGGTGTGTCTATTGTAGTGGACTGCCTCCATCTATCGCGTTCTGGGTGTAGTACGTCACTCCAGTCCCCCCGACTAATACTAGACCTTCCGGGATTGACTCCCATATATCTATGATGCGGTTGACGAAGGTGTGAGTGAGTGGTGGTGGAGCGTATACACTACCGAGCACAATATATTGGTCTCAAATTTTTCCATATATGAAGATATATCTACCTTGGGTGTCGGTCCATGTGCGGACATGTGTGAAGGGAACTCGTTGATGAATCAGTATGGCGGTTCCGCGGGACCCCCTTATGAAACCTGAGTGGAATATGTGTATGATACCGTATCTGGCTAGACACAGTGTTTTTGCACCCATTTAATGGGTTTCTTGTAGGAGCAGTATATCTACTCCCAAATGTTTTGCCTGTCTGAGTACTACCCCCGCTTAATTTGATCTAGTAGGCCTCGGACATTCCACGTAATAATATTGCGCATGCCCCACGGGTTAAGTCACTCGACGTTGCCATAGCTACATAGGACAAAAGTTGTCAAGGGACAGGCGCCATAGGAGATGCCTGTGTCAGTGCTTGAGATGCAATATAAACCAGTTATAAACAACCATAACCCCCAACCAACCCCCCTCCTCCTCCCACTCCCACTCCCACCCTAATACCTCAGAGAACGTTGAAGTATCTGTTGCGGATAGACAACAACATCCACCCCAACGGGGGCAGACGCGTGGTTCATCCAATGAAATGAAATGAAAATGAAATGAAATTTGTACTTGTAAAGCGCACCCATACCCCCAAAGGGGTGTCCAGGCGCTGTACGCATACCGCTGTGGAACCCTTCCTGGCTTTTCCCTGTGAAAATGTCCACTCCTGGGCACCCCCAGGGTGAAGCCAGGCATCCCAGCGCTGTTGGGGCCGTTGTGGAGATTAAGCAAGCTATTGCCCAGAGTTGCAGAGTGGGACCCATGATTAGAATAGGCACCGAGGCGAGAATGATCAGGTCCGAGGAAATTGAGCCCAAGACCCGCCGAGGCGGGAATTGAACCCTGGTCCCGGGCCAGATCTCTGCATCAGGGTCTGCCGCTCTAACCATTGAGCCACACTTCTCCATGGCTCCATTGGGGGGCAATTGACCCCTAGAGTTCTAGATTATCTGCTCGGCTGTTGTAGCCCCAGTTTATGCCGGCTTGTGTAGGCCGCCGACAATCGGGTGGACCACCGACGAGCCCGTCCAAACCTAGTTCGCCCATCTAGTATATTTAGCTTCCTGCAAGACCAGTTTGTTTGGCTCCTCTAGACCTCAAACGCCAAGATGATCATAATCGATGTCTGCGATTGTCTTTCTTAGTGCTCTGGCCATTACGTGGGTCCCCTGATGATGAGTCTGAGTCTCGTGGTGGCGGTGTGTGCGGTTTCTCATGTCGGATCTCATCAGTCCACTGAAATACCTCCTCTGGGGTGTCAAAGAAGATAGTGCGATTCCTATAGCTGACTGTCAACCTGGCGGAGAATAGTAGCATATATGGGATTTGTAGGTCCCGCAGTCGTGCTTTTGCAGAAGTAAATGCCTGACGTTGTTGCTGCACTATCCTGGTATAGTCCAGGAAAATCATTATGCGGTGGGAGTCGTGAGAAAGATTTTCTTGGGTTCGGGCCAGATGAAGAATGGTATCTCAGTCGTGAAAATTAAGGAATCTCGCTCTGACTGGGTGCGATTGGGCGGTTTTGCAAGCAGCGCTCGGTGGGCACGCTCAATTGTGAAGCATGTTGACAATGTATCTTCCGGGATCCAGGATTTGAGCCACTGGGTCAAGAAAGCGCTCATGTCCTTCCCTTCGCACCCCTCTGGAAACCCCACAAAGCGGAGGTTATTCCTTCTGGCCCTGCCTTCTGCATGCTCCACCCTTGTGTTTCAAGCACGTTTATTTTGCCTTGGAGGGTCGAGACGGTGTCTTCTACGCCAAACACTCTACTTTCAGCTTGGGTAATGAGCTCAACTGCGTTGCGTAGGTCCTGGCGCAGTAAAATAACGTCTGACCCCATTGCTCCAATCTTGGCGTCCAATGTTTCTCTAGACTGGGTAATGGCGGCTAGTAGTGCGGCATTGTCTGGGACATTGCTTGGGACACCTGCTGCCATCGTTGACGAGGCCCCAGTATTCAAGCCTGTGTATTTGTCCATGGTGCATTGCTTCGTGGCCGATGTGACTGCTTTATCTTTTGACATGGCCACCCAGGGTCCAGCCCAATATATGTGTCTTATAGCCTGGACGAATGATTCAAGGGGCCGCCTCTTGTACGGTGATCACCAGGTAGGCTCTCCGATCTCAAGTGCGGTGGGATGTATTGTGTGCTAAGGGGGGTCCACCATGCCCAAAGGCCGCACCAGAACCTAGTCTGGCCACTTCCGCGGACCGGGCTACACCCCCCACCTCTAACGGGCGCAAGTATCTGCTTGTGGTCTATGGTGAGATTGTTACTGTGTTTGCTCTTCAGTGAGGCTCTAGGCTTAGAGGCCGTCCTGCGGGTTGGAGGTACTCCGGTGGGCTGTGTCACTATCCACGGGTAATTGTCACAAAGCTGAGTGCAGCCCAGGTCGGTATACTAAGTGATATTTCCTCGCCGCAGATAATCCGGGTTAGCTGCACCCTCTCGTGTGATTGTGATTGGGGGAGGGGTCGAGGAGGAAGGACATTCGACCCAGACTAAAGACAGATTCTTGCCCCTAGCCTCTGCCCCCTCTAGGGTGTTGTGTGAATGTTTTATGCCACCCACTCTCACATGCAATGCATTGGTGGTGCAGGGAATCAGGCCTGGGGTCTCCACAGTCTTCCGATCAGGCACTCCCTGTGTTGAATTAGATTTGACAACTCTGCTCATCCCCGGCTGCCTATGGTGCACACTCTTTGCTGCTGATTAGTGGTTCCCACCTATGGCTGTCTGCTTCGCACTTGCCGCCTCTTGAAAAACGCTGCCTCTGAGGACGCGCCAGTACGTCTGGCAACCCCGCGCAGTACAGCAGCGGTTATTATGTAGGCCATTCCTCTGCACCCACGGCAGCCGAGACCCGCAGAGGGCGAAGTCAAAGCTCACCGAGCGTACGTCTCAGCAGTCTCAGCCCGGAGGTCCGCCTCAGTCGCACCGTGTACGTCTCACGGGCCGCGCCAGACCGTGCGTCGTATCCGGGTCTGCAGCAGCCAGATGCGCCCGCCTATACCGCAGGCCGCGCTGCTCACCGTCGGCAGTCCCACAGGCCTCCAGTCGTCCACCGTTTGTCGGGCTTGGCGGGCAGGCACTACTCATCGGGCGCCCACCGGGCCAGCCACCCAGTCAATTCCGGCATGATATTCGGTGGATTAAGGTAGGGGCACACAGAGCTGTTCTAACTCGCAACTGCCATGTTAGACGGTTTGGCCACCCACTTCATGCCCCTTAAATCCTTGACCAGACACCCTCTGACTCTTTTTCTCACTCTTGCAAGTTCTTTTCACCACTGCTTTTTCCCTTTGTAACTCTTTTTCCGTCTTTCTCTTTCCCCTTATTTTTCTCTTTTGTGACTTTTATTTGTCTTGGTCTGGATCAAAATGGAAAAATAAGTGCTAGTCCCCATAAATAAGTGCCGGTTGGCCCCACCTGCAACCACCAGCTCAAATTAAGCACTGGTTAACATGTCCAGTGGCTAGCCCTAAAAGCTATTTTTCACTGTGACAGTCTAACTGTCCTATGAAGAAACCGGAGTATAGATTAAAATCCTAATACTGTATCTTGGGAATAGGACTAGCTAGAAAAATAATTAAACAACTATTTTAAATAGTTATTAAAAATTCAATGCAATGGTGAAGTTGGATTTTTAATAAATATTAAGGAAATGTAACTTTTGTGAAGTTTCCTTTCCCCTGCCTGAAGTTCACAGGGGCTAATTTGCATTTGCTCTCCAATTAGCATTAAAAAAGGTGTGAAAAAGGTCTGAAATGCCTACCAGAGCTACACTATAGATCACTGTGAGTGGCAGGTCGACCGGATGGGGCAGAGATGATTTCTTTGAACTGAGCAGCACTGTTATACTTGTTTCTCCATCAAAGGATATCTTTTGTTTTGTTTTTATGAATGATCTAGACCCAATCTACATTTTCTCAGGCATAACATTAGAGCTGGGGACTCATCCACCCACCCATTACCTACCTTGGTTGCATTAGCCACATCCTGTCACAGAAGTATTAGACAAGGTCTAAGTATCCCACCAAACCTATCAACATTGGAAGCAGCACATAGGGTGGTCATCTCATTGCAGGTCATTACGGACACTGCCTTCAGTCCTCAACATTTCACCTACAAATCACTGATTTTAGCTGTGTTAGTCTTACTAAAGGTTCTCCAACAAGTAGCTCGGGAGCTACTGGTAGCTCTCAAGGTACTTGTATGTAGCCCAACATGGTAAATAAAAATCTTTAGTTTGGTTGAATGCGATATATTTTCAGAATTCAAAATAATGTATTTAAAAGTAAAATATGTCTAATTTCAGAACTGATAAGCTAATGTTTGCAGATGGGAGTTCATGCTGCATTGGGGACCCTTATCACTGATATTCTTTTTTATGTGTCAGTGGGTATTGTGTATATGATTGCTATGACATGAAGAAACATTCAAAATTAAAACCTGAAGAAGCTTTGTTTTTGACATTATTGCTGGTTACCTACCTGATGCACTGAGGCGGTCACTGCTTTTATTCCTGCATGTAATGGACAATAATGGAATCTTGTCTGAAGTGGGTACTATACTAATGCTGATAATTTGTGTTTGTAGCTCAGTATAAGAGTATTAGTAGCACTTAATATGGAAAAGGTTGGCGAACCGCTGTTTAATTAGTTTAATGGAAGCAAAGCAAGACTACAATACCCATAATGCATGAACACACTAATCGCCCACCAAGAAACACTAACTGCTGATAAATGTATAAACTCCTATCTGGAGGTATTTATTGTCATCTACTGCTACATTGTCATTACAAGCAAGAAATGTAACATTCCCTACAGAGAAAAACGTTGTCACAGGTTACAAGAGCATGCAGAACATTGGAAATATCAAACTTGTAATATAAATACATTATAGCTGTTTTCAGCTCCTTTAAAAAAAAAAAAACAAGATAAAACTATGTTAGCTCACCTCTATTTAAAGCCTTCTTTATTTCCTTTATGACTCTGATTCCAATATCTTCTCTCCTCTCTCACATTGGGGTACCATTCTATCGGCTAGTTTCCCAGGACCCTCAGTATCCAATAAAAGTGCATCTACCTGCTCCATCATTCCTCAAATTAATTCAACATTTATAAGCCCAAACATTAATATTTTGTCAATATTTCTGACTAGGTAAGAGCCTTCAAATTGCTATATCTCATCAACTTAGCGATAATAACAAAACCCACAGAGTATATTCTCAGGTTGAACAATTCACAAAACAATATCCAGATATCCACCTCCCCAGAATATATTTTTACTTTTCCATGAGAAACAATAACATCATTTGTATAAATGAGACACTCACACCTGACATTTATTTGGATGCTTTCCAACAATCTAGCTCGCTTTCCAGAGATAGTTAACACAATAATGACTCAAACAGGAGTCTAGCACAACCTCTTTATACCATCCTGAAAGAATCCCACCTTAATGTGTAAGTTATTGGAATGTTATGCCCATCAGATACATCAAAATCATGCATCCAGCAATTAATATCTAAGCAGTACTCCAATGAACTGAGGATCAGCACTTGCTAACACAACTTCCCTTCAGCATTATCATGCAATAAGGACCTAGCTCTTCGTCCTCTCACAGAAAACTGGTCGATCCACGCATCAGAGTCAATAATAGCGACCTTACTACCTAAAGGTTTCAAGATACAAAGCAAGGGTAGGTTCTCAAAAACAGGTGACAGAGATAGACTCATTCACAATGAATTTCTCTCCAAATGATCAAAACACAAGTAATTTCAGCATTCAAAGGTTTTACCAGTGAGATCTCAACTACTACTACATACACACACGATAACATCTGCAACCCCCCCAAGTAGGAACCACAGCATGGGTGACTTGAATTCATCCCCGACCAAGTCCTCTCTCTTCACAAAAACATCTTCTGAGATTTAAACTTGCAATAAATAGTCTGATCCTGTTTGCTGAACCACAAGATTTCTCAACCATAAGATTCCTCCATCGCAGAAAGCATAACACATGAAAAAACACGAAGGCCCGGATATACTATACGTTTTCACAGGCCTTTGCGAGACACATAGCCATATTTCATGATAGAAACAGCAGCGCTGAACAATTTTTGTGTGCAAACACTACTTCACTCAAAAATTTGACCTGAGTTTTGAACTGAAACCGCTCTAAGCTGCAAACACCTGTAGGTTTTCAAGCAAAACCAGGTCTACTTAAACAGCCTGAACTGGCTTTGTGTAAAATCTTAATGACAAATTAAATCAAACACAAACAAGAGGCAAGTAGAACATCGTCCAATATTCCTAAGCCTAAAATGTAATTACAGTGAAAATACACATTTTATACAATTTACCTATACGCAAATGTGGTTGTAGTGAAATTTGTGCTGGAGGGTTTACCATGACTACAAGTTTCACTCGAAGCACCACGGGGTTGCTTTTGTGAGGTTGTGCAATGCTTAGGGATGTGCTGAAAATATTTTTTAGAGTGATCACAGCTGATGTCATCATCGGGGGACAGTGCTGCTGATTTTCACGTAGCCCAGACCTACCGGATTTCAGCTAATCTGGTCCTAAGAATTACCAGAAATCTCAAAAACAGACACACAAAAGGTTCCAATGCCATAATTGTCTCTGTTACGCAGTTAGAACACAATAATATATAACCCTCTAACCTCTTCTATGACTGCAACAATTTAGGGGCATATTATCAAGCCCCTATCGCCACCACAACGTCACTTTTTGTGACGTTGTGGTGGCGTTAGGGTCAGCGCCCTATTATCAAGGCAGCGTTAAGCCACTTAACGTGGCTTAATGCCACGTTAAGTGGCTTAACGCTGCCTTGATAATAGGGCCCCTTTCACGCTAAACTTAGCGTGAAAGGGGGCGTGCAGTGGGTGTTGCGTGAGCGTTCCACCGCAACACCCATTGAAGTCGACGCTGCCACCTATTATCAAGTTTGGCAATAATAGGTGGCAGCGCCGAACTTAAGACCAGAAAAATCCTGGTCTCAAGGTGGCGAAACGAGGAGAAATTATTTATTTCTCCTCGTTTTTGCTTTTTCCATGTGTGCTGCCTTGTGCAGCACACATGGAAAAAGCAAAATGCCATGGTTTGTTCATGTACAGGAAGGTGTCCCTTCCTGTACATGAACAAACTGTTTTTCAAAATGCCATTTTGTAACTTCCATGTGTGCTGCACGAAGCAGCACACATGAAAGTTACAAAATGGCATTTTAGGTTTGTTTATGTGCAGGAAGGAACTCCTTCCTACACATAAACAAACCTCCCTGCTGCAGACACCCTTGCACTCTGGTGCAAGGGTGCCTGCGCTGGCGCTAAGTTGTGTAACTTAGCGCCATTGCAGGGAAACGCCAGGCTGCACCATATCCTTGTTAATATGGTGCAGCCTGGCGTTTCCGAAGTGGCGGAGAGAGGCATTAAGCCAAGACGGCTAATGCCTCTCTCCACCACTTCCTTGGTAATATGCCCCTTAGTCTTCAAATTAGATAAGGTTGTCAATCAATCAATCAATCAGGGAATTGTAAGCGCGCTACTCACCCGTGAGGGTCTCAAGGCGCTGAGGGGGGGGTCCACAGATCTGTTTAGCCGAAGAGCCAGGTCTTGAGGGTCTTCCTGAAGGTGTTCAGGGAGGGGGCGCGTCTGATGTCTGCGGGTAACTCGTTCCAGGTCTTGGCTGCAATGTGAGAGAAGGATCTTCCGCCTGCTCTGGCTCTGTGGATGCGCGGAGTTTCGGCCAGTGCGAGGTTGGAAGATCTGAGGTTTCTTTTGGGTACGTGGAAGTTGATTCCGTCGTTGAGGTATTTGGGTCCGTTGTTGTGTAGGCATTTGTAGGCGTGAGTGAGGATTTTGAAAGTGACTCTTTTCTCCACGGGGAGCCAGTGGAGACTTCGTAGGTGTTGGCTGATGTGTTCGTGTCGGGGGATGCCGAGGACGAGTCTGGCAGCGGTGTTCTGTATTGTCTGGAGTTTGCGGAGTAGGGACTTGTTGATGCCGGCGTAGAGTGCGTTTCCATAGTCCAGTCTGCTGGTGATGAGTGCGTGGGTGACTGTCTTCCTTGACTCAGGGGGGATCCACTTGAAGGTCTTGCGGAGGATGCCGAGGGTGCTGAAGCAGCTGGAGGTGACGGCGTTGACCTGTCGGTTCATGGTGAGTGATGAGTCGAGTACGATGCCGAGGTTCTTGGCGTGGTCTGAGGGGGTAGGTGGGCTTCCGAGGGCGGTCGGCCACCAGGTGCTGTCCCATGCAGAAGGGGTGGTACAGAGGACGAGGACTTCTGTCTTCTCGGCGTTGAGCTTCAGGCAGCTGTTGGTCATCCAGACTGCGACGTCTTGCATTCCTTTCTGGAAGTTGAGTTTGGCAGTGGTGGGGTCTTTGGTGAGGGAGAGGATGAGCTGGGTGTCGTCGGCGTAGGATACGATGTTGAGGCCGTGTTGTCGGACGATGGCTGCGAGGGGGGCCATGTAGATGTTGAAGAGGGTGGGGCTCAGTGATGAACCCTGTGGGACTCCGCAGGTGATTTTCGTGGGGTCGGATAGGATGGGTGGGAGTCTGATCCTTTGGCTTTTTACGGTGAGGAATGATCAGATCCAGTCCAGGGCTGTTCCTTGTATGCCTGCATCGTGTAGTCTGGCGACTAGTGTGTGGTGGGAGACGGTGTTGAAGGCTGCTGATAGGTCGAGTAGGATGAGGGCTGCGGAGTGGCCTTGGTCCAGGAGGGTGCGGATGTCGTCTGTGGCGGCGAGTAGGGCGGTCTCTGTGCTGTGTTTGCTTCGGAATCCGGATTGGGACGGGTCGAGGACGCCGTTCTCTTCAATGAATCGTGTCAGTTTCCTGTTGACTGTTTTCTCTGCAACTTTGGCTGCGAAGGGGAGGAGCGAGATGGGCCGATAGTTCTTGAGGTCGGTGGGGTCAGCTGTGGGCTTCTTGAGCAGGGGTCTGACTTCTGCGCGCTTCCAGTCGTCTGGGAAGGTGCCTGTTTTGAAGGTGGTGTTGATGGTGCGTTGTAGTTTGGGTGCGATGGCGGCCGCAGCTCTGTGGTAGATGTGAGGGGGGCAGGGGTCGGAGGGGGCCCCCGAGTGGATGCTTTTCATGGTCGAGGCGGTGTCTTCGGCCGTGATCGGTGTCCAGTTGGAGATGATGGGCTGGCTGGTGTTTCTGGGGGGCGGGGGGCCGTCTGTGGCGCATGGTGGATGGTCGATGAAGTTGTCGTAGAGGTTTTTGATCTTGAGGTGGAAATAGGTTCCAAGCTTGTCGCAGAGGTCTTGGGATGGGGTGATGTCTGTGGCTTCGCTGCGTGGGTTGGTGAATTCTTGAATGGCACTGAAAAGTTCCTTGGAGTTGGTGGAGTTGGCCAGGATTTTGTTGTGGATGAAGTTCCTCTTGGTGGCTCTGATCTGGTTGTGGTAGTCCGTCATGGCGTCCTTGTAGGTGGTGTGGTTTTCGGTTGTCTTGGTGTTTCTCCAGTTCTTCTCCAGGCGTCTGCAGGTGCGTCTGGCTTCTTGGAGAGCGGTGGTGAACCAGGCGGCTTTCCTGGGGCGTTGTCTGTCGGGGTTGCGTAGCGGGGCAAGCTCGTCTGCGCAGTTGGAGATCCAGGTGTGGAGTTCTCTGGCTGCGTCATTTGTGTTGGGTGCCCAGGTGTGGTTGTCTCGGGTGAGGGTGTAGTTAAGTTGCTCGTCTGTAACCTTGCTCCAGTTCCTTTGAGGTGGGCGTGGGGCTGGTTTGGGTGCCTTGGGTTTGTTGATGGCGAAGTGTACGCAGTGGTGGTCGGTCCATGGCAGCTGCGTTGTGTGGCTGAATTGGACGCTGTTTCCTGCCGCGAAGATGGGGTCGAGGGTGTGTCCTGCTCTGTGGGTGGGTGTGTTGACGAGTTGTTTAAGTCCGATGCTGGCAAGGTTGTCACGAAGGATAGTGGAGTTGGGGTCGCTGGGGTTGTCGAGGTGGAAGTTCAGGTCTCCAATGAGTATGTAGTTTGTTGAGGCTATGGCGTGGGGTGCGATGAAGTCGGTGATGGTGGTGGCGAAGGGTGTTCGGGGGTCTGTAGATGAGGGTTCCTCGGAGTGTGGCTTTGGGGGTGGTCTGAATCTGGAAGTGCAGGTGTTCGGCGGAGGGGAAGGTTTCGCTGGAGGTGGTGAGGCGGAGAGTGCTCTTGTGGGCAATGGCGAGGCCCCCTCCTGGGTGGTTGGGGCAGTCTTTCCTCTGGATCTTGTATCCGTCTGGGATGGCGGTGCTGACGTCGGGGGCGGAGGATGCGTTGGTCCAGGTCTCTGTAAAGAAGGCGATGTCGGGCGAGAGAGAGTCGAGTAGGTTCCAGATTTCCATGGCGTGTTTGTGTACGGAGCGTACGTTGAGGAGGATGCATTTTAGGGTGTCGCCGGTGCTGGCGTCGGCGGTGTTGGAGGCCGGGGTGGCGGTGAGGGTCTGGCGGCAGTGGCGGCAGGAGAACTGGCCATGGGTCGTGTTCGGCGAGGCCTGTTGGCATTCTCTAAGTCTTCCAGGGTTGAGTGCGAGGAGGGTGGTGGTGTCGTAGCGATGGGTAGTGGGAGGTCCAGGGTTCCTGGCGCTGGCCGCGGTCAGGCGCAGACGGGCTTGCCTTTGGCGCGCCGGCGGCGCGACTGCGCAGCGGCCGCCATTAAGTAGGGGAGGTGGGAGGGAGAAGAGGCGGGAGCGGGGGAATTGCGGGGAGGAATTCCAGGGGGGAATTCCGGGGGGGAGGGGCCGCAGGGGCAGCAGCGGCAAAAGGCGAAAGGAACAGGCAGGCACGAGAAAATAAAAACAGTGGTGGAATTAGAGCAAGACACAGATGGGCACAATAACAGTGGCACAACAGGGAAAAATTAAGAAGAAAAAAAACGGCTGAGAAAGGTTACGGTGGTTGCAGGCAGTTTGGTCCCAGTTGGAGCGGGCAGCAGGTGCAGGAGCGGGCAGCAGCCTCGAACCTCCCAAGGAGGAGGTCGGGGTCTGGAGGCAAGAGACGGCACAGCGGAGCTGCGGGGAGAGAGTGGACCTAGACCGAGGGTCGGAGGTCTTACTCCTGTTGCTGTCCTACTAACGAGATTCAAAAGGATTGGGAAAACCACCCATTGAGATATACATGCCAAGTAAATAAACAGAACAAAACTCATAACAGCAACTGAACAAAACTGGAGAAGGATCCATTACAAATCACTTTTGCATTGTTTGAATGAGAAAAAAACCTACCCATAATCTCTTTAAGAAAAACCTACATTCTTTAAAAAAATACTAAACATGGCTAGAAATTGCCCAACAGTGGCCTTCAGTAACTAAAAGGTATGACCTGCAAGGAACTTGCCAACTACTTCTCTCATTAAATTCCTGCCCCCAGAAACAAGACTAAGGGCCAGATTTGCTAAAGCTTTGAGCAGGAGCAGGCACGACAGAAGCTGGCAAATGCTCTTTACTATTCAGCACAAGTCTCACAAACGACAAATGGTTTGGAGTTGAGAATAGTATGAGCTTGGCTTCTCCAATTATTCAAAAAGCATATTTTGATGATGTGATATCACAAACAGTCATCTCCAAAGTTGGAGGATTCAGCCCACACACCAGATTTCCAAGTCGTCTCAGCAATATGTATGTTAATGTACGCCGCTTCAAGCGATTAACCATCCTGCTACTGAATCCTTCCACAGTGCAAGAACTGTGTTTAGATCCTCTTCAACTCCAGCAGTATATTGCACAGCATGCAACACATCACCTGGCACTGCCACACATCAGTGGATTCCGTTCATGTGCTTAACTGCAGATGTACAGAATACATCTAGAGCTTACTTGAGTAACGATGCCCATGAGGTATCGATATTATTTTGAATTTCCAGATCCTAAAGGCAAATTTATGAAAAATTGGCGCAGTGCAGCACAGCAAGTTACCTTGCTAAGCTGCACTGCGTCACTAGGAAAGGTTAGGAATGCGCCATAATTTCCCACTGTGCTGACTCACAATGGGCTGTCTGGCGCAAACACATTCACCCTTGCACCATGGTGCAAGTGTGCCTGCGTTGCATGCAGAATCGTTCTGTGCAGGAAGGGGCACCTTCCTGTACAAAAACAATCCTGACAGGCTTTTTCCTCTTCATATGTATGCTGCAGAACAGATACAAAGTGGAAGTAATGAGGAGAAATAAAGATATTTCTCCCTATTACGCCTCTCTTGGAGAGACGTATCTTTTTGCCACACTGCCAGGTTTGAAAGGTCTTGTAAATCTGGGAATGCGTAAAAAACCATGGGAGTTGTGTGGGAACACCCACGCAACGTCCATGGAACGCCTTCCTAGCACAGAGTAACACAACACAGAGATTTACGCTGCATTGCGTTACTCCAGATTTTTGTAGCCACTCAAACCCACAAGTGGCGTTCCGTGGCTTCAAAAATCTGACTTGGAGGGTTGCGTCACGCATGTACCACGTTGCGTGGTGCAAACGCACACAACCCTCTCATAAATATATCCCTATCCCTTATTGTTTAACAAAGGAAATCTCTTTCCTACAATAGCGCAGCAGAAGCGGACTACATAGTATCAATAATGTAGGCACATAAGGGGTTCTACCACTATTGAGTTTTTTTGGTTCTACCACTATTGAGTTTTTTTTTTGACCTGCAATAATATATTATTCAGAACATGGACTGCCAATATATTGTCAACATGATTATATGTGGGGTGAAAAACAGTAAATCTACACATCCCTATGTCTACTTACCTTGAAGATATGTTGGTAGTCGATATTCTGGACATGAAATTATTGAGGGACAGTAAAAATAAACTTGATATTTTGGCGTACACCCGATACCTGATCTTTGTGTGATGTTGCTAATCATGTACCTTAACTCATGCCAATCTGTATTATTCTAGAAATGTGTGTTCATCCTGTGAAGAGCAAGATTGTCTTTTTTATAGAGGCCAACAAAATTTCCCTTGCCCCTGGTCTAGTCATATTCTCATTAATCATGATCAAAAGTATAGTAGCATGATGGGTGTACAGTTTATGACAGGCAGATCCTAGTCACACCTCCTAAATAGACAGATCTTCGTTCACCTTTGGTAACTTGCTCTCACTAACAGTTAAAGAAAAACATAACCTAAATATCCAACAAAATTGAAAAAAATTAAAGATGTAAAAAGTAAAATGCCACAAAACTGTAGGAAAGCAGATTAAAGGTTGTGTAAGAAAAATTAACATTCCATAGGACATAAAAGTGTAAATAAAAATCCTGAAGACAATAAAAAGACCCCTCATGGACTCCCCATCATTGCAGGAGGTTTGGTGAATGTTGGTGGTTTGACTGATCAAAGATTGTACCTTCTGACTTAGGATCTTTTCCTGGAGGAAAAATGTGTCCAGCGCGTTGAACCAGAAAGTGATATATGGTAAGGCAGCATCAAAGCTTGATATTCCCAGCCCAAATGCTCAGTCAAGAGATTTTGGGAACTGAAAATTCTCTAAGCAGGACATGGCACTTCACCTATCATCTATTCTGTTTTTTCTTCTGTAGGGTTCCTTCGGCCAATAGATGTTCTTAAATGTAGATGATTTTCTAACAAAAGTGTATTCTTACTCTAAAGGTGAAAAGGTTGGTAAAGGCAGTTTTGCCAAATAAGACAACAATTCTTTTATATGTAAATTTAAATGTGAGGAAACAGAGTGGCCAGAAGTAAAGCTCCCCGGCCAGTATCCAGGCATCTAAAACTTTCTAGTCTGAGGTTTCGTCTCAAAAATGGAGAAAAAAAACATGCGGATCCTGAATTACAGGGTCCTTATCCACATGCTGAGTCCCGATTCGGTGACAAATTTGCTGGCATTTAACCTGCTCGAAGCATGTCACCTATGTCTTAGGAGGGAGTCTGAAGGAGGCAGGCTGATAAGATTTTACTAGTCTTATTTTTTGGCCAATAATATAAGAACTGGTGTTCCCGCACCCAGAGAACCTAGGTGTGGGAACACTGGACAGTTGTGATCAGCCAGAGTGGTAATTAACCTGGGGACATCACTCTACCCAACCTATAATCATGGTATTTGTGTTTTTGACTGACAAGCTAGTCAAAAGTACCCAAAATATCCCAGAACTCCACCAGTTAACTGGAAATAATTGTGGGAAGTTTCAATAGGCAGGGTCCACACATTACAACCTCCTTTAAGCAGACCAAGATTACATTGTTACTGGCAGTCTATTTAGAAGACTTCCTTCAGTGGTTCTGCAACAAGTCCTCGCAGGGACATAAATCTTAACTGGAGGGTTGAATAACCAATTCCTCTGGGAGCCTTCTGTCGTCTCTGTTTTCCAAAGTTGAATTGAGAGTTAGCAGGTAAACTATGATGGTTTTAAAAAGGATACACCCCAAAAGCATTGGTGGGTAGTCCTAAAAAAGTACTAAGTCAATAAGTCATAAGTCTTGTGTCCCACCAAAAATATGATCTCAGAGATAATGGTTTTGACACAATATCCATAACCCTTTACAATTATCATTTATATGAGCCACTAGTTCATAGATATCATTTACCAATCATTAATATTGGGTGTGTATTTTAAGTCTGAGGCTGGAAGAGTGAATATCTGGTGACTAGGACTGGGTGGAACAAGTTTTCAAATTCCGCAGGTTGTCGATGTATACTCCTGGATGAATCTACTATTTTCGTGATCTGACATTAAAGGACACAGAAATGAAATACTGGGGGGCACATTTACGATTTTTTCACGCAACACGGTGCAGCCAGGGAAGTTGCTGCGCTGTGTTGCATAAAAGGAACAGAGCAGAAATTCTCCATATTTATAAAGATATGGAGCATTTCTTTTTTTTTTTTTTATTCTTTTTATTAACATTGCTCATGTTCAAGTGCAGTACACAGCGGCAGTTCATGATATAGTCACAGGGATCACAGTTCGTCATATATTTTGCATGCATGGAAATGCAGATGAGTAATTGCAACAATCTTCTATCCCAACCCATCTTGTACAGCTCGAAACCTCTGCCAGGGACCCCACACCTTCCTCCATTTGTTCACACATCCCCGGGACCTATAGACCGTTTCCTCCGCCCTCTGGCACCAATCCAAGTCACAGAGCCACTGATCCCACGAGGGGGCGCCTGTGCACCCCAGCACCTGGCAATATTGCGTTTAGCCACCCCTGCTGCCAGCCCCAACCAAATCTCGTTATGGCGTGTCCAGTCCGTGGCTCCTTTGATCATGAGCAAGAGCCACTTGGGCTCCAGTGGGACCGGGGACCTCACTACCCCCTCCATCGTTTGCGTCACCCTGGTCCAAAACGGAATTATGAGTGGGCAATCCCATAGAATGTGATAGAATGAGCCCTCCTCTTGACAGCCCCTCACACACAAGGGCGATAGAGTCCTACCCCAGGAGAACAGGTGGGTGCGGGGATAATAGACCCTGTGAAGTATTTTTAACTGCACAAGGCGGAATCGCGGCCGGATCGCGACCTCGCGAGGGCTCTGCAGGGCGTCCTGCCAGTCGTCGTCATCTAGTGTTCCAATGTCTCCCTCCCATCTCGCTCGCAGGGACCCAGGGGGTCCGGCATATTATTAATAAGTTTTCGGTAAATCGTTGACGTGGGTTTCGTTAGAATGGGGTCGAGAAGGAGCCTGTCCTCCATAGGGAGTACTCCGGGATGGAAGTGCCAGCACGGATGTGGGCCCGCAATGCATGTATAAGGCGCAGGTAATGGTAGTGTTGGGAATCATTAAGTTGATATTCTTTTTCAGAGCCGCAAAGGGGACCGGGCCCCCCTTCCACACATCACCAAGATACTCAATGCCGATCAGTTTCCACCCCTATAGCCTGATAGTCCCGCCACCTCCTTTAGCTGATCACCCGTCCAAAGCGGGGTCCGTCCCGTTAGGGTGTTCGTCCAGCCCAAGAATTTGTTGGCCTCCCTCCAACAGTGGA
The DNA here is from genome assembly GCA_963921515.1 of Calotriton arnoldi. NCBI lineage: Eukaryota > Metazoa > Chordata > Amphibia > Caudata > Salamandridae > Calotriton > Calotriton arnoldi. Next base: position 1,638,751 of record CAWUFW010000116.1, read on the forward strand.
GTACCACCCCGGTGTGCGCGGGCAGATCCCGACCCCGCCCGCGGGAGTAGAGATATGGCTCACAGGTTCCTCCAATCATCGCGTGCCTATCCATTCTGTAAGCAGGCTCCGAGGTCGGCGCGTAGACCCAGTCGTTGACCACCTGCAACTGAGCTGCCCAGTAGTAGAGTTGAACGTCCGGGAGGGCCAGCCCCCCGTCGTACAGCCCCCTCGTAAGCTTCTGCAACGCAATCCTCGGGTTGCCGCCGTCCCAAAGTAACGTCCGCAACTCCCGGGAGATCCGCTTAAATGTCGCCGTCGGGACCAGGTACGGTGTGTTTTGGAGGATATATAGAAGTCTTGGCAGCGCCAGCATTTTAAAGAGCGCCACGCGCCCCATCAAGGACAAGGGCAGGGACCTCCAATGTCCAATGTCCGCCCCCAGCCTCATCAGTTGAGGCTCCAGATTTCGGGCGAAGAACTCCCTGTGTCTCTGGTGACGTACACTCCCAAGTACCGGAATCCAGCGGTCTCCAGCGATGCTGGGCAGTCCCGCGGGATGCGAGGAGGTGGACCCGACAGAGGATAAACCACCGACTTGGTCCAATTAATCGAGTAGCCAGAGTAGCTACCGAAAAGGGCGAAAAGGTGGAGAGCCCGCGCCATGGAATGGTAGGGTCTGGCCATATACAGGACAATATCGTCAGCGTATAAAGAAATACGCTCCTCCCATTCATCCGTGAGTGCAAGGCCCCAAAAGGCCCTATCTCTTCTGATCCAATGAGCGAGCGGCTCCAGGGCGAGGGCAAACAGGAGCGGTGACAGGGGGCAGCCCTGCCTAGTGCCCCTATACAGGGCGAAAGCCCGGGACGTCACCCCATTGACCCTCACCCTTGCCATCGGCTGCGTGTATAGGAGTCTCACCCAGCTACCGAACACGGGGCCCAAACCCAGTCTATTCAGTACCATAAATAGGTATGGCCATTCGATGCTATCGAAGGCCATTGAGGCGTCCAGCGCCATCAATGCTGTCTGCGCATGTCCCACGTCCTTAGTCATGTGCAGAATACCATAGAGCCTCCGCAGGTTGTGCCGAGTGCTCCTGTGGGGCATAAAACCCGACTGGTCTACATGCACGAGGTCGGGCAGTACGGATAGCAGTCTTGTCGCTAAGGCCTTGGCCAATACCTTCGCCTCCACGTTCAGGAGGGAGATAGGCCGATAGGACGAGCAGCAGTCCGCCGGTTTCCCGGCCTTATGAATAACCACAATCGTGGCCTCTCTCTGGTCGGGCGGAAGCACGCCCACCTCCCGTGCCTCAAGGAACATGCGTCGCATGGGCTCCAGTACCACACTCGCCTGTTTCTTAAAGATTTCAACCGGGAGTCCGTTGGGTCCCTGCGCCTTGCCGGCCTGGAGGGCATTGAGGGCTTCTCCCAGCTCCGCTCTTGTGAGGTCTGCATCCAGACACTCAGTTTGTTCCTGGGATAGCATAGGCAACGCAAAGTCTCGCAGGAATTCCTCACAGTCTCTCTCGGTTCTAGTGCACACTGGGGTATATACTCCTTCATAGTAGGACGCAAAAGCCTCCGCAATGGCCGCACTCGTGGAAGCCAGGGCCCCGAACCATCCCGCACCTCCGTAACCCAGGAACGCTCCCTGTCACGACGCTCCAGCCACGCAAGAAGCTTCATACTCTTGTCCCCTGCATCATATATCCGATGCTGCGTGGCAAGGAGTAGGCACGTGCCTCACCCTCCGCTAACGAGCGAAGTTCCCTGTGCTTCATGGCCAAAGCATGATTGCGCTCCGGCGAGGGCGACGCACTGGCCTCTCGCTCCAGAGACTCGATTTCGCGCTCCAACTGTTGAATCTGCAGCGATTCCTCTTTCTTCTGGGCACCGATCAAAGCCTGGGCCTGTCCCCTCAGGACCGCCTTGTATGCCTCCCACAACGTTAGCTGGGAGGTAACCGACCCCTGATTGTCGGAGAAATAATTCTCGGAGCCCTCCCGAAGCTTATCAGTAATCGAAGTGTCTTTTAACCGCCACGGATCTATTCGCGGGAATGCGGCCCTGTCTACCACCGTCCCCCGAAGGAGAACACCCACCGGAGAGTGGTCCGATATGCCTCGCGCCATAATACACGGGTCTACAAAATCACCCAACTGATCCCCCACGTGAAAATATAGTCCAACCTCGAGAAGGAGCCATGTCTGGTCGAATAAAAGGTGTAGAGTCTACGGGCTGGGAACCGTGTTCGCCATATATCGCAGAGACCCATTGCATCCGTGAAGCCCCGCAGGCCCGTCTCCCTCCGCTGGCCCGTCTGTCGCCTGACCGATCTAGTTCGACGTTCATTACCGCGTTAGTGTCACCCCCCAGGACCAGAGTGCCATTGGGGAGGTTCGCCAAATGTGTCCCCAGTTTCTTGTAGAGTGTAGTATGCAGGCCGGGCGGGATATAACATGAGCACAGGAGCACCGTACGCCCTTCCCATCTCACCGCCACCGCCGCAAAGCACCCAGCGTCCTCCGTCCAGGAATTTAATACAGTTACTGGCAGACTCCTACGGACCAATATTCCCACCCCCTCGAGCCGGACGTGAATCCGGAGTGGGCTACCATCTTGTACCCGAACCTATCTAAGGCCCTGCAATTATTACCCCGGAGGTGGGTTTCCTGCAAGAGCACCACATCTGGAGAATGGCGTTTCAGGTGCTGTAGTACTAGAGTTCTCTTGATCTTGTTGCCCATCCCATTGACATTCCATGTCCATATTTTTATCTTAGCCTGATCCCCCATCCCCACTGTGAATCCACATCCTCAACGGATTTCCACCCTGCCACTGCTTAGTGCCCCCACAATACAACAGCATTGAAATAAATATATTGACATGAGCTAAACTTAAACTTCCCATCAACCCCATCCCACCCCCCCCAGTCTGCCCCCCCCTCCCTGCCTCCCTGCTAAGTGGGCCCCCAACCCCCACCTTAAAAACTTGCAGAGTGCCTGTCGCCCAAATAATCCCATTTCAACTAACTGAGGGAACGTAAGCCCACAACTCGCAGAAACTGGCACAACTGACTGTCGGATTTCCACCCCTTAAGCAAAAAATTAGCACACACCCTCCCCCTCCCCCAAACCCCAGCGGGCCAACGCCTAGAACCCTTTGGACGAGCAGTCCACGTCAGCCAGCGCGGTCACTTACAGTCTCGGAGATGTTCAAAATGTCTGTGCAGCATGACTAGTGGCCCCCAACTCACCAGGGCACAAGAGGCGCGCGCCTTTGCCTGCCTTCCCCATGTGTAGCCCTCAATGCGGCCTATGTCCCCATCAGTCCTCCGGTGGCGGGCGTTCACGCTCCTGACTCCCTCGGGCTGGTGCTATATCCTTCCCGGCCTCACGAGAGGTGTCGTTGGAGGTCCGACTTCGTGCTCCACCCTGGCGGCCCACGGTCCGCCATCCCTCTATCCAGTCGCTCGCCTCCGCCGAAGAATCGAAAAAGTACACCTTTTCTCCATCCAGGATCTTGAGCCGTGCTGGGAAAAGCATCATGTACCGCACACCCTGGTCCCTAAGGGCTCGCTTGACGCCCTCAAAGGACCTGCGCTGCGTAGGTCACCGGTGGTACGTGAGGCCTGCAGGATGGCATCCCGGTCCCGGTAGTTCAGGAACCGGGCAATGATGGTGCGCGGAGGGGCCCCAGGCTTGGGCCTCCCCCCCATTGCGCGATGGGCCCTTTCAACAGAGAAAAATTTTGAGAGACGCTTGGGCTTAAGGTGTTGCAGTATCAGTTCCTCAACAAAATAATCCATGGACGGCCCTTCCAATCCCTCCGGCACCCCTACGATGCGGACGTTGTTGCGTCGCGCCCGGCCTTCCTGATCCTCCAGGCGGGCTACGACGTCACCCTGGGCCTTCACCAGCGTGGCGACCTGCTCGTCAAGCTTCTTTGTTCTGGCCTGCAGATTCCCAATGCCACTCTCCGTCTCGGCCACCCTGCCCGACATGTTCCGAAAGTCAGCCCGGAGGAGGTTAACCTCCTCAGTGACCGAGTCAAGTTTGGGCTCCATTGTGCCACGCATGTCTTTGATGGCCTGCATAATGTCTCTGAGTGACGGGTCTGATCCTCCGTCCGCGTCGTCACCCTGTTGTCCCCCATCGCGGAGGCCCTCTCCCTTCCCCATGGCCACCGTGTACTTGTCGATCTGGTTGGCTTGGTTCGGAAGGGGCAGCTTATGCCGGCCCATGGCCGTAGACGACGCCGTGGTGGGAGGGCTCACACGTCGGGCCCCCTGCCTCTGTCGCAGTCGTCCAACCGCAGGCCGGAGGAACCGTCCAGTCCACCCCCGGTCTTCCGCCACCCCAGCCGTGGGGGACACCACCGCTCACCCTTGCTCGGGTCACACGCCGACCGGCTCAGCAGGCCCTACTGCCACCGGCCACGCAGCAGGCTTCCGATCCCTCACTCCGGCTGCGGCGGGGAGCCAGGGGCAGGCAGACGAGTTCTCACCCCCAGCACCTCTCAGGCCACTCAGTACTGGTCCAGGCCTCCCACCACAATGGAGTAGCCTCAGAGTACACGGGCCACAGACCCCGGATTTATCCAATCGCGGCCCTCCGGTGGGAGGCAGCAACGCTCAGCAGGCCCTGCTCGCTCTCGCGGGCCCCGCCAATGCGGCCAAGTCCCCTGATCCCAGGCTCTCTGCGCCGCTTCCCCGGCCTCCGGAGCTCCGCACTGTCTGTGAAGCACGCCCAACGCGGCCCTCCGCCGCGACAGCGGGTCCGCTCGTGGCTTCTATGTGCCTGCACTGCAAGCTCACCACCGGGCCCCAGGCCGGCCAAGCGATGCTCCCAGGGCACCTCCGCACCCACCTCTGCGTCGACCGCCGGTCTTCTCAGGCCGCCTCTCAGCCGCTGTGTGCGCACCACTCCCGGGCTCCGCTACAGTCCGAGCACCTCTCGCCCTCAAGTCCGGCTCCTGCGCGCGTCTCGGGACCTTCTGCTCTAGGCCGAGCGCTCGTACGCCATCTGCGCCATTTTCTCCCGCACGGGCGCTGAGTCCCGAGTTTCGCCCCACCGGCCTGGAAGCCTCCCTCGTCCTCGCTGCCGCCGCGATTGCACCTGCGAGCGGCTCACCGCCGGTCAGCTCCGCTGTCTGCGTTACCCTATGGCCGGATTATGACGGATTTGGGGTGGTTTTACACTATCTGCTACCGCAGCTCGCTCAGTATGCGGCCATTTTCCTCGGCTGCAGGCCACGCCCCCGTGATATGGAGCATTTCTGACCCTTTCTTGCGCTGGCACACTGGGGGAAATGTACTAGGAAGTGGCGGAGGGTGTCGTTAGCCTCCTTGGCTTAATGACACGCTCCGTCACTTTTGAAACGCAAGGCTGAACCATGTTCACAAGAATGTGGTGCAGCCTTGCGTTTCCCCCTGCGATGGCGCTAAGTTTAACAACTTAGCGCCAACGCAGGCACCCTTGCACCAGAGTACAAGGGTGTCTGTGTGCAGGGGAGGATTGGTTATGTGTATGAAGGTGTCCCTTCCTGCACATAAACAATCCTAAAATGCAATTTTGTAACTTTCATGTGTGCTGCTTCATGCAGCACACATGAAAGTTACAAAATTGCATTTTTTTAAAAGGTTTGTTTATGTGCAGGAAGGGACACCTTCCTGTACATAAACAAACCATGGCATTTTGGTTTTTCCATGTGTGCTGCACAAGGCAGCACACATGGAAAAAACAAAAACGAGGAGAAATAATACATTTCTCCTCGTTTCGCCAACTTAAGACCAGGATTTTCCTGGTCTTAATTTTGGCGCTGCCTCCTATGTACGCCACCCTTGTACATAGGGGGAAGCATCAAATACAATAGGTGTTGCGGTGGAACGCCCACCACAACACCCACTGCATGCCCCTTTCACACTAACCATAGAGTGAAAGGGTGCCTTATGTACAAGGCAGCGTTAAGCCACGTTAAGTGGCTTAACGCTGCCTTGTACATAAGGCGCAGCCCCTACCGCCAACACAACGTCCGTAAAAGTGACGTTGTGGTGGCGATAGGGGCTTGTACATATGCCCCACTGTGTGCTAATTAGCGCCTATTCTGGCTCCCTTTGCTCTATTTTGCCTGCGTTTGGGGCAGGTTTGGTTTTGTGCAGGGCCGGACACCTTCCTGCACAAACGCAATTCTTAGAGGCATTTTCCTCTTTCTATGAGTGATGTAGAATGCATCATGCATAGAAATAGGAAGTAGCAGGGAGAAATAAAGATATTTCTCCTCGTTATGCCTCACTGGGGAAGGGATATCATTTTGATGCCATCCCAGGTTTACTTACTTTAGTAAATCTAGGAATGCTCCAAAATCCATGGTTGCATCCATGGGAACGTCCATGCTCCCCCCATTTAATGCCTACTAGGCCCAAAATAACGTTACTTGCATTACTTTGTATTTAATAAACCACACAAAGCCACACAAGGTGGCTTTTCATGGCTTTGTAAATGCCAAAAAGGATTTTGCATCAGGGCTTTGCCACAAAAGTGATGCAATCCTGATGCAAAATCATAGTAAATCTGGGCATGTGTGGATCTTTGCTGTGGACATCGACCACTGGGGTTTGCCGGTGACCAGCCAGTCATAAAATATGCACTTTCATGGAATTGAAACTGGTCCAGGATCGCTAGTGATCTCCAGACATTCTGGCAGAATGGCCTAAACAATGACAAACATTTTGATTGGCTGAAAGGCAGTCAGTGACCAAGGAGAAAGGCATCTAATTTAATTAACAATCATGTTTTCTTTCACCTAAAATTCCCTTGTCTCCAATGGATATCACTATGAAGTAAATAATCCTTAGATGTTTTCTGTGTGAATCTCCCAGATTGGGATTTTAAAAGGTTAGCTCTAGATTGATTAGGCGCTGCCTCAGGGAGCCACAGATACCCACCAAAGGAGTATAAACCCACTTCCGCCACATTTCTAAGTTGCACCGTTTAAGTAAGACAGAGTTTCTCTGCCAGACCTACAAAGACGGCAGAGACATTATTAGATAAATTACAGGTTTTAAAGCGTATCCTTGCTCGTCTTCCAGCAGCGTGGGTGTCTGAAACATACCCACAGCTGCATTTCGACAGACTTGGGATTGCAGTGCTTAAGTAATAAGACATCTCTAAGGTTGCTGTTTCCATCAATTAGCTGCCAAAACATATTCAAGCAGCCTAAACCCATCCCACATATCATCACACTATCTAGTCATTATTCAACACACCTGTGCCTTAGAAACCTACGTTTGAGGGAAGCATGAAGCGTCAAAACTGACTTCTCCATCTTTATAAAATACAGTGCATTCAGGGTGGAAGTGACAAACATCTGTCAGAAGGTAGAACTAAGCTGAAAAGAAGACGAAAAAGAGAGGTAAAAAGGAACTGGAAAGAAAGGAGAGCAGGAAGAAAGGAATGAAAAAGCATGCAGACAAAAGAAAAGAAGTAGGAATGGATGGAAGGAAAAGAGATCTACTGTCTCAGATCAGAAAGCATATGTTAATCAGGAGCAAATATGTGTATATATTATAGCGCTTATATCCAATGTGCCGTATGTAAAAGAAAAAATGGAAAAAAATGGTACCAAAGATTAAGGAAAATGACAAATAACCTTTAGTCAATTGGATCAAGGTTGGTTAGCTACCCGATGAAAAGGAGATTTCAGTGTTTTCTTAAAGCTTAATAGGGTTGAAGCACTCCTGAGGTGAATTAGGAGCTTTTTCCACAGTTTAGATACCTGCTCCATGGCTTCCAAGACTCCACACTGGCATCCCTTAGGGGGATCCTGTATGTCACAGCATGCCTCATCCAGGACCTGAAGACAAATGATCACATCAGCCCCATCCTGATGGAACTACATTGGCTCCCCTTGCTGGCCTGTACCATCTTCAAAACCAGCTGCATTTCTTATTTCACTAAACCTTCACAACCAGCAACCCTGCTTATCTTACAGACAAGCTCATCATCTCTGGTGCATCTCAGCACACCCGCTGCCAGGACACCATCACACTGCAGACTAAGAAGTGTAAAAAAGAAAAAACAAGACAGCAGGCCCATTCCATCAATGCACGGAGGACCAGAAACAAAAACCCGTATCCACCAGGCGTCCCATTGTTGCTCCAGGAGTTGAAGACTCGCCTCTGTAAACAACACTACATCTCAATGCTCTAACCATCCACAACCCAGCTTCCTCTCCTATCGCTCATTGACTTGAAATGTGTCTTTGATCGTGTACATTGCTCTGCTGCTTTTGGCAAGGTTCATGCTATAAAAATACCATATACCTACATACCTAAAGGACAAACACGTGAAAATGAGACAAAGCACATGGAGATCTAGAAATACATAAGAGTAATGATGCAAAGAGTTCAAGGGGCCGTATGCAAAGACATTAACACAATATGGTGCCACAGAAAGTGGAACCAAAATTGAAGAAGCCAAGATTGCCAGTGGAGTTTAACAAGATAAGGATAGATAATCTGCACCATATTAGATATAAGAGTGAGAATAAAAGACAACCAGAATATTTTGGATAGTCTGGAGAGGAGCAATAATGTTTAGGAAAACAGACAGAGCAGCAGTAGTTAACAAGTGAAAGAATAAGAGTTTGAAGCACCTTCATTAAAGAAAAACTACTGCACAGGATTTTAAATGAGAAGGTCAAGAACCTCGGGGAGTAAAATACGAGGGCAACGCTGGAGCTCTAGGGTTGATTTAACCTCCTAGGTGTTCCCAGACAGTGTCCTACAGAGACTAGAGAGGTCACAGGCAATAAAGAGACTGTGATATATACTTGAGGGACCTGATGTTTCGCCTGCTCTTAGGTCAATTAGCTTAAAGAGATGCCACTGCAGAGCAGCTGGAAGCACTGTGCACAGTGGAAACGACACACATACTAAAACGACTGATCCCAGATAAGATACCGTCTTTGTGTACGCGATATTGTGGAGACCAGTGGTGGTTCCCATTCCCTAGCAAGCAGATGTTTATACATTGGAACGCAGAAACAGACACACTTAATATTGCGCATAAATGTCTCTTAGTACCCAACATCCCGTGGACATGTTTAGCGACCCAATGAACGTGAGTGCCCTAGCCTCTGAGGTCATCAAAGTATTGTAATGTGTGTGCTTCGGATCCACTTTGGTATTATAAGAAACAAATATGAATGAGTGTTTTCATATATGGAGAGGTGTGGTGCAGCGGCCAGGGCAGCTGACTTCAGAGCACAGCATTCACGGTTCGATCCCCGGCTCCGGCGGCAGCTCAGCTCAGCACCATGTGACTCTGGGCAATAGCTCACTTAATTTCCACTACAGCCCCCAGCGCCTTGAGACCCGTAAGGGTGAGTAGCTGCGCTATATAAAAACTTACTTACATATATTGGGAAAATGTCATATTCCAGGAATCTGGGCTTCAGCAGTCAGAGACTGAGATCATCAATTCACTGTACTTGAACTTCATGAAGTTATCATTAAGTAAAAGAGGTGACTGATAGAAAAGAAATAAGCTTTGGCTATGATAGTAGGTCGCGGTTCTAAAAGGCTGAGCTTTTAGCTTAGCTACTTTTTTTTGCATTGGCTTTAATTAATGCTAAAATGCCTGCCGGCGCACTACAACACAAGCAAAGGCGTGCGCCACCACACATTAACCATGCAAGGCCAGTCATTATGAAATGGCTTTTCTAGTACGGAAAAGCCATTCCAAAATGGTCGCTGATACATATACATAAGTGGTGACATATGCATGTGCATGAAGACATTCCAAGTTGACCAGCAATTCACAAGCGCCTAATTTTGGATTTTAAATTTGATTGATGTCCACTTTAGAATTAAATTAAATAACCCAAAATACATTGCAGCTGCAGGGCTCTTGTAAAATAAATAAATACAAAAAAAAAAATATTTAAAAGTGGAGCGGGTTGGGGAGGGGAGTAAAAAGCGTGCAGGTGCTGAAACGGAAAGAAAAAGAGTCCACTGAAGGCAGCAATAATACAACTCATCCAATCAGAAGACTGTGAGATTGAAAAGCTTCGGTGCTGTACAAACTGAAGAATAGTGAATAAAACCATTGAATTAAGAGGAGACACCTTAGACAGCACAGCAATCTAATCCTGAGCAAGAGGCTGACAAAAACTCACTCAAAGTATATATTATGTATTGGGAATAATAGATATGGGACAGAAACCTATAAATTGCTCTTCTGGTCCTAGGCCTGAGGGCATAGTTGGAACAGCTGTTCTTCAGAAAATCTGTTGTCTGCTCTTCACTTCTTTAGGAATTATAGCCCCCCCTGGCATCCATGGTCCGAGCGCTAAACCTGTATACCGTCCACCAAAGTAGGTGCAAAGCCACATAAGTGCCATTATACAAAAACACAAATAAGACATTAACAAACGAATCTGCAGATATATAAGACTGGAAGGGTAGTGCATTGTACCGCCCAACTGCGCCCCCAGGGACTGGAACAACCGTCCCATCAACAGCAGAACTGTCCCAAACCTGCTCCAACTTCTACAATTGAGATAGAAGCTGAGCACTACAGGGGTTATTTACTAAGGTACTAAGGCTTTGCACGCCACTCGCTAAGCACAGAACACCGCGTTGAATTACTTACATTTTGAAGACCGGTGGGTGCAGCGCAAAACTGCCCAGACCCAGGTGAGTGCTTGTTCAACCCTTAGTAATTAACCTCCTAAATGGCCACACAATAGGAAACACCATCCGCGAATATCCAGCTTCCTGTAAACGATCCTCGGTTGTAGTTGAGGGTTCCCGACTTTGTTGGTTTTGCTACGTTTATGTCTACAAATATCTACACATACATACACTCTAATGAATCCATGGACCCTTCCCCCAAAAAGGGTTCTCCTTGGACCTGATAGCTGATGACCATAGTGTGATTACCATTATAATTAAAAACAGTCATTATGAGTAATTGCCACTTTTCCAAAACTAACTTATCTGAATAACTAATTCATCATTTTGTATTTTTGAGGAAGAAAACAGCTGAAAATCTTATTATGTGACAGTCACAAAACCAAGTCTGAAACCTCGAACTCTCCTAAACAACCCCCTTTCACAAGGAAGAAAGTAAAATTGAACCCTCCTTTTTTGAGACAGAGAACCACAGTTAAGATTGTATCCCTAGCTTGATTTGTAGGAACAGCTGAAGTAAAGCAAACAACAATAAGTGCAAGTTAAAGCACTAACATTCACTGACAAAAAACATACATTAGAAGCAAAAAAGACAAACCAACATGCTTGAGGCTATCATATCGCTTTGTCTTTTAGAAATAACTCTAAATTATGAAATGCTCCAACCTTGCCATTAAAATCATGATTTAGATTTTTGTATATCTTTAGTCTTTGTATTAAACAAAATATTTAATAATTTATGTATTTGTTTAATGTATACTTGTTTCTGTAGTTTTGTGGTTCAAATCATAGAAAATTGCCTAGGTGGTTTCCCCGATGACCAGTAGTCATTCATTGGGGGTCTCCAGAAGTTAAAGGGTTAAGAACCGCTGGCCTATGGTTTTGCTTGAATCACACTGAACAGTTGTGCAACCTCATCACGTAATTCAAAGTCCCTTTATTATTATTGATCGCAGGTTTTTAAATACACATAGAACATTCAAAGCTCTTCTGTGGTTAGGTTAGCCTTGCAAAGTCAGTGGAAAATGTCAGCATTCCACTCACTGGTTGAAAAATAACATTTTGGCAAATGCTGTCCAATTATAGTCTGACTCAAGCCATGAAAGGGTACTATTAATAGAAGCAGGGTAGTGTAGCTCACAACTGCAGACACTTTTAGTTCAGTTAAGATTTATGAAGCTTTCCATTCTCAAAGGCCCCTTCTCCCACTAGCTTGTTCTTTTGATGTCACACACACACAGAGATAGAGAGCGAAAGAGAGAGATCGTCAACTCTACATGCGTCACTCAGCACCCCTCTGTCAGTGATCTCAATCCAATTTAATAATGCCTTACTGGCATGACTTATTAGTTTAGAGGTATTGGTAAAGTGTTGCTCTCCAGCTGCCCCATGTCAAATCATGGGTTCCAAAGTAGTGTGCTACTCGCCGCAAAGAGCTTCAACGCCTCGTCAGGGGTAGCAAGTGCTATATAAATACCCTTTACAATTAACTCATCTACACCTGCATTGTCACATTGTAAATGTATGACTACATTTGCCACAGTGAAAAACAATACCACAAGCCTGGATGAGCTACTCACATCTGGCACTGGACAAGTACTGCCATGGCTCCCCTTGCAAGGAGCAGCTGCAGCACCACCACAAGGCACTTGCTCCTTTCCAAGATGTATTGAGCTACGGCAAGCACAGTTCCCCCTGCTGTGGCAGTCTACTGTCCTTATCCAAATAAGGTCCTTCTTCCCTCTAAGAGGCTGCTATGCATCAAAATCCACCAATATACCAACAATAAGCAAGTCTACCTGAAACTCTCTAGTCCTCATGACATTTAGCAACTCAAACCTTCTATCACTCTCATTCAGAATTGATGTGCAACTCTTATCCAAAACTTAACTCAGTCAAGACAGACTTCATCCTATTTGCCAACAGAAACAAACAGCTACAAATCCAAGCTTGAGATGAACGTGCCCGCTACGGCCAGTGTAAGGCTCTACTTCCAGTCGACACTCAACATAAAATTACTTTAATTGCCCTTTGACACCGGCCTGGCTGTAAAAAAAAAAAAAATACCAAGAAAGCATGGTGTCCCTCATGAAGAAAGTGAAACCCTCATTCACTGATACAGATTTCACAACAGAGTATTAGTCCTCTCCTACCTCTCAGACAGAGGCAATAGGTTCAGTGGCGTAACACAACTTGAGGGGGCCCCCTGCAAAGTACATGGAGGGGCCCCCATCGGGACTCACTGAGGAGCTCTCAGACCAGGGTACTGTGCTGAGGGGGCCCCCCTGGAGCTCGCCCCCCACACTGCGGAAACTGCGGAGGTCTTTGTTACGCCCCTAAAAAGGTTCCCTTACATCACACTGCCCCCTCTCCTCCTTCTCCCCTGGAAGGCATCTTATACTTGCAGCACATTTAATCAAAGGCCTAAATTCGACCATCTCACCCCAAGCCTGAAGGAACTACACTGGCTCCCAGTCCATGCCTACAACATATTCAATACCAGCTGCATCCCATACAAGGCCACCGAAACCAACCCATGCACACCTGGCTCTGAAAATAACCACCCTCGGGCAGAAACAGCCGTACCAACAGATACAATACTGCCAGACTGGAACAAAGCTGCAAAAAGAGATAACCAGAAGACCGGCTTTCTCCATCTATGCTTCCAACATCTGAAACCACATTCCCAGCAATATTAAAACTTCCCCAGCACACCTGCAATTCAGAAAAGAGATGCAGGCTCACCTCTTCAGAGAGCAGGATGTCCCTAAACCATGGAAATCATCAACTATGAATTACCTCCATCTTCATAACGACCCTGTATCATATCGCAGGGTCCAGCCCATGTCCTGCGCTCAGCTGCGCTCCAGGTTTGCATTTTTCAATTACCTATGCATGGATGAACACGTGCCTTCGATTTGCAACTGCAGAAGCCTTACATAGGCTGGACATGGCATAAATGGCAACATCACAAGGGCATGTACTTTATCTTATTACAAATATTATGATTTTAATAGGGCTCGCTGACCTGTAGTTAAACTACCGCATCTGTGTTCCACCAGGCATGCGTGGATAAATTCTGAACAGCAGTGGATAGAAATTATTTGAAGAGCCAATGCTTTATCTTTCACAGAATATACTTATCTTTCCTGCTCCCCACTCTACTATTGAGAGAAATCAGCGTCCAAATAATTCAATTGTGGAACATTATTTTGCTGTCATTGGCAGATATTAAGGCTTATGATACCACAGAGGCCGTTATTACCTACTGATGTGGTGTTGTGTGAAGCTCTATAGTTTCTTAAAAACTATGGGGCATATTATCAAGGGCAGTATCGCCACTTTAGCGGCACTTTTTGCCGATAAAGCGGCAATATTTTTATCGCCCTATTAGCAAGCTGTCGCTAACAGCTGTTAGCGACAGCTTAATGGCGATAGCGGCCGTTTTGTTGCCACTTTGCATGTCAGCGATATTTATCGCTAATGACATGCAAAGTAGGCGTTCCCAACTAAAAGCAACTGCAAACAGTCGCAAACACAACTTCCCCCTATTATCAATGCCCGCGAAGCGATAAAAAAAGTCGCGCTAACCGCGATTATCGCTGGAATTTAACACCTGCTAAAAACTTAACCTACCTATTTACTCAATGGGAGGTGGATTGTGAGGCTAAGTCCACCATGGCCTATCATCAAGGATTCCCCTATCGCTTGTGTTTTATCGCAGGATTTCCTGCGATATTCTCGCATTTCGCCGCTATCGCTGGATTTTTTATCGCCTTGGAGATAAGCGTTGCTAATAACGCGCTATCTCGGCGATGAAATCCAGCGATAGCCGGCGATAAAAAAAACTGCGCTAAGCGCGCTTTGCGATAATTATCGCAAATCGTTGCTAATATGCCCCTTGGGTCTAATGTTTAGACTGAAACCTCTTTGCATCATTCAGTGCAGAACTACGAGGAATAGCCTTTTATAGGAAGGCCTGGGGGTGCCCACCCTAGTCCTGTCTGCTGTGTACTGGATCTACTGTAGGCATAGGTCTAAATAGTCTGGGCCTCATGCATGAGGTTTTACCGTAGGGCAGCGCCGCAGGCCTTGCTGCTGCACTGCCCTATGGTAAAAGAAAAGGGCAGGAATGCGCCGTATCTATGAGATACGATGCATTCCTGTCCTTTTCCCCTGCACTGGCGCACAATAGGCTGCTGTGCGCCAACGCAGGCACCTTTGCACCATGGGCAAGGGTGCCTGTGTTGAGGGGATGATTGTTTTTGTGCAGGAAGGGAACCTTCCTGCACAAAAACAATCACAAGAGGCTTTTTTCCATTTTCTATGTGTGCTGCAGAATGCAGTACACATAGAAAAAGGAAAAACGAGGAGAAATAAAGATATCTCTCCTCGTTAAGCCTCCCTTAAGTTTTTGTCACTGCCTCAGATTTACGATTTCTCGTAAATCTGGGGCAGTGTCAAAATGCCATGGATGTTGCTGGGAACGTCCCCAGCAACACCCATTACACGCCCCTTTAACACAGAAAACTGCATTAAAGGGGACAATATTTACGAGGCAGCATTAAGCCAAAAAAAGTGGCTTGGTGCTGCCTTGTAAATATGGAGCAGGGTCCTGCACCACGGAACGTCACAAAAAGTGACATTCCGATGGCGCAAGGGGCCTCATAAATGAGGCCCTCAATCTTTAATACAAAGAGGTTTCTTAAAAATATGGCAAGGTATGATTCTGAAAGACAGACCTGTAATCATCGGAGGAATAGGATAGGTCTGGGTCGAGTTTTGGATAGAAATTAGAGCAGTATTTGGACTTCTATATAGTACTTATGTCTTAAACAGGAAGGGGCAGATTTACAAGCCCCTTGCGCCACTTTTGCGTCACTTTTCCCATGTTAAAAATGACGCAAAAGTGGCGCAAGGGCCTTGTAAATAAGCCCCGAAGGTTGTAAGTCAGAATACTAAGCACAAAAATATTGTGCTACCAAAATATCGTAGTCAGGATATCAACTATCAAATTGTTGTGAAGGTAAGAATATAGAGGAAACTATAAATTTACCATTCTTATCTAAGTATCTGCACACCTTAAAGATATATATTGTCAAAGTGCATATATGTGGAGTTAAGTATAGTTAATCTGTACAAACCTAGTTATACTTCACAATATATCGGTAGTCAATTTTATAGCCACAATATTTTGGTAGCTTGATATTTAAAACTTGATAATACGGTAGTAAACCAACAATGAACATTGTTAATGACACTTGGAAGTTGTTTGTGATGTACCAGTGGTGCATGTAGGAGCAATTACAAATCGACTTCTTGACCTTTGTATTATCTTTAATAAATATTGATAGAAAATTATATGCATTAATATTAATTAAATATAACTAGTGAGAAAGAATTTCCACATGTACATTAAGGGGCTTATTTACAAGCCCTCTGCGCTGCTGGTACGTCAGTTTTTCCCATATTAAAAGTGACGCACCGGGGGCGCAAGGGGTTTGTAAATAAGCCCTTCAGTGATTACTAATGACTTCAAAAGTGAAGTAAAGCAAATCTTGAGCAGTGGAGCATAATTTCTGATATCCCACAAATCGAAAGTAAGTTGCACACAGCAGCAGCCGGCACAGGCAAGCGCGATGGGGCGGGGCAGGGCGCAGCGGGGGAGAAGCCAACAGACGACGGAATAGGTATTACTTATTAATTTAATTTTACTTATGCCGTCATCTGTCGACTTCCCCCCGCTCCCGCCCTGCACTGCCCCGCCCCACCGCGTTTACCTGTGCCGGGCGCCGCTGGTTGCACAGCACACCTATAGTAAGTATAGGGGTTCCATGGCACACTGGACCTCAAACTTCGTTTAAATTAAATAGATATTTTGTAGTATCACAGTGATCTTTGATAGGAAACAACTATCTCATTTACAAATACAGCTGTTAAGCACAAAAGCAACAACGGTTTTAGGCATATCTGACAGACAAACACTATCAGGTAGGCATCAATTATGATGGCACACTCTTCGTTCTGGTCATTTGAAATATTCACTCAGTATGGCATTTAGCCCAATACATAGTAATGATTATTATGTTATGTTGTGTTAAGTTATTAGGAGCATATGGTCAGAGGTATACGCTATAGTGGGATCATAACAACTCTTCGGGCATATTTACAAGCCCTTATCGCCACCACAACGTCACTTTTTCTGACGTTGTGATGGCGATGGGGCTTCGCCTTATTTACAAGGCAGCGTTAAGCCACTTAACGTGGCTTAACGCTTCCTTGTAAATAAGGCACCCTTTCACGCTATTCTTAGCGTGAAAGGGGCGGGCAATGGGTGCTGTGGTGGGCGTTCCACCGCAACACCCATTGATTTTTACGCTGCCCCATATTTACAGGGGTGACATAAATATGGGGCAGCTCCAAAATTAAGACCAGAGAAAACCTGGCCTTACCCTGGCGCAACGAGGAGAAATGTTTAATTTCTCCTCGTTTTTGCTGTTTCCATGTGTGCTGCGTTGTGAAGCACACATAGAAACAGCAAAAGGCCATTGATTGTTAATGTGCAGGAAGGTGCCCCTTCCTGCACATAAACAATCATTAAAAAAATTTACGTTTTGCAACTTTTATGTGTGCTGCATTAAGCAGCACACATAGAAGTTACAAAACGCCATTTTAGATTGTTTATGTGCAGGAAGGGACACCTTCCTGCACATAAACAATCTTCCCCTGCAATGCAGGCACCCTTGCACTATGGTGCAAGGGTGTCTGCATTCGCGCTAGGTGGCTAAATTAGCGCCAGCAGAGGGGGAAACGCAGGGCTGCACCATATCCTTGTAAATACGGTGCAGCCCTGCGTTTCAGAAGTGGCGGAACGCGGCGTTAAGCCAAGGAGGCTAACGCCGCGATCTGCCACTTCCTCGTAAATATGCCCATTCATGTTTTATAATCATTAAGATTATTTGTGACATTCGTGCAGACCTTTCACATGAGAGCTCACAGCATTTGTGGGTTGACTGAAAAACACACTATAAGCAAGTCTTGATTCAAGTCAGCTGTCCCTTACACATATGCATTTTAGCCATCTGTAAATCATATAAGAATAAACATACATTAACAGCAAGGTGATTCTGTGACCAACACTTTCCAATCACACCGCACAGAACTGAAGGTCAAGCATTCAAATCAGAAGAAAACCAACTCATCTTTCCATTGTTCAAGGTTGGTAAATATAGTACCATTCAATTGGATAACGGTGATCTCTAGTGTTTACTACATTTAAAACTACACAAAGGAGGTATGAAGCATTGTTATAGCTCGACATAGATATGTGGATTCTTGAGGTCCGGGGATTTTATTAGAATAGGCATAATCATATATCAAGAGAAGTCAGAAGCTCAGGCTCTGGGTGGAATGGCATTTTGCTTTCATGTCCTCTGGCAATGAGGCCATATTTGATGTTTCTAGGTGAAATATATTGGTCCCATGCTGGTGGCACTCTAGGGAGCAGCCTAGATGTGGATTAATGTTTCGTTACTTACCGGTAATCTTCATTACCCCGATAAAGGTCCTCTTCATCCCAGTCCTTACTATGTGAGGCAATCCTGCCTCACGACAGTCCAATTAAAACGTTAGTGTTTCTTTTATTTTTACCATATAAGCCCCTCCCACCCACCACCATGCCTGTTATCAACAAATCCAGACACAAACACAGAGGGAGGGAGGGGAATAGGACTGGGACGAGGAGGACCTTAATCGGGGTAATGAAGATTACCAGTATGTAACGAAACATTACCCCCTCATATGTCCTCCTCGTACCAGTCCTTACTATGTGAGAACCTCACAAGCAGAAAAACCATGAAGAAAAACGCAGGATACCAGGGATCCATGCAAAAGTACAAAATGTTTAATCAAACAAATGATTAAGGTACAGCAGCGTTCAAGACGCCAACAGTAAAATTGTCCACAGAGGCATGCAAAACATCAAGGCGATAATGCCGGACAAATGTATGATGGGACTGCCAAGTGGCCGTCCTACAACTCTCCTGGATAGAAACTCCCGCCGCCTCAGCCCAGGAAGTGGACACAGAACGCGTCGAACGTCCCTGCACCTGAGACGGAGGAGGCAGACCCACAGACTTATAGGATTGGCACACCGCCAAACTCACCCACCGACTGATGGTGGAAGTAGAAACCTTCTTCCCTTTGGCCACACCCCCTCAGGAGACAAACAGGGCAGTAGAAAGACGAAACCCCAGGGTACACTGGATGTAAACCCGAAGGGCCCTGCAAACATCCAAGGTCGAAGGAATAATCACACTTGCCATTCCCAGGCAAATCAGGAATAACCACCTCCTGCTGCAAATGGAATTTGGAGGAGACTTTAGGGAGAAAAGCCGGGTCAAGCTGCAAAACCGCACTGTCCTGCAGAAACTGCAAATAAGGAAAGGATACAAGTCAAGCACCAAACTCACCCAACCCACTAGCGGAGGTGATGGCCAACAGAAACGCCACTTTAGCAGACAACCAAACAAATCCGCATCCAACAAGGGCTCAAAAGGGGGCAACTGCAGATCCTTCAAAACAGTCGGCAAATCCCTAGAAGGCACAATCACAGGAGTGACCGGACCACAAAGCCGAAAACTCCGTAGAAGCCAACTCACCAAAGGAGCAACACCCTCCAAGGAGCCCCCTGGATCCCTACATGCCCGAACCGCAGCCCATTAAGCAGACAAAGGAGAAGGGGAAAGGTCTTTCAAAAAACCATCTAGAAGAAAATCAAGAATAGAAGCAGGATCCCCAACCACAGAATCCACACCGTGAGAGGAGCACCAAGATACATAAGAGCCCCAATGCTTACCATAGCTCTTAAGGGTTGAAGGCCGTCGCGACTGCTGAATGTCACAGGCCACCAAAGAAGAACAACCCAAAGATTCCAAAGTCAACTGTTCAAGAGCCAGGCCATCAGATTTAAGCGACGAAGACGGGTTAAAGACAGGAGAGGAAACTGAAGAGGAGACGGAACCAAGGGAAGCCGAACAAACCTGCCCCCTACAGCTGCATCAGCAGGTGGAACCAAAGGCGGCGGGGCCAAAACGGGGCAATCAAGAGCAGACACTCTCTCCCCTAGAATCTTCTGCAGCACCCTCAGGAGGAGGGGAATCGGAGGGAAGGCATACAGAAGGCCCGAGGGCCAAGGAATCGAGAGTGCATCCACCGTCCAAGCCTGAGGACAAATCACCTTGGAACAGAACCGAGGGAGAAGAGAGATGTGAGGAGAAGCAAAAAGATCGATCCAGGGAGTCCCGAACCAAAGACAAAAGTCCTGGAAGAGAGGAACAGACAGATTGAACAGAACCGAGGACGGAAGGTTGCGGCTCAAGCTGTCTGCGTGAAAGTTCAGGAGACCCTGAATGTAAACAGCCCTCAATGCCAACAGGTGAGATTACGCCCAGGCACAAATCATGGAAGCCAGCAGATTCAGATACGCGCACCGGGTCCCCCCCTGGCGGTTCAAGTAACAACAAGCCACCTGATTGTCGGTACGAACCAACAGATTCGCCCCTTGGAGAGAAACCTGAAAGAACAGCATCGCCTGCCAAATGGTCGCCAACTACGGCCAATTCGAGCAACGGGTGCTGTCCGCCCAAGACCACTGACCCTTGGCCTCCAAGGACCCCAACTTAGTCCTCCATCCCCAAAGACTGGCGTCCGTCGTCAACAAGATGGGAGGAGGAAGCTGGAAACGCACCCCCTTCTCTAGATTGGGAGTGCAAAGCCACCAGTCCAAATCCTGAACCAGAACTGGGGAGAGAGGAACCAGAGCGTCGTAATCCGCTCAGGAGGGGTCCCAATGAGTCAACAGATGATTCACCTGGGGCTTGAGGTGCATGCGAGCCCAAGGAACCACAGCCGTGGTGGCAGCCGCAACCAAACCCGAGCTGGGGCAGAAGGGTGACTCAGCAGGTCCTTCAGAAGAGCCTGTAGGGTAGAGATCCGAGCAGGAGGGAGAAACACCGCCCCAACAAGGTGTCGAAAAGTCCCCGATAAACTGAAGTCTCTGCACAGGGACCAAATGAGACTTCGCCAGATTCAGCTTAAACCCCAGACCATGGAACAAGGCCATCGTCACCTCCACTGCCAGAAGAGCCTTAGGAAGAGAGGAAACAGAGACCAAACAATCATCAATACAGGGAAAAACAGAGAAACCCTGAAGCTGCAAAACCCCTGCAACAGAAGCCAATACCTTGGTAAAAGTCCGGGGAGCAGTAGAGAGGCTGAAAGGCAACACCCAAAACTGGTAATGGCCCCGTTCACTGCAAACCTCAGGAACCGCTGACTTCCCGGATGGACAGGAACGTGAAAATAGGTATCTTCTAAGTCCAGAGAAGCCAAAAAATTGCCCTCCTGAATGAGGGGGATGACTGTTTGCAATGTGACCATCTAAAAATGATCCAGCGCACCAATTTGTTCAAAGACTTGAAATTCAGAATCAGGCTGGAAGGAACAATCAGGTTTTGGGACCAGGAACAAAGTCGAATGGAACCCAAAGGCCCTGCCCCACCTCTGGAACCAGGACAACAGCGCCCTTCGTCAGCAAGAGGTCCACGCCTGACAACATGGCCGACCTTTTCACGAGGTCTCTTGACAATGGGGTAACCCAAAAACAGGCCAAAGGGGGCGGGCCCAGGAACGGAATCTGGTAACCCAGACCGATGACCAACAGGACCCACTGGTCGGAAATCAGCCTTGACCAACGATCCAGAAATAAATGGAGCTGAGCCCCCACCTTGGCATAGTCACGTTTGTCCAGCATACTGGGGCTGCTGAGGCCGGGATTTACAATGGAACGTAGCCCCCCGACCACGGGCCCGACCATGAAAGGGCTAAGAAGAAGATAGAGTACCCCGAAACCCTTGTTTATGGAAAAAGGATTTCTTCTTCAGCACAGTCTGAAAAGGTTTCAACATCTTCTTCTCTTCCGCAGACCGCTGCACCATCGTGTTCAAGTCATCCCCAAAAAGCTAGGGACCATAAAAAGGCTGTTTATGAATCAAGACCTTCTGAGCAGTGTCAAGACACCAAGGCTTGGTCCAGAGGGACCTCTGACCAGCTACCGCTGCCCCAGCAGCCGAGGAGAAGGCCCACAGGGTATCAAAAGTCACATCAGACAGAAACTGAGCCAAGACCTCCATCTGCGCCAAGATAGGAGTGGGATCCCCCTGATCCTGAAGACAGTCAAACAACTTCTCGAAATCCTTGATAAGAACCTGCGAGGCATAGGCCAAGTAAGTGCTAGCCCGAACCCCAAAATGAGAAGCAGCATAAGAACGCTTTAGAGCGGACTCCACCTTCGGTTCAACTGGGTCAGCAAGGGAAGCCTCGTCTGAAGACAAAGATGAAGAAGAAGAAGCCATGGAGGACAAAATAGAATTGACTTTAGGAACTTGAGGAAACTGGGCATCAAACTCCACCAGGCGATACAGTTTACCCAAAGAGCGAGAAATCCCCTGCTTGTCGACCTCAAGCCATTCCTTAGCCAGAATGTCCTTGATGACATCATGAAAGGGCAGGTCATCCACCACTGAGGTACTATACTGGGAGTAAAACCTCTCATCAGGCAACAACTTAGTATCAAACCCCAGCACCTCACAAATATGGACCAACATGTCCGAAAAAACCTTCCCCTGGATATACTTCCCCTTAGGGGAATTGTCCATGTCCTCATCAACCTTAGACTTTTTAGCAGAAGGTTCAAGCAGCGCAGCCTGCACAGCAGAATTAATTAAATCCTGCAAATCAGACCTGGAAATATGCAACAGGTCATCCTCCTGCAGCTCCTGTGCATTATTCCTTTTGGAAAAAGACTTTGCAGGCACCAGAGAGGAATCCTCACCCCCCCATGGCAGAAGCAGGAAGAGCAAACACCACACAGGAAGCCACAGAATAAACCAGGAAGTGTCCAGCAACTCCCACTAAATACCAAGTCATGACTAACACGAGACTTGGAAATGCCAAATAGGACAGCCCTGCAGCCTCCCCACAGCCACAGAAACAAAAACCATGGCCGCAGGAGCCGGATGCTGGTTGAAAACCCCAGCACCAGAACAACCCGAACCCAGAACGCAAAGGAAAGCTCCCCGTCCCAGCCATGCACATGCCCGGGGAGCGCGTTCAGGCAACGGAGCAGGTACGCGACCGACCGGAACACCGGTGAGGTCAGAGTGCACACAGTATAAACATGAGGTAAAGAAAAACAAAACTCACTGCACCGTACCCCCCCTGCACGAACCAGCTGAAACAGGTACAAAACACGGCACAGCAAACACCAATACAAAAAAAGCAGGCATGGCGGTGTTGTATTCCGCTTTAGGTGTCCGTATATAGGTTTTCCTGAATCATGTCCTTATATAGGCACAATTGGCATTGCCCTTATATAGGCATAGAATCCCTGTCCTTATTTAGGCATTAACCGTGCACTCCAAATACAGGCATGGTCACCGACATCCGTCCACCCTAACGTCACAACGAGTTCTTAGAAACCAGACCCTTAAGCTTCGGGAGTTCCCCTAGCACAGGACTATTGATTTCTCCAAGAACTCATCTATTATGTATGAACCGTTATACCTTAAGGGTTCATTCCTGACATCTTCCTCTGTCCTACTTCACGTCAATGCTAACATTCCAAGACACCTACCAGGTATAAATATACCGTCCCTTGCCCAAGCAAGTTAGAGGAGACCTCGACTTCAGAGGAGCCCGTATCCCGGCCTGACGCACTGAGAAGACGCTGTCATTCCTGCACGCAGACGAATCCAGCTTCCAGTGTTCTGACTCCCTTCGCGGGGTGTTAAAGTTCCAGATCCGGCAAGAGATTCCCACCTCTCTCATTCTCAAGGTATGGAGCTGACTAGAACCTAGAGGGACTCTTGGCATACCATACTTGGCGTACTATACTTAACATACTCTTAGTATACCAGACTAGAGAATACTCCACCTACTTCTACCTTTCCCTACACCTAGACTAGGTTAGGTACATTGGGGTAGAACTATCTTAGAGACGCATCGTATGAGTACTCGCATTTTTAGCTCATGTTATTTATGTACGTGAATATATGCTAAAAGATAATGCTAGCGCAGTATTATTTATTTCTACTGCTTACGCTGTACATTATTTATCTTGCATACTGTCTTGTGATCATAACAGCACATATCTCTTACAAGAGAAACAAGACTGTTCAATAAAACCCTTTTTATTGAAACGCCCGTCTTTCCTTTCTGTGTAACTCTGTAGAAACTAAGCATGCACGATTGACTGAGTGAAACTGTAATCTATTGTTTCCACGATTCTGAGACGTGTTCCAATTCTAAGGGGAAACAAAGTTGTCATGTTTTTCGGTTGCCAGAAACTACTCCATTCTTGTTCTCAAGGAGTTTTTAGTGGCCTCTGAGCTAGCTGGCACAAGTAATTAAGTTTAATATACTCTATAGGGACATACCGACCTTAGTCCTATGTCAAGCCTATAGGTCATATTATTCCAATGCGCAGAGCCTATTAGGGAAATAGGAACTACACTACATGGCGCCCAACGTTTGGTAAGGCAGTAATTTAACGCTAGATACTGAGTAACTCAGTCGTGCTTTTCTCAGAGTCCCCTACTCACATACTCCATAAGACGTCTGGTGTGGGTAGGGTTAAATATCCGCCAAAGCTAAATAGGGAAGCACCCTATATATTAGTTGTTTGGTTTGTTCAACGTTGAAGGATACAGTGTTCCAAAATATTGTGCACTTTATCTTTTGTTTCCTTGAAACTTGTTCTACATTTTTCAAAAACAAATGTCCATAAACGGGGACGATGCCACCAACACCGATGGATCTGCGGCTCAACCAGTCGTAACAGCTTTTAACTTTACAGGTTTAATTGAAACCGAGGAGGGTGTTATAGACATCCATCCAAACTTAAGAAGAGCCATCACTCTGATACTTATAAAACATGGCCTACCACCAAGAGGCGGTAGAGCAGTTTTCGTGATAGAGGCACACAAATCTTTTCAGGCAGAGGTATTCTATTCATGGATAGTATTCCCTGAATCCAATCCAGTAACAAGACTGTTTCACTTCTACAAAGAAGATGAACCACCAGAGGAATATATTCCTTTCGAGGATATTGAAATTCCACTAACATACCAGGAGCATCAGCTCTGGTTTAAAGGCGCCCTAAAACATCACAGAAACATTACCAGGCTCGGTCCACTAGGTAGACCAGGAGCAACATGGCAGATTCTAGCCGGCTACACTCCTCATCCTGACCTCGATATAATGTCAGACGAGGAATTACTTACTCAACTTACAGAGTTAATAAAAATCTACAGACAACTAGTCCAATATGTCATGCGGACTTTCACAGTCCAACCACCATTAACACTTCCAAATCAAGCCCCTCAACAGGGGAATACAGTAAAAATTACACCACAGACTTTATACGCAGTCATGGGAAAAATGCCCACAAAACGTGAGCAAATTCCATTCTGGATAGCTCAAAAAATTACTCAAATAGAAGCAGTATTTCCAAATACTAGCCCTTATGAGAAACACAGAATCCTAACAATCTGTTTACCAATGGGGATCACACCACAACTGGAAGACTGCACCACTTGGGGCTCAGTCTTTGCTGCCATCTACACTAAAACACATGGTATTCCGTCAATTGCAGTAATACCTGATGTCCTGAAACAAATTCAAAACGAATACGGGGCAGAGCCTGCTCTGAATTTAGGTATGAAATTACTGAAAAATTTCGACCAGGTCTCAACAATAATATTATCTAATATTAAAGGAGATGCAGCAGCAGTGGCGATCCGCCATCGATTAAGGGAATTCGATGTTACAGAACATCAAACTGAACTACCCAGAATAATAGAACAATCTTATGCAGAATTAGGCAGAGATAGTTTGGGTGGAAGACCATTGAAGCCAAAACTATCTGAAAGTCCTGAAAAGGATTTTATTAAACAAACTCCTACATCTTCTAAAAAGAAGTGGGAAAGTAATAAACAAAATTCAAACGAGAAACGTTCTCAATCTCGAGGTAGGTCTCCTCAAAAGGAGCCCTCTGAAAGGAGGTATAACCTCAGAAATAGGGATAATTTAAAAAGCCTGACAGGTATCAAGATACTGATACACGTTCCTCTCGTACCTTTCAGATCTCGTCACAGACATCGGAAAGAAGAGGACGATCAGAACATAGACAAGAACGCGTCAAATCGGAAGACGACAAACACGTTCCGAAAAGTAAATCTAAACCTCAATTCTCAAAAGAAGGTAGCAGGTCTGAAGGTCAGACATGCAGAGGATACTGAGAACACAACTCAAGAACGGAGAACGGGCTCAGACAATGCTGGACAGTGCAGCAGAAGTCACAATAGCTCGCCAGAACCTGAAGGAACTTCTGGAGATAGTGGACTTGAATGAGTACATTACAGTTGAGACTGTAGACACCAGGGTTAGTACTCCACAAAAGTTATATGAAATAACACTCCGGATGGAGGGAGACATACCTAGACAGGTGAAAGCACTCTTTTGGGAAAAACTTTCAAGGGGTTATGACATACTTCTAGCAGAAAAAGACTGGCCACCACAATTTGTCAGGGAGTGCCCACATGGCGAGGACATTATTATGCCTGCCTTCCCCAACCATATTCCAATTCATCTAAAATATACTTATGCCAGGAAATGGGCAGTTGCCCAGGCCCCAGCATTATACAAAAATCATGTAGGATGGGATGAGGACTCACCTCACCATAAAATACATTTGAAAAATGAACCTACTGCACAGAGGCAGTACCCAATAAATTTAGCAAGAAGCTAAAAAACAGGTCAGGGAGATCTTAGATCTACTTGAATACCAAGGGGTGATTGAAACATGCACCTCTTCAATGAACAATCCTTGTTTCCTGTCTCCAAACCAGACAATACATATCGTCTAGTTTTGGATTACAGACACTTAAACACTTGTTCAAAAACTTTTGCAGTGCAAAATGCACATAGTACAGCATTAATGAATAACATTGTGCGTAAAAAATATAAAACCACATTGGATATCTCAAATGGTTTCTTTTGTCAAAACATAGCACCTGGAAGCAGGTACTTAACAGCTTTCTCAATAATGGGGACCCAGCGTCAATTTTGTTGACTCCCACAAGGGTTCAAGAACAGCCCGGGTTATTCTCAGCGAGAGTAACGGAGTTACTACAAATTTATGATAATGAGGCATTGTCATATGTCGATGACATCTATCTGACAGACGATGACCTGGACAAACACTTGAACAGGGTGAGCACCATTATACTGGGCTTCGCCTCTGAGGGCTATAAGTTCAACTTTAAAAAATCCAGAATTGCCCATCTCAATGTCCTCTTTCTAGTATATGAGCTTCCAAGTGAAGGCAAGTACTTGGCAGCCAACTTTTTAGAAAGGTGTGCGCTGCTCCAACCTCCAAAAACGCTGAAAAATTTACAATCCATCCTGGGTTTCCTAAATTTTGGAAGAACATACATTCTGAATTACGCAGAAAGGGTTAAACCTCTCTACGCACTAATCAAACCTGATTTTTCAATCAAAAATTGGACACAAGAACACACAGAAATCTTGCGTTCACTCCAAGCTAACATGTGAGCAACAAATCACTTACAAACACGCGTAAGTCAACGCAACTTAGTGATCCGAATAATTTCGGGTCAATGCGGATTCACCTACTTAACATTTAATGAGGGTGAAAAAGTACCAATAGCTTACAAATCACATTTGTATACACAAGCAGAAATGCGCTTCACTTCAACAGAAAAAATTCTGACAGCAGTTCAAACCGCTGTAGCAAAAGAAAGAGCTCTAGCCCAAGGGAAATGCATTATTGTCGTAACCCCAGTACCGGCTCTAGAGGCGGTAACTAAAGCGAGCATTCCAAATGCAAAAGCATTACATCCTAGATGGATACAATGGGTTAATTCTCTTGCTGCAACAGATGTTGAATATGTTTTTGATCCTGATTTAAAAACACAAGCGTTCCTGCAATATGAACATGAATGTCCTCTGCCCACTGAGATTCTGCCTCTCGATCAGTCTGAATTTATAATTTACACTGACGGATCCGCACAACCCGCAACAGGGAGTAAGCAAGCTTACAGTGCAGCGTGCGCAATCGTTAAAGGTCGCATGCGCGATGGCAACTTCAGACCTATGGTCACAAAACCCAATCTCTAGGAGATTGTACAGCTCAGCGAGCTGAACTACAAGCATTCAAACTGGCACTTGAAAGTACAGATCGCGAATTCCCCACACTAATAGTGTGCGATTCTTTCTACTGTGTGCAGTCGCATAATGAATATATACAAAATTGGCTTGAAAATGGGTTCAAAGATGCAAAAGGTGGCACAATAAAGCATAAAACGCTTTGGGAAGAAGTAGTTCAGTTAAAAAGCGAACTACCAAAGGCTTACGTGATCCATACACTGAGTCATCAACTCAGTGATGGCGTTCACGTTGCAGGGAATTCATTGGCTGACGAAGCCACAAAGGGGGCTGTTCAGACGGCTTCCGTAGCTGCGATCACTCGTTCAAAAACGAGAATAGACAGTGAGATAATGTTGGCTGTCAATGCTACAAGCAAAGGCAGTGGTGCAGCGTTACCAAAAAGTTTCCACTCAAGTACTCTTATGTAATTGATGCGAACAACGTTCCTTTTGCTTGAATCCCTGGAGTGGGGGATAGGGTAATTCCAAACATGGAACGTAGAGCAGCTTTGATTTATGAAGCACATCGGGGGAGGGTCTGTCTCATCAAGGGATCTCTAAAACAATATTGACATTAAAGGAGATGTACTGGTGGCCTGGAATGAATACACATATTCACATCTTCATCAATCACTGCATAGACTGTAAGGTACAGCGTGATGCAGAACGCCACCAGATACCATGCTACGAAGTAGCCTGCCAGGGACAACTGCAATCCCACAAATACTAAGTCAAGGTTCCTATGGATATGGCCTCAGCGCTCGGCTGATGCTCGAACTGTTATAAAAGATTTGGGAGTCTTTATCGGCACATACGCAATAGGCACGCAACATTCTGACCAGGGCGCTGCGTTTAGCTCTCGGGCTTACAAAGACGCCATGGCCAGTTTGGGTGTTGCATTGCGGTACTCCTCTCCGTTTCATCCTGAGGGAAATTCTGTTGTGGAAAGGAAAAACCGGGACATAAAGCAGTCTATAGCAGCTAGGGTATTAGGTTTGGGTGATAGGTGGGTCAAACATCTTTATGGGGTCCAACGCTCATTAAAAAATTTGCCAAGAAGTTCTCTAGGGGGGGTCACTCCATATGAGGTCCTATTTGGGACAAGAATGTGGGTGCCAGATCTAGAATGTAGTGGCACAGTGGTGGAAAATAAACCCTTTGATATCAAAGATCGTTTGGCTGTTTTACAGGATCTAAATGAACTAAGATCGAAACAAAGCAACGTATTCCTGCGGCCAACCACCACTGGGGAAAAACCGGCGGTCCCAGCAAGGCCTGTCTGGATTCCAAAAGTTGGGGATCTAGTCAGAGAGAAAATTGCAGACAAGAAGAAATGTGGACCTTCTTACAGACACCCAGTACCTGTCCTAGCCATACACGGAACAAGAACAGTGCTTCTGCCGCCCCTTGCTGGAAAAAAGGAGAAAAGATTTGTGTCCATCGACCTCATCAAACCACAGTATGTGGCCAATACTAAATAGTAGGCCTCGTGGACTCCGACCTAGTAGCAGACGCACTCCTCTCGCTACTATCCAAGAGGTTCAGACTGAAAGACTGATAACCATCGAGAATTCAGCAGTAACAGATGAAGGACTGAGCAACAATGCTATGGAACTCATCCCTCTTGAAACTCAAGTAACAGTTCGTCCAAATACACCTGTCTACACCAATGTAACAAGTGATCAACTGGTTCCAGCGATTTCTACAAATCCTGATGCAATTCCAACAATTGACAGAACTGCTTCTGGCTATTTCATTAACTTTGATACATTTTCTGAGGATCTAAGTGAGCCTGAGACGTCGCCAGCATCAAAAACTTTTAAACAGCAAGTACAAGACTTTTTTCGTTGTTTGAGAAAGACTTATCTGGTTTCACCGTGGATTGAACTTGGGTTATTTCAGGAATATTTTTCTTTCTGCTTTGGCTAGCTTTGGTTATGACTATGAGCGTGCTTATAAATGGCAGATATATCCATGTGAACACAGAAAGAAAAGAAGTGAACTTACTTTTAAAACCTCACAAATCATCCCATCGTGAAACAAGAGGCTTGTCTGCAGTGAACATCACAGCCGTTCCTCTGCAGGATGGTATAGTGTGGGACAAAACTGATTTCGATATTTTCGACCCTACGGAAAGTGATTTTGTTTCATCCAGTACCTATTCTGATGATTGGGACTTTGAAACTGTAAATAACATGATGTTTGACCTAGAAAAGTCTGCTGCATTTTCTAATAATGAATATTTAGAGGGTTCATCAGACTATGAACAGCTGTATTGCTACAACCACTATGGTCATCATTTTTTGCATAAATCTGCAACACCTAGAAATGTGTTTATGTTTAACCAGTGGGAGCATTGTCCTACACCACCGAAAGGTAGTTCAAAAACATTTGCTAAAAAGTTTCCATATTTTTCAGGATACAATACATCTGATCCAGAAACATTTTACTATGAAGATGTAAACAAAACAGGACTGAAAATTATGTTAACTAATACAAAAGAGATTTACTCTGCAGCATTTATTGCCCAACTGTCTAGACATGGTTTCGACTTATGGAAAGACACAATAGACACAAAATCTGTCTGGGGTACTAAAGATTAGCAAGTGCAGGGGATAGAAGCTTTGTTTAGAGCCTGTATCATCCCTCAACAAATAATGTTTTTGAATGACACGGTCCAACAAACGTCTTGCCTTGGGTTAGCCAAGATCAAAGACATGAAAGCACCTTCGGTACCAACACCTGCAAGTGATAACAATACACAGGCAGCGGTTACAGTTGACACCATACTACAACTTAACAGAACAAATCCTGTTTGGAGAAAATGGTTGATCTGGTCCACAGACACAAACAACTGTCAAGAGAGATTCCTGAATAAAACACAGGGGTTTACTATTCATAGGCCAGACCCACGATGCATCCAAAGACAACATCTGGGGGTAGTAACAACATACAGTGTAGGAAAATTATGCCTTGATTGGCTGCAAAAATCTACACTTAGGGATGTGAAACAACACTTATCTTTACTTAAAGAAGACGCAGACCTTAGGGAATTCTTGCTTGGACCAAGAAAACCGCGTCAAAAACGTTACATATATGCCGGCATCTATGCTGCTTATAATGAAGCATGAAAGGTGTCACAGATGGAGGCCGCAGAACGAATACGTGAACTTGATCGTATTAATTTGGCGAAAACTCTCTCTGTGGTCGACAATGGGTTAACAACTTTGTCCTCTAGAATTTATTCATTGGACAGTATTGTATCCTCTGCTATCGACATACTGGAACAAGATTTAGCCATGTTACAGCAAGGCCAATCTCAGTTGCGTTCTATTATGTTATTAAGCTGGACGCTGCAATCTTTGCGTGCGGGCTATGTGCCTTGGCGTTTTATCAACACGACGGCTCTGTTTGCAGAATACAATCTAACTGATAAACAGATCGAACTGGCACAAAGGGGAGCAAAGTATACAGTACTGAGCATTGAAAAACTTGAAAAATTACCATTCACAGTGGCAGAAAAACCAGCTACAGAATGGCTTATTCATGGCAAAATTAGTCTACCTGTGACTACTTTTCAGTTTCAGTATTGCCTTAAACAGATGCAAGCAGGCAAATATGAAAGGTTGGGTAAAGAATACATTAAGACATCCTGGAATTTACCTTACACCTATAGATGTTGGAGTGGGGATCGTGAAGTGTTTCTAAGCGGTTCACTGATTTGTCAGGACATATCTTTACACGGGGCTTGTAATGGTTCTGTGGCAAATTTGTCCTGCCATCAGCAGGGTACACCAGCTGCTGTGATTAATCCAACGTTTGGCCAACTTTCTAATGGGAGTTACCTCATGTTGAATGATCAGAGTTGCTGTGGCATGTTGCCAGGCATCCCATATCTAGTAACGGTCAACTCCGGGGTCACTTGCTGTATGCAAGTATTGTTTGCCCCAATAGACACAGTCAGGGAGTCGCCTCTATGGCCTTCGTTGAATGTCTCTTTTATACGATTTGATACTTTAAGCAGAATGAAAGCCATGCTTATACAACAATCAGTGCCTTTGACCTCGGCCAAAGAAACCTATGATCTACAAGTTGCAAGGACTTCGGCAGAGATACAGGCTTTAATTGCGTACAAACTGCCCTATACATTTCGTAGAAATGATAGGACGTATCTTTAACATGTTTGATACAAGCCGAATTGTACATGTATTTAAGACCATCTGTTCCGGACTATTAGCACCTTTCCAGGCTGTCCTCGGAATAATCCCAAACTTCGCACATTCGGTGTTTGGTGGTGTGCCGTTAATTCTAGCACTTGTTGCAGGAATTCTGTTTCTATTCCTCCTACTACGCTATGGCAAGCCTATTCGCCAACATCACTCAGAGCGATGTGGAGAAAGCCCTCCTTGAACGGAAATGCCGTGAGCGAATAGTACAGCTTTTGGGCATGCCTCGTCTACGGGAACTTAATACAACGTAGTTCCTGTCATTCAGACCAATCTGGCAAGATTGCATCTTACCTGTTCTACGCTGCCTGTTTTGCGGTGAAGAATGCGTGCTAGACACCTGTCTAACACTCCCATCAGTCATGCCAACGGATATCGATACTCTGCTGGACCCGATAACGGCCCATGCTGTGTGTTGTCCCCAGAGGCTACCAATCCTGATGACGGCATTCATTGAGATCTCACAGACGCTTCCGGCTGCTGCTGAGGTACGAGATGGATCAACAGGCACACAGGTAACAACGGACGCGAACATTGCATCTTCTGCTGAAGGCGATGTTTCTCATCTCTGTGCAATTAACCTTCTGAACGAGGTGTTCCAAATGTCACCAACTTCGGTGGACGATATTTTGGCTACGGAAATAGATGATCTAATGTTTACGCCAGAGCCATACACTGACTTTGATTCGGCTCACAGTGTACCAGGGCAACAATGAAATTTGGCCTTCATATTTTCAAAACTTGGAACTATTCCCAGAAATTGAACTTTTTCTTTTAAAATTTTTTTTCTTTCGATAGAAAAGACATGGCAAAAGAACAATCTGCTTACAGTAGAACTAGTCTTATAAAACAGACTTCTTTGAATACTTCCAGGGACACATTGTCACCTTACTTGTCTAACATTTCATTTAAATCCATGATATGCAATGGCTTTGATTTTTGAGAACTTATCGACCATTTCATCATATGTATATATTTCTGTTTCATTCACGTTGCATTTTACTTCCATTATATGCTTAGAATGAAAACGATGCTTTAAATGTACAGTACCTATTGCATTTCAACAGTTTTGAGCTTCTTTTAAAATGCTTTTAGAAATGTTTTTTAGCAACATGTGGTACTCAATTTTATGTTTAGCATTTAAATGTTTAGCATTTAGTATTATCGTTCATTCGAAAGTGGAGTGGGTGTTGTATTCCGCTTTAGGTGTCCGTATATAGGTTTTCCTGAATCATGTCCTTATATAGGCACAATTGGCATTGCCCTTATATAGGCATAGAATCCCTGTCCTTATTTAGGCATTAACCGTGCACTCCAAATACAGGCATGGTCACCGACATCCGTCCACCCTAACGTCACAACGAGTTCTTAGAAACCAGACCCTTAAGCTTCGGGAGTTCCCTAGCACAGGACTATTGATTTCTCCAAGAACTCATCTATTATGTATGAACCGTTATACCTTAAGGGTTCATTCCTGACGTCTTCCTCTGTCCAACTTCACGTCAATGCTAACATTCCAAGACACCTAACCAGGTATAAATATACCGTCCCTTGCCCAAGCAAGTTAGAGGAGACCTCGACTTCAGAGGAGCCCGTATCCCGGCCTGACGCACTGAGAAGACGCTGTCATTCCTGCACGCAGACGAATCCAGCTTCCAGTGTTCTGACTCCCTTCGCGGGGTGTTAAAGTTCCAGATCCGGCAAGAGATTCCCACCTCTCTCATTCTCAAGGTATGGAGCTGACTAGAACCTAGAGGGACTCTTGGCATACCATACTTGGCGTACTATACTTAACATACTCTTAGTATACCAGACTAGAGAATACTCCACCTACTTCTACCTTTCCCTACACCTAGACTAGGTTAGGTACATTGGGGTAGAACTAGCTTAGAGACGCATCGTATGAGTACTCGCATTTTTAGCTCATGTTATTTATGTACGTGAAAATATGCTAAAAGATAATGCTAGCGCAGTATTATTTATTTCTACTGCTTACGCTGTACATTATTTATCTTGCGTACTGTCTTGTGATCATAACAGCACATATCTCTTACACGAGAAACAAGACTGTTCAATAAAACCCTTTTATTGAAACGCCCGTCTTTTCTTTCTGTGTAACTCTGTAGAAACTAAGCATGCACGATTGACTGAGTGAAACTGTAATCTATTGTTTCCACGATTCTGAGACGTGTTCTGATTCTAAAGGGAAACAAAGTTGTCATGTTTTTCGGTTGCCAGAAACTACTCCCTTCTTGTTCCCAAGGAGTTTCTAGTGGCCTCTGAGCTAGCTGGCACAAGTAATTAAGTTTAATATACTCTATAGGGACATACCGACCTTAGTCCTATGTCAAGCCTATAGGTCATATTATTCCAATGCGCAGAGCCTATTAGGGAAATAGGAACTACACTACATGGCGCCCAACGTTTGGTAAGGCAGTAATTTAACGCTAGATACTGAGTAACTCAGTCGTGCTTTTCTCAGAGTCCCCTACTCACATACTCCATAAGACGTCTGGTGTGGGTAGGGTTAAATATCCGCCAAAGCTAAATAGGGAAGCACCCTATATATTAGTTGTTTGGTTTGTTCAACGTTGAAGGATACAGTGTTCCAAAATATTGTGCACTTTATCTTTTTGTTTCCTTGAAACTTGTTCTACATTTTTCAAAAAACAAATGTCCATAAACGGGGACGATGCCACCAACACCGATGGATCTGCGGCTCAACCAGTCGTAACAGCTTTTAACTTTACAGGTTTAATTGAAACCGAGGAGGGTGTTATAGACATCCATCCAAACTTAAGAAGAGCCATCACTCTGATACTTATAAAACATGGCCTACCACCAAGAGGCGGTAGAGCAGTTTTCGTGATAGAGGCACACAAATCTTTTCAGGCAGAGGTATTCTATTCATGGATAGTATTCCCTGAATCCAATCCAGTAACAAGACTGTTTCACTTCTACAAAGAAGATGAACCACCAGAGGAATATATTCCTTTCGAGGATATTGAAATTCCACTAACATACCAGGAGCATCAGCTCTGGTTTAAAGGCGCCCTAAAACATCACAGAAACATTACCAGGCTCGGTCCACTAGGTAGACCAGGAGCAACATGGCAGATTCTAGCCGGCTACACTCCTCATCCTGACCTCGATATAATGTCAGACGAGGAATTACTTACTCAACTTACAGAGTTAATAAAAATCTACAGACAACTAGTCCAATATGTCATGCGGACTTTCACAGTCCAACCACCATTAACACTTCCAAATCAAGCCCCTCAACAGGGGAATACAGTAAAAATTACACCACAGACTTTATACGCAGTCATGGGAAAAATGCCCACAAAACGTGAGCAAATTCCATTCTGGATAGCTCAAAAAATTACTCAAATAGAAGCAGTATTTCCAAATACTAGCCCTTATGAGAAACACAGAATCCTAACAATCTGTTTACCAATGGGGATCACACCACAACTGGAAGACTGCACCACTTGGGGCTCAGTCTTTGCTGCCATCTACACTAAAACACATGGTATTCCGTCAATTGCAGTAATACCTGATGTCCTGAAACAAATTCAAAACGAATACGGGGCAGAGCCTGCTCTGAATTTAGGTATGAAATTACTGAAAAATTTCGACCAGGTCTCAACAATAATATTATCTAATATTAAAGGAGATGCAGCAGCAGTGGCGATCCGCCATCGATTAAGGGAATTCGATGTTACAGAACATCAAACTGAACTACCCAGAATAATAGAACAATCTTATGCAGAATTAGGCAGAGATAGTTTGGGTGGAAGACCATTGAAGCCAAAACTATCTGAAAGTCCTGAAAAGGATTTTATTAAACAAACTCCTACATCTTCTAAAAAGAAGTGGGAAAGTAATAAACAAAATTCAAACGAGAAACGTTCTCAATCCCGAGGTAGGTCTCCTCAAAAGGAGCCCTCTGAAAGGAGGTATAACCTCAGAAATAGGGATAATTTAAAAAAGCCTGACAGGTATCAAGATACTGATACACGTTCCTCTCGTACCTTTCAGATCTCGTCACAGACATCGGAAAGAAGAGGACGATCAGAACATAGACAAGAACGCGTCAAATCGGAAGACGACAAACACGTTCCGAAAAGTAAATCTAAACCTCAATTCTCAAAAAAGAAGGTAGCAGGTCTGAAGGTCAGACATGCAGAGGATACTGAGAACACAACTCAAGAACGGAGAACGGGCTCAGACAATGCTGGACAGTGCAGCAGAAGTCACAATAGCTCGCCAGAACCTGAAGGAACTTCTGGAGATAGTGGACTTGAATGAGTACATTACAGTTGAGACTGTAGACACCAGGGTTAGTACTCCACAAAAGTTATATGAAATAACACTCCGGATGGAGGGAGACATACCTAGACAGGTGAAAGCACTCTTTTGGGAAAAACTTTCAAGGGGTTATGACATACTTCTAGCAGAAAAAGACTGGCCACCACAATTTGTCAGGGAGTGCCCACATGGCGAGGACATTATTATGCCTGCCTTCCCCAACCATATTCCAATTCATCTAAAATATACTTATGCCAGGAAATGGGCAGTTGCCCAGGCCCCAGCATTATACAAAAATCATGTAGGATGGGATGAGGACTCACCTCACCATAAAATACATTTGAAAAATGAACCTACTGCACAGAGGCAGTACTCCAATAAATTTAGCAAGAAGCTAAAAAACAGGTCAGGGAGATCTTAGATCTACTTGAATACCAAGGGGTGATTGAAACATGCACCTCTTCAATGAACAATCCTTGTTTCCTGTCTCCAAACCAGACAATACATATCGTCTAGTTTTGGATTACAGACACTTAAACACTTGTTCAAAAACTTTTGCAGTGCAAAATGCACATAGTACAGCATTAATGAATAACATTGTGCGTAAAAAATATAAAACCACATTGGATATCTCAAATGGTTTCTTTTGTCAAAACATAGCACCTGGAAGCAGGTACTTAACAGCTTTCTCAATAATGGGGACCCAGCGTCAATTTTGTTGACTCCCACAAGGGTTCAAGAACAGCCCGGGGTTATTCTCAGCGAGAGTAACGGAGTTACTACAAATTTATGATAATGAGGCATTGTCATATGTCGATGACATCTATCTGACAGACGATGACCTGGACAAACACTTGAACAGGGTGAGCACCATTATACTGGGCTTCGCCTCTGAGGGCTATAAGTTCAACTTTAAAAAATCCAGAATTGCCCATCTCAATGTCCTCTTTCTAGTATATGAGCTTCCAAGTGAAGGCAAGTACTTGGCAGCCAACTTTTTAGAAAGGTGTGCGCTGCTCCAACCTCCAAAACGCTGAAAAATTTACAATCCATCCTGGGTTTCCTAAATTTTGGAAGAACATACATTCTGAATTACGCAGAAAGGGTTAAACCTCTCTACGCACTAATCAAACCTGATTTTTCAATCAAAAATTGGACACAAGAACACACAGAAATCTTGCGTTCACTCCAAGCTAACATGTGAGCAACAAATCACTTACAAACACGCGTAAGTCAACGCAACTTAGTGATCCGAATAATTTCGGGTCAATGCGGATTCACCTACTTAACATTTAATGAGGGTGAAAAAGTACCAATAGCTTACAAATCACATTTGTATACACAAGCAGAAATGCGCTTCACTTCAACAGAAAAATTCTGACAGCAGTTCAAACCGCTGTAGCAAAAGAAAGAGCTCTAGCCCAAGGGAAATGCATTATTGTCGTAACCCCAGTACCGGCTCTAGAGGCGGTAACTAAAGCGAGCATTCCAAATGCAAAAGCATTACATCCTAGATGGATACAATGGGTTAATTCTCTTGCTGCAACAGATGTTGAATATGTTTTTGATCCTGATTTAAAAACACAAGCGTTCCTGCAATATGAACATGAATGTCCTCTGCCCACTGAGATTCTGCCTCTCGATCAGTCTGAATTTATAATTTACACTGACGGATCCGCACAACCCGCAACAGGGAGTAAGCAAGCTTACAGTGCAGCGTGCGCAATCGTTAAAGGTCGCATGCGCGATGGCAACTTCAGACCTATGGTCACAAAAACCCAATCTCTAGGAGATTGTACAGCTCAGCGAGCTGAACTACAAGCATTCAAACTGGCACTTGAAAGTACAGATCGCGAATTCCCCACACTAATAGTGTGCGATTCTTTCTACTGTGTGCAGTCGCATAATGAATATATACAAAATTGGCTTGAAAATGGGTTCAAAGATGCAAAAGGTGGCACAATAAAGCATAAAACGCTTTGGGAAGAAGTAGTTCAGTTAAAAAGCGAACTACCAAAGGCTTACGTGATCCATACACTGAGTCATCAACTCAGTGATGGCGTTCACGTTGCAGGGAATTCATTGGCTGACGAAGCCACAAAGGGGCTGTTCAGACGGCTTCCGTAGCTGCGATCACTCGTTCAAAAACGAGAATAGACAGTGAGATAATGTTGGCTGTCAATGCTACAAGCAAAGGCAGTGGTGCAGCGTTACCAAAAAGTTTCCACTCAAGTACTCTTATGTAATTGATGCGAACAACGTTCCTTTTGCTTGAATCCCTGGAGTGGGGGATAGGGTAATTCCAAACATGGAACGTAGAGCAGCTTTGATTTATGAAGCACATCGGGGGAGGGTCTGTCTCATCAAGGGATCTCTAAAACAATATTGACATTAAAGGAGATGTACTGGTGGCCTGGAATGAATACACATATTCACATCTTCATCAATCACTGCATAGACTGTAAGGTACAGCGTGATGCAGAACGCCACCAGATACCATGCTACGAAGTAGCCTGCCAGGGACAACTGCAATCCCACAAATACTAAGTCAAGGTTCCTATGGATATGGCCTCAGCGCTCGGCTGATGCTCGAACTGTTATAAAAGATTTGGGAGTCTTTATCGGCACATACGCAATAGGCACGCAACATTCTGACCAGGGCGCTGCGTTTAGCTCTCGGGCTTACAAAGACGCCATGGCCAGTTTGGGTGTTGCATTGCGGTACTCCTCTCCGTTTCATCCTGAGGGAAATTCTGTTGTGGAAAGGAAAACCGGGACATAAAGCAGTCTATAGCAGCTAGGGTATTAGGTTTGGGTGATAGGTGGGTCAAACATCTTTATGGGGTCCAACGCTCATTAAAAAATTTGCCAAGAAGTTCTCTAGGGGGTCACTCCATATGAGGTCCTATTTGGGACAAGAATGTGGGTGCCAGATCTAGAATGTAGTGGCACAGTGGTGGAAAATAAACCCTTTGATATCAAAGATCGTTTGGCTGTTTTACAGGATCTAAATGAACTAAGATCGAAACAAAGCAACGTATTCCTGCGGCCAACCACCACTGGGGAAAACCGGCGGTCCCAGCAAGGCCTGTCTGGATTCCAAAAGTTGGGGATCTAGTCAGAGAGAAAATTGCAGACAAGAAGAAATGTGGACCTTCTTACAGACACCCAGTACCTGTCCTAGCCATACACGGAACAAGAACAGTGCTTCTGCCGCCCCTTGCTGGAAAAAAGGAGAAAAGATTTGTGTCCATCGACCTCATCAAACCACAGTATGTGGCCAATACTAAATAGTAGGCCTCGTGGACTCCGACCTAGTAGCAGACGCACTCCTCTCGCTACTATCCAAGAGGTTCAGACTGAAAGACTGATAACCATCGAGA
Source organism: Calotriton arnoldi (assembly GCA_963921515.1). Classification (NCBI taxonomy): domain Eukaryota; kingdom Metazoa; phylum Chordata; class Amphibia; order Caudata; family Salamandridae; genus Calotriton; species Calotriton arnoldi. The sequence goes on from CAWUFW010000116.1 coordinate 1,678,642, forward strand.
ATTCAGCAGTAACAGATGAAGGACTGAGCAACAATGCTATGGAACTCATCCCTCTTGAAACTCAAGTAACAGTTCGTCCAAATACACCTGTCTACACCAATGTAACAAGTGATCAACTGGTTCCAGCGATTTCTACAAATCCTGATGCAATTCCAACAATTGACAGAACTGCTTCTGGCTATTTCATTAACTTTGATACATTTTCTGAGGATCTAAGTGAGCCTGAGACGTCGCCAGCATCAAAAACTTTTAAACAGCAAGTACAAGACTTTTTTCGTTGTTTGAGAAAGACTTATCTGGTTTCACCGTGGATTGAACTTGGGTTATTTCAGGAATATTTTTCTTTCTGCTTTGGCTAGCTTTGGTTATGACTATGAGCGTGCTTATAAATGGCAGATATATCCATGTGAACACAGAAAGAAAAGAAGTGAACTTACTTTTAAAACCTCACAAATCATCCCATCGTGAAACAAGAGGCTTGTCTGCAGTGAACATCACAGCCGTTCCTCTGCAGGATGGTATAGTGTGGGACAAAACTGATTTCGATATTTTCGACCCTACGGAAAGTGATTTTGTTTCATCCAGTACCTATTCTGATGATTGGGACTTTGAAACTGTAAATAACATGATGTTTGACCTAGAAAAGTCTGCTGCATTTTCTAATAATGAATATTTAGAGGGTTCATCAGACTATGAACAGCTGTATTGCTACAACCACTATGGTCATCATTTTTTGCATAAATCTGCAACACCTAGAAATGTGTTTATGTTTAACCAGTGGGAGCATTGTCCTACACCACCGAAAGGTAGTTCAAAAACATTTGCTAAAAAGTTTCCATATTTTTCAGGATACAATACATCTGATCCAGAAACATTTTACTATGAAGATGTAAACAAAACAGGACTGAAAATTATGTTAACTAATACAAAAGAGATTTACTCTGCAGCATTTATTGCCCAACTGTCTAGACATGGTTTCGACTTATGGAAAGACACAATAGACACAAAATCTGTCTGGGGTACTAAAGATTAGCAAGTGCAGGGGATAGAAGCTTTGTTTAGAGCCTGTATCATCCCTCAACAAATAATGTTTTTGAATGACACGGTCCAACAAACGTCTTGCCTTGGGTTAGCCAAGATCAAAGACATGAAAGCACCTTCGGTACCAACACCTGCAAGTGATAACAATACACAGGCAGCGGTTACAGTTGACACCATACTACAACTTAACAGAACAAATCCTGTTTGGAGAAAATGGTTGATCTGGTCCACAGACACAAACAACTGTCAAGAGAGATTCCTGAATAAAACACAGGGGTTTACTATTCATAGGCCAGACCCACGATGCATCCAAAGACAACATCTGGGGGTAGTAACAACATACAGTGTAGGAAAATTATGCCTTGATTGGCTGCAAAAATCTACACTTAGGGATGTGAAACAACACTTATCTTTACTTAAAGAAGACGCAGACCTTAGGGAATTCTTGCTTGGACCAAGAAAACCGCGTCAAAAACGTTACATATATGCCGGCATCTATGCTGCTTATAATGAAGCATGAAAGGTGTCACAGATGGAGGCCGCAGAACGAATACGTGAACTTGATCGTATTAATTTGGCGAAAACTCTCTCTGTGGTCGACAATGGGTTAACAACTTTGTCCTCTAGAATTTATTCATTGGACAGTATTGTATCCTCTGCTATCGACATACTGGAACAAGATTTAGCCATGTTACAGCAAGGCCAATCTCAGTTGCGTTCTATTATGTTATTAAGCTGGACGCTGCAATCTTTGCGTGCGGGCTATGTGCCTTGGCGTTTTATCAACACGACGGCTCTGTTTGCAGAATACAATCTAACTGATAAACAGATCGAACTGGCACAAAGGGGAGCAAAGTATACAGTACTGAGCATTGAAAAACTTGAAAAATTACCATTCACAGTGGCAGAAAAACCAGCTACAGAATGGCTTATTCATGGCAAAATTAGTCTACCTGTGACTACTTTTCAGTTTCAGTATTGCCTTAAACAGATGCAAGCAGGCAAATATGAAAGGTTGGGTAAAGAATACATTAAGACATCCTGGAATTTACCTTACACCTATAGATGTTGGAGTGGGGATCGTGAAGTGTTTCTAAGCGGTTCACTGATTTGTCAGGACATATCTTTACACGGGGCTTGTAATGGTTCTGTGGCAAATTTGTCCTGCCATCAGCAGGGTACACCAGCTGCTGTGATTAATCCAACGTTTGGCCAACTTTCTAATGGGAGTTACCTCATGTTGAATGATCAGAGTTGCTGTGGCATGTTGCCAGGCATCCCATATCTAGTAACGGTCAACTCCGGGGTCACTTGCTGTATGCAAGTATTGTTTGCCCCAATAGACACAGTCAGGGAGTCGCCTCTATGGCCTTCGTTGAATGTCTCTTTTATACGATTTGATACTTTAAGCAGAATGAAAGCCATGCTTATACAACAATCAGTGCCTTTGACCTCGGCCAAAGAAACCTATGATCTACAAGTTGCAAGGACTTCGGCAGAGATACAGGCTTTAATTCGTACAAACTGCCCTATACATTTCGTAGAAATGATAGGACGTATCTTTAACATGTTTGATACAAGCCGAATTGTACATGTATTTAAGACCATCTGTTCCGGACTATTAGCACCTTTCCAGGCTGTCCTCGGAATAATCCCAAACTTCGCACATTCGGTGTTTGGTGGTGTGCCGTTAATTCTAGCACTTGTTGCAGGAATTCTGTTTCTATTCCTCCTACTACGCTATGGCAAGCCTATTCGCCAACATCACTCAGAGCGATGTGGAGAAAGCCCTCCTTGAACGGAAATGCCGTGAGCGAATAGTACAGCTTTTGGGCATGCCTCGTCTACGGGAACTTAATACAACGTAGTTCCTGTCATTCAGACCAATCTGGCAAGATTGCATCTTACCTGTTCTACGCTGCCTGTTTTGCGGTGAAGAATGCGTGCTAGACACCTGTCTAACACTCCCATCAGTCATGCCAACGGATATCGATACTCTGCTGGACCCGATAACGGCCCATGCTGTGTGTTGTCCCCAGAGGCTACCAATCCTGATGACGGCATTCATTGAGATCTCACAGACGCTTCCGGCTGCTGCTGAGGTACGAGATGGATCAACAGGCACACAGGTAACAACGGACGCGAACATTGCATCTTCTGCTGAAGGCGATGTTTCTCATCTCTGTGCAATTAACCTTCTGAACGAGGTGTTCCAAATGTCACCAACTTCGGTGGACGATATTTTGGCTACGGAAATAGATGATCTAATGTTTACGCCAGAGCCATACACTGACTTTGATTCGGCTCACAGTGTACCAGGGCAACAATGAAATTTGGCCTTCATATTTTCAAAACTTGGAACTATTCCCAGAAATTGAACTTTTTCTTTTAAAATTTTTTTTTTCTTTCGATAGAAAAGACATGGCAAAAGAACAATCTGCTTACAGTAGAACTAGTCTTATAAAACAGACTTCTTTGAATACTTCCAGGGACACATTGTCACCTTACTTGTCTAACATTTCATTTAAATCCATGATATGCAATGGCTTTGATTTTTGAGAACTTATCGACCATTTCATCATATGTATATATTTCTGTTTCATTCACGTTGCATTTTACTTCCATTATATGCTTAGAATGAAAACGATGCTTTAAATGTACAGTACCTATTGCATTTCAACAGTTTTGAGCTTCTTTTAAAATGCTTTTAGAAATGTTTTTAGCAACATGTGGTACTCAATTTTATGTTTAGCATTTAAATGTTTAGCATTTAGTATTATCGTTCATTCGAAAGTGGAGTGGGTGTTGTATTCCGCTTTAGGTGTCCGTATATAGGTTTTCCTGAATCATGTCCTTATATAGGCACAATTGGCATTGCCCTTATATAGGCATAGAATCCCTGTCCTTATTTAGGCATTAACCGTGCACTCCAAATACAGGCATGGTCACCGACATCCGTCCACCCTAACGTCACAACGAGTTCTTAGAAACCAGACCCTTAAGCTTCGGGAGTTCCCCTAGCACAGGACTATTGATTTCTCCAAGAACTCATCTATTATGTATGAACCGTTATACCTTAAGGGTTCATTCCTGACGTCTTCCTCTGTCCAACTTCACGTCAATGCTAACATTCCAAGACACCTAACCAGGTATAAATATACCGTCCCTTGCCCAAGCAAGTTAGAGGAGACCTCGACTTCAGAGGAGCCCGTATCCCGGCCTGACGCACTGAGAAGACGCTGTCATTCCTGCACGCAGACGAATCCAGCTTCCAGTGTTCTGACTCCCTTCGCGGGGTGTTAAAGTTCCAGATCCGGCAAGAGATTCCCACCTCTCTCATTCTCAAGGTATGGAGCTGACTAGAACCTAGAGGGACTCTTGGCATACCATACTTGGCGTACTATACTTAACATACTCTTAGTATACCAGACTAGAGAATACTCCACCTACTTCTACCTTTCCCTACACCTAGACTAGGTTAGGTACATTGGGGTAGAACTAGCTTAGAGACGCATCGTATGAGTACTCGCATTTTTAGCTCATGTTATTTATGTACGTGAAAATATGCTAAAAGATAATGCTAGCGCAGTATTATTTATTTCTACTGCTTACGCTGTACATTATTTATCTTGCGTACTGTCTTGTGATCATAACAGCACATATCTCTTACACGAGAAACAAGACTGTTCAATAAAACCCTTTTATTGAAACGCCCGTCTTTTCTTTCTGTGTAACTCTGTAGAAACTAAGCATGCACGATTGACTGAGTGAAACTGTAATCTATTGTTTCCACGATTCTGAGACGTGTTCTGATTCTAAAGGGAAACAAAGTTGTCATGTTTTTCGGTTGCCAGAAACTACTCCCTTCTTGTTCCCAAGGAGTTTCTAGTGGCCTCTGAGCTAGCTGGCACAAGTAATTAAGTTTAATATACTCGATAGGGACATACCGACCGTAGTCCTATGTCAAGCCTATAGGTTATATTATTCCAATGCGCAGAGCCTATTAGGGAAATAGGAACTACACTACAGCGGTAGGTGGGAGGGGCTTATATGGTAAAAATAAAAGAAACACTAACGTTTTAATTGGACTGTCGTGAGGCAGGATTGCCTCACATAGTAAGGACTGAGACGAGGAGGACATATGAGGGGGTAATGTTACCAATTCCTGATCTATAGGTACTAAATGGAAATGTCTACCGCTGTTGGAGTACCTCAATGTTCTCCTTCTTAAATCTTCTTCAACTGACATTGATGGAAATATTAAGTTGAATCCATTGAGAGTGACCCTTAACTGAGCAGGTGAAAATTCATTAAGCTGCATAGTTAGATCCTGGGAGAGGCAGTATTCAAAACAAGCACTGGAAAAGCTAATCGGTCTCACTTTCTCAATCCTTATTGTTTGCTTGTCTTGGCTTTACCAAAGCAGTCCCTCACTAGCAAAACCAATAGGAGTGGTGTAAGCTATATTGGATTATTATTTCCAATATCTCCAAGATGGCCACCATGTTGTGTCAAGAGGAAACATGGCAGCCAATTTGTAAGTATAGAAAAAAAAGTTCAAAGATTACTGCACATTATTTCCGGTACTTCCAAGATAGTCGCCATGTTGTATCCATGGGCAAAGAGGCAGCTCCCTTGGAAGCATGGAAAACAACCTTTTTAGATACCTGGCTATAGCTATTGGCTTTGTCTTTTTTTTGTATTGAGGTCTTTTGTTTCTTAAATGAAATGCAATGTTACCACAATCCAGAATCATAGCTTACAGTGAAAAATAAGTAATGACACAAAACATGAGCGATGTAACTGGATGGACCAACCAGAAGAGGCACAAACGAAAAAAAGTATAAAAGAAAAAAGATAGCTATGGTGAAAGGTGGTCATGACCAGACTGAAAGCCCGCCCAAAGTCCCATCAATGGATCCTATATCTTCTTCAGCCTAGTGCCTCGCTCATCATTGTCAATAATCAAGCTCTCGAGGAGGCCCATATTGATGAACTCATGCCACCAAAGCATGGGATTGGGAGCCTGAACCATTAACTAATGGCGGGTCAGGATCAATCAAGCTAATACGATAGTCAAGAAATAAATACAGCCCAGATGACCAGGAATATGAGGTGAGTGACCTAACACAATTAGTTTAGGGTCCCACCTCAGAGTAGTCGGACAAAACCAATTAAGCTTCCCTAAAAGCTGTCTGCCAATAATAGGAGATAGCAGGGCAGGTAGCAAAAATATGAACCAAGCCCGCCCGATCTCCAGCACATCGGAAGCAATTAGAATCATGCCTGAAATTCATAATAAATAAACAATGAGGGCTATAGTAAAAATCGCTGATAAATTTTAACTGGTGGGTTTTAACGCGGGAAACATTCAGAACTGTATGTGAGAGAACATTTGTGCATCTCATGTCATCAGAGGTGACACTGACCCCGAGATTTCGACTCCACTTACAGGTCATAAGCTGAGAGTAGTTGGGACATCTCTGAACCTTGGCCAACAAAATCATTTTGTAGGCCAAACTAATGCCCTTCTTTGGCAGACCACACAGCAAGTATTCCAAGAAGGCATTCAAGGAGCACTCAAGATCGTCCACCTTCAAATCCATGAGAAAGTGTCGAAGTTGAAGATAGCAAAAAAATCCAGAACGGGTAAGAGAAAATCTCTGGGATAGTATCACAAAAGAGAGAAGGCAATCATTTAAAAAAAAAATTTTTTTTAAACCTTTATTTATGAATTTTAGCAATTACAGACATCAACATATCGCCATAAGAAAGAGCAAGAGCATAAATGTAAAACATAATGTGCATTTGCGTGGCAATTCTACAAGGCTTATTACCCTCCCAGGAAATACAAGTGTCCGCTCGGGCATACGTTGGCCCATTGGAACCAAACGCTCACCCAGCAGTCCTTTACTCAGCTCGAGCAGTTGCAGTTGCCGTCTAACAGTAGGGATACAACTGAGCACCTAAGAAGGAGAAGGAGTGGGGGGGAAAGATGGGGGAAGCGGGGGAAACCTCTCTGGCTGTGCCGAAAAACTGTTGGAGCGCAGATGCAGGGGGGGACCCTCCCCACCGGGCACGCACAGCAGTTCAATCTCGCCTACCCGTCCACAGCAGGGGCCTGTGCCTGACCATCTCGCTGTGCTTGTAAAAACCTGTGCAGTGGTTCCCATATATCCAGGGAGCGCGCTTGCGTGGGCATCAAATCCCAGAACTCAGAAAGTTGTGTGTGACAAAACGCTGCGTCTTTAAGCTAGTCATCCCTACGCGGCTTGCGTCTGCGGCCCCAGCATATCGCCGCACGCCTCTTTGCCAGCAACAACAACATGGCAGCGAGTCGTCTAATGCCTTTAGGTAAGTTTTTGACATAGCCTAGCAAGGCAATCAACGGAGTACGCTCTATCCTGTATTCCAGCATTACATCTAAAACATCAAACACACGTCCCCAGAAGAGAGAAGGCAATCATCCTTGTAAAAAAACACAAGAAAAAACAATGTAGAAAGGTGGGATGCCTGCCAACAATCAAAAAAGCTCTCATGTACTTGCCGGGGAAAGTTAGGGTTGTAGCCTAAATAAGAACATGTACTGAAAAGAGTGATGCCCAAAGTTTGCATTTTCAGGTAGACCAATATAGAATGAAAGATCCGCAAACTGAGTCCTCTTGAAGTAACCTGTGTCAATGATACCACTATGTGGGACAATATCTGCCCCCCAAGGAAGATATTCCTGAAACAGATGACGTAACACCCATGGTTCACACCCCAAAACAAGACAAACTATGAATTGAATGCTGCTAGGTAGTATGGGCCTCATTTATGAGGTTTTCCTGTAGGTCAGCGCCTCAGGCCTCCCTGCTGAGCTGCCCTACGGTAAAATAAAAGGGCAGGAATGCGCTGTATCTACGAGATACGGCGCATTCCTGTCCTTTTCCCCTGCGCCAGCGCACAATGGGCTGTCGTGCTCCAACGCAGGCACCTTTGCACCATGGTGCCTGCTTTGAGGGATGATTGTTTTTGTGCAGGAAGAGAAACCTCCCTGCACAAAAACAATCACAAGAGGCTTTTTCTTTTTTCTTTGTGGGCTGCAGAATGCAGCCCACATAGAAAAAGGAAAAACAAGGAGAAATACCTCCTCGTTGTGCCTCCCTTACGCCTCCCCTGGGGAGGCATAGGTTTTTGGCGCTGCCTCAGATTTTCGATTTCTTGTAAATCAGGGGCAGTGTCAAAATGCCATGGATGTTGCTGGGAACGCCCCCAGCAACACCAATTGCACGCCCCTTTAACGCAGAAAACTGCGTTAAAGGGGGCAATATTTACGTGGCAGCATTAAGCCAAAAAAAGTGGCTTAGTGCTACCTCGTAAATATGGAGCAGGCTCCTGCTACATGGAACGTCTCAAAAAATGACGTTCCGATGGCGCAAGGGGCCTCATAAATGAGGCCCTATACTCGTAAGTCTGGTAGCAAAAAGCCTCGCTCCTGCCGTGGCATCAGTAGCAATTGTATACTTGCCCTAGGCTTTTTGTACCCCCATATACATTTTTGCCACAAGGCCTTTACCTGTGAAAAGAAGGCTTTAGGTGCTATAGGTAGGTGCCAAGGTATGTAACGAAGACATATAGATAGCGAGGCATGATAATCATTTTAATAAGATTAACCTTCCTATTAAGCCAATATATAGGCGGTTCGAGTTACTAAATATCTCTGTAGTTCTTGCAGAAAATTGACAGAAGTTGAACTCGATTACCTCTTCCATCTTCAAAGAAATTTTACCCCTAAATATGTGGTTGAGCTGACCCAGCACCGATCATGCCCAGAAGGAGCAACGTTCGCTTAAACCAGAGTCTTATTAAGGTTGAGTTATACCCTGAGATAGCCCCAAATTCAATTGCCATTATTTCAATTGCAGCTAAAGAACACTCAGGGGCTGAGATCAGAATAGTAAGGTCGCTTGCATAAGCCAACACTTTAAGCTCAAGGTGATGGATCCGCAAAGGAGCAATGTCGCTAGAGCTCCTAAGGGCTTTGATGTAGGGTTCAATATACAGTGCTAAAGAGCAGGGGTGAAAGTGGACATCCCATATGAGTACTGCGATTGATCTGGATTAAGTCTGTTGGGCTTCCTAGGCAGAGGACTCTGGCCATGAGATTCTGATAAAGCTGCTGGACATGAGCGACATACTGCGGCCTGAACCCTGATGCCTCCATAGTGGCCCAGAGAAAAGGTCACAAAACCCAGTCGAAAGCCTTTTCTTCATCTAGCATTATCATTCTGACCAGGTTTGCCTGAGCACAACCAAGCTTGAGAGCAGTAATGACAGTGTTAACATGAGCAGTGGTATCTCACCCTGGAACAAACCCATGCTGGTTCTCAGCAACTAAATCAGCTATCACGGTAGAAAGCCTATTAGCCAGAACCCAAGGGTAAATCTTGAAATCGGCGTTGATCAATGATATAGGCCAATATGAGCCGCAAAGGAGAGGATCTTTCCCTTTCTTGGGAAAAATTACTATGTTGGTCTCGGCCCACGAGCCAGAAACCTGTCTGAGTAGCTCAAAGGAGTTAAACAATTCACATAAGACAGGCACCAAAACAGGGAACAGTCTGACATAAAATTCCAATAGGATTTGATCAGAGCCACAAGCCTTGCCTCGTGCCAGCTGACCAGTTGCAGCCTTATCTTCTGAGGGGAGCATTGGGACCTGTAACCTGAGCCGCTGTGAAATAGACAACTTTCGGTGGTGATAAGCCACAAGGAACTGATCGATTCGCTCAGTGGAGGGGACCACTTCCCCACTATGAAGCTTCTGATAGAAGTTACGAAACTCTACCCGAATAAGTCTGTGATCAGTCACTTTTTCACCTTTGGCATTCATGATTCCTTGAATAACAGAAGTATAAGCCCTATCTCTGGCCCTAAAAGAAAGGGTTCACCCCATTTCTTTGCTATATTCAAAAGCAGTTAATTGTTTGGCCTGAGCCTTCTTGATCGCATTGTCGAGTATCCGTTCTCGAAGGGAAGCCTGAACAATTACAAATGTATTCATCAAGGAAGCAAAAGACTCTCAGTCTTGCGCGACTACAGTGCATACCAGAATAGAATCCAAGTAGGTAAGAGAGGAACGGATGTTTGCTTCGGCCAGGTCTAACTCCTTCCAACGGAAGGAGGAATATTTTAAAGTATGGCCTCTGAAGAAAGCTTTGAGAGCATCCCAGACTATAAGAATGGATGTTGAACCAAGATTCTGCCCCAAGATTCTGCCTCAAGTAAATCTTTATCTCCCTATCCATGGAGTGAGTGAAAGCTTCATCAAGAAGAAGCTTTCTATCAAAAGTCCAAGGACGAAGCTTAGAATTTAATAAAGAACCCTCTATACGAATAAAAAGAGAAAGTTAGTTGTGATCAGAGATAACCCTAGGATTCAAAGAGATGCGAAGATGCGAAGAAAGAGAATGGCAAGTGAGGAACATATCTATCCGGGAGAAATATTTATATGGGGCAGAATAATAGGTAAACGCATATTCCCCCCGCCGGAAGTGCCGCTAGACATACACAAGAGCATAGGATTCCACGACATGCAATAAGGCAGCCCCTTGCGAGTTTTTTCGCACTATAGATGGTCCCACAAGGGGCAGTAGCCCCACTCCCAGAAAAAGATGAATGCACTCATGGATTAAGGGTGACATTAAAATCACCACAGTGTATCATCGGTTCCGGCCACCGATTCAGCTCAGACAAAAGATTATTGAAGACCGCAGGATCATTATGATTAGCACCATAACGTATGCATAACGTAAGCCAGAGTTGGCCCCTCGTCGCGATGATCCATCGACCGCCTAAATCTATGCAATGTCTGTTAACCCCTTCGATGCGCGTGACGAGCTCAGCTCGTCATGCTGCGCGGTAGCGCTGTGCGCATGACGAGCTGAGCTCGTCACGACCACACCGCGATCGGAATGTCCAGCACACGAGCGGAATTCCGATCGCGGTCAAGGGGTTAAGAACCCAGCTCTTATCTCGAGCCAAGAGGGCAATCCCTCTCTGGGCAGATGTAAAGCAGGCCGTAACCAAAACCAAGTTGTCCAAGAGAGGGATCTGCATATTAGAGAGATGAGTTTCCTGTAGGCTGACTAAATGTGGGCGGAGACAGTATAGCTCCTCCTTTATTCGTTTACACTTATAGGATTCAAACCATTAATATTCCATGAAAGAATGTGAATCAACTGGCCTTGATCACCCCCCAAGCTAGGCCTTGACATGATCTATCCGACATCCAGCACATCCTGTGATGAAAGCATGAAATCCCAGTTTGTCCTGCAGCAAATGATACCTCCAGGCTCCTTTTTGGTTTTATTGCTTTTTCTCCCCCACCAGCCCGCCCAAGTGCACAAGATGATTTATGTAAATGAAACCTGACCCCCCCAAACAGACAGAGCTCTCATCCTCGCCCCCACCCTCTCCCAGGTCCAACTCCCCCAACCAAGGCCAAAAAGAAGGCTACCCCCAAACAAGAGAAGGCCTTCGACCCTGCAATAGTCTTGATAACAGACCCACCCCCGAGACACCGCAAGCCAAAAATATGAAAATAAAGCAAAGTAAGACATGTAGAGACCATCCAGAGGCCACGAGACCGCCCATTACAATCCATAAGTTAGGGTAGTGACAGAGCCAGGATGGTCAAAGAGGTCAGGAGAACAAACAGGTGACCAAGCGACTATAGGAGAGGAAAAAACAGATAAAGAAGAGAAAAGTATAACAATAAAAAAGAGAGGAGAAGGACAGAATAGGAAATAACACAAAATTAATCCAGCAGACCCTTAGTCCCTCGATTCATGGGGAGTCCTGTTACCTGTACTATCAAAAAAAAAAACCAGGAGACAGCTCTGGCCATGTGTTTCCTTGCTTCCATTTTGCCACTTGGCCAGGAGCTCTTCAACCTTTGGGGGGTCAAAGCATGAGTATGCTTGTCCCTCAAACCTAATATGCAGAATTGCAGGCTCCAGTAATGAGACAGAACCTCAGAGTTTTTGCAATCCGGGAATACACTCTCAACTGCCATCGCCAGACCACAGTCTCATGACAGAAGTCCGAGCGGACAAAGAGCTCCACTACAGAGGCCTTAATCAGGGACCTGGGGCGATCAGTCCTAAATATCTCCTGACAAAACAAGAAATTTCCCATATAAATTAGTATGGCCCATGGGTAACGAGGATGATTCCCCTCGCTGGGCGGACGGGATGGGCTCTCTGGATCATACAATCCATGTCCCAGTCCACCAGGGCAGGAAAAGCCTCCCTAAACAGGCGAGCTATATATTCTCAGGGGTCATCCCCCTCTGCTCCCTCTGGGTTTCCCAGTACCCTGGAGTTATTCCGGCGAGACCGATTCTCAAGAGCCTCGACCCTTGATGATAGCGTAGTCATCTGGGATCCGTTTCATGAGGTCTGGGTTTTAACTGCTTCAGCAGTGGTTTGAAGGCTTTTCTGTGCCTTTTCAACTTTACTGAGTCGTGAGTTGGAAGTTTCCTGAGGACCACTTGAGTCTTCAAAATTTGCAGTTTTAAGTGCAAGCAAATCCTTACCGTACTCTTCTCTATGTTGGTGTAGAAGATTTAGATGGCAGCTAAGGTAGAAGAGTCTGACGTAGCACCGGAAGTGAGAGAGATGACAGGGGCAGCAGGCAAAGAAAGAGCGGAGTCTCCGCCACCACCCTGTATTGGGGCCTGTACTGGGGCAGCGCTGCATTCTGAGAGTGGGGGGAATGGATTTGTTGAAGTGAGTTTGGTACCATCAGGGTCCCAGAGCAGCTTATAATTCATTACAGGAAACAGTGCACCCTGAGCGAACACAACTTTGTTGTCAGGCCTTCAATGTGGGAAGCCGTGGTGGTAGAATCCACCGCCTCCCATCCGCTTTTATTCAGAGTTGCACCATCTTCTGAACAAAAAATTCTAGCTGCACGTGAGGCCAGAGACATAGTCCTTCGGACTATTCCCCGCCCTCATGAATTTCCAGGTCGAAGCCTGACTCTGACAGACTATCCAAGTCAGATAAAGAAAAGAAAGCCTCGGGAGGCTCTAGTAAAACATATACCGATGCCAGCATCTCAGGTTGGCGCTGCTCCACAATCAGACTGCATGGGCTGGGCTTGCTGATCTTGGGCACTGCCACCCCACCCCCAGGAGCTGCAAGATCCTTGCTCCCTGGGGACCGACGTGTTTAGAGTCACTCAATAACTTAGATTCTGTACAGGCTATAGGAAGTACCTGCCTTGATAGTGCTCTCAGATGTCCCGGGCCAGCGGGAGATCTGAGAGCACTAGCACCAGAATCTCTGATGGCTTCCCGTAAGTGCAGACTTCCTGCCTCCCTCCGATGGAGGAAACTGCTGTTTGCAAAGGGACGATATACTGATCAAGGGTCCGCTGGGAGGAAGAGGCAGGGACAGTAGCAGAAGTAGAGGCAGGTGGGGAGTCCGCTGACCACGCCTCCCCTGAGTTCAAAGAGACTTCAGGAATGCTCTCAGATCATTGTGACTTGCTGCAACCCCTAGTGGGTCCAGGAGGAAATGTTGTTCCATCTTCGCTTGGGATAGGCGCAGCGGTTCCAGTGACCGAGCTCTTCTGGCTAGCCATGCTAGCGTTCCCCTTGCCGCGCTGGGGTCTGTTTGTTACCGCAATCTGTGAGGTATCTGTATTCAGAGATGCCCCCCATCAGCCGTTTTTGGAGGCATCACTTGTGGAATGGAGGGGCGAGATGGCCGCAGGAAGAATGCACCAGTCAGCTGGCAGTTTGTCCCCCCGATTGCACTGAGACTGAACCTGGTCAACAAAAGCCAGTAAGAAGACAAACAGCTGCCACAATTTTTGCTGGGAATTGCCAGAGTCTTTGAAGCCACCTCTCCAAGTTGAAACAAGGTAAAGTGATTAAGTAGCTATAGTAACTCTTACTAAGCAGTCCCCGCTGTTTGCCAAGCCCAAAAGACTGTCTGAGCTGCAGTGAATGCTGCTGAAGTCGGAGTCATAACTCTGGAAAGAACGGCCACAGGCACCTAAGTCTCTCGACTCTGCCTCCATACCAAAAAGGAGAAAGAAACTAACTCCTGCCGCACCAGCTCGTGCTGTTACGTCCAGCTGCAGGGAATCTCCGGGACCGCCCAGCCCGCCACCACCGAGGAAGCCAGGTGAGCCAAACGAGCATCTCCAGCTTCACACAGCGTCGACACGTCGGCGGGAAGGCTGACAGCGGCAACACCACAGTGTTGTACATGTATTATATTGCATTTTCAATGCTTGTTTATAGTTTCACATTGTTTATGTTCCGTTTTGCATATGCCCCTCTTTATTGGTTGTACCCCTCATTGTGATGTAATATGTAGAACGTTGTACTACGTCCTCGGACCCTCCTCCACCGCCTGGAAGAACACCTAGTGGCCTTCCGCCATCGGAAACCCACCCACTCCATCAGACCATGCCCGAAACCTCGGCATCATCCTAGACTCCTCCCACACCATGACCTGCCAGATCAACACCGTCACCTCCACCTGCTTCAACTCCCGCCACATCCTCCGTAAGACCTTCAAGTGGATCCCCCCCGAATGCAGAAAGACCGTCACCCACGCACTCATAACTAGCAGACTGGACTACGGCAACGCCCTCTACGCCGGAATCAACAGAACCCTGCTACACAAGCTTCAAACCATCCAGAACACCGCAGCCAGACTTGTCCTCAGAACCCCACGACACGTGCACATGACCCAGCACCTACGAGACCTCTACTGGCTCCCCGTCGAGAAGAGAGTAACCTTCAAGCTACTCAGCCACGCCTACAAATCCCTCCACAACATCGGACCCAATACCTCAACGAGAGAGTCTCCTTCCACGTACCCAAAAAGAACCTCTGCTCCGCCGACCTCGCCCTGGCAGAGACCCCAAACATCCGCAGAACCAGAGCAGGCGGAAGAGCCTTCTACATCACAGCAAAGACCTGGAACGAGCTCCCAGTCAACATCAGACGCTCTCCCACTGTGCACATCTTCAGGAAGAGCCTCAAGACCTGGCTCTTCAACAGA
Source organism: Calotriton arnoldi (assembly GCA_963921515.1). Classification (NCBI taxonomy): domain Eukaryota; kingdom Metazoa; phylum Chordata; class Amphibia; order Caudata; family Salamandridae; genus Calotriton; species Calotriton arnoldi. The sequence continues at coordinate 1,693,752 of CAWUFW010000116.1, forward strand.
TCCGGAGCTGCACCCCATCCCCCCACCGCACCGCGCCCTGAGACCCTCACGGGCAGTAGCGGTCGGTGGTGGGAGTGCCGCCGGGCGCTGACGTGGGGCGGGGGAGGGGCAGGGTGGGGGGTAGTAAACTACGGATTACGGGCGATTACAGGTAAGTACACATATAAATAAATAAAACGATTTTCGTTTCTCGCGCTGCATCGGCAAATGTGATGCAGCGCGAGAAACGAAATTTCTCCCCCATCCTGCCCCTCCCCCGCCCCACGTCAGCACCCGGCGGCACTCCCACCACCGACCGCTACTGCTCACGGGTGAGTAGCGCGCTTTATAAAACCCTGATTGATTGACTGATTGATTGATTTATATGACGTATTGGAATTTTCTTGAGCTTTTGCTGATCGCTCTTCGTTCTGACTACTGCGTGTCCTGCATCCACCTGGGTGTGGACTTTAAGATGTTACTTGGAAATAAACATCTTTTTCCACCTCGTGACTCCTGTCATAACAATTTGGCGACAATATTTTTGGAAAGGAGTTTGGCCTACCGCTGCGTGTGTGCGTTTTTCTTCATGCACTCTTCAAAATACAGAAAACATGACGAATTCTTGTAACCCGTTTTCTGTGAAATCTACTTAAAAATAGGTACTGTCTACTTATTATTGATTGTTAAATTTATTTAACGGTTACCTTTTTAGTTTGACCGTTACTGTCACGCGTTGGCCGTTGCTCTTAGTTCGTTGCTCCTGGCAGTTGCTGTGTGACGTGTGCGTTCTGCGCACATGCGAGGATTGAATAAATGTTCCTCTGAGGAGACCGTAGGAACGTAGCACGTACACTACGTCACAACGTGCAGCCATATTTAATATCCTAAATAAAACCTGAGGCAGCTGTTTTGAATGCGTGCAACGATAACCTCGTAAGATCACAGTTTCTTGCTGTGAAGTGAGTTATGATTTCTCAGTGCTGAGAATTTATAATACGCATACCTTTCTGTCTCTAGAGTGTTTATCAGGACAAATGTGCCGGTAAGGAAACTTTTACTTGAAGTAAACGCTTACCATTTTGCAAGTACTTTTCTCTGATGAGTCATATTTTAAACCAACCTTAATACAACTTTAAACTTGTTTTGGAGAAACTATTTGAATGTTTAAAGTTGAGGTGGAGGATAAAGCGCAAGTAGTTAAAAAGGAAATGGCACAGAGCAATAATATATGTGTTCCAGCGTATTTTTTAAGCGAACCTGGTAAGCTACCTATGTGTTGGAAGAATTGACATAGAGCCTTTAAAAACTATTTGGTTGCAATAGACACAAAGGCATATGATGCTGAAAGAAAAAAGCCCTTATGTTTGGCTTACTTGGAAATGCAGGTCAGGAAATGTTCGACAGTATACCAGAGTACGAGAATGAACCAGGGCAGTTCATACCACTGGATGAGTATCAGGAATCAGTCAAACGCATGCAAAAACTATTTTCTGAGGAGCCTTATATTATGGTTGGCAGGCACAAGTTTGCAATGCGTAAGCAAGCTGAAACTGAAACTGTTGAAGAGTACATCGCTGCGTTAAGGGTTCTTGCGATGAACTGAATTCAGAGAAATGGTTGATACTTACATTAGAGACCAGTTTGTATTCCATTGTTATTCTAAAAAGATATAGGAAAGACTTTTAGGATGCCGTAATCTAAGTCTACAGGAAGTAATAGACATTGCCAAAGGAGTTGAATGTTCAATGATTTCTTCTAAAGTATTGTCTAATGAGTTTTCAAGTGCTACTAATGTTTTTGCCTTGCAGGAAAATAAAATATATGATACAAGGAGTGAAAAGAGAAGTAAAAGAAGGGTAAATGAAGGTAAAACTTGTGTTTGTTATAGATGTGGTTCAAGAAATCATTTGGCAGATTTTCAAGGATGCCCTGCTGTTGGCAAAAGGTGCATTAAATGTAAGAAGATGGGGCATTTCGCGACTTCGTGCAAAAATACGAAAAGTAATGCAAATAACAAGGTGAAAATAAATAGTATAGAAGAATTTGATGAAGAGGTATGTTCTAACATTGTTTTAACAGTTGATGTGCCTGATGGGAAAATTGTTGCACCATTAGGTAATGTGCATATCGGAGAAGTAGAGTTACAAGTAATGGCTGACTCTGGGTCACCAATAACTATAATTGCAGATACCACATTTGACAAATACTGGAGAGATTCTAAATTGCAGGTAACTGATGTCAATCCAAAGGCATTTTGGTGACTTTGAAATAGAGATGGTTGGGTTTTTTGAGGATTATTTGGAGTTCAAAGAGAGAGTGATTAAAACTAAGATTTATGTAGGTGAAAAAGGTCATTACATAGTTGGTTGGAAGGACTTGGCCAAATTAGGAGTCATTTTAAAACCTGGAGCAGCTGAACCAATTGTTCTTGATGAAAATTTTACTGGAAACATGCTTATTTCCAATGTGAATGTTGATTTATAATCTGTTCTTCAAAAAAATAGTGAGGTATTTGCAGATCATATTGGATGTGTAAAGGGTTTTGAACATGAAATAAAGCTTAAAAAAGGAGCCATACCTGTTGCACAAAAGATAAGATCAGTACCACTCTCTGTAAGAAGTGAGTTGAAAGAATTATGAAGTAGACTCTGTGAGGATAATGTCATAGAACCTACAGATTCTTCAGAATGGGTTTCGGCTATCTTTGTCGCAAAAAAAAAAATGGCAAGGTCTCAAGTCAGCATACCACCAGATAAATTTAAGTGAGGAATCTAAAGATTTAACTACTTTTATTACACCTTATGGCGCATTCAGATATGTAAGATTACCCTTTGGCCTAGCCTCTTCAGCTAGCGTTTTCCAAAAGATGATGGATATTTTATTTAAGAATGTAGATGGAGGGGAGGCGAAACAAGATGGCCGCCACCTGAGGAGCTCCGTGACGACGAGCTACGCTCGTGATCAAAGGGAGCCTTTTTCTACAGCGTTTTTCACGAAAATTTTATTTTTGTGCATCGGAAGGGCAAAGACTAAGGAGGCAAGTTTTTAGACCAAAACGGTCTATTTGACACTCTTTTTCTCTGGCTCTCTATTTTGCCTCAGTGCTTCCCCACAATGCAGCCGCCATTTTGTCCATCTCTAATGTCGGACTTTCTATCATTTTCTTCACCCTGCTAATTCAGTCCACTAATGGCCTACACTCTGGTTTGCCTAACTGCAGTAAAGGATTTACATACTGTAACTGCGTTATTCCTACTTCCACTTTTATTCGGCTCCAGGATACCTCTTCAACATATTTATTGAACTACTTACTGGTATGCAATTTTGTTGGTTACATATAGATTTCTGCTTTACGTGAGGTTTGCGCAGCCTTTTCTCTTCACAAACGCGCACTGGCTCTGACGCTGCTGTACAACGCCTTCATGGTTTCGTACTGCTTCTGGTCTGAGGTCCACTTCCTCATAATAATTTTGATTTAAACAACAGGGCTTCTGCTGCTTCTCTCGTCTCATTGTCTGCATTTTAGTCACCATTGGAGTTTTCTTCCTGCTTTTGGTGTTTTCATCCGGCTACGTTGTTCATCATGGATTCTTCACACTCGAATAAGCCCCATGGGTCCACCGGGGCCACTTGCGGTGGTCGTAAGGAGTCAACTGTTAGCACCAGCAAGCGTCCCAAGAAAGACCCATCTTCTCCATCAAAATCTCCGCTTCCTCTCACGCTGGAGGACATAATGGATGAACTGCGTCTTATTCGACCTTTCATGTCGGATACCACCGCCACTCTTCAAAGAATTGAAGAGAAATGGACTGGCCTGGATTCAAGACTTTCAGATGTTGAACAGAAAGTAAGTGATGCACAGGATGTCGTTGCCAGAGTTGAGAGTCTTACCAAAGAAGTTACTCAACTTAAGAAGACTACAGAGGATTTGGAAAACCGCAATAGGCGCAACAAACTACGCATTTACGGAATTCCGGAAGGTTCTGAGGGCTCGGACATGATATCTTTTTTGAAAACCCAAGTCCTGCAGATCGTTGGCCTCCCCAAACCCATTGACTTTAACATTCAAAGAGCCCACAGATTAGGACCTCAAAATGCCTCTTCCTCAACTAAACCAAGAGGTATTATCGCCTATTTTCTTCTATATTCTGATCTCATGGCTATTCTTGGCGCTGCCAAACAACACAAGCAGATGCTTTGGTCCGGTCATAAAGTTTTCTTCAGCCAAGATGTCTCCAGGCCAACCGCCAACCGGCGAAAGGAGTTTCTCGACCTCAGACCAGCATTGAGATCTATGAATGCACGCTACGGTCTTATTCACCCCTGCTTTTTCAAAGTGACTTATAAAGACAGAACTCTCTCCTTTGAAGACCCGCCGACCTTCGGAAATTCATCCATACTCATAAAGGAGAACTTATGGAATTGAGCAAACCTTAACTGATATGTTATTTGTTCTATTTTAAGCTCATTAGGTCTTCAATATGTTGGCTGTATAAGTTAATTGTTTTTCATTTCGTTCCCTCCCATGTTTCTTAGGTCTTCCTTGTGTAGTATTGCTGCCGATGTCCATACCCACGTTACGCTCACGTTTGTAATGTTTGCTTCATTCCGCTGTAATTTTATCCTACTGTCTGGTAAGTTCCCTTCCTTTTTGTAATATCTGTCCACTATTTTTGTCTACGGACTTTATTTTTGTCCTTCCTCCCTAATATATTACGATAGACTTGTTTCTCCTCGTTGTTACCCTTTCGGAGTGGCTGTCATGTTCTTCGCCGCCCCCCCTCCCACCTTAATGTTCTTCCTATGGTTGTACTTTATGACTAAAGCCACTTGGCTTTCTGTCATCTTCTTTCTTATAACTCTTATTGGGCGATTACGCTCTCTCTTTCTCTTCTTCTCTCCTTTCTCTCACCTCTTTTCTCTTTTCTTCTCTTCCTCATGTAGATTCTTCTCTGTACTTATTCTGCCTATACTTTTACACTTTTCTCTTGTATTAATTAACTGCTCTCTTTTTGCTTATCATTAATGATATATAAAGCTATATTCTCTAATCTCCTTTCTTCTGGTCCCTCCAACTTAAATATATTCTATGGGCATATCTCGGTCTTCCTTTTCCTTCATTTTCTCTTCACTTTCTCTCATATTGGCTCATTTCTCTTTTTTGTGGTCTTTCTTATTTTCCTCACTATTCATTTTCTAAGTTTTATATCTCACTTTAGTTTACTTTTACCTAAATTTTACTGATGAAAAGTCTACGCATCATTTCATGGAATGTTAAAGGTATTCGTAACCCGGTCAAGAAACAACGGGTATTGTCTCACCTTGCTAGATTGAAATGTCATGTTGCACTACTACAAGAATCGCATCTTAAGTCACAAGACTTGCCTTCATTACGTAAACAATGGGTGGGTGAGATTTTTTGCTCTCCGGCCGTAAACAACAAAAACGGAGTTGTTATTTTATTTCATAAGTCATTGAATGTTCTCTTGCAAAATGAATTTAAAGACAACAACGGTAGATGGCTTTTTTAAACACTGTAATTAATAATACCCAATTTTCTTTTTGTAACGTATATGGCCCTAATGGTATTGATCCATCCTTTTGGCATGAGTTCTCTACTCTTCTCTCCTCCCATGCTGATGAGAATCTGATAGTAGGTGGTGACTGTAATCAACTTATGGACCCCTTCCTGGATAGGAAGTCCCAAACCAAGTACGTCCCCAATAAGATGCAAAAACGTTTCATAAGGTTATCACCTCCAGAGGACTTGTTGATGCATGGAGAACAAATCACCCTGATGTTTTAGAATTTTCCTTTTTTCCCCAGTACACAGATCTCACTCCCGCATAGATTATATTTTTCTCACACAACCAATTTTACAATTCATGACCAATGTAGAAATTGGCTCCATTCTCATTTCTGACCATGCCCCCGTTATCTTAGACATGGACTATCCTTCGCCTGCACCTATATCTCGGCGTTGGCGTTTCAACAACTCCCTTCTCCTGGACTCCCAATTTACAGAACAATTCATACTGTTTGCCAATGAATTTTTCAGAACAATCTCTCCTCTGTCCCCCAATATCATTTCATTTGGGATGCCTTTAAAGCGGCTGCTAGGGGTTTTATAATAGACTATGTGTCACGTAAGAAAAAGAAAGCTTTCTTAGACTCATCATCTATCCTGAAACAGATTAAAACTTTAGAGCATAAGTATTTTACCACCAATTGCCCTGACACGTTGTCTAGCCTCATTAAGGCAAAAATGCAATATAATAAACATTCTTGGGACTCCGCTTGTAATAACCTCCTCAGATTCAATGCGAAAATGTATGGGGGTCGAAATAAGGCTGGCAGATCTTTAGCCAACTATCTTAAAATCAAAAAACAAAAATCTAAAATTGTTGCTATCACGGATAACTCTGGAATTCGGCATACTTCTGATGCTAAGATCCTAGACTGCTTTACTGATTTTTATACTACCCTTTATACCCCGGAATCCTCCCCTTCCCCCGAACAAATTGACTCCTTTTTCAAAATATCCCTAAACCCCCAGAGAGCAACATTGATCTCTCATCGTTGAATGTTCCCATTTCAGAACAAGAGATCATTGAAGCAATCACTCTTTTACCCAAAGACAAGACACCTGGCCCTGATGGTTTTACTGTTCGGTTTTTCTCCACTTTAAGTCATTTCTGGTCCCTCAGCTCTTCTCCTTAATCAACCACTTTCATACTATTGGCGCATCACAAGGCTCTTTTACTCAGGCAATGCTTTGTCTAATACCCAAAAAGATAAGGACCCTTCCTTCTGTAAAAATTATAGGCCCATTTCTTTGATCAATACAGACTGTAAGTTCTTTGCCAAACTACTCGCCCTTCGTATTAATAAAGTAATCCCGGACCTTGTTAATATTTACCAATCTGGTTTCGTCAAAGGACGCTCTATCACAGACAACTCACGTACCTTTCTTAACATTATTCACTTGGCTTCTAAAATTGATTCACCTTTAGCTGCTATCACTCTCGATGCTGAAAAAGCGTTTGATAGGGTTAATTGGGAATTTATGTTTGGTGCATTGAAGTGGCATGGTTTTAGCCCTCCTATCATTAAATATATCCAGCTGTTATATTCTTCTCCCACTACTTCTGTTTGGGTTAATGGTAGTCAATCTCGTTATTTCCCCTCCGAAGGGGGACTAGACAGGAGTGTCCCCTTTCCGCTCTCTTATTCATTCTTGCCTTAGAACCCTTTTTAGAAAAAATTAGACGCTCTCCACATTATATGGGTTTTCATTTCAATAAAACGAATATTAAATTTACTGCATATGCTGATGATATTTTATTATATATTTCTAATCCGTCTACCTCATTACCGGCTTTCTTCTCCTTACTACAAGAATACTCTATTGTCTCTGGCTATAAATTGAACATAGATAAATCGGAAATCTTGCCCTTAAATAAGTTCTGCCTCCCTTCTATGTTTCAGGGTACCGGTTTTGAATGGAACTCCAAACATATCAAATGCCTAGGCATTCTTTACGCCAATACTATTCGGGAAATTATTAAAATTAACCTTGCTGACATACTTAAAAAATGATCCGCTCTGATTGATGGTTGGTCTCCTCTCTTTCTCTCTTGGTGGGGTCGATTAGCTACAATTAAAATGATGCTCCTTCCAATTATTAATTTTTATCTTTCTATGCTTCCTGTTTCTCTTCCTAGCTCTTTCTTTAGTACCATTAATAGTTCCTTATCCAAATTTCTCTGGAATAATCGCAAGCCTAGGATTTCACTTGCCCATCTTCAACTGTCCAAGGATTTGGGCGGTGTACGTTTCCCTAATCTTAAACGCTATCACTCCGCTTTTATTTTGAAACAGATATGGCCTTTCTTATCCGACTCCACTGACTCTACTTTAACAGCGTGGAGCTCATTGGAACAAGCCCAATACTCTCCTTTCTCCTTTATTTCAGCTACTCGCCTCTCTCAACCTCCGAAGCGTTTCTCTTCTCCTATTTTTGTTCACTCCAAGGCACTTGCTACTTCTTTGCTTAATACCCACCTTTCTTCTACAGATGTTGCCTCACGTACTCCAATTTGGTATAATAAACATTTAAAGATTCACAATAGAGCCTTATTTTGGAAAGAGTGGATTGACAAAGGTATTATCACACCTGCTCAGCTTATGAAGGATGGGTCCTTTATGGACTTTTCGGAGATTCAAAAATCTTATTGTATATCGTCTTCACACGCTCCACATTATCCCATGTTGAAGGAATCTCTCACTCGTCTTCCCCTCCAGATGACCCCAAGCGTCACTTTCGATCAAATCCCCTTACCTCCTATTGATTTCTCTACTCAATTCAAAGCTGCTGCTATATATAAAATTTTATCTCATCCCACTAGGGTTAGAATTAAATCTAGTCTGGAGCTCATATGGGAAAAAGACTTAGCCTTAGATCTCTCCTTTCAAACATGGGACTCCCTTTGGTCAAAAATTCATACTTCCTCACGCTCTGCCAGCACAACACAGACTTTATATTATTTTTATAACAGACTTTTTTTCACTCCTACCGATTTGTATAGATTTAAACTACTTAACTCCCCAAAGTGTTGGTCCTGTCCCCACGAATAGAGTGATTTTTTACACATGTTTTTCCACTGTCCTTTTGTTAACTCTTTTTGGTCTCGCATTTGGTTGAAATTGAATGAAATCTTATCTACAAATGTCCCCTTCGATATCAAACATGTTTTTTTAGGCAGCTGTTCGTCGGTTTGGACAACTCATAGTAATGTGGGTAAATTTATTGATTTGTTTATAGCCATTTCTTTTCAGATTATAACTACCAATTGGAAGGATACTTCAAAAATTTCGTTTCAAGCCTGGTGGAATTTACTCTGTCACCATCATAGACTGGACCGAGCTTATGCTACTTCCACAGCTTTGTTGATCAAAAAGGACTTGCTGTGGTTACCACTAACTTCTTTTCTTTCCAGGTTGATTACTTGATTTTGTTATACAAAAAATACTCATTTCATGTTTAACCTATTTTACAGTTTGAATCTTCTCTATCTTCTGTCTTATTCTTTATCTCTTTGCATACTCCCTTTAATGGACCTACACACCCATCTCTGTCCCCCTTTTCCCCTCTTCTTCCTCTTTCTCTCCTCTCTCTTTCTTTTCTCTTTTCCTCTCTCTTCTTCTTTTAAAAATCATTAAAATGCATTTGGTCTTTGTACAGGTTTTATTCTTAGAGGATGTTGTTTTCTTTTTATTCCTTAATTATTCATCCTATTGATATATGACTTTGTACTGATGTTTTACTTTGTTTATTACTTCAATAAAGCATTCTAAACTCAAAAAAAAGAATGTAGATGGAGTAGAGAAATTTCAGGATGACATTTTAATACATGCAAAGAATGAAAATGAACATAATGAGAAACTTAATACTGTATGATCTATCTTAAAAGAGAGAGGTATGACAGTATCTAAGGATAAGTGTAAATTCTTACAGACAAGTATAGAATATTTAGGACATCTACTTACTTAGAAGGGAATCAAACCAAAAAGTGACTTGGAGAAAGCCATAAGAGATACAACCAGACCATACGACAAAGAAACACTTAAGTCATTTATGGGTCTCAGTGAGTACTACTCACAAATTATTTCTGGATATGCAGACAAAGTAGAATCTTTGCGAAAACTTTTAAGAAAGGGAGTTAAATATGAATGGACAAAAGAACAAGATATTGCATTTGAGGAGGTTAAAAAAGCTGTAGTAGAGGTGCCCACCTTACAACCATATGATGCTACAAGACGAAATATTGTAACTGTGGACGCAAGTGGCTTAGGAATCGGGGCAGTTTTTAGTAAAATAAAATGAGATGATGACTTCACTGTCGCATTCATTTCAAGGAGATTAAAGAGTGCAGAAAGATTTTATAGCACTATTGAACGTGAAACCTTAGCATGTCTGGGCTGTTGAAAAGTTGAAAATGTATTTATGGGGAAAGAAATTTGAACTAGTAATTGATCACAAACCTTTAATATATATGATGAATGGATGTGGAAAAGGGAAATGGAAAGGCTTCATCTAGAATGCTCAGACTTCTTCCAAAATTACAAGAATTTAATTTTATTATCAGATACTTACCAGGAGGATTGAACAGCAGAGCAGACTTTTTGTCTAGACAACCTAATGCAGAAGATGAAGATGAATGTATGGAGGATACTGAGTGTGTGGTAGCTCACATAGATGCCATTGAGATGTGTGATGGTGCCATAACAGATTCTGAAAGGAGAGATTGTCTAAGTAAAGACCAAATCTTACTTAAAGTTAAAGAGTACGTAACAGGAAATTGACCGCCACAAAGAAATTTCACACAAGAGCTAAAATGTTATCTGCAAGATGCTGATGAGCTAACTGTTGAAAATGATTTGATAATGAGACATGACCTATTTATTCCACCATTTTGTTTAAGAAGCAAATTAATATCTTTAGCGCATAAGGGACATCCTGGTTCGAGTGCAACAAAAAAACTCTTGAAACAGTATTACTGGGTGGCCTGGAATGAATGCTAAAGTAAATATGCATGTTGATGTTTGCAAGGAATGCTTATGTGCGGACAAACGTTGGAAAGCCAGGAAAAATGAAATGCATTTTGTAGAAATACCTGATGGACCTTGGGTTAAGGTAGCTATTGATTTTTCTGGCCCATTTTCTATACTTTTAACTTTATTTTTCATTTTGCAATAATGAAAACTTAGCATAAACAATACAGCATATAGGGTCGCGACATCTTTTTAGTAGTTGATACTTGGCACAGATTGCAGCGTTTAAGGAGAACAAACACATCAGGGGTACATAATCAGCCTTGTAAATAATACAGTGAGAAACAGGACCTAGGGTACTCCAAACACATATAGTCAATACACTTATAGCATTAACTCTCCCGGCCTCCATTATCAAGTTGGTCTTCCTCATCCAACCCGCTCTCCCCGCTCTCCAGAGTGCTGTGAGCGGAGTCACCCCCCTCTGTTAACCCTGAGTTACACAGTTCTCACCATTCCGTCAGATCTGCTTGCAACTTGTCGTCCCTGCGTGTAAGTTTCATATGTGTCTCTTCGGCGAGAGACCATTCGCGCACATCCTTGAGCCAGGCCGGCAACTCTGGACCTCTCTGCCCCATCCCTGTTATGGCCACCCTACGTCTAGCTAACACTAGCATTAATTGTAGAAAGGCCCGTTTTCTATACTTGACACTAGTTGTAGATTTTTGGTAGTTTTGACAGATTATTATTCTAAATGGGTACATTATGCTTTCTTACCAAACATTACGACTGATGTTATTATCGAATTTCTCAAAAATATATTTTCTATTGAAGGACAACCTAAAGGCATTGTATCTGATAACGGGACACAACTTGTATCAGAAAAAATGACAGAATTTTTAAAAGGTTTAGGCATAAAACAAGAGAAGACTCATTTATATAGTCCTTCTTCAAATGGACAGGTTGAGCGTACTAACGGGTTTTTAAAAGAAGGGGTGCAGTTAGCTGTAGCATCTCATTTACCTGTTAGAGAATATTTACGAGAACAAGCTATAACAGAACTGTTAATGAGGTTACTAAACAAAGTCCTTTTTTACTAATGCGTGGAAGAGAGTGCAATACCATACTTACTCCTAAATTTGATTATTTGTACAAGGAGTGCACAAAGTGTAACATAATTGATGATAAACAGGTAAATGTGAAAGAAATGATAATTATACTCAACAAAAGATGACTAAAAACGCCATGATGTAAGCAATAAGTCTACTGTCAAAGAGATTGTAAAAGATGATTGGGTTATTGTTAAAAAAAACACTAAAGTGCTCAAAGGTGAATCTAAATTTACAAAACCTTACAAGGTCTTGAACTCTTCCAAAAGTTCTGTTTTCTTAGGAAGTAAGGGTTGGTGGAGTAAAAGTGACATGATTAAACTTAAACCTGGTCAAGAAGAAATTATAATGTCACATAAGAAACATGTTTTTGACAATGATGATCAAGATGTTGGAGGACTATATGGAGAGAAGTGTGTTGGAGATATGGGTGATTCTATCTCACATGAGAATGAGGAAAATTATACCAATTTTACTCAACTAAATACTGAGTTCACTAATCCCAGTAACGGATTTTGTGTTTGCATGGAAACCAACAATTTTGATTTGTCAGATGCTAATCCTAGTCTTTTATCTGATGAAGAAGATTCGCTTATGTTGAATAATAATAAACAAACCAAAACTAGTGGTACTGATGGTGTACATTCAGATGAACAAAGAGCTTCTTGTAGAAATGTAGGAATGCCAAAACATTTTAAAGATTTTATTATGTTTTAATTTTGTTTTAGTTTTGCAAAGGAGGGAGATGTATTATATTGCATTTTCAATGCCTGTTTATAGTTTCACATTGTTTATGTTCCGTTTTGCATATGCCCCTCTTTATTGGTTGTACCCCTCATTGTGATGTAATATGTAGAAAGTTGTACTACTATTTATATGACGTATTGGAATGTTCTTGAGCTTTTGCTGATCGTTCTTTGTCCTGACTACAGCGCGTCCTGCATCCACCTGTGTGTGGGCCTGAAGATGTTACTTGGAAATAAACATCTTTTTTCCACCTCGTGACTCCTGTCATAGCACACAGCAAGCCACGGTTCGAATCTGCTCTGTATCCCCGCCCATTAGCAATGCCACCCCCAATTGGGGTCACTCAGGCCAAGGCCGCAGCCGAATCCGCAGCCGGGTCCACAAGCCTGGTAAGCAAGCTACGGCCTGGTCAGCCCATTAGACGCTGGGGCTCAAAGTTCTCGGCTAGAGGACCCCAGAGGAGAGCTCCGGCACACAGCTATTGCCGCGCCGCCATCTTCCTTATATTGGCTTTGTAAATGCAAAATTGCATCACAAGCATTAGCAAAGTACGTGCCTATTGGCTTCCATAGGTAGCATAACTGTACACACACTGGGCAAAGCTACTAGCGGCAGGGTAAAGAGAGAGAGGGGCAGGAAGAGGGGAGCGAGAGATAGAGAAAGAGAGAGAGAGAGAAAAAGAGACACTGAACCAAACCAGTGCTCGGTGTTGGACACACGTTGGGGGTGGTGGGGGACGAGGGGAAGAGAGGAGGCAAGGGCATGGAGATCCTGGAGTAACTGAGAAAACCGTTGGGGAGGTGGGGAGGGAAGGGAAGACGGTGGGTTAAAAATGATATATATATATATATAGAGAGAGAGAGAAGAGGCACACCAAAAAGCCAAAAGAAATATAATTCCCTGACAACACAATCAAGTAATCAAAAAGCAGGGTGGGACCTAAATGTCCTGGGGTGGGACAAATACAAGAATTGGGAAGAAAACCACTGAATGCAGGAGAAAGGAATTGAAATAGGCAAGAACATCATCCAATCATGAGCAACGGGCTGACCAAAAGCCCACTGTATGTATGTGTTAAAGTCCTGAATATACTACTGACTGCAACAAACTGCTTTCTTTAGCAAGACTGCAAACATCCTCCCAGACTATTACAAATTTCCATTCTGGACAAATGCTGTCCTAAAATGTAACATAACAAGACTTCTCTCCTTGGCCATTGTCATGGTGTCATATTGTTATTTCTTGGCCATAGCACGTATCCACTCCATATACCGCCCTCTTATATGCTACAATGTCCTGCACAAACTCCAAACGTGTCATGCCTTCTTTTCCGCTTCCATGCCTCCATGTTCGCTCGATAGCATGTGTGTGATCCTCCACACCCTCCCTCGTGTTATCATGTTATTCTCGCTCATAAGAGCGTGTTCCATTGCTAGATACTATAAGGCCTCAAAAGGAGGGGTTCTCCAATCTTGTACATCTCCACCCACTTCATGGCGCTGTACAGACGGCGGTGAAGTGAGACGTGTTTTGAAAGCACATGTCAATCACCACATAGAAAACCTTTTTTAGACGGAATGTGGGAAAGGCACGGGGGAGGTCACGGTGAGTTTGTCAGAAGATGTGTGCTTTTCATGTATGGGAGTAAAAAGGTGAGGCAATAGCAGATTAGGCATTAGCGGCAGTCCCACGGGGGCGCCAAGGCGTCGACCGCTGCGACTAATGCTTGGCATAGTATAGCTTTTATATTAAAACAAATGATATCACAGTTCGTTGGTTTGCATGTAAAAGCTGTAATATCACCCTGCCAGCAGACGAGGGCTCCACTACCTGTTCTGCGCATGTGTCAGGCAGGAGTTGTTACAGCCCAGCCTCACACCAGGCGCGCAACACCCATTGGGCTCACCGGGCTTCACCCCCCCCCCCTCGTCTTCTACAGCCCGGGCTAAGATGACACGCACTGAAATAATGAAAGAAGGCTGCGCATCGGATGAATACTAAGCATCCGAGAATGTGATTTTTATGACCCCGTTTGAGAGGCCCAGCAGCCCGAGCCAGCCAGCCTCTGAACGGTTTCAGTGAACCTCCCTACCCCCACCTCTTGTTTTCTCTTAGACTGGTGTCACCGAGGTGATATCCTTGCCTGAAGGCAGGGATTTCACCTAAGCACTTGATGTGTTGTGAGCATGGGGTGGGAGTGGGAAGATGTGCACAGCAGAGGGAAAGGGATGGCCAGTGCAGGTGACGCTTTTCCTTTGTAAAGGAATTTTTGCTGGCGTCATAGCCCAGGGTGTGCTGTCTGTGCACTTGTATGGATGTGTATTCCATACAAGTGCACAGACAGCAAACCCTGGGCTATGATGCCAGCAGGAATTACTTTACAAAGGAAAAGCGTCACCTGCACTGCCATCCCTTTCCCCCTGCTGTCTGTGCACTTGTATGGAATTCACATTCACGGCACTGCTCACCAGATAAATGGTGAACAGGGCCATGGATCTGTCTCTTTTTGCATCCAAGGGCACCAACGAAGAAGCAGAGGAGGCCCACGCTAGGAGAAACCAGGAGACATTTGACCCACATCTATCTACACAGTGAGACCTTCGGGAGGGGCTGGATGCCAGGACGACAGTGCTGCTGATCAGCCCGACTCCACAGAATAGTATCAGAAGAGCAGGCAGCAGTTTTTAAGTAAGTTCCAGTAACTTTAATGCATTCCACAGCATCAGCATTACCTACTGGCTGCATATCTAGGTTACTCTAAATGAACAGTGTTCTTGACTTACATACATGGAAACGTCAAGGAGGACAGTCCCCTCCGAATATGCAAATGTAGTGTAAGCTTGTAGTGTTCAGCTTTTGGGGTGTCAGGGGGTAACTTTAGGGTTCAAGGTGGGTGTGGGTTTTAGGGTGCCAGGGAGTAATTTTAGGGTTCAGGGTGGGTTAGGGATTGGGGTGCCAGGGGGTAATTTTAGGGTTCTGGGTGGGTATGGGTTTTGGGGTGCCAGGGGGTAAATTTAGGGTTTGGGCAGGTATGGGTTTTTGTGTGCAGGGGGTACTTTTAGGGTTCAGGGTGGGTATGGGTTTTGGGGTGCCAGGGGGATAATTTTAGGGTTCAGGGCGGGTATGGGTATTTTAGGCTTCAGGGTGGGTATGGGTTTTGGGGTGCCAGGGGTAATTTTAGGGTTCAGGGTGGGTATGGGTTTTGGGGTGCCAGGGGTAATTTTAGGGTTCGGGTGGGTATGGGTTTTGGGATGCCAGGGGTAATTTTAGGGTTCAGGGTGGGTATGGGTTTTGGGGTGCCAGGGGTAATTTTAGGGTTCAGGGTGGGTATGGGTTTTGGGGTGCCAGGGGTAATTTTAGGGTTCAGGGTGGATATGGGTTTTGGGGTGCCAGGGGTAATTTTAGGGTTCGGGGTGGGTATGGGTTTTGGGGTGCCAGGGGTAATTTTAGGGTTCAGGGTGGGTATGGGTTTTGGGGTGCCAGGGGGTAATTTTAGGGTTCAGGGTGGTAATGGGTTTTGGGGCGCCAGGGGGATAATTTTAGGGTTCAGGGCGGGTATGGGTTTTAGGGTGCGAGGGGGGGAAATTTTAGGGTTCAGGGCGGGTGTGGGTTTTGGGGTGCCAGGGGGGCAATTTTAGGGTTCAAGGTGGGTATGGGTTTTAGGGTGCCAGGGGTAATATTAGGATTCAGCGTGGGTATGGGTTTTGGGGGGCAAGGGTGTAATTTTAGGGATTAGTGCGGGTATGGGTTTTGAGGTTCCAGGGGGGTAACTTTAGGGTTCAGGGTGGTAATGGGTTTTGGGGTGCCAACATTAACCGATCCTGATTGTCTGCCATTGTAGCCCGCCCCTATTGATTAACATTAACCACACCCCTTCATTTGCCATGTTAGCCCCCCCCTGAAATTAAGACCTAGTTGCGCCCCTGCCTAACACATACACAAAACATACCTGACTTGCTGCACTAGCATCGCAGTGCAGCATGTCTGTTAACGGAGCTTCAGGGCTTGTAAATTACCCACCCTCTTGTCCCATCAGAAGATGGAATTGAGAAAAAAGGTCTACCTCAGTACCTTAAACCCTATTCCAGTTTCTGATTGGGTAGAAGCTCGTGGGTCTGCCTCTGGCTGCGGCAGAGAGACGGGGGAATTGAATATCATGGGCTGTTTCAGGTAAGTTTTTGTGAATAAAAGTCCAAGTATGTGTGCTGGAGATTGCATGTGTATGTATGTGTGAATGTCCTTGTGCGTGCCTGCAACTGAGTATGTATGCATGTCTGCTTGCGTGCGATGTGAAAGTCTGGCCCGGGGGTTGGCAAGGCCCGAGGCAGAGTGCTGAATAATTGTTTTGGGCCTCACTACTTCCATAATGCAGCAGCCGCCACTGAGATTAGGATAGATACCCATTGGAAGACCAGCGTAAAGATCAAACCATGGGAATAGCAGAGGGAAGAGGGCGGGAAGCCATTACTTGAGTGCAGGTGCAGACCTCAATGTCAGCTCTCGAATGTGAGAAGAACAGTGAAAGGAACTACGGCCCCAGTTCATGAAGCCGTTTCTGTGAGTAGTTGTGTCTTACTCCTGACTTAAGAGTGATTTACTTCTGAATTTCCAGGAGTATGATATCAGACAATGTATTGAACATGGTTGGAGGGGGGGGCAGCTGGCAGAGTTCCATGCTGTCCTCCGCCCAGGAAGCAGACAGCCGTGGTGCATTGCTTCTGGTGCAGTCTCTGAGCTGCACCCACGGTGAGCTCTAAAGGCCTGCGCGATGGACTTGCGTCAGCAAACCAGCTGCTCGGAGCATTTCAGTTCCAGGCTTCTGTGTCAAACTGTTCGAGAATCAGCAAAGGCTGCTAAAAACGAGCAGGGGAAGGAGCCGCGAGGAATGATAAAGCGTTTTTCATAATTAAACCGAGTTCAGCTGACTTCGCCCCTAAGTAACAAGAACTAATATAGTTGCACAGCAATTTAGGCTTGCAATATTCATAGGTAAATGTAGCTATATTCACGTTCTAAGAAGGGAATTCTACGCTCTATTTTTAAAGTATATTTTAATTGGTGCTTTCTTATACCACCCAATAAGAGCAGATACCTGAGGTAAAGAGGCATTAATGAGCTGGGTATACCTGCTTCTATGGTTAGTTGAAGTCTTTTTCCTTCTTACATGAAACTTGCTGTGACAAACTCTGCTGCCATCTTACCCAGTATGAAGGATGAGAGGAAAAGCTCTTTGCCTGTAGACCACCATCTATTTTTACCTTCCTAGCTCATAAGATGTGACCAGAGTCACAAATCGACTCATGTTGCCCTTAGTGACTTGTGGGTGAGGTCTTTGCAAAGATGGATGCATAATATTACTGGATCTAGTGACTCAGTGGACTAAGGCTTCCTCTCTCTGAGGTGCGTCTTTTACCTTGTGGTCACAAGTTTGAATCCCTCTTGGTCCACTTAGACTTTCATACTTCCAAGGTTGACAAAAAAAATTGGTTTGAGTACCAGTTAACATCTGTTATTCAGATCCAATATGCCCTAAGGAGTTCACCTTGTTCTTTACAAACACACATTATGTTATGATCCACCCTCCACAACCTTTTCCTCTTAGTACATAATTTATAAGTCATAAAGCAATCACTCTAAAGAGAATATAACGGGAAAGGTGAGTACGACTACATAAATTATAACGATATACGATAAGAACGGTTTTAGTAGACACCTTTTTTACTCATAGTATGATATAGAATAAAGCATGGCTGAACATTGTTAACATATCAATAGCAGTGACTCAAGTGTTATAACCTTTATTGCAGCTCAAATCACAGAGGATTCAAGGGATGTTGTTTCAAAATATCTGGGATCAGTGTCCACTCAAAAACCCTGACAGTGCTAGGGAATAATAATTTCTTCACAATGTAGAGTAGGACATTCTGCAGCACACATAGAAAGAGGAAAAAGCCTCTTGTGATTGTTTTTGTGCAGGAAGGTTTCCCTTCCTGCACAAAAATAATCATCCCTGCAACGCAGGCACCCTTGCACCATGGTGCAAAGGTGCCTGAGTTGGCACACAGCAGCCCATTGAGCGCCGGCGCAGGGGAAAATGACAGGAATGGGCCTTATGTTATGGCGCATTCCTGCCCTTTTCTTTTGCTGTAGGGCAGTGCTGCAGGAATGCCTGTGGCGCTGCCCTACGGCAAAAACTCATAAATGAGGCCCTAAGAATTTAGGGGCATATTAGCAAGCCACATCGATAATCATCGCTGAACGCGCTTAGCGTGTTTTTTTTTACTACCGCCGGCTATCGCAGGAAATTATCGCCAGGCTAGCGCTGTATCAACGCTTATCGCTTTGGCAATAATATTCCCAGGGATAGCCGGCGATATGGGGCAACATCGCTGGAGAACCAGCGATAATCCAGCAAAAATGGAAATAAACTCGATGATAGGGCCCTGTGGCCTCAACCCTAGAATCCACCTCCCATAGTAAACATAGTGTAGGCAAGAAAATAACAGACGTTAGAATCCAGCGTTAAGGGGTGCCTAGCACGAAATTTGAATATTGCTTTGCGGGTCCGGGGCATGTTGTAAATATCGCGTAGCTGGCTTAGCGAAGTTT
This sequence comes from Calotriton arnoldi, assembly GCA_963921515.1. NCBI lineage: Eukaryota > Metazoa > Chordata > Amphibia > Caudata > Salamandridae > Calotriton > Calotriton arnoldi. The sequence continues at coordinate 1,712,753 of CAWUFW010000116.1, forward strand.
ACCCGTGCAGCTTAGTCAGGCACGCCTACTTTGCATCTCATTAGCGATGCGAAGTTAGGCGTGCTGGGAACGGGCGCTTAGTCAGCAACACACGCTAACGTGTCCTTGTTGATAAAGCAATAAAATTATCGCCGCTTTTCGCCCGAAAACGGACGCTAAAGCGGCGATAATTTGATCGCCAGCCCTTGCTAATATGCCCCTAAATTTCTGGTTTGAGAACTAACATGGCTGGAAATGGAAATCCATGCTTCTCAGAATGCCCCACAGCTGCCCATCATGAACCCCGATAGCCCCACTTGCCCCGTGTAAATATGCATCGTCAATAATATGTTCCATACACGTAACCAGTGCTTAATTTGTGGAGAGACATAATAAAAATTAGTGCTAAGACACGAAGTTGTTCTTATGAGCCCGCACACAGCCCTGCCAAATACCAAAGCTGCCTAGTCTTGATACTATGTCATGTTTCTTTCTTTCACTATCCCATGGGTCTTGTCTCTTTATCGCACTGTGTAAGGTTCCGTTTTGCCCCCTACTTTCTCCATTTGTCACTGTTTTCGTATCGTTGTCTTCCTCCTCTTTTCCTTTTCTCTTTCTTGCTCTGGGTCAAAGCTTGTGGATGAAAAATAAGCCCCAGTCCACAAAAATCAGCCCACCCCCTGCAAGCACCTGCACATATTAAGCATTGTACATAATAAGGCCATTGTTCTAGCCTATGTACCACACATCATCAACCATCACTGTTTCTGAATATAACAATCCAAACCGACTTTCTTCCTATGCACCGTGCAGTGTGCTCTGCATTGCAATATAGAAATACATTCTTCTTAATAACAAAATAAAAATACAGTACGAAGCCCCCTAAGTGCTTCACTGATCTCTTTCATTTTTCCTGCCAACAGGGTAGAATTGAGCTGCAGTAGCTTCTGGTAAGCATATGCTTCTTTTTACTGCTCTGCTGGACAGCTTCTGCCAACAATTGCCTCTCCTCGTGGACTGATGTTTCTGGGGAAGCAGCACACCTGTAGCTAACCCTCAGAAGTCCCTTTTCCATAGCTTGGATAGAGTTCAGACCTACTACACTCATTGTGGACATTAGAGGCAGTAACTGTCAACAGCATAGGAGAGATTCATTCAGCAGGAGAAGTCAACTTAGGGGCTTATTTGCAAGCCCCCTGCGGCGCCTGTGCTTCACTTTAAAATGGGAAAAGTGACGTTCCAGGGGCGCAGCCCCTTAGTTTTCATACTGTGACATGCATTAGTAAGAGAAACCTATTGCTCCATGCAGTACCCAAGTCATCATGGGCAGACTGGTCTACAGTAAAGGTCAGTGACCTGTAAACCGGGGGGGTTATTTTTGTAGTCTTTAGGTGGATGCATGGTTTGCTAAGATTTTTCGCGCTCGTAAAAATCACAACTTCGTAAAAATCACAACTTCTCTAATATTTTTTTCACATTTATCCTTATTTAACCTTATACAAATATCTTATATATGAATATAGTATTGCTTGAGTTGAAGTCAAAGGAAAAAGCAAAAAAACGTTGACGAGGGCCAAGATTGGGACATTCACAAACTTTTGTAAGCCAAAAGTAATAATTTTGTGAATCTCCCCCCGTTACAGTAGTTCTCTAGTTACCTAGGGTACCCCTATTTACATACTTGGCTAAGTAATTGTCTCAACTGCAGGTGAGAAACATAAAACACTTTATTTAGCATTGAAAGCATTTACAGGGATTTAAATATCTGCAGAGGATATGCTTCCAGTTGTGCACAGATAACAGCAATGCAAAGCTGTCAAATTCCGAGAGGGAAATACTGAGAAGTGAGAACTTATCTAAAGGGTTCCTTCGTGGGAACTGTGTGCCCTATTCCAATCAGCTGAGGAATTAATTAAAAGGCACTGATGTTTACAGAAGGTGTGACGGGACCTTCATTTCTACCTATGTGGTAGTTTTCCTGAGGGCTCAGGGCTGCAGTAGCAGGCTTTTATTTTGCCGAATGTGCTGTGGGAGACACGAAGCCTATTCCACTAAGGTATCTTTTGCTCGGAGAAAACATTTACTCACGCCGCAGAATCAGTAGCAACACAAATTGTGTTGCTTTCATGAAGTTTTCTATTGACTTATTTTACTCTCAAGCCTTTGTTCTATCCTCAATAAGAAGAGACTCCGAGCCAAATGTACTAACTTATGGCGTTGCGTCAAAGGGAGAGAGGAAAACAGTGCCATATCGGATAAGATCAGATATCAGATATGACGCTGTTTTCCTCTCTCCCTGCACGGATGCACTTTAGGCTGTCATGTGCCAAAGCCACCAAAGTGCAAGACTGTGGGGTATATTCACAAGAACGTGTGCTAAACATCTCCAAAAAATGTTAACGCAACTTTTCACATCGCAGTCTATCGCGGGAAAATAACCCCATGTTAACGTGGAATTCACAACACGGCGGTACCATGCGATAGTCACCTGAAACCGCGGACAATGTCCGCGATACAACCACCGCGACGGCGATAAAAACACAAACCCCAACACCAAAAAATGTGCGATGAGCCCATTCGCGATGAGGAAATCAGCGATAAGCAGCGCCAGGCCTGCCATACACACACGGCAGGCGGGAAAATCACTACAAAAGGAGAAAAAACAATCAAACACAAAATGACCAACACCAAAGCACCATGGAGGCAGCCGGAGGAGGCGCAGAGGACGAGCGCAACCCCACAAGTACCCCGGACGACCAGCCCAGGACCATGGTGACAGGGAAGGGCAAGGACAAGAAGAAGAGGAAGACGAAGTACAGTCCGTAGGAGAATCGGATCCTGGTCACAGAGGTGATAGAACACCATCAACAACTGTTCGTCGCCTCCAATGTGTCATTGGGCACCAAAAATGGATTATGGCGGTCCATCGTGGACAAGGTGAACGCCGTCGGAGAGCACAAGAGGTCAATGGACGAGGTCAAGAGGCGATGGAATGACATCAAGCGCAAGACCAAGGAGAAACTCGCAGCCAACCAGAAGGCAGCAATGCAGAATGGAGGTGGGAGCCCAGCGCCACAGCTGGAGCTGGATGACATGGAGGAGCTGGTGTTGACAGTCATCAGTGTGGAGACCGTGGCAGGAGTCGGGGCACCGGACACTGCTCGACATGACACAACACAACGGCAACAGGGTGAGTAACCACCAGGTACTGGGGGACGGGGGAGATGGCCACAATGGCACACATGCACAATCAAGCAGAGCACAGTGCACACCCACAATCACTCTGGATCATGGCCCTGATCTACACACTGTCACAATGTACATTGCCATGCTTTCTGAATGTCAACATGTACCATGCGGCCACATACATGAGGACACATTGTAACACAGCATCTCCCCTTCACATTGCAGGGGCTCCGTCAACGCCACCTGCAGAGCAGTCCCAGCCACTCTTCACTGATGACGAGGACGACACCACCAGCATCGACACCCAAGCCCTCCAAGACATCATTGAGCTCATCCGCCAATCACCTCCAGGACCAGGGCAGCCCAGCTGCATCGCGGAGACCCCACCCACTCCACAAACCACCCAGCAGGAGGCACCCACAACCCCGGCTGTCTCCCAAGACCCCCCTGAACAACCCATGGCCTTCCAGCGCCATGTGTTGGAGGTCCAGAGGGAGATGGCTGAGCAGGTGCGGGTGGGGTTCGACCTCATGGCTACCAAACTCGACGCCATCCATGGGTGTCTGAGTCCCATCAGGGACCACCTCCAGTCCCTAACGGACACCCACACGCCACTCCATGGTCTCCAACGAGCCCTGGCTGACATTGCTGGAGTCATGACTCGGAGACAAGAGCACCTGTCCGCTCAGGGTGGCTCCAGCAATCTCAGCCAGGAGATGGCACGCATGCGGAGGCTCATGGAGGACATGGTGCGGATGGAGGCGGAAAGGATGGCAGCCACCGCTGCACATCAGCGAAATGTAGCTGGGATCTACCAGGCCCTGCATGTCCTCATCATGGCATTGCTGCCACAAGGCGTGGCGCGGATGAATGCTGCTGCCCCTACACCATCCACATCTCCGCCCCCTGGTGTGTCCGTGCCCCACAGTGCAGCAAACATTCCACCTCCAGCACCTGATGTGTCACTGCCACACAGAGCGGCCGGCAATACACCTCCGGCCCCTGATGTGTCAGTGGCACACAGTGCCGCAGCCGGAACAGCACCACCCACAGGTGGGGCAGAGCACACATCCGAGGACAAGGACGTGGATGGGCTTGAGTTCAGAAGGAGGCACTAGCATTCATGTCCGCCACCTGGCCTGTTGCTCCTTGGTGCCGCACATGGCCCCATGACCTACCACTGACCCCCGATACACTCTGCGGCACTCACCTTGGACCACGACATGGACTTCCATATCCTGTTTGGTGACCAATGACACAGCGACCAGACTGCGGACTGTACTCTTCCTCATCCTCTGTCCTTGTCATTCCCCGATGGACTCTGGCTGGCCCTCCACGGGCCCATATTGTGAAGTGGGGTTGGCATGGCCCTGTACTGCTCCAGCTGCTGAACTCCACTGGATGTGCAATAAACATTCAGGAACGCACTGCTGTGTCATGTCTTTCATCATTCAAGTATGAATGTGTGGATGAATGTAGGGTCAGGGATTCCCCCTAACGTCAATGATGCTCATCTAGTGGGATTCCAGTCACAGTGTGCTACGTTGCCGATTGCGTTGCGGGTGCCGTAGACACCACAACAGGGGCACACGCACTAGTCACTTCCTTGTCCGGACATGGACTGCACCACGCCCAGAGCCCCCGAGTCGTTGTTGCAAGCCCTGCGCTGGTCCAGCGTACGCCAGGACGGACCACTCCGCTTACGCTCCGAGGGGGGGCCACATAACGACATGTCGCAGGTCTACACGATAGTGGTCTGCAGGTCGCTGGTCTAGTTGTCAGCATGTCGCGGCCACTCCCTGAGGGCAGGTTTGCACACACACCACACCCATCCGGTGCAGGCGTCACAGGCCATGTGACCCCGAGTATATGAGGGGCCGGCAACGTCACATTCCCCACTGCCGGAGGTGACTGGATGACGGACGCTCCACGGTTCTCAATCATAAAGGGCCCATGACTTGTTGCGCACAGGGTTAGTGGCACCCGAAGCCTTGCGGCCGTCACAGGCCTACCACCACGTGGCGCTGACTCGGGTTGCACAGGGTTAGTGGCACCCGAAGCCTTGCGGCCGTCACAGGCCTACCACCACGTTGCGCTGACTCGGGTTGCACAGGGTTAGTGGCACCGAAATTGCTGAGCGGGTGTGCAGCCTGCGATGATGACGTGTGCACTGATGTGGTCTCTGCCATTGATGCTTCAGGACTCAGCGTCATGTGTGGGACCTGCTGGGCCGCAGTACGGGTCCGCATGATGTGGAGCATGCCATGGTGGCGGGACCGGGGCCTGGAGCTTGCACGGGCACGTGGTGTGCCCACTGGTGGACACACCATCGGCGAAAGGTGAGCAGTGGGGCCTGGGTGCGCAAGGGCGGACAGACAGCGCTGGCTGGCGGGAGAGGGTAGGGTGCGTCTGCATGTGTGCGCAGGGGCGGACAGGCGTTGTTGCCGTGTGCTGTGGGATGGACTCTGACATGATTGACTCTTGCCTCGGTTACAGATTGCAGACCTGGTGGCTTGCAGTGTATCCCAGCACTTGTTTGGAGACACACCAGTGGCAGCAGGTGAGCAGTGGTGCCTGGGTGCGCGGGGGCGGCAGTGTCCTTCCTTCTCTCTCTCTCTCTCTTTCTATCTCTTCATTTCACTTTCACTCTCCCTTCCTTTCCTTCTCTCTCCCTCTCCCTTTCTTTCTTTCTCTCTCTCTTTCTCTCTCTGACTTTCTTTCCTTCTCTGTTTCTCTGTGTCTCGCTCCTTTGATGTGCGCATGACACACGTTCTTATTTTGGGCTTTATTTTCCAGGCCGTGATATCAGGATTGTCCCGGACGGACCCGACAGGAGCCTTCCACATTGGTGTTTTGTGTTGTATTTCAATAAAGTTTTGGGTTGTTACGTCAATGATGAGTTACTGTTTCTCGTTCTTCCGTCTCAACATGTGTGTTTCTGTTTGTCAATGTGCGACGTCATGCGCTTTTTGTGGCTCTTGTGTCGTGCACGGTATGTGTTTGTCCGGGAGGGTGTGGGGGGCCTGGGGGTTGTGGGGGTGGGTGTTGTGGCCCTCATGGGTCTCTGAGCTGCATGATCATTGTTTCCATGGCATCTGTGGGTCTTCAGATGTGGCTCTGGCCTGGGCTCCCTTTCATGCTGCAGGTAGTCGTCCTGCTCAACACCAGCAAAAGGCAGGTGTTAATTCCCTGGTGCTACCGCGGCTTATCGCCTGTTTTTGGTTCGCATCGCAGATCTGGCACTTCGTTGTGAAAGTGGTGTTGTGGTTTTTTCGTGTGTTTTTGCACGGGAACGCCTACTCTGCATCTCATTAGGGTTAATTGGTGGTGTCCTCCGTGGAGATACATTTTGCGGCAGTTCTCTCGGGAATACTGGCGATGTCTGCAGTTTGCACCCGCTTGTGAATGGGGTGTTAAATCTATCTCCACTTTTGATGAGTTAAGGTGGGGATAAATCGGAGATAAGTCCTTGTGAATATCCCCCTGTGTGCTTTCTGTCAAGCATTGGTTTTGCACTGAAAGGATAACCTTCCAGTCCAAAACTATTCTTTGACATTTAAAAAAAAATGTTTTTATCGGCATTTAAGTCAAAGTAGAACAGAGACACAACTGCAAAAGGAATAAGGAAAGGGATGGGGGAAGAGAGTTGATAAAGGGGTGGCAGGGTAAAAGGGGAGGAGGAGGCCAGCACGATAAAATTAGCACAGTAAATTAAGTCAGGTTCTGCATAATGTCCCCAGTTACAACACCCCAGGAGGGGCAAGTATCAGGTTGCCAGCCAATATATTACATGTAAATACAGCAACATAAACCACAAGATGGAGGCGACCAGGTTGCTAGTTAAATAAACGTGAAGCGTTAGGAGTCACCAGTGGTGATATCGCTCCGAAAGTGGGTGAGGGACAGTGTGGGGCTCATCTCGGGGTGTGCTGCAGTAAGTGAGGCTGGGGTGGGGGCTCTCTGGAGCATGTAAGCTGTGAAGGGTTTCTAGATATCTTTGGGACGAGAACGTAAGGGCATCAATTCCCAGAAGTGTGAAAGCTGTTCTTGGCAGTATGGGACACCCTGTAACCAAGCTTTGATTGTGGGAGCAGGTCGCCAGCCCCAGTGAATGGCCACTTGCCGTTTTGCCATAAGGAGGAGCATGGCTGTGAGCTGGCATGCTCTTGTTGAGACGTCCTTTACATATCCCAGTAGGTCCACCATTGGACAATGGAGGGAAGAGTGACCTGTAATGGTAAGAATGATGGAGAAGATTTCCTTCCAGAAGTCCGCACCTTAGGGCAATGCCAGGTAAGGTGTATGAAGGAGGCCTGCGGTGAAGAGCATCTAAGGCAACGCGGATCTGCAACTAATCACATTTGCGAGAGTTGCAGAGGGGTACGGTATAAACAATGAAGAAATTTAAAATGTATCAGTCTCAATCTGTGCTTTAACATGGTTTAACACATTTGCCACTTTGTAAATGTGCTGTACAGTGCAGAAGACATGCAAAGTTGGAACAGTGTTGAGACTCTTAAAACTTGCTTCACTGTTATGCCTACATTGTGGAGGAGGCCTTTTTTGCCTACAAATGTTAGTACTAAGAGATTTGCATCAAAACCCATGGTTGGTTGCATGGGAACGCCCATGGACCACCCATGGGATGCTCCCTTGACCCAAAGCACCACATAGCACAACTTTGCCTTACTTTAGGTAATTTACTAAAGCAAATGGAGAGTTAATCCCAAGATGTAGGGAGCTGACTCTCTATATAGTGTACTAAAATGAAGTACATTGTGCAGAGTGGCCAAAGGGTCTCCAATTGGTTTACAGAGGCTAAAGTAGATAGTACTAAAGTTCTCTTTTGTGGTAGTGTGGGCGAGCAGTTAGGCTTATCAGAGGGTAGTGCTAAGCCTTTGTTGTACTCAGAGGCAATAAATGAGACACACACAAAGAATAAATCCGAAACCAACTCAGAAAAATAACACTTCTTTTTATATATTTCAAACTCAAGAACTTCATTTTAAGGTAAGTACAGTTTGTGATAAAAATATGCACAGGTAAGTAAACGTTTCAAACCTGAGCGCTTTTGCGCACAATCAATCAATCAATCAGGTCACTTATAAGCGCACTACATACCCGCGAGGGTCTCAAGGCGCTGGGGGAAGAGGGGGGTGCTGCTACTGATCGAAGAGCCAGGTCTTGAGGAGTCTTCTGAAGGCCAGTAGGTCTTGGGTCTGCCGAAGGTTGGTGGGGAGGGTGTTCCAGGTCTTGGCGGCGAGGTGGGAGAAGGATCTGCCGCCGGCGGTCATTTTCCGGATGCGGGGGACTGTGGCGAGGGCGAGGCTGGTGGAGCGGAGCTGGCGGGTGGGGGTGTAGAAGCTGAGTCGTCTTTTGAGGTAGGCTGGTCTGGAGTTGTGGAGTGCTTTGTGTGCGTGGGTGAGGAGCTTGAAGGTTATCCTCTTGTTGACAGGGAGCCAGTGCATGTCTCTCAGGTGGGGTGTGATGTGGCTGAGGCGGGGGATGTCGAGGATAAGACGTGCAGAGGCGGTCTGGATGCGTTGCAGCCGTCTCAGGAGCTTAGCCGTCGTTCCTGCGTAGAGGGCGTTTCCGTAGTCCAGCCTGCTGGTGACGAGGGCCTGGGTGACTGTTTTTCTTGTTTCGGTGGGGATCCACTTTGAAGATCCTGCGGAGCATTCGGAGGGTGTTGAAGCAGGATGAGGAAACGGCGTTGACCTGCTTAGTCATGGAGAGGGTGGGGTCGAGGATGACCCCTAGGTTGCGTGCGTGGTCGGTGGGTGTCGGGGCTGTTCCCAGTGATGTCGGCCACCAGGAGTCGTCCCAGGCTGAAGGGTTGGAACCAAGGATGAGGACCTCCGTCTTGTCCGAGTTCAGCTTCAGGCGGCTGGTCCTCATCCATTCGGCGACGGCCTTCATTCCTTCGTGGAGGTGGGCTTTGGCGGTGTGAGGGTCTTTGGTGAGGGAGAGGATCAGCTGGGTGTCGTCGGAGTAGGAGATGATGTTGAGGTTGTGCCGTCGGGCGACGTGGGCGAGGGGTGCCATGTAGATGTTGAACAGCGACGGGCTGAGGGAGGAGCCTTGGGGTACGCCGCAGATGATCTTGGTGGCCTTGGATCGGAAGTTAGCGAGGCGGACGCTTTGAGTTCTGCCGGAAAGGAAGGATGTGGTCCAGTCCAGGGCCTTCTCTTGGATCCCGGTGTCGTGAAGGCGTGTTCGTAGTGTGTGGTGGCAGACCGTGTCGAAGGCGGCTGATAGGTCCAGTAGGATGAGGGCTGCTGTTTCTTTGTTGTCTAGCAGGTCCTGATGTCATCGGTGGCGGCGATGAGAGCGGTTTCGGTGCTGTGGTTGCTGCGGAAGCCGGACTGGGAAGGGTCCAGGATGTTGTTCTCCTCGAGGAAGCGGGTCAGTTGTTTGTTGACGATTTTCTCGGTGACCTTCGTGGGGAACGGGAGCAGAGAGATGGGTCGGAAGTTCTTGAGGTCCTTGGGGTCTGCCTTGAGTTTCTTGAGTAAGGCGGTGATCTCGGCGTGCTTCCAGCTTTCCGGGAAGGTTGCTGTCTCGAACGAGATGTTGATTATTTTCCGGAGGTGGGGCGCGATGGCTGTACTGGCTTTGTTGAAGACGTGGTGAGGGCACGGGTCTAGCGGTGAACCGGAGTGGATGGTGTTCATGATCTCGCTGGTGTCCTTGTCTTTGATGTTGGTCCAGGAGAGCAGGCGGTTGGTGGTCGTGGGGGCAGTGGTCTCGGTGGTTGCCGGGGCGGTCGTGGTGTTGAAGCTGTCGTGGATGTCGGCGATTTTGCGGTGGAAGAAGGTGGCCAGTGAGTCGCACAGGTCTCGCGACGGCGGGATGTCGTTGGTGTTGGAGCTGGGGTTGGAGAGTTCCTTCACGATGTTGAAGAGCTCTTTGCTGTTGTGTGCGTTGTTGTCCAAGCGGTCTTTGAGTGAGGCCCTTTTGGCGGATCTGATGAGGTGATGGTGACTGCGGGTGGCGCTCTTGTGGGCGGCGTAGCTGTCCGCTGTCCGTTCGTGGAGCCAGATCTTCTCCAGTTTTCGGCATGTTCGTTTGGAGGCCTGGAGGTCTTCGGTGAACCAGGTGGCTTTCTTGCTGGTGTGGCTGTTGGGCGGGTTCTTGAGCGGGGCGAGGGTGTTGGCGCAGTCGTCGATCCACTGTCTGAGGTTGCGGGCGGCGTTGTCGGGGTCGGAGGGTTCGGCGGGTGGGCTCAGGGCGAGGGTGGTGGTCAGCTGGTCTTCGGTGACTCTGCTCCAGCAGCGGCGAGGCATTTGTTGGGTGCGGTGGTGCGTGGTGGGCTTCCTGTAGGTGAAGTGGATGCAGTGGTGGTCGGTCCAGTGGGGTTCGGAGGTGTGTTTGAACGAGACGTGTGGGCTTGCGGAAAAGATGGAGTCTAGCGTGTGGCCGGCGGCGTGGGTGGGTGTTGTCACGAGCTGTCTGAGTCCGAGGGTGGCGAGGTTGTCGATCAGGGTGGTGGAGTTGGTGTCCTTGTTGTTCTCGAGGTGGAAGTTCAGGTCCCCGAGGAGGATGTAGTCCGTGGAGGCGATGGCATTTGTGCTGACGAAGTCAGCGATGGAATCGCTGAACTGTGGTCGGGGTCCGGGGGGTCTGTAGATGAGGGTTCCTCTGAGGGTGGTGTTGGGATCGGTGTGGATCTGGAAGTGCATGTGTTCGGCGGTGCTGAGGGTGTCGTCGGTGTTGGTTGAGACTCTGAGGGTGTTCCTGTGGACGATGGCGATGCCTCCTCCGACTCCGTTGGTGCGGTCCCTGCGGGTGATCTTGTAGCCGTCCGGGATGGCAATGGCGATGTCGGGGGCTGAAGCGGGGTTCAGCCAGGTCTCCGTCAGGAAGGCGACGTCTGGGGAGGTTGAGTCGAGAAGGTCCCAGAGTTCGATGGCGTGTTTGCGGGCGGAGCGGGTGTTGAGGAGGATGCATCTGAGGTAGTTGGGTTCTTTCCTGGGCGGTGGTTTGGCGGGGCGGGTGCTGGCGAAGCTGCAGTTCCGGCAGGTGAAGGGCCCTTGGGTGCGCTTTCGGGTGGCCCGGTAGCAGGCGTGATCTTTTCCGGGGTTGAGTGCGTGGAGGGTGCTGGCGTCGTATCGGCGTCTGTTGATGTGGCGGGCGCGGGGGATGCACGGACCAGGGGTTCTGGCGCTGGGCGCGGTCCAGGCGCGCCCGCTGCGCACGTCCGCTGCGCGGCCGGCCATAAATGGGGAGGTGGGAGGGAGGAGCAGGGAATGGGGCAGCGAATGGGCAGTGAGGGGGCGGGGCCGCAGGGGCGCAGCGGTGGGAAACAGGCACAGAGGAAAAACGAGCACAGTCAGGGGCAGCAAGGGGGCACAGAGGAAAAATGAGCACAATCAGGGGCAGCAAGGGGGCACAGAGGAAAACGAGCACAATCAGGGGCAGCAAGGGGGCACAGAGGAAAACGAGCACAATCAGCTGGCAGCAAGGGGGCACAGAGGAAAACGAGCACAATCAGGGGCAGCAAGGGGGCACAGAGGAAAACGAGCACAATTAGCTGGCAGCAGCAGGGCACACAGACGGAGCTGTGTGGTGGGGGAGCGACCTACCCGTCAAGGTCAGGGGTCGCTCCAAAATGCAATCCTATGGGAGGAAAAGTCAAAGATACATTAAGGTAGGTACCTTCTGGGATTGGAATAGTAGTGGGCCAAGGTTCAAAACACTACCAGCAGTTTTTCGGGACCTGCCTGGGTTCTACCGGAACCAGGGTGTTGGTGAGGCTGGTAGCTGATGCTCTACAGAGAAGGGGGGCCACCTGGAAAGAGGGTGCACAGGGGAACATGCGGGCTAGTCTGAGGGCTCCCAAATGGGAGCTCAGGTTGCAGAATGGCTTGGAGCACGGGAGCACAGCCGGTTCGTCAGGACCCGAGTGCACAAGCATAACGAAACTTGAGGGGGCACCCCTGCAAACTACATGGAGGGGCCCCCCTTCGGACTCAGTCAGGAGCTCTCAAGCGAGGGTACTGTGCTGAGGGGGCCCACTGGAGCTCGGGCCCCCCCGCACTGCGGGCCCTATGTTATGCCACTGCCCGGGGGTCTCTGGAGCAGAGTGGTTAGGTCGGCTGGGCTGGTGCGCAAAAATGCACCTCATGGCCAGGGACAAACAGATAGCAGAGGAGAAATCATCAAGGCAGCTGGGCCACTCTCAAAGTGGGTCTCAGTAATGCTGATGCCCCTCGACGGCTGCTTGGTCTTGGTGCAGTAAGGTTCTGGGCTGGACACTCATGGTCGTTTTTTGGTGCAGGGCGTCCGGTAATCCAGGGGTTGGTACGGCACGACCCCAGTTGGTCCTGGTGTCTTCACACTCAGTGGGGCGACAGACATGACTTGCCCTAGCACAAGTACCTTCTCCTGGTCGTCTGCGGTGTCGGTCGGGCCGGGGAGCTGCAAGGCGGTGGACCGGACTCTGCTTGTCGGTGCCTGCCGAATGCAGGGGAGTAGCTCCTCTACTGCAAGGGAGACTTTTGGTGTTTGCTGACGTGCTGGCAGGCTATCCAAGGCTTAGGTAGTTCCCCAGCTCACAGGGCGAGTCAGTCTGTTGCGACTGTCGAGAGACAGCTGAGCACAACAGGGTTTTGCGCCTAATTCTAAAGTTCTGCTGCAGTTCTCTCCAGGTAGCGACTCTTCTTCATCCTTCTTCTGTTGATACGTTGAATTTGAGTTCTTGGGTTCAGAGGTGCCACCTAAATACTCAATTTAGGGGCATTTACTGGGAGTGACAGGTAGGAGCCAATGGGCTACCCACCTTAGGGTGTCTACATCCTCTATATGACCAATTTCTATTGGAAGTGGGCAAAACCCTGTCCCTGGAAGGCTAATTTCTGCCAAAACAACATGGAGGAATCTGAAAAGTGGGGTCGACATCAGCTGGCCTACCCTAGGGGTAGTGCTGGCTGTATTGGGCACACCTCCTAATCTAACTAATTTTCCCACCTGTCTAGCTGCCAAAAAGTTGGGTCAGGACAGGGGGTGGGCACCTCCACTATTTGGAAAGGCCCGAGGTCGCTTAACAAAGGCGGCAGGGCCTTTGAAGCTTCCCCCCCTGCTTGGAGGAGGTGTGAACACCTCCGCCCAGAGCAGGCTTTGTTCCTGTCCTCCGAGAACGAAGGCTCTCACATCTGGAGGTCAAAAACCTGTCTATGGTGGCTGGCTGGTCGAAACCAGTCAGTCAGCACACTAGTAGTCAATAGGTTTTCAGGGGGGCACCTCTAAGGAGCACTCTGTGTGCATTTATTAATAAATCCAGCACTAGCATCAGTGTGGGTTTATTAAGAGGAAGTGTTTGGTACCAAACACCTTGGGGTACAGTGAAGCCATCATGTAGCTGGGGAACTCGTAATGGCGAGTGTCCAGCCAATGTACTTGTTATGGCTTACCTGTGCACTGGTAATATCTATGGGTGAACTTAGATATCACCGGGACATATCCACTCTCGTAGATATGCCCTCACATGGGTATAGTGCACATTGCCTTAGGGCGGTAAGGCCTGCCGTAGGGGTGACTTATCTATGCCACATGTAGTGCTGACAGGCATGGCAAACATGGGTGTGTGCCATGTCGACTCTTCGGGTTTTTCCGCACCAAGAAACACAGGCTGCAATGGCAGTTTGCATGAACTTGGTGAGGGGTCCCTTAGGGTCACAATTCATGCTGCAGCCCTTAGGTACCTTCTTTAAGTCCAATGCCCTAGGTACCAGGGGTACCATTTACTAGGGGCTCGTATGGATCCCAAAGGTTTGCCAAATGAGGAACATTCGTACAGTTTAGGGAAATAACACTTGTGCTGGGGACCTGGTTAGCAAGAACCCAACACATTTTAAGTCAAAGTTGGGGGGGTGGTCCTGCAACAAAATCCCAGGTTCCTACACAAGACGTCACGCTAGTTTGCATCTCTTTTGTTACTGCAAAACTGGCTCAGAGCCTTAGTATATCTGGGCCTCAGTTTCAGGAACTAGAAGACTTGCGAAGAAGTAACTGAATACGTCAGTTTGATAACCTGTGGCAACTTTAGGCTTAAAACCTGATGGGCCCTCAGAAGAAGCTGATCTGCATGAAAAACTGTAACACCACACAACTTGCAATAAACCTCCTAACTAAAGTTAAAGCTACAATACAAATATTGTAAAAAGAATATGTTTCAGCTTACAGCTATGTGATAACTCAGAGAAACCCCCATCAATTTTTCTTATTAAATTCCAAGGAACTTCCAGGTGAAAGGAGGTTTTATTAAAAGATATTTAAGTTTTAAAAACTCTCACGTATAGACTGGTTGATAGTTACTTAGGATTCTTGAACGTTCGTAACAGTTGCCGGGCAGAATAAGTCAAAAGTTAGAAACGTATAAAGAACAGGTTGAACCAGCTTTTTAAAGAAACCTTCACATCAAAGTTTGTTTTTTTTGTTGTCAATTTTCTTGCCAGCTAAATGAGCTATTGTAGGAATCCGCAAAAAGTTGCCTAGAACTTGGTGATTTAGGGCCATATTTAGGGTTTGGTGAACAGGATACGCCATCACAAATATGGCGGATTTCCCATTGGCCTCATTACAAGTGCCCATGGCGCTTGAAATATTGCGGATGTAGATACACATAGGGGTATATTCACAAGAACGTGTGATAACCACCGCAAGAGTAGCGTAACGCAACTTTCAATAACGCAGCCTATCACGGGAAAATAACCCCGTGTCAACGTGGAATTCACAACAAGGCGGTACCATGCGATAGTCACCAGATAACGCGTCAAATGACAGCGTGAAAATCAACGCCATGCCGAAAAAATGCGAAACGCAAAAAATCATGCGATGAGGTCAATCGCGGTACAGAAATCAGCGAACACCAGCCACAGGCTTGTAAATCCCACGCGGCCGGCGGGAAAAAGCACCATAAAAGAAAGAAAAAAAAAGCCCAAAAACAATTCAAACTGCGTAGCAACATGGATGCACCCGGACCGAGTGCAGAGGACAAGCCCAACACCACAAGCCCTACGGAGGCCCAGCCAGGAACCCCGCTTCCGGGGAAGGGCAAGGACAAGAGGAAGAGGAAGACCGGGTACAGTCTGCATGAAGACCAGATCATCGTCACGGGGGTGACCGAACACCATCAACAACTGTTCGGCACCTCCACTGCGGCACTGGCAACCCAAACCGAAATATGGCAGGCCATCGTCACCAACGTCAATGCAGTTAGAGTGTCCAGGAGGTCACTGGAGGAGGTCAAGATGCGCTGGCATGATCTGAAAAGGCAGACCAAACATAAGCTCGCCGCCAACAGGGAGGCAGCAACGGCAACTGGAGGTGGGAGCCCTGCGACACAGGAGGAGCTGGATGAGCTGGAGCAAATGGTGGTCACAGTCAGCAGTGAGGAGACGGTGGCAGGATTGGGGGGCCTGGACACAGCACGATACGACCTGACCCAACAGCAACAGGGTGAGTAACCACTAGGGACGGAGGGGGACCGGGGGAGATGGGCACAATGGCACACATGCACAATTACGCGCAGTACACAGCACACCCACAATGACCGTGGAACATGTCCCTAAATGCCTTGGCACACTGCAGCAGACATAGAAACGCCAAGCAGGCCCCCATCCACAAAGTGCACAGAGGGCCCCCCCCTATTACCAACATCACAACCTACCCGTGCACATGTGCTGAATCCAGCAAAGCAGCGGCTCCGTGACCCACACTGACTATGCAAGTAACACTGCATGTCCGATAGCATGGCAGCTGCCCCAAAAAAATGACATGGCCCACGAAGCGACATGGAGGTAGCCAAGTGCGGATCACATCCGTAAAGGAGCAGGTCACACTCCGACGTGTCCACGTGCACCCACAACCCATGCCTTACAATACACGCAGCAGACGAACAATGCACCAGGCCACAAAACAGTCCGCGAGCACACATGACCCAAGTCAAAAGCAAATCAGGCCCCGAAAAGCACACAATTCAAAGGCACCCCGCCTCAAAGGGAGAAGGCTACAAGAAATCAGAGCTGCAGGGGCAACTCCCCAACAATGCAGCACACACACATAGCAATCACAGGACATCCGCAATGAAGGCAATGTGGTACAAAGTGCAACACCAGCACCACAGGACGGAGCCCACAACAGGTTCCGCTCGTGAGTAGTAACTGTCCACCCACATCTGGCATTGCCTGACACTGTGTGATGATAATGTACGGGTACTACCACACATCCGTCATGTAGTCGAAAAACACACTGACTGCCATCAAATAGCCAGCTCCCCCAAAACAGTCACAATGTACATTGGCATGCAGTCTGAATGTGAACATCTGCAAATCATCATCATACATGTGAAACTCTGTTAACCTGCATCCCCCTTTACATTGCAGAGGGACAAACAACACCCCTGCAGAGCACACCACACATCCCACCATTGATGATGAAGAAGACAACCTGCACACATGTCAAGACACCCTCCAACGGATGCTGGACAGCCTCTGCACCCCACCCCCAGGAGCAGGCCAGGCCAGCTGCCTCGAGGTGACCCCACCACCTGCACAGACCACACAGCAGGAAACACACACCACCATGGCTGTCTCCCAGGACCCCCCGACCAATACATGGAATTCCAACTGCGTGTGTTGGGTTGCCAGGTGGAGTTGGCTCATCAGCTGCAGGTGGGTTTCGAGCTTGTGGCAGCCAAACTCGATGCCATACGTGGGTGTCTGAGTCTCATCAGGGACCACGTACATTCCCTATCGGACACCCCCTACGCTCCATGCTCCGCCACAGACCGTGGCTAACCTCGCTGGTGCCATGAGTCCAATGCAGGAACTGTCTGGTCAGACAGGCACCAGCCATGACAGCACAGAGTTGGCACAGATGCGGAGGGCAATGGACACCATGGAGCAGACGTAGGCTGGAAGGATGTCTGCCACGGCTGGACACCAGCGAGTAGTGGCTGGGAACAGCAACGCCCTGCAGTACTCCAACTTCCCATTGCTGCCACTGAGCCGTTCCCAGGTGACTTCAGCGGGAACACCGACACACACAGCTCCGACCCCTGATGTGTCCGTGGCACATTGTGATGCTGCACCATCACCTACGCAGTCTGATGTGTCAGGGGCACACAGCGATGCAGCCATCACCCCGCTACACACACCGGACACAGAACCCGTATCAGGGGAGCGAGAAGGGGATGGGAACTACTGTGTGAGGAAGGAGGCAGTAGCATCCATCACCGCCATATGGCCTGTCCCTGCCTGGTCATGACCTATGCATCATGCCCTGGGAAATACCTCCTACTGACCTCTGGAACACCCTGCGACATTCACCCGGACCCCGACACGGACTGCCATTTCTTCACCGCTGGACAATCACACAGCAATCCTGCTGCGGACTGCACTCTCCCTCTTCCCAATCACTGTGCAATTCCCAAAGGACTCTGGTTGGCCCACCACTGGGCTTCCATGTGATGTAGGCTTGGATGGCCAGATACAGCTCCAGCTCCGTCAATCACCTGCATGTGAATAAAACATTCTAAATCACACAGATGTGTCATCACTATGCTCACTCACGTATGGAAGTATGGCTGGATGTGGGGACGATGATTGCACATGAAGGTACACCCTAGTAACTGACATCTATGCGCATGTCTATCCCTGAGACACATGGCCAATTGGATGACTGTGAAGGTGAGTACTAGCTGTGTCCCCATTGCACATCAACAGCAATCTCACAACACCCCAACGTAGGCACACGTCCATGTGTTGAATAGGACCATGTGTGGGAGTGACCAAAACGGTGGCAGGCCAGGAGTGGTATCCCACACCACGTGTGACAGCAGGACTTCACGTTGCATACCGACTTACACACATCTGTGTGGACACATTCTGTTGTGATGTATGACATTGCTCCACATGGTCAGAGGTTGGACACCATACACACATAGCTGGAGTCATGTGAGTGCACATGTCGTCCAGCACCTATCCAAAAACAATGTCTGGCTCACAGAGGCGGAGCTTGCCAAAGGGACACACCCCCATTGCACATGCGTTAGTCAGTTCCTCCCTGTGTTGGGACGAGGCTCATTGTGGCACACGAGTGGACAATCTAGACAACACACCTCACAGTTAGACACCAGTGGAGTGGCATAGGCTTTATTGGCATGTGCGTGTCAGTACGGACGAGGCAACGGCCGCGACAGGCAGGGACATGCTTGAGACACTTACACGCAGCATGGGTACATATCGAGGTTCAGAAAATGTTGGGGCTGAAATGGGCAACATTCATCATGGATGGCAACGCTCACAGCCCACCTTACCTTGCTGGATGAGTCATGTGTTGTTTGGTGTCTGCCAATTGCCCCGTGTGGGGGGCACGACTCACTGCACGTGGGATCTGCATGTTGCTCTGCCTCCGGTGTGCGGAGGAACAACAGGGTGAGCCAATCCATTAGGTGGTCCGGGCAGGTGTGCTCAGCCCACGCCGTCTCACCGATCCTCAACACAGCCCAATAGGGGAGCGCCTCGATGTGGTCACTGCACACGAGAAATTGTGCAATCTCCCATGCACAACTACCAATGCATACGCAGTATGTCAAGGCATCCCATGCACGGCTGTCTCGGTTACACTCCTGTTCGTGATCCAACAGGGGGCGCAGACACAAGTCATAATCCAATTCATCAACAGTTGTGTTGGATAGGCAGACATCCATGGGACACTCGAATGTGCATGTTCGGCAGTGGAACCAGGGCTGGACGCAGGTGACGTGGACAATGCGGAAGCTGAGCCTGTAACTGATCAGCAGCACTGCCAGTGGCTGTGCGCCCAGTAAATGCAGCATACGTGCACAGTACTGTTCCACTGACAGGGGTTGTGCATGTGCCCGGTATGGCCTGCCATTGCGTTGGTGCGTCTCGTGAACAGGCACTCTTCTGAACTGCGGCAGTTGTGTGGAGGATTTGCCACAGCTCTGAGCAATGATTCGAATGTGTGTGCAACGTTGTGGGTTATGGGTTGCTGTTTCCGTGAGTGTCAAGGGCATCCCATGCGGGGGTACCACAGGCAGGGGCTTCTGTGTGTGGGCTGCTGATGAGTCGGATGGTTCATTTGAGGAATGCGTGGTGTGGGTGTCGTCCCCATCTGCCATTGCATCTCTGTCAGGGTGTTCCAGGCGCGTTCTGGACCAAGGTCAGAGGTGCAGGTGTCCTCCCGCATTCTGCATTGGGACAATGGTGCTTTCATCCCTGATGTTTGTCTGACTGCTACTTGCGTTTTTGGAATGTGATGTGGCTTTGGCGCTGAGATTGGGACACGGCCTTGGGCTCATGGTGTACGGATGGGGATGCACACACACATGTTGGCATGTGGAGCCAGGTGCCCGAGCGGCCTTGCGCTGCTTGTGCTATCTCACTCCGTCTCTCTCCCTCGCTCTCTCCCTCTCTTTCCTTTGTTGGGCGCATGGCACACCTTCTTCTCTTGGATTTGGTCTTCCAGGCTGTGTGCTAAGGATTGTCCAGTGAGGAGCAGCTAGGACTCATCCTAAGGGTTGTTTCTGCTTTTGTTTGTATGGTGTTTTGTGTTGGTGATTGCATTGCTGTATGACTGATTCTCCATTTTCTGGCCACGCATGTATGTTTATTTTCCTGCTTGTGCGACGTCAGTCAAAATGTTTGTTTTGGGATTCGTGGTGTTGGTGTGCAATTTCTTAGTCCGGGGTTAGGGGTGGTCCCGGGGGGGGGAGGGTGTTGCGGGCCTGGGTGTGGTGTCGGTGGGTGTTGTGGCCCTCTTGGGTGTCCGGGCTGCATGATAAGTGGCTCCATGGCATCTGTTGCCCTTCGGATGTGGCCCTGGGCTGTGCTCCCTTTTGTGGTGCTGGCTGCCGTCCGACTTTACACCAGGTCAGAGCAGGTGTAGATTTCCTGGTGCTAACGCACCTTATCGCCTGTTTTGTGTTTTTATCGCGGATGTGGCTGGTCGTTGTGAATGTTGAGGTGTGCTGTTGTCTCGGCTTTTGTCACGGGAACGCCTACTCTGCATCTCATTAGCGATATTTGCGGGGGTCCTCTGTGGCGATGTTTTTTGCGTCTGCTATCGCGGGTAAACTGGTGCTGTGGGCTGTTAACACCGGCTTGTGAATGGGGAGGTAAATTTATCACGACTTTGGCTGCGATAAAGTGCCGTTAATTCGGCGATAGCTCCTTGTGAATATGCCCCATAATGTTTTGACGAAGTATTCCATTCAGTAAACTCTAAATAAGGCCCTTAGCTCTTTATTTATTTGAGCTTTGAGATAAACCTCGCTACAGGAGGAATTTCATGTGCGAAATATCAATGTGCCAAATTATTGTAGCCCAACTATTGAGGACCAAAATATCAAGAAGGAAAGTATATATAGGCAAGTATAGATTTAGGGTTTATAATTAACGCCACATCAGCGTACCCTAAAGATACATATATCATCAAGGTACATATAAGTGAAATCAAGTATAGTAAACCTATATTTTCCTATAAATACTTACTGTGACAATAATTTGATCCTTGATATTTGGCTACAATATTTTGGCACATCAATATTTCCTACACAATATTCATGTAGTGCATCAAGCACCCAGCCGCACCTGCTCTATTCTTCTCCAACTCGTATTCCAATCACACCAGTGCCTACACCAAACATTAAGGTCTGTGTCAGCCTGCTGGTGACAGGGAGCCTTACAGCCTATGGTCTTATGTAAGACAGACCAGGACACTAATTTAGAAGAAACAAATTTAGGGCCATATTTATCATTGAGTTGCATCACCCTTGCGCTACACAAGAGTGCACAAGGGTGGTGCAATAACTAAGCCAGATTTATCAAGCCACACAAGGCCACCTTGCGTGGCCCTGCATGGCTTGATAAATCTAGAGTAATGCAACGCAGTGCAAATTGCTGCCAAAGGTCAACTAGTAATGGTAAATCTGAGATTGCCTCAAAATTCAGGGGTGGATGCATGGAAACACCCATGCTCCACCCATGGAACACCCCCCTGGGGCAGAGTAAGGCAATGTTACTCTGCCCCAGGGGGGCGTTCAATGGGTGGAGCGTGGGTGTTCCTAGATTTACCATTACAGGTAGACCTGGGAATGCATCAAAATGAGATGGAGCACAGATTCACATAATACCACTTGTATGAAGACAGGTTTGGCAAACGTGGCATGACCTTCACCTTAAAAATATACATTCAATATTGCATGGTTATGCCCTGCCCTCCCAGGCTCCCATATTATAGTCCTTATTTAGCAACTTGACTCAAGGCAATTTCCACTTCTAAGACAGAGATAAAATTATGCGTCAAAAACACGTGTCAGTGTTAAGATTGTGCTGCAAGGGAAGGTGGGAACATTACTTCAAAGAGGTCATACCAGAGAATTAGGGGCATATTATCAAGCCCCAGCGATAATTATCGCTGAGCGCGCTTAGCGCGCTTTAAATTATCGCCGGCTATCGCTGGAATATATCGCCAAGCTAGCGCTGTATCATCAATGCTTAGCGCCATGGCAATAAATATTCAAGCGATAGCGGGGTTTTCCATGGAACATCGCTGGTTTTCCAGCAATGTTCCATGGAAAACGGCGATAACATGATGATAAGGCCCTGTGGCCTTAGCCCCACAATCCACCTCCCATGTTAGGTATGCCTTAGTCAGGAATTTAACAGACGTTAAATTCCTGCGTTAAGGCATAGTTAACGCGATTTCAAATATCGCTACCCCTCGTTGATAATATCGCGAAGCTGGGTTAGCGATATTTTCCCATGGGGTTTTGTCAGGCACGCCTCCTTTGCATCTCATTAACGATGCGATGCGAGGCGTGCTGACAACGGGCGCTAAGGCAAGGAAACATGCGCTAGCGTGTCCTTGTTAATAAAGCGATAATATTATCGCTGCTTTTCACCCGAAAACGGACGCTAAAGCGGCGATAATGTTATCGCGGCCCCTTGATAATATGCCCCTTAGTTTTTAATTACTATTAACATTTCATGAACTATGCAATGCAAATTAAAACGCTCATACAAAAAAAATGCCTGGGTTACAAATTGCTGTAAATGCGTTCAATCATCTTGAGCAACTACGTAAGCATGATCTTAATTTAATATTTTACAGTTTTTGCTTCAAATAGACAGAAAAACTGTGGAATCACCAATATTATCATATCATGTTTGCCTACTTGGCATCGTTTGAAATCTCTCTAGGAAGTTAAAGTGTATATTATTGATTTCAGCATGCCTGGCACTGAGTCAATTTGAAAGCCAGCATGATTCAATATCTTTCTAATGGCTCCATTAGCAGGGCGAGGGATCCGTCTTTTCGACTAGACTGACGTTAGTGAAAAAGTTAATTTAATTTCACATCTGGAAAGCCGCCAAAGCTAGCAAAGAGATTTATTCAAACTAACCAAAAAAAGCTGTATTGCGCTCTTTAAATCTGTTTTAAATTTAAAACACACTCTGACAAACGTTTCCACGTTTTTACATAGATTTGAAAGTTGTTAATTCCTTCAGTCTCCATCATTGAATTGCACGGTAGTCTGAAATTAATAGATGGTGTAAAAAGGATAAATCCAGTCTGTTTGTTTCTTGAGTGTGGTGCCTCTAAAAATAGGTAATTTCTCATAAAATATGAAAAAGCGAGAACAGACACAGTCACTTCAAGCTACGGAAAATATTTTTTCTACTGTTATTTTTATTTGCATTTACCACTTCTGATGTCATGGATAATGAAAGGTAGGTACATTACAAAATGCATAGCTCTAGCGTTGACATCACAAGAAGCATGCGCAATGTCTGCTAGTGGTAAGACTGTGCCCTATGACACTGGTAATTAGTGCTATAGTGCACATGCTATGGACCTAAAATGGTATTGGTAAAGTTCGTTTCACCCAGTTGGTCTATTTTACTGTTCCTTGAGATTATTGTAGGTGGTGCAGACAATGCACCTATGGCACAGATTTAAATATTATATGTTAGCTTAAGTGTTTATTTACACCACTCACATATATGACAAAAATGCATGACTGCCAGCGTCACCAGTGTGATTTGGCTCATTTGGAATTTACAGTGCCCTGCTGTGACACATGGCAAGGAAAAAATGTATTTGCCATGTAGGAGAAACCTATTTTTATATATTCTTAAGTTTCCTCTAAAGTGTGCCTGGTATGCCCAAAGGACAGACTGCTAATATATAAAAATAGAGCACACTTTCATACTGGGGTTAGTGTGGTCTTATCTTTTCCCCTAAACAGGCCTAGATGGGATTAAATCTTAATTTCCTATCCCTCCCAGGGAAAACGCTAGACATGTGACTCAAATTATTTCATACTTGGCTTTCAAATTCTGATTTGATGGTGAAACCAGACTTTTGGTACTTAAGGGGAAAAAGTAACTTTTGCCACTCAGCCCCTCCAGAGCAGTCTACTTTTTTACCCATGGTTATTTACTGCAAACCTGCTTTGCATTAATTTGTATCGGTATAACACCGTATTAATATTATTAATATTATATAATTCTAGGCATTTGTTTTTTGTTTAAGTTTATGGTAAACACTTAAACGGCAAATGTACTCTTTTATCCTTTTTAGGGCTGGCTTGATAGTCCAGGCCTTAGGTAATCAACAGAAGAAGAACTTTCAATAGTAATACTGACAGAGGGGCTTATGCTCCTCCCCACATTGTAGTTAGCCTGGGTACAGCATTTGATTGGTCGGAGTTTTGAGCTTTCACTGAAAAAAGAGTGTTTGTATTAAATGTTTTACTGCATGAGAAAGCTTATGCTTAATACAGAAGGACAGTACTAGTTATGGTGGCAGGCCAATGGTCAAGGCTATAGGCCTGGGAGGCGCCACAGTGCAAGGCTTCAAGATGGCGCACCTGTGTGAGGCCTTAAATCAACATCCGTCTAAAATCAACTCATGGCAGTAATTAAATGGAAACAGAGTGTGCTGTCTGTAAACTCACCTGTGATGAGAAGGGCGTGATAGCGCTGTGAGGTGCGAGATGGCTGTGGAGAGCCATGCTGTGAGCGGGGCTTTAATGGGCAACCACGCAGTGTGGTGACGGCTTCTTCCCTGGCCTCGGTGAGATGAGGATGGTGATTCATATTTCAGGGGGGAGTACTCTCTGAGAGATGGAAGGGAGTTGCGGCTGCTTACATAAAAAATGTAAGGCTCTGCAAGTGGAGCTTGGCATGCGCAGCCTGCTCAGGCTGCCAACCTGCAAAGAACGGCTTGCTAAGGCCTGCAGAGCCAGTGTCCTTGGGGCCATAGGGGCCTGGGTCACTTGAACAACAATGAGAAGAGCTGCAGTGTGAGAACGATACGTGCTGCATGGCATGGAGAATAATTACGCCCATACAGAGAGTGGCCTACCACTTTCCTGTTCTGGGGCGTGACAAGAGCCCTCCGACCCAGAAGCAAAACACTGACATTATGAGACTAATTGAGACATGGCACTGGGATAAAATGCAGTTCTGTATCGCGGTGCATAGCCTAGTATACTGTTGTTGTTGCAATTGGGTTCCGCCCATTCGGTATGCCTGGATTGTTTTGCTTTTTGGATCATCCACTTTTGGACATTTTCACAGTGGGTGAGTCTCACTACATGTGTCTCACCTACTGTAATCACGTGGCAAACAGACTGCGCATGTTTACCGACAGTGTAGGCCTTTTATGATAAGGCCCCTGCGACGCAGCAAGGGTAAGGGGCACTTGGCTGGTTACATGTGAACATATGTGCACACGTGTGGGTTGTGCGTGGGAGACTACGTAGCCCGATAACTGCACATAGGTAGCCTGGCACAGTGAGGACTCTGCAGGATTAGATACTGACCTGTGGTAGACCTTATAATGTTAGTGCACACTTATAATGAAAGTCAGTGTGGTTTACTGTTTTGTCTGTAGTGACACTTTACTATACAAATAGGGAGAAAACTGCCTTAGATTGCAGTTTTGCTTCCCTTTGGCTTTCAGAGACCAGTGAGGTATCGAAATGGGGTGTAACCTGTGCTGCGAAATCAATTCTGCAAGTTCCAAAAAGATATCTGAGCAATTTCTGGGTCATCCAGAATTGTCATATTTCTCTTTCTCAGCTCAGGATCAGGTCCCAGGCCTTTTGTCACCCTGCTGTGCCAGGTAATTATATTTCTCTCCAGCAGCAGGAGCAAAGGCCTTCCCACACAAAAGAAGCAATTAACAGTGCTTAACACAGCCTCTTAGGAGGAAAGGGGTGGGGCAGAAGGATCTGCTTCAATCAATCAGCTGTCACACTTTGCCAGGGCTGGGTCTGCCCAAGTCCATTGAAAAAAGGAGGGAGCCCGTACCTTTGGACCCAACACAGGTGGGGGCTCTCCTTTGAAAATCTAGTGAGACAGACCCTGGCAGTGATGTCAGTGAGGGGCGGAGCTGAAGACCCCAGAGAGGATGTGACTAGTGACTCCTGAATGATGTAATTTTGAACAGCATACTGTGCAGGAGGGTGGTGACATGGGTAGAGAGGTGATGTGGCACCCTAGGATTGGCCAGGGATGCCTGACTTTTGGAACCCTCCTCCCCCCTTTGAAAACTCTTGCACAAGGGGGAGACACTCTCTTGCCTGGTAAATATTTCTGTTGCTTTGCTGCTGGACCCTAGGACCGTCATGGATACCTGGAACGAAGAACCCCCTGATGCCCATAAATGGCTATGCTCAATTGACCCCAGGACCAGTGTGTCTCCCCAAGGGCCATTGAGGCTGGCTCTCTTATTTCCCCTGTGGAACAGTTGGGGGAAAGCCCTGGATGTCTGAGCCCAGAAACCAAGATCAAGAGGAAGGCTGGTGCCCTGAGGTCTGCTACAACTTCGCCTGGTGGCTACAGCTCGCCACCAGTAGTAAAATGAGCCCACAATCGTATCAATCCACCCAGCAGGGCTCGAGTTATGGCACTTTAAGGTTTGGCGACCTTTGACCTTTTAGGGGCCAAAGTACGAAGGGTTCTGCCACCGTTGGGGTGGGCCAGGACCAAGGAGAGGACGTGCATGGAGCCCCCTCCCAGTCTTCACTTATGTCCCTGAGGACGTCCATCTCCCCGGGGGCCAATGCAACAGTACCGGGTGAGCGCAGTCGCGCCCCCCATAGCAGTGGCCCTGCATCTGCTCCCTGTGCCCATGTTCGTGGGGGAGAGGGCGGCCACTGCATCACATGCTCCCTGCCAGCACGGAGCTGAACAGCAGAAAGAGAGGCTGCCATGCAAGAGCCAGCATGGCAGAGCATGTGGAGTGCTCAGATAGGACCGGACACCCCCACAAAAAGAAAAGAAATTACAAAGGAGGCGCAGGAAGAAAAATGAAAGCAGCTCTCCCCAACACAGCATGAGAGGCGCTCATGAGATATGTACTGCTCCTGGCTGGAGCGCCCCATAATGCCTCGCTACCCTGAGTGTTAAATGATACAATGGGGTGCTTGGTTCCCAGTAAGGAGAACTGTGGACCTATTAATTGTGCAGGCCACACAACTAATAACCCAATTTCCAACAACTGTGCCCAACTATAACATTAAAGAATATGCAAGTGAGGGATCCTGGGCATGGCCCTCCCAGGAGAAAACAGTGGGTGAAGTTAGGGTCTTGACCATATTCCACTGGAACAGCTACAGTCTGAACAAATCCTGAATGAAAAGTGGTAGTCAAAGAACGATGGCAAAAGTCTAAAATAATGGGAAAGGTGGACAACCGCCCGGATCCTAGAAACGCTGGGGCACACAGTTGTACTGCACTCAGCCAAATGTAAAGGGTAGAAAGAGTCAGTGACACCAACTCAAACTTTCTGCACAACATCAACACTTAAACTTTCCTGGACTGGCAGTGAACATGAGCAAGTGCAACAACAGGCAAGCTAAACTCACATTTGATTATTGAGAAGGGCAGAAAATGGTGGACAGGGGGATGTCAGCTGCAACTGGTGAAGAGGTAAGCAGAGTGCAACAAGAAGAGAGTTCTGATGTCAAATCGCTCATGAGGCCGATGGAATGTTACCTAACCTTCATTAACGTCAAGATCGGATTTCTTATAAACAGGATGTATTTCTTGAACTCTAAAACTGACAGGCGGGGGCGACACCAATTAGAAGCAGAACAGCAAATTTCCCATGTTGAAGATGGTGGCAAGGAAAGGGGTAAGAAGCTACTAGACATTGAGCATATCCTTTAGTTGATTAAAGCCGAGAATGAAGGTCTAGAAGCCAGATCGAGGTGAATCAACCTCGACATCCTTGGGCTGCCTAAATCAACAAATGGCGGCCGACTGAAGCGATATATCGAGGAAATGCTGACAATGGTATTTGGGGCAGCCAGATTCTCCCACCAATTCACAGAGGTCACCGATCAGTGGCACCGAGATTCCCCACTGCGTGCACCTGCTTCAACGATTGTCGCATGTTTCTTGAATTTCAGCAAAGGAAATACTGTGCGCCAGCTATCCAGAGAGAAAAATAGAACTAACATACAATGGAAACTGCATTATTATAGTTTCAAACTTCACCCTGGCAGTAAAGGAGGCCAAGCGTGAATATCTCTCCACCCCCCCAAAAAAATTGCAGATGGCTTGTATCAAATATACCATGTTATATCCAGCTCACCTCAGAGTGACAAGCAAAGGAATTGCATCTCCTTACATGGAACGTGTAAAGTCTAAATAACCTACGAAAAAACTGCCAAGTATTGGCATATCTTGACATACATGAGGGAGAAATTTGTATCTTCCAAGAAACCCATCTGTTTTAGATATCAAGCCCATTAATTGCAAAGAGTTGGGTGTAGCACAGATTTGCAGCGTCATACAAACTTGTGTCTGTGGGATACTAATCCTGGTGAAAAAGGGTGTCCCTTTACTCAACTCAAATCGACAGAAGGCAACAAAGGAAGGTTTGTAATGGTGCAGGGTGTACTGCATGACAAGTAGGTTACCTTTCCCAATACAGATGGCTCTAACAAAGACAATCTATCATTCTACCAAATGATTTGAAACAAGGTACTGCAGCTATCTCCTTGAACTGTGATAGTGGGGCCAAGGGAGACTTTAATATAACACTCGACTAGAATGGCAGAAGGGTCCCGACCTCCAGGGGAATCATTACCAACATTAAAAACCACAATGGCTGCTCACTCCTTAACACAAACACTTAGATATTAGCTAAAATTATAGCTACTCAGATTCTTCCTATTCTCCCTGATCTAGCTAGACCAGATCAAGCTGGATTCATCCTGAGCAGATCCACATCACATAACCTGCGCTCACTGTTTGTCCTAATACATAAATTACAAACCAGTGTTAAGGCAGTGGCAGTGCTGCTAGAGGCAATCAAAGCATTTGACTCACTTGAATGGAGTAAATGTTTGCAGTCCTCAGATGGAAGGGAATGCCACAAACGTTTGTGGGTTGGCTAATGCTGCTCTATTCCTGCCCCACAGGACACATCCGTGTACATGGGCAGTATCCAATCAGATAACGATAACTTAAGACACTAGACAAGGATGTCCTCTGTTGCTGATTCTATTTGTGATTGCACTAGAGCCTCTTGCATGTCGAATGCATCAGCATTATGTGCATTACCATTAACGTTACCGACCTTAAACTTCTTATTTCAATGTATGCTGATGACATGGACATCATCCTAAAGGATCCACAAGAACACTTATTAAATAGAGCATATAGAGCGAATCACAAATCTTCACTTTCGCCTCAAATATGAAAGACTTCTCCACTGAGCACCCCGAATTGGATAAATCAATTAATCAGTGAAATACCGTGGTATGTCAGTCTGCGGGGATCTAAATATAATTATGCGTGAAAACTATGAAACGACTATATCCAAACTCAAAATTGTGGGTCAGACATCCCTTATGAAGATAACTGTTCCCTAAACTACTGCTATTCAGTAACATCCCAATGCAGGATCCAAGGAACATACTGGCCAAATTACATTCATTAATGATAACACTGTCATGGGCAGGCAAGAGCCCCAGACTGAAGTGGGAAATTCTTACATTCCTTTATGACAGGGGGGATTCGCAGCACCAGATTTCGAATTATAATATCTCTGCATGCAGACATAATATCCTCACCATTGGTAGCACCCAACAGTATGGCTCCTTCATTTAGAGGTCGAAAAAAATAATGTAGCCCCTTTCTTCCACTGCAGGCTATGATTTATAAGTGCATGCCACGGGCATGAGCAGGAATAGACACAGTAGAATGTATGGTAACTGGATGGGGAAGGTGAGCGGTAGAGCAGTGCTTAATTTGCAGAAAAATAAGTGCCAATGTGCTCGTCAGGAGGCCACTGCAGCTTGCTCCACCCATTACCTCTGTCAGCCCTGCCAATAACAATTCAGAGTGTTCCAGGCTCCCAAAGCTATAACAATGGCTTTGGAGGCAGCTATTAGTCATTTTTAATATATATTTTATTAACAATAAACTGGTGTTCTGCTCATCTCTAAATTAGACAGACAGCGCCACCATGTAGCAACTGTCATAAGTGCCGGTGTTGACAATTAAGTGCTGGTGCCGAGCACCGGAAACCACCGGCTCAAATTAAGCACTGCGGCAGAGCCAATCTGGCACTCCTCTACTTCCCAGCCGTGCCACTCCTGCATCACCCTCATTTGTCTTTAAAAAGATGCTGTATTTATTACACTCACTCGGATTGAAGGTGTTTGGTAATGTCTCCCAATTAGCACCTTTTTTACTTAAAGGATATAGCTAATCTTTGCCCTCCATCGGCGCTAGAAACATTTATATACTATTGATTTTGAGCAGCCTCCAAAGCTTCTTTCCCAACATTCCCACAGGAGCCACAGTCTCTTCAGATACTCACACTGCTGCCAACTACCAAGGTCATTATCACAAGGTTGTATAACTCTATGCTAGTCGAAGCTTCAATTATCATACCCACAGCAACAGATAAATGGAATATTGATTTGCAGGAGCAGCTAACTGAATAGAAATGGAAGTTTTGCTGAGTGCAAACCTGCACGTTATTGTCTAATAGCCACCTTCGTGTCATTCACTTCAAGCTCCTACATGGAAAATATACCACTAGCCATGTGGCTTAATGAGATGGCATACTACTTTGCGCTTTATCTGCTGTGGTGCGGATGGCGTGGACTTTCTGCACCTTGCATGGACCTTCCCCCATCCATGAATACTGGCAGAGCATTACAACCACACTCTATAAAGTGGTAAATAGCGAGATTATACCAGAGCATAATACCTGAATACTTAGCTTGGTGATACACATTCCCCACAGTGACAAGAACCTCACTGCACTACTGTTACAGCAGGCGAAGAGACATATAGTGCAATGCTCAGGAAGGAGACGGATCCCAACTCAAAAAAACTGGCTTAGGGCAGTGTTTGAGTAATAAGAAGCTAGAGCTCTATGCTGATTGTTAGACCTGTCTTCCCCCAACTTTTTGCCGTCCTCCTTGATTTTTGTGCTGATCTCGTTTTTGCTGGCATTATAACTCTATGCACTTTACCACTGCTAACCAGTGCCAAAGTGCTTGTGCTCTCTCCTCTAAACACAGTAATATTGGCTCATAACCAATTGACATATTTAATTTACTTATAAGTCCCTCATAAAGTGGTACTACATGTACCCAGGGCCTGTAAATTAAATGCTACTAGTGGGCCTGCAGCACTGATTGTGCCACCCACTTAAGTAGCCCTTTAAACATATCTCAGACCTGCCATTGCAGAGCCTGTGTGTGCAGTTTTAAACTGACATTTCGACCTGGCAAAATAAACCTTTTGCCAGGCCCAGACCTTTCTTTTTAATACATACAAGTCACCTCTTGGACAGCCCAGAGGGCAGGGTGCAATGTATTTAAAATGTAGGACATGTACTTTTAGGTTTTAATGCGTCCTAGTAGTGAAAAACTCTTAAGTTTGTTCTTCACTACTGCAAGGCTTATCTCTCCTACAGGATAACATTGGATTTGCCTTATTACATTTTATAAGAGTAATTTCCAAATGGGAAGAGATAACTAGTTCATGTTTGGTTTCTCTGGCATCACAATTTAAAATCCAAACTTATGGTGAGGTTGGATTTTAATTGCAATTCTAAAAATGCCACTTGAGCGTTTTGTATTTCTCTTAGACAGTCACACACCATAGGGAGCTTAAGTGTGCCTGTATGGGCCATCACTGGCAGGATGGGAGGGAGGAGCTGGGCACAGCCCCACTTACACCTTAATAGGCTGTGTCCTGCCTTCACACATAGGGCAGCATACCCCCTTTAGTTGGTCTGGAGTCAGGGAAGGCAGGATGCCTGGGGACCTCACAGGGAGACCTCTAGAAGCTTCCCCCCCACTTCAAATGTACAACTGGATATAAATACTGGACCTCAGACACCAACTCTTCACTACACTTCTGAACATGTTGATACTCTGCCAAGAAGGACTGCTGTGCTGCTGATAGGACTGCCACTCAGCTGGCCTGCTGCTCTCTGGCCTGGGTGAGAAGGGCTGGACCTGCATCTTATTGAACCCAGGACTCCAGGGTGACTCCAAGGGCTAGTTGGCTGGCCTCCTGAATAGGGTCTCAGGGACAGAAAGCTCCAACAATCTTGACCCTAGCACCTGGACTCTACCAACTGTGAGTCCTACTGTGCCAAATGGTCTACCCTACTCCTGGACCCTTGAAAGTGGCCTGAAGGTGCTCTGCCAACCCATCTGTGGATCCAGCAGAACCAAAGCATCTCCTCTACTGCACAGCGCAACCTAGAGCAGAACCAACACATCGCCTGCATCGTTCTCGCAGCTTGCATCGGAACTATCGCTGCACAACCCCTTCCCGATGCAGGTCCTTACATTGAAAGCCCTTGTCAACAGAATCCTCGAAGACAATGCAGGACCTCCCATTGCAGCCTCGCAGCTCCTCAGAACCGACGCATAGCCTCAGCTGCTTGATGCATCCTCGACGCAGGACATCTCAAAGCTCCGCAAACAGGATTTAAGATACTCTTGTTTAGCGGGCCTAGCTGGGTCCATGTAGCCGGCCCACGCTCTATCGCGGTCGGCCTGACCTTATTACTTTGTCCCGGTATGGAGCGACCTGATATCCATAGTTGCCGCTGTGTGCCTTTTTGCGCTATTCTCACTAAACTCTTTAAACTTGCATATCTCCGGTTCTTCTAATCGGATTCTTGTTGTTTTGGTCTTGTTTTATTTATTAAAATTTGCTCTATGTTTCTGAACTGGTTGCAGGATTTTCTTTGTGTAGTGTTTTCACTTTAATAGTTTGAAGTGCTGCATAAACACTTTACATCAGTGGTTCTTAACCTTTTGACTTCTGTGGACCCCCACCTAATCATTACTGGAACCCAGGGAGCCCCACTTTATCATGACTGGAACCTGGGGACACCCACTTAATCATTATTGGAATCCGGGGATCTCCACTGAGTCATTCCTGGAAGCAGTAGACCCTGATCGCAGCAATTTCGATAATTTGAACTGCAAACACAATACACTATGGGGCTTATTTATGAAAATAGTGGTGAAGAACATCGCAGTAAGTCATCTTGACATGCTGCCCAGCGCCACTGGGAAAGGACAGCAACGCGCTGTATTTAAATAATACGGCATTCCTGTCCTTCCCCCCTGCATTGGCACCATTGCGGCAGCTTAGCGCCAACACAGGCACCCTTGCACCATGCTTATGTTGTATGCAGGATTGGTTTTGTGCAGGAAGGGGCACCTTCCTACACAAAAACGATCCATAGAGGCAGTTTTCTCTTTCTATGTGTGCTGCAGAATGCAGCACACATAGAAAGAGGAAAAATCTAGGAGAAATAAAGATATTTCTCCTTGTTATGCCTCACCTGGGGAGGCATATCTTTTTGGTGCATTCCCAGGTTTACCAGGTTTGGTAAATCTGGGAATGCGTCAAAAACCATGGGATTTGCATGGGAACAATCACCGCAACGCCCATAGAACGCCTCCCTTGCACAGAGTAATGCAACACAGTGATTTGCGCTGCGCTACATTAATCAATTTTTTGGAAGTCATTCGAAGCCACGCACAGTGGCTTTTCATCGCTTCATAAGTAGGATTTAGGGCTTTGCATCGTGCATGTACCACTTTGTGTGGTGCAAGCATGATGAAAAGCTCTCATAAATATGCCCCTAAAAATACAGAAACTAGTACTCATCAAATAAATAAACAAATGATAAATATTTTTTGTTTAACTCACAAACGAAAAATCTAAATTTTAATATGAAGGTTGGAGATTTTCTAAATTCAATTGAGGCCACTCATCATCCATACTATATTATATTTGATGCACTTGCTCTTCGCCCACAAATCAATCTGAGAATACTAACTTAATTTTCAGGCTCAAATTTCAAATTCCTCCACATATACACAATTTTAAAAATGTTTACATGTTGCTCTTTTATTGAAGTACGCTTTATGAATCGGTTTCATATTTAATTTTACAGGTAGTCACAGACCCCCTATGTAGGCTTTGCACACCCCCAGGGGTCCCCGGACCACAAGTTAAATACCACTGCTTTACACCTTGCCTCCGAGTTAAGCCTGGCTGCTCTTTGTCAATCGACCAGAGGTTTGAGCACAGGTTAATTTGGGGTTTGCTTCTTACTCACCCTTCAAAGAATTTTGGTTGCTACTTAAGTAGAGTTTCAAACCCCAACCGTGAACCCAATTTCTTACATTGGTGATCAGCGGTGAGGATTAGGATTTGTGTTTGTGCAGTACCATACAATGAGTTTGTGCTTTACTGAAAGTCCCAGGTAAATAATCTGAGACCAGTTTAAGTTTTAAATTCTCCTTGATTGGTCTTTTTGCTTTTTTTCCAAATTCATCCTTACTCTATCTGACTATGCCTGTGGCTTCACCTGCAAAAATAGAATTTGAGCTCCTCACTCTGGAGAGCTACTCAGTGGCTGAGCTTAAGGAATTTTGTAAGAAGAAGGGGCTGCCCGCCAAAAGGAGCACCAAGAAAGTAGAGCTCCAAGAGGTTCTGAGGGCATGGACTACCAGTTGCCAGTCACACCAGAGGACCAGGATGGGGAGGATGATGTGGAGGAGCCAAAGCAGAGCTAGGATACCAGCCCTGAGACGCAGCAGTCATCTGAGGGGGATGACTTGACCCCGAGTTGGAACTCCCTGCCAGAGCAGAGAACAGTGTGTCTTCTCGAAGACTGTCCCCAGAGGAGCTGGCAGACAGGGAGGAGGATATGGACCAGTTGAAAATGGAGGAAAATAAACTGGCCATGAAGGCCGATAGAGCCTCGCAGGAGAGAAATATTTTACTGGCTCATGAACTGAGTCTGAAGGAGCTGGACATTAAGACCAGACAGGCAGGGTCCAGCAGTGAATTGTGGCAGCATACCTACAGTGCCCTCTGGAGACAAGCTTTTCCACATCCCTAAAGGTCTGGTGCCTGACCTTGTTGTGGGGGACGAAATTGACAAGTGGTTTAAAGCTCATTAGGTGGCTTTACAGATGTATAGGATCCAGGAGGAGGATTGGGGGCTAGCCTCTGGAAGAACATCCTTAGTAAAGGGATGGATGCCCTACTGGCCCTAGGGAACGGGGACAAGATGAGGTATCCCCCCCATGAAGGAAACCCTTGTAAGGAAATATGACCTCACCCCTGAAAAGTACAGGCAGAAGTTTAGGGACAGCCAGAAGCTGGACCATCAGTCCTGGGTGGATTGTGTGAAATCTTTTGGCAAGGCACTGGATGGCTGGTGAAGGGCAGTGAAGTAAAGGATTACCAAGGGCTGTATAGCTTGATTGTAAGAGAGCACATGTTCAGTCTTTGTTTTGCAGATCTGCGCCAACACCTTACTGATAGTAAGCCCACTGACCCCAGGGAGCACGCTAAGGAGGAGAACCACTAACTCAGCACAAGGGTCCAAAAGAAGGTATCTGGGGGATCACCACAAGGGTGGACAGGGTCTCCCAAAAAGAAGGAGAGAGGAGACAAATATATAAACAATGGGTTCTCTAAAGGTCCCCAATCTAATTCTATGGGTCAGTTATGTTATGTTAATTATTCTTATAAAGCGCTCGAATACCCGTGGGTGTATTGGTGCTGCTTTATTCTGAAACAGTGGTGCATATTTACAAAGAAGTGACGGAGCGCAGCATTAGCTTACTTGGCTTAACGTCGTGCTCACCCACTTCTCAAACGCAGGGCTCCACCGTATTACAACAATACAGTGCAGCCCTGCATTTCTCCCTGCGCTGGCGTTAATTTCAGCCACCTAGCGCCAATACAGGCACCCTTGCACCATAGTGTAAGAGTGCCTGCATTGGGGGGAATGATTGTTTGATTTAAGGTACACCTTCCTGCACATAAACAATCATGCATGACGTTTTGCTGTTTCTATGTGTGCTGCACAATGTAGCACACTAGGAAACAGCAAAAACAAGGAGAAATAAAGCATTTCTCCTCGTTTCGCCATGTTAAGACCAGGTTTTTTTTGGTCTTAATTTTGGCGCTGCCTCCTATTTACGCCACCCTTGTAAATAGGGGGCAGCATCAAAACCAATGGTTGTTGCGGCAGAATGCCCACCACAACAACCATTGCTCACCCCTTTCACGCTAAGTATAGCGTGAAAGGGTGCCTTATTTACAAGGCAGCGTTAAACCAAGTTAAGTGGCTTAGCACTGCCTTGTAAATAAGGCAAAGCCTTTATCACCACAGGAACGTCGAAAAAAGTGACATTCCTGTGGCGATAGGGGCTTGTAAATATGCACCAGTGTGGTGTTTTCACTTTAATACTGTTTGAAGTGCTGCATAAATACTTTACACCTTGCCTCCAAGTTAAGTCTGACTGCTTTGTGCCAAGCTACCAGAGGGTTGAGCACAGGTTAAATTGGAGCTTGCTTGTGTCTCACACTGCCAATGATTGTGGTTGCTACTTGAGTAGGGTTTCACTCTCTCCCCCAACCATTAACCCAATTTCTTAAAGTTACCCACTCTGATTTGAACTGTGATAATGCTTGTTAGGCCTTCTTAGGAGTGGGCTTCGTTAATTGTTATTTGTAGGTCTGTATACCTAAAGGTTGCCTTGTGGGAAAGCTGGTACTCAATATAGTAGACCTCAGTTGGTTACAGTGAGAAGCCAATGATAAATACTATAGGCCTGACTGGTTCACTGGGAAAAGTTATGGCCGATGCCATAGGTATGATCTGTTTCTTATGAGAAAATATGACACGGCTTATTTATTGTGAAAAACATTAGATAAACCAGTAGGCCTTTAACAATGGATTATGTCACTGTGTTACAGACTGTAGACAGGTATTTGTACATGAAATGTCACAGATTCATATAGTAGGCAAGGGTTTTGGTCAACATCCTCTTTGCCGACACCATACAAACCCTGGGAGTAGACGATTTTCACTGTGATAATCCTTGTTCATCCTTTTTGAGTGGGCTTCATGTCGTTTTGCCAACTGTCATTTTGTGCTTATTTGTAGTTTAGTTTTAGAACTGTATGCTTGATTGTTGCCAGCTAATGCATGTTTTAGTAGGTGTAGAAAATCGGGTTAGGGAGCTGAAATCCTACTCAAGGCAACACCACAATTTCTGTTGGGGTAAAATAAAGTCACAAGCTTGGCACAAAACCAGTCAGGCTTAACTTAGAGGCAATGTGTAAAGTAT
The DNA here is from genome assembly GCA_963921515.1 of Calotriton arnoldi. NCBI lineage: Eukaryota > Metazoa > Chordata > Amphibia > Caudata > Salamandridae > Calotriton > Calotriton arnoldi. The sequence goes on from CAWUFW010000116.1 coordinate 1,749,618, forward strand.
TTATGCAGTACACAAAAATAGTAATACAGCGAAAACACAACACAAGAAAAATCTGACACTAATTTAGAAAAATAGACATAAATGGAATAAATTATTTGACACCAAAACAATAAAAATCCAATTAGTAGCATAGGAGATATGCACTTTAAAGATTTTGTAGAAATCAAGCGTTAAGACTCAAAAAGCGCCCACAATGGTTATCTGGTCGTGGTAGACCAGGTCCAAGTCACAAGTTCAGGCCGATAGTAATGGAGCGCGGGCCGGATACAAGACTGAGTTAAGTCCGCTGGAAAGTATCTTGTGGTCTAGGCTTCGAGTTGCGAAGTCCATGAGATGAGCTGCCCTGGTTGGCGTTGAAGAGCCGTCGACGAGGAGCTCAGAGGCAAGGTCCAGCACTGATGAGTCACGTAGCGGTGTAGTTGATGACTGCTGTCAAAGAGCTGTGATGTGAGATCCTGTGTCGTCATTGAGGTAGCCATTGGGGCTTGTGGAGATTTGCGCTGCAATGCGTCAGTGCAGGAGATGAGATGTGTTGTGCTGGGCCGGTGTTGTCATCGGGCTGCATCGGCTTCAAAGAAGCCACTGGGGCTTGTGAGGACTTGTGGTGAGATGTGTCAGCATGGAGGACGAGCTGCTTCGTGATGGCTTGAGTCGATGGCGGGTGGCATTGAGATGTTTGGGGATGCAACAACAGCAGGCCCTGGGCAGCAAAGCAGTCCTTGGTCAGCAAGCAGGTCAGCAGGGCAGACTTCACAGCTGGGCAGTTATCTTGGCAGAGTCCACAGGTCCAGAAGTTATCTGAAAAGTTGGGTCTGAGGGTCCACTACTTATACCTGGTGCCCACTTTGAAGTGGTAGAAGCTTCTAGTGTCCTCCCCCTACAGAGGTGTCTGGAATTTCTTTCATCCTTGCTCTGGTCGCAGCTTGTCAGGGGGAACAAAAGACTAGTGTGAACCCTTTGTGATTGTGCTGAAGCAGAGCCTTTGTGATGTGCATGTGTGGTAGGTATCTACTCCTCCTCCTCATCCTGAAAGAGATGGCCCATACTGACACCTATTCCCCCTTAGTCTCACTGTCTGGGACTAATACACAAAGACCAACTGCCAGCTACACCTAGTCATGTGACCCAGGACACAGGCACCAAATGGTTGGGACAAGAAAATTCCAACTTTCTAAAAGTGGTGCTGTCATAATTGTGACTTAAAATCCAACTTTACCATTAAAGAGGGTTATAAATTACATTTATTTAGAGACCAAACTCAACTTTTCTACCTGCTCCTAATTGAAAGTGATCACTTATTAACTGTAATAAGGTAACCCAATGTTACCCTATGGGAGAGGTAGGCCTTGCAGCAGTGAGAAACAAATGTAAGAATTTTTTTAGTACCAGGACAAGGTTAAAAGTATATGGCCAACTTTTTAAATGCACTGCACCCTGTCCTATGGGCTGATAGGGCTTACTCTAGGGGTGACTTATAAGTGTTAAAAAGGAAGATTTAAACCTGGAAAAAGCTTTATTTTGCTAGGTCGAAATGGCAGTTTAAAACACAAGCACTTTAGCACTGGTTAGCAGTGGTAAAGTGTGCAGAATCCTAAGGCCTGCAAATACGATGTTGGCAAAAACAGGAAGATTAAGGCAAAAAGTTGGAGAAAAACCACACCAAGGATATCGGGTCCAACAGTAGGCGTGTGTTAATCATGGTAAAGGCTATAGGCATTATTTGTTCACTGGGAAATGTTATCTCAGATTCCTTACATTTTGATCTGTTTATTATACACAGTTATGACAAAGCCAGTAGGCCTGATTTACTTATTGTGAAAAGAATGTGTTAAAGCCTATAGACTTTTAAGGGTTGATCAGAATTACAATATGCTAAAGCCTGATTCCAATCATGAAAGCAGTAACACGGGGCACTGGATTAACCCACTTCAGCGATTGGCTCTCTTGCCCTCAGAGTGACTGCATTTGTATTACCTGTACATATCTGCCTAAACATTAGCCCTTCTGTGCCAATGCAGGTGGGCTGTTCTCTTTATTTTAATTTCTTATCGCATAGTACAGCTCCCTAGACTGCTAATGGGTTGCTTGCTTGCTGCTCATTTAATCTGCAGTGCACCACATCCCGCACATCCACTCTCTCTAGACCATTATACCATTCCAAGATGGTCAGCACGTTGGTTCTAAACATGACGGCCATGCTGGAACTTTAATATAAATGATACACTATATACAATACCACTGAAAGCTAAACACCCACTGCTATATTTAATTTTATTTGCTATGGTAAGCAGATACCCGCCATGTTTAAGCAGGTTTTCTTTGTTCTACTAGAATTAGATTCTAAGCAGGCTCCAGCTATGCAAATGTTGAGCAGTAAGTGAGAAACAGTTTCTAATCTTACATCTTATCATTTATGGTATTTTCGAAGGCTCCCTTTCTTAGCTGCTGTTATTAATTACTGAGACTACATTACAACCAAAAATAATATTTCAGGACTTATGTGCCCCTTCTTGATATAATTGAGGAACTCTCATAAAAACACCATAACGATCTAGATATAAAATGTTCATTTTAAAGAAAAGGTCTGTCCACTGACTCCTGTCTCCTTACAATATTGACCAGAGGAGTCCAGAAATGCAGTGTCCTAGCAGTAAGACTGCAAAGAAAAAGACAGCAGAACATGACCTAACTGTCCAGACCTTAAGTAGACCGAGTAATGTAACCAGGATGTACAAATACTTTTGATTCCCATTGTTTTTCTAAATAACAGTGGTCATTGGCCAAGTGACCAAGATTCCTTGAGGTGGAGTGAAGAGACATGATATGTCTTCAATAGAACATGCTTCAAGATGGTGGGCCCTGGACTAGAAAATGAAGTGAGCTTGATAAATTGGTTTTGATCTACTTTGGGCATATTTACAAGACCTTTGCAATGCCATAGCATCATTTTTTGTAATGCAATGGCAGCGCAAACCACTGAATCATATTTATGTGGCTTTGATTGGCCTTATAGATAAGGAATACGGCAATGCACCACAAATCGCCACGTTACCTTAATCTGTGCTAGTAAAGTGTTACATGGGCGTTGCGAGGGGTGATCCCACGCAACACACATGGATTCTGACACATTCCCAGATTAACAAAACTATGTAAACCTAGGGATGTGACAAAAACGTACGCCTCCCAAATTTTTTCCTCTTTCTATGGGTGCTGCATTTTGTTGCATTTTGCAGCACAAACAGAAAGAGGAAAATACCTCCCAGGATTGTTTTTGTGCCGGAAGGTGCACCTTCCTGCACAAAAACAATCCTGCATTCAATGCAGGCACCCTTGCACCATGGTGCAAAGGTGCGTGCATTGGCGCTAGGCTGCCGAAACAGCGCCAGCTCAAGGGGAAAGGACAGGAATGCACCATATGCCATAGATATGGTGCATTCCTGCCCTTTCACTTTGACGTAGGGCAGCGCAGCAAGGTGACTTGCTGTGCTGCCCTGTGCCTAATCCTCATAAATATGTCCTTTAATACGTCCACATAAAAACGCACAATTGTTTAGGATCTAGTGTTGCATTCTTTGAGGGACGCACATCCGAACAAAATACTTATTTGGGAATGAAGAAGCACAAGGAGCAGATCAAAATTCTGTGTTTTTAACATTTCTATTCCGTCAGTTCAAGTTTAAATTAGAGAACATCTATCGAGTGAGGAGGCTGCATGAAGCATATTTTTCATGTGGTCTGATCCTCTCAGGATTACAGCCGCATTTAGCTCGCCTGCGGTGTATATCTATATATAGGGGCCGATTCCGATCTCGGTCGGAGGCGCACCCAATACTATTCGGTCGGGAAAAAAGCCATGCGAAAGCCAGTTTCCCGACCGATCCGTACAGCACACCGAACGAGCAAGTACGATGCGCACAACAGCAAAAATTCCGGCCGAGCCGTACTCACCCAAACCAGGTCCTGTTCTCCGACCGAGGCGAATCCGGAAACGCCGAATCGAGTCGCACGGAAGGGAAAATGCAGCCCCGTCCGGCCGGACAAGTACGATGCGCTTTCCGTACGCGCCGAACCCGTCGCTACGCACGGCACGTCAAAGCATCCGGGAGAGGCGCACATAAGCTCCGAATCGCGCCACAACACGATCCACGGCTACGAGACGAACACAGCACAGACGAGGACGACGCGAAGCGACGAGGACGAAGTGAAGCGACGAGGACGAAGCCAAGCGACGAGGACGACGCGAAGCAACGAGAAGGACGAACGACACGAACCAACCATGAATCCCTTCGTCCCGATCATACCAATATTCTACATCTACTACCGGAACAGGCACGGACGCGTACGGCGCAGAAGGTAAGTCAGACACCAACCACAAAACACATACAACACGTACACGACACATCACACACATACACTGGGAATCTGAATATACTTACACCAGCAACAGCAGCACCATAGGGGCGGGATGCCCATCACCAATGCCACATATGCACACAGGGGCCTGAATGCGCGCCACCACCCCAACCCAGGGGGGCTGGATGCCTACCACTACTACCACCCTTAGCCAGGGGGCAGGATGCCTACCACTACTACCACCCTCACCCACGGGGGGCAGGATGCCTACCACTACTACCACCCTTAGCCAGGGGGCAGGATGCCCACCACTACTACCACCCTCACCCAGGTGGGGCAGGATGCCTACCACTACTACCACCCTTAGCCAGGGGGCAGGATGCCCACCACTACTACCACCCTCACCCAGGGGGGCAGGATGCCCACCACTACTACCACCCTCACCCACGGGGGCAGGATGCCTACCACTACTACCACCTCACCCAGGGGGGCAGGATGCCCACCACTACTACCACCCTTAGCCAGGGGGCAGGATGCCCACCACTACTACCACCCTCACCCAGGGGGGCAGGATGCCTACCACTACTACCACCCTTAGCCAGGGGGCAGGATGCCCACCACTACTACCACCCTCACCCACGGGGGGCAGGATGCCCACCACTACTACCACCCTTAGCCAGGGGGCAGGATGCCCACCACTACTACCACCCTCACCCAGGGGGCAGGATGCCCACCACTACTGCCACCCTCACCCAGGGGGGCAGGATGCCTACCACTACTACCACCCTTAGCCAGGGGGCAGGATGCCTACCACCACTACCACCCTCACCCAGGGGGGCAGGATGCCCACCACTACTACCACCCTCACCCAGGGGGGCAGGATGCCCACCACTACTACCACCCTTAGCCAGGGGGCAGGATGCCCACCACTACTACCACCCTCACCCAGGGGGGCAGGATGCCTACCACTACTACCACCCTCACCCAGGGGGGCAGGATGCCCACCACTACTACCACCCTTAGCCAGGGGGCAGGATGCCCACCACTACTACCACCCTCACCCAGGGGGCAGGATGCCTACCACTACTACCACCCTTAGCCAGGGGGCAGGATGCCCACCACTACTACCACCCTCACCCACGGGGGGCAGGATGCCCACCACTACTACCACCCTTAGCCAGGGGGCAGGATGCCCACCACTACTACCACCCTCACCCAGGGGGGCAGGATGCCCACCACTACTACCACCCTCACCCAGGGGGGCAGGATGCCTACCACTACTACCACCCTTAGCCAGGGGGCAGGATGCCTACCACTACTACCACCCTCACCCAGGGGGGCAGGATGCCCACCACTACTACCACCCTCACCCAGGGGGGCAGGATGCCCACCACTACTACCACCCTTAGCCAGGGGGCAGGATGCCCACCACTACTACCACCCTCACCCAGGGGGGCAGGATGCCCACCACTACTACCACCCTTAGCCAGGGGGCAGGATGCCCACCACTACTACCACCCTCACCCAGGGGGCAGGATGCCCACCACTACTACCACCCTTAGCCAGGGGGCTGGATGCCTACCACTACTACCACCCTTAGCCAGGGGGCTGGATGCCTACCACTACTACCACCCTTAGCCAGGGGGCAGGATGCCTACCACTACTACCACCCTCACCCAGGGGGGCAGGATGCCCACCACTACTACCACCCTCACCCAGGGGGGCAGGATGCCCACCACTACTACCACCCTTAGCCAGGGGGCAGGATGCCCACCACTACTACCACCCTCACCCAGGGGGCAGGATGCCTACCACTACTACCACCCTCACCCAGGGGGCAGGATGCCCACCACTACTACCACCCTTAGCCAGGGGGCAGGATGCCCACCACTACTACCACCCTCACCCAGGGGGGCAGGATGCCCACCACTACTACCACCCTTAGCCAGGGGGCTGGATGTCTACCACTACTACCACCCTTAGCCAGGGGGCAGGATGCCCACCACTACTACCACCCTCACCCAGGGGGGCAGGATGCCCACCACTACTACCACCCTTAGCCAGGGGGCAGGATGCCCACCACTACTACCACCCTCACCCAGGGGGGCAGGATGCCCACCACTACTACCACCCTTAGCCAGGGGGCTGGATGCCTACCACTACTACCACCCTCACCCAGGGGGGCAGGATGCCTACCACTACTACCACCCTCACCCAGGGGGGCAGGATGCCCACCACTACTACCACCCTTAGCCAGGGGGCAGGATGCCCACCACTACTACCACCCTCACCCAGGGGGGCAGGATGCCCACCACTACTACCACCCTTAGCCAGGGGGCTGGATGCCTACCACTACTACCACCCTTAGCCAGGGGGCAGGATGCCTACCACTACTACCACCCTCACCCAGGGGGGCAGGATGCCCACCACTACTACCACCCTTAGCCAGGGGGCAGGAAGCCTACCACTACTACCACCCTTAGCCAGGGGGCTGGATGCCTACCACTACTACCACCCCCACTCATAGGATGGACAATGCATGACACAACAAGCACTCCACAACCTAGGGAATGCAAGATTAAGACATCCCCCCACCACCATGACAAGCGTGTGAGCAGGCTGTGTCAAATGCCTACAACACCGAACATGACTTTGAACATACAATGTGACCCCCTAGCACATGTGCCACACATATATGTGTGTGGCACCCACAATGCAAGCAGCCCATGACCATTGTGGCAATGGGGCCTAAACCCCCATCATCACAGTGACCAAAAGGCAAGTGTGGGGTCCATAGCTGAAGCACATTTTGACCATTGTGGCAATGGGGTCTAAACCCCCATCATCACAGTGACCAAAAGGCAAGTGTGGGGTCCATAGCTGAAGCACATTTTGACCATTGTGGCAATGGGGTCTAAACCCCCATCATCACAGTGACCAAAAGGCAAGTGTGGGGTCCATAGCTGAAGCACATTTTGACCATTGTGGCAATGGGGTCTAAACCCCCATCATCACAGTGACCAAAAGGTAAGTGTGGGGTCCATAGCTGAAGCACATTTTGACCATTGTGGCAATGGGGTCTACACCCTCATCATCACAGTGACCAAAAGGTAATTGTTGACAAAGAAAGAGCTGCAACTGCCAAACTGCATGGATCATTCCTGGTCACAGAACCAAAAACTCATCTGTGGCAAAGTAGTGTATGTGTCCCATTGCAACATAAATTGGGGGAGCCAAATACTGCAGTGCAAATGAAACATTCCTTTGGCCATGTGCAGACAAACAACACCCATGGGGGCTGAGACCGTCAACAGTCATCAATGACACAATGACAGAAGTGACCATCAGAATGCAGAACCACATATTTGCACCAATGGGCACACAAATGCAGATACCCTGTGGAGACAGCAGATGTGAGGTGAACAGATACCATACCATGGCAGCAATGGGACACACAAACCATGATCACTGTGCTGACCGATGACCTAGGAGTCCCAGGGACAGCAGGGGAAACACACCAAACAACATACAGCCAATGGCACACCCAAGATATGCCAATGCAGTGGTGCAGATGCACAAACACAAACAGGCAGACCAACACTGTCATCATACACAGCAGGTGAGGGGTGGGGGTGCCAGTGTCCCCAGGCAACAACACAACACATGAGGAGAGCTGAATACCAATCATACAGATGTGCATACACTGCCACACTAAGGTAACTCATGGATCCAAATCCCCTATGTGGGCAAGCAGGCATTGACAGGTGAGAGGGAGCACAAAACACACATGTCACACAGGCACGTAGGAACAACAACTGACACAGCAAGTCACAGACACACCACAGCACCACCCCCAGGGCCCCCACAATGTGGTGACCCTGGGCTGAATAAAAATACCACTGTGATGACAAAGCTAAATGTCGTTCACACTGTGAACCACAGTCAGGTGTCCTGAGCAACTAACTACCATCACACCTACACAAGCACAAATCAATCAGCATGGCCAGTAAGCCAAGGCCAACATGGAGGCAGGGGACTAGCCGGGAAACAACTCTCATCTGCACACACTCAAGACCACACCCCTCGACCTCCAACAATGTGCAGCAGTGAAGTACACATGCACTGGTGACATTGCACATGCACCCATGACTATTCCAGGGTGGTGGGTGGGAACCAAGGTGTAGAAACACATCACACATGGACACTCAACAAGACTCCTGAATGTCTGACACACTGCACACTACGCTGTACATGGACATGACGGCAATACCACACCGACCAATGGGATCCCAGCCACAGTCACACACCAATGAAGAAGCCAAGGTCACCCACAAAGAACACACATAGACAACAACCAACATTGCAGCCCGGACCCTAAGGAGTGCCAGCAGTCACACACACAACGTGTCACAATCACTGAAAGATAACACAAACTGGAAATCACATGACAGGGGCAAACAACAAGTGCCAAAGGGAAACCTGACTGTGACCCATCTGCGTCAGCACACAAACTCTGCCCTGACAGCAAACACACCTATGGGTGACACCCTGATGACCAGTAATGTGCCATGCACCCACATCACAGAGAACACAGGGAGAAGACTTTGGGGGAACATAGCTCAAGTCAGCAAGCATCACAAACAGGTACAACACTAGGGATCACAGCATGCGCAGATGAATGAAAGTGAACACACAGACATGCACATACAACACACACCTTGGGCGCAGGCAATGTCACACGTGTACACACTGCCATGAGGGGACTCCACTCCTGTGTGAGGAAAGCTGTGCCATATGTTGCCTCAGTAGGGCCCCATCATGTCAGCTGAGCACTTGGTCACACAATCAACAATTAGCACCAAATGAGGGCTCCCATCACATCAGCCTGGTCATGGATGTGCCAACGGAATCATCAGCACAGATCCAACACACTTGTATAGCAATGTTGCACTGACTACACGAATGAGTCCCTCCCCATTGATGCCCAAACCTGCATGTCCACTGGAGATGGCAACACGGTCAGGGAAGTAGACAAATGCAACGATGGCAGGCACAACAGATGTGCAGGGGTGGAAGCCACAGATATGAAATTGCCAATGTAAGTAGGAAACCCATTGCCAAATACTGAACACATGACACCCTCAGATGCTGCTATTGATGACATGGATACACCACATGATAGGACACATTCCCCCTGGACCACATGGGTTCCTGCACAGTAACACTTCATAATCATGAGACCAGATATCACCATCACTGCAGCAAGGGCATGGTTAGCTGCACCAACAACATGTACATCTGAAGCATGAGCACTAGAGAAAAGAAAGTTGCTTTATTCAGCATATGTGTTGTCTGATAACGACGTCCAGAAGAAATTAGAGCAAAGGCCAATGGCCAGTCCATTGTCAAAGTTCAAACAGGGTGACACTGGCAGATGTCACCCTACGCATGCCTGCACAATACCAGGGACAATCCACTAGGAGGGGCAACCGGGGGGCAGGCCAGGCACCGCAGGGACAGGATCAGGGCTCACCAGGGGGAGTCAGGGAAGGGGTGGTGGGTGCTGGAGAGCCACTGACAACTGCAGTGGAGGTGTCTGACATGGTGTGTGCCGGCACAACTGGGGGCATGACACAGATGTCGTGGGTGCCGGCACAACTGCAGTGGACCCTGCAGATGGGGTGGACAGGTCCGCCACTGCAGTGCCCAAGTCAGACAGGGCGGTAGTGGACTCCACTGCAGTGCCTACCTCCAGGGGAGGAGAATGGGGAACAGGCAAGGTGGGTTGGACAGAGGGGGAGGACACCCTCACCACATCAGTGGCACAGACAAGCGCAGCGGGGGTGTGGTGCTGGGAGAGCAAGTGGCAGGGGGAGAAGGCCGGAGCATCTTGGGGATGGTATATCTGTGGGTGGGGGAACCTGGGGCAGGGTGTGGTGGGGGCACCTGTGCAGTGGGGGCCTGAGGGATGGAGGACGGAGACCTTGTGCCTGAGCTGCAGGGCGGTGGCGGGGTCTTGCTCTTAGCACTCCGGGGGGACTTGCGGGTGGGGGCCTCAGTCCGTCTGCGCCTGGGGGAGGGTGTCCGGGGGCGAGGGGCACTCTGCTCCGTGTGGGTGGGCTTCCTCTTCCCCCGGGATGCTGGAGCAGCTTCATCGGTGGGGAAGAGGCCGAGGTCACAGAGGAAGAGCTGCTGTGACTTTGGGGTTGCAGGTGAGGCAAGGGAGGGTGCTTTGGAGGGAGAGGGAACTGAGGACTGCGCAGTGCATGTGGATGCGTGTGTGTGTTCCAGGGCCCCATCCCCTGTGAGTCTGGCTTCAGTCCCCTGAATGTGCGTGCGTGTGCGTTTTGTCATTGGCGTGTGTGTCAGTGTGCTGGATGTGTGTGTGCTGGTGTGTGCCTGTGCCAGTGTGTGTGTGCCTGGGATGGGTAAGGTGCTGGGGAGTGTGGATGGAGCAGAGGCAGGAGGGGTGAGGGACCGTTTGAGGAGGGACACTGCTGCCGTCAGGGAGGAGTCCATGGACCTATTGCCCCTCTGTAGGTCAGACATGCCCGATGAGATGCCCTCCATGAACGACACCAGCTGAGTCAACAGCGCGGTGTGCGCATGGAGGACACTCAGCATGGCTGTCTGCCCTACATGGAGCTGGCGAAGGAGGTACACAGACTCCTCACTCAGGGCAGCAGGGGACACAGGGGCAGGGGGTGCGGTGCCTGGCCCAAAGGAGACACGCTCCCGGACATGGGAGCCTCCACGGACCTGGGGAATGGGAGCCGATGGGAGGGCGGTGGTGGTGCTGGTGGTGGCGGGGACAGCAACACTAGCTGGGGTGTGGTGGCTGCTGACACCCGCCTCCACAAGGGAGTCATCCTCCGAGTTGCTCTGGTCCTCAGCTGAGGTGGATGCTGCTGAGGACTCCTCGGTGTGGCTCCCCTCGCCCTCCGTGCCACTGGGTCCCTCCGACCACTCCTCGGCTGCTGACCCAGTCTGGCTCTCCGGCTCCTCCTGGTCCGTGGAGCTGTCCCCTTCCGTGGCCGTGGATGTATCTGCAAACAATGGGGAAACAGACAGACATCAGTCACCTGCACATAACGCACACACCACTGTGAGCACAGCACATCACAGAGCAAGCCCTGGCATCATTAGTTGTACATTGCTAAAAGTGCACTAATTGAACAGGAGAAGTCAATTGTCAGTCTGATGCCAAGCATGGCACTCACATCCCACATGGCCTTGCACCCATCTGTCTGGTGTCTGTTGGATTGCAACACCCCAGTGTTGACACATGCACCAAGTACACAGTAGTTGGACAGTGCAGAGGACACGGTGTGGACACATCACAGCTCTTGCCACTGAGTCAGTACAGGTTTACGGATGTAAGGGATGCCCAGAGTCAAATAGGAAATGCATGTGATGCATACCAGCGACAGACACCATGATGCACCCATGTCCTGATAGCCAGCGCCACTATGGTGTGCATGTAGCACATGTCACTCCCCTGCAGGATCACCAATCAGTAGACACATGCCATGGCGGAGGCATGACTGCTAAGTCATACATCACTGTCTCAGTGATGTATGACTTTGCAGCCAGACAACAACACTCTGCACTGTGTCACAATAGTAGGTCATGGGGAATGCAAGTCCTGGAGCTGCACAAGTGCACATGTACATCCCCCCCACAACACATCCTCTTAACCCTCATCTGTCCAGGTCATACCTATTGGACATATGGGAGACCTGTGACACTACCCTCTGAACCTGAGCCCCTCACACTCTGCTGTGCATGGGGAACAGCTGCCTGAACTTCACATTTACATGCCCCAGTCTGCATGGGCAGCTGATCAGACACCTATGTGTCACACAAGTATCGTCTCCTATGGTCACATCTCCAGTGGCATGCTGAGCCCCTACCAAGAAACTCCACAGCAGTCCTGGCGACTAATCCACAGCACACTGACACAGAGGCAGACACCTGAGGGGTCAAATCACTGTGCACAATGTGTCCTCTGATACACGGGAGTGGGAGTACAGAGTGTATTGTATGGCCTGGAGTAGGCATGACTGTCCAGCCCCACATGAATGAGGGATGAGCCCTGGACTGTAGGCAGCTGGCTAAGTATGTGTGACACACGTCATATACATACTCCTGGGGCCCAAACATTGTTCCCACCCGCAGCATGGGTGTGTGCCAGGTACCCCAGCCACATGTGGTGGATCAGCTCAGCAATTGGACCACAGATCAAAGTAACACGCTGAATACATGTCAGAATACAGGCATTGTGTAAGCAATGGACCCACCCATGATGCCCACCACAGAGTCAGGGAAACAGATGCTGTCTCCCACCTTGAGTCAAGCAAACTGCAAGGACACAGTCCTAAGTGACAGAATTCCCTGCATGTAAGGGCCACACCTGGGTATCAGATGAGGAGTGGTCAGTGCACAATAGAGGGACATGGCTCCTGGACAACATGACTGCTGTACTGTGGCAGTTCAACCTGGCCCGAGGAGGGCACATAGCATGTTAGACAGAGTACACAGTGCAGTCTTTGACTCACCCCCTCCTTGCTGCTCTCTGGCCTTCAGCTGCCCATCCAGGTCTGGAAAGACCACCGCCAGGATCCTGAGCATGTGGGGGTCAGGGTCCGTGTTCCGCCCCTCCTGCGAGGAGGCGACAGCTTCAGCTGGACCCGTGCAATCCTCCGGGTCCAGCCCCGAAGGTCCTGCCACCTCTTTTGGCAGTTGCGGATCCGGCGCTTGTAGACCCCCACGGACCGGACAGCCCGGACGATGTCCTTCCAGATCTCATGCTTCCGATGGGCAGAAGCCTGTCAGGATGACAAAGTGATAAGGCCATTACTACACATGCAACATATCCGTGCATGACACAGTTGCATATACATGTCGCAATCACAGGGGCACATGGTGTACCCAGGCAGTGCACGGCTGCCCATGGACAGTTTTCCAGAAGTCACTACATGGTATCATTGCATGGGGAGTAAAACCCTGTTCAGAAGCACTGTCACTGCACCATACCTGTCCAGTGCAAGTCACTACACACTATGGGGGTGACAACTACTCAGTGAGCCTGCTAGCCAGTGGTGTGCTGACTCTCAGCCTTGCTAGTCAGACAAAATGCACATTCAGAAAGGCAGTGCACAGAACACTCACCTGCTCCCCTGGTGTCCCATACAGCTTGCTGTACTGTGGAAGTAGGCTGTCCAGCAGGGCCTGGTTCTCTTCAAGGCTGAAGGCTGGGGCTCTCTCCACAGTACGCGCCATTGCAGGGTCCAGAGGGGCAGAGACAGCAGCAGTGCAGTGGCAGATGTCGTCCTGGAGCATGTAGTGCAGGCAAGTGGGCTCTCAGGGGAACAGCCAGCAATATATATGTGCTGGAGAGGCAGATACTGTCCCTTGTGTCCAAAGTGATAGGTCCAAGTCGTTTGCATCTTCTGAATCTGGCCAATCCATGGAATAGCAGCACCAAAACACGCCCACAGCATCCTTCAAAATTTCAACTTCATGACATACATGATTTTGCAACATTGTTGTGGGTGACCAACTGATTTTCCAGCAACCGACTCGTTCGAATATTCGAAAACGCGTCCGTTGCCAGGCAAGCCCATTGTCAATGGGTGCGCACCGATCGGTCCATTGAGGTACAACGCGCACAGGGGTACAACGCGTACCCGCACACATTGAAAGCAATGGGCCGGCCGGAGGCACCGATCGGTCCATTGCTGTTCAACGCGCACAGGGGTACAACGCGTACCCGCACACATTGAAAGCAATGGGCCGGCCGGAGGCACCGATCGGTCCATTGCTGTTCAACGCGCACAGGGGTACAACGCGTACTCGCACACATTGAATGCAATGGGCCGGCCGGAGGCACCGATCGGTCCATTGCAGTACAACGCGCACAGGGGTACAACGCGTACCCGCACACATTGAATGCAATGGGCCGGCCGGAGGCACCGATCGGTCCATTGCAGTACAACGCGCACAGGGGTACAACGCGTACCCGCACACATTGAAAGCAATGGGCCGGCCGGAGGCACCGATCGGTCCATTGCTGTTCAACGCGCACAGGGGTACAACGCGTACCCGCACACATTGAATGCAATGGGCCGGCCGGAGGCACCGATCGGTCCATTGCTGTTCAACGCATCACTGTACATGTGACTGGCATATGTCAGCATGCCTGTCTCAGATGGACATATGCCAGCCACAGATAGCTCCCAGGGAGTGAGGGGCACACCTACATCACGACAGCCTGTCCAAACCTTATCATAAGGCATGTAAGGCTGCATTTCCTATTGTGTGTATGTTGGTGTACATGTTGTCCTGAGGGTGTCACCTGTGGGCAGCCACCCCCAGGCTGTGCACGTGTTAATGGGGACAGGATCCTGGGTGTTACGTGTACGTGACCACTGTGATGTGCAACTGTTCATATCTGTGCATGTGCCATGGTCACATTTCACAGTGGTGTTTGTGTATGTCATGTCACATACCCCGTGAGTCCCATGTGGGACGGTATGTTTGAGCCAGGGTGTCCCAGTGGCACAATAGTGATGGCCCTCCACAGTCTTTGTGCATGTAGTGTTTACAATGTCTCTGATTTCATGTGCACAATGGGAGACAGTCTCCACATCCACGTTGTGTGTGCATGGACTCTGATGTTGTGCGTGTGTGTCACAGACGTCCATGGCTTTCCTGCCATGGCAAGTGTGGCCACTACCTGTGGGGGTCATGTTTGTTTTGTTGTGGTGTACACATGATACTCCAGGTGATGCCAGTGTCCATGTGGCATTACAGGGTCCCTGGGAATGTGCCTGTCGTTGAGCTGTGGTGCCTGGGGCACATCTGTCCTCACATGTCACTGGGGGGTGACTGTGACACAGCATCATGATATCCAATGGGCCAACCTGGGACAAATTGATGCCACCTGTAGGACCGTGTTGACAGATGTTGGCCATGTATGTACCATACATGTCGTTCCGGTACTGCACACTTCATGTAGTTGTGCCTCATGATGATGTATGTTGGGATCTTGAGTGTGTTCAATGCCGCATATGTGGGGTGACTGACGATCTTGCTTACTTCTCCTCTGCACTGCAGGGCTCCTGCTGTCCATCGGCCATTCCCAGACCTGGCAACGATGGTGGAACGGGACAGCATCCGACGGTACCGCTTCACCAGGCAGCTGATTGAGGATTTGGCAGTGCAGTTGTCCCCACATTTGCAGCCTGGCCGGCCGTATCCTACAGCGCTGACCCCCAAGGTGAAGGTGATGGCAGCCCTACACTTCTTTGCCACCGGTACCTTCCAACATACTGTGGCGTCTGCTGGTGGGATGTCACAGACCATGTTCAGCCGTGTGCTCCGCGATTTCTTGGCGGCAATGTTGCTCTTCCTGAACCGGTACATCTATTTCCCTAGACTGCGACGACTCACTGACGTGAAGAGTGACTTTTATGCCCTGGGGAGGATGCCGCATGTCATTGGCTCCATTGATGGGACACATGTGGCTTTGGTACCACCACAGGCCCAGGAGCAGGCCTACAGGAACCGCAAGCACTACCACTCGGTCAATGCACTGGTGGTGTGTCTTGCAGACATGACCATCACACACGTGTGTGCCCGTTTCCCTGGTTCAGCACACAATGCCTTTGTGATGAGGAGTAGTCGCATCCCCAGGTTGATGGCACAGATGCAGAACCAGCGTGCCTGGCTTGTCGGTGTGTACTGACTTTGTGCCATTGTGTGTGATCTGATCTGTAGTATTCCGCCCACTTTTCCAAGTCAGCTGATGTGCACTTGTCTGTCCGTAGGTGACTCGGGATACCCCAACATGCCGTGGTTGCTGACACCCCTCAGGAACCCTGTGACACCTGCCCAGATGCGCTACAATGAGGCACATGGTCGGACCAGGAAAGTGATTGAGCGGACCTTTGGTCTCCTGAAGAGCCGCTTCCGCTGCCTGGACAAGACCGGAGGGTCCCTCCCATATGCCCCTGCGAAAGTGTGCAAGATTATCATCGTCTGCTGCATGCTCCACAACCTGGCAGTGCGGAAGGAGTTGCCTCTCATCCAGGATGACGATGACCAACATCCGCCACCTGTGGAGGATCCTGGCCTGGACCACGATGCCAGTGACGATGATGATGATGATGGTGATGGTGATGTCCGCACACAGCTCATCACCAACTTCTTTAGCTGAATGTGAGTATCCTGAGGTGTCATGTGAATGATGTGAGTTGGCATGATGTGTGGGTGGTGCTCTGGTGCTGTTGGAGTGTGTCCATGGGCTACTTGACAGGATGTGTGTTGCGATGTGTGGTGACAGGTGGGCTGTACTCCCCAACAGTGTTGACATGCTAACTTGGTTCTGGGTGGGTATCTTGTAACATGTATTGTGCATGAGTTTTGCTGTTCTGTCCTGTACTGCATTGCTTTTGACTGTGTGTCATTTCTGTCCTTCACAGGGTACTTTCAGATTCGTTTGGTCAACTGTGTCCACCGACGACGTGATTGCACATCCAGGCTGGTAGCTGTTGTGTCCCTACAGGTGATGTGCGCCACACCCATGGACTTCCTTCTGTCTACAGTTGTTGACTGTGTGCCCGCTACCAGGTGGGGTTACCTTGCATCTGTAGTGGTTACGGCATGTTGCTACTGTGTAATAAACCTGTGCTTCACTTAGTGATGTGCGTTGTCTGTGGTCACACATTTGACTGCCATTTGCTTACTGCACCTGTGGGCTACTTGACTACAACTGGGAATGGGTGTGGTGTCTGTGCATTGCACCGTCTTCCCTGGCAACATCAGTGTAGGCAATGAGTCAGATGGCCTAGGTGTGTATGTGTTGTGTAGCCCTGGTGGTGTGTCTCCCTCATATGTGTCACGTTGCCTGTACTCACATGCCTGTGTTGTCCTTGCTGTTGCAGTTCGCATACACAGTGTAATTTTGCTGTTCATCATCCCCATAACAGCACCCACGTTGGAATCACGACAGAGGCAAGTATGGTGTATTATTGTGTTTATTGTGATACATCTGTGATAATAGTGCATAGGATGGATTGTGCTGTACATGAATCTTGCAATCCCAAGTTCCTAGATGAATAGAAAGTCCAGGTAGACAGGATCCCCAGTATCGGGGCCACAGTTGTCTGACACATTGTTCCAACTTGTACTCCCCATGCAATGTGTGGGAGTAGTGTTGCCATCAACAGGGTGAACAGTCTGTGCACAAAGGCGAAAATCCAGAACAGGTTCAGGCTTCCTGGGAGTTGCGCTTGGCCATCAGCCTCTCACTTTCCCCTCCTCGGACGACCCCTCTTCTTGGGGGGGCCCTCAAGTGCAGGCTGCTGCGGTGCAGGGGACTCTCCGCCAGAGTCCTCCTCCCTCCCTGTGGCAGTTGCAGTTTGTTCGGTACCAGATGTTGTTGGCACACAGGGAGGTGTGGACTGGTTGCTGTTCATCTGGCGGAGGCATTGTAAAATGTCCCTGTGCACCGCCGTCATCTCATGTAGTACATCCCACTTGGACTCCACGCGGGTCATGTGGGAGTCCACACGTGACATGTGGGAGTCCACACGTGACATGTGTGACTCCACGTGGGACATGTGGGAGTCCAAGCGGGCATGATGGGCAGCCTGCTGCTGTTTGATGTCTCTGAGGAGCCCCACTACCTGGCTGAGCTCTCCGGTGCTGGACTGGTACGCATCAGCTATGCGTACCAGTTGTGGGTCTTCATGCACACCAGCAACGTCTGCAAGCAGCGACCTCTGTCTCCCACCCCTCCCACCACCCCTGCTGACATGTGCAGTGTGTGCAGTTGCACGCACAGATAACCCTGGTCCACCTTGGGGGTTGGTGGTGGTGGTGGTGTCCATGGCCCCAGGTTGGTCCAGGGTCACTGCGCTGGTGTTGTTCCTTATTCTGTCCATGTCGGCAGGGATGGTATTCGTGGTGACAGTCGTTGGAGGGGTGGGTGCAGGGGGTGCAGCTGGTGGACCTGCTGGTGCTGCAGCTGGTGGTCCTGCTGGTGCAGCATGTTGACTTGCACCGGATGTGCCAGGTTGTTCTTCATCGTCCGAGGAGGACAGAGGCTGTACGACGCCAGTGAGCTCGGCATCCTCTTGAGCCTGGGACTGGGACTCCTCAGCGTCTGCTGCTGTGTCCCTATCATCACCTGTTTTTGGGAGACACAAACAATGTATGTCATGTTTCTGCAGGCATCAGTGGTTGACACACCTGACAGTTGTGACTGTGCCTCGGGGTGCGGGCCTGTACATTGTATTGTCCTAAGTCGTCACAGTCAGGGGTTGATATTGGTGTGGCACATTGTCCTGCATTATTTGGGCATTTCTATGTATTCTCTGGGGTGTGAACATGGTCTGCATTGATTGTGTTTGGTTGACAGCCAGACCTCCTTCCCACCCACCCACCCACCCACCCAGTCAGTTATCCCACCATGGAACGTGCTTGCATTGCAGGGAGTGTAAGTTGTCTCTCAGGATGTCAGTCAGTGGTGTCCTGCTGTTTGTTGGTGCACAGTTGGCAGCAGGGCCTTGTGCTCCCCACAGCAGTAGCCAGTGTCAGCCATCTTGTGAGTCCTTCTCCACTCCCTGTGATGTGAGCATGGTTCAGGGTGGTGTTGATGGGCCAGTTGTGAGGCTGAGCAATGTCTGTGACTACGACTCCCATCATGCTATTGCCTCCACCCCCTTCCCAGCATGCCCATGCTTCCTTCCTTTTGACTCTGCTTCCCTGTGGGGTGGGCTGGCTGTGCTGACAGGATGGCTGGGAGTGTTGTCCTGGCAGTTGTTTGGCTAAGAGTCCCAAGAGTGTCCCTGTGCTTCACACAACATAACCCAGGGTGGTGGTGCTTTGTGGGATCTTGTGTTAGGATGGAGGGCATTGCATTCTACCAGGTGGGTACTGTGGAGTTTGTGTTGGGGGGGGGTGTGAGGGGAGGTGCTGGTGACTATGGTCAGTGCTGCAAGTCCCCCTTCCCACCCAGCCAGCCAGATATCCCACCATGGAACGTGCTTGCATTGCAGGGAGTGTAAGTTGTCTCTCAGGATGTCAGTCAGTGGTGTCCTGCTGTTTGTTGGTGCACAGTTGGCAGCAGGGCCTTGTGCTCCCCACAGCAGTAGCCAGTGTCAGCCATCTTGTGAGTCCTTCTCCACTCCCTGTGATGTGAGCATGGTTCAGGGTGGTGTTGATGGGCCAGTTGTGAGGCTGAGCAATGTCTGTGACTACGACTCCCATCATGCTATTGCCTCCACCCCCTTCCCAGCATGCCCATGCTTCCTTCCTTTTGACTCTGCTTCCCTGTGGGGTGGGCTGGCTGTGCTGACAGGATGGCTGGGAGTGTTGTCCTGGCAGTTGTTTGGCTAAGAGTCCCAAGAGTGTCCCTGTGCTTCACACAACATAACCCAGGGTGGTGGTGCTTTGTGGGATCTTGTGTTAGGATAGAGGGCATTGCATTCTACCAGGTGGGTACTGTGGAGTTTGTGTGGGGGGGTGTGAGGGGAGGTGCTTGTGACTATGGTCAGTGCTGCAAGTCCCCCTTCCCACCCAGCTAGCCGGATATCCCACCATGGAACGTGCTTGCATTGCAGGGAGTGTAAGTTGTCTCTCAGGATGTCAGTCAGTGGTGTCCTGCTGTTTGTTGGTGCACAGTTGCCAGCAGGGCCTTGTGCTCCTCACAGCAGTAGCCAGTGTCAGCCATCTTGTGAGTCCTTCTCCACTCCCTGTGATGTGCGCATGGTTCATGGTGGTGTTGATGGGACAGTTGTGGGGGGGGCAATATGTGTGACTGCGACTCCCATGATGCTATTGGCTACACTGACTTGACCAGCATACACAGAATTCCTTCCTTTGAGTGGTCTTCACTGTGTGTTGGTGTTGTTGTGGTGGCTACATGTGTGGATGTGTTTGTTAGTTCTATTTGTGCCACTGCCTAGCTGTAGTTGTGGTTGTGTTTGTACATGTGTTGGCACGGTTGGATGTGACTTTTTTGATGGCATGTGTTGTGTTTCTCTGACTGACATACACATTTTGGGATGATTCTGTTCTGGTTGCTGTGTGATTGCTATGAGTGCATGGTTTGACTCTCCCCTTGACAGTGATGTGTGTGTGTTTTGTGGCAGTATATTGTGTACATTTGTTGTGTACTCACCAGGCTCTGGGATGTCCTCTAGTCCATATATGCTCACTGGCGGTAGGATGGCCCGCACCTTCTCCTCCCAGGGCCTGAGGTATATTGGCTTGGCAGGAGGGCCACTGCCGGTGTGTTGGCTGTTGATGTAGTCTTGCTTCAGCAGTTTCCGTACCCTCCTGCGCACGTCATACCACCTGTTCTGGATGTCGGTCTTTGTGCGCCGACATGGTGATTGGGCGTTCACCCTGTTGATGATCCTCTCCCACATCTTGGTTTTCTGCGACATGGGGGTCTGTTGGACCAATGTGCCAAACAGCTGTGGCTCTACCCTGAGGATCTCGTCTACCAGGACTTCCAATTCACAATCTAGGAACTTGTGATTCTTCTTGGGGGGCATGGTGATGGGTGGTGATGGTGGGTGATGTGTGTGTTGGTGTGCAGGTGAGGGTGTGTGGGTGTGTGTTGTGCTGGGTGTATGTGAGGTAGGTATTTGTTGGTGTGCTGCTGGTGTGTGGCTTGTGTGAGGGATGAGCTGTGGGTGTGTGGTTGCTTTCTCTTGGGTGCTGGCAGTGGAATGGCATTTGCAAAGGCTCATGGTAGTGATTTGTGTCCTTTATATAGGTGGAGTTGTGGGTGTGTCTTTGTTCTCTGTCCCCACCCCCCAGTATTTATTGGCTTGGTAATTGCTTGTTTGGCCTTTTTTTGGTTGATTTTTCCTTTGTGCTGTTTGTGTATGTTGGAAACGTTCTTGTGACCGAGTCGGACCCTGCATTGGTCTCGTACGGTGTTTTCCGTTTCGTTCACGCTGTGTTTGTGCAGTTTTGTATGCTGCGTACGCGTCGGTCGCGGTGTATTGTGTTGCTTCGGCTCGGTTTTGTATGCGTGTCGGTCGTACGGCTTGTCCTCCGTCCGACTCGGTCGTGTTTTCGCGCCTTGCATCGTACTTTGCGGTTTGGAGTTGGCGGGTACGATTCGGTCGGATTTGTTCCGGGTGCGTGTCGGTCGGTTGGATTCGCGTGTTTTCCGGCCGGATTGCTATTTTCCGAGCGGCTCGGTCGGTCGGCTTGGTTTCCTGACGTGTCGGTCGGATTTATCGCGGCTTGCATCGTACTTGGCGTGTCGGGCGCCACTGGTACGTGTCGGTCGGTAATTTTTCCGGCTCCGAGTCGGTCGGTGCTTTTTCCGGCCCGAATCGGAATCGACCCCATAGTCTTTTACGCACACAAAGGTTATATGGATTGATTCTGAATGAGCTGCAGATTTCTAGCAAGCATGCAGAATATGTTTGCAGGGTGCGAGACTGCACAGCTTCTGCCCAACACTTTACTGTCTGGTAATGACTGGTGTGAGGCTTGAATTCTGATTGCAGAATTAATCATTTGTGAAAATGAATACAACTTAAAGGT
This sequence comes from Calotriton arnoldi, assembly GCA_963921515.1. Lineage (NCBI taxonomy): Eukaryota > Metazoa > Chordata > Amphibia > Caudata > Salamandridae > Calotriton > Calotriton arnoldi. Next base: position 1,771,548 of record CAWUFW010000116.1, read on the forward strand.
GAACCTCTTGCTAAAAAAAGACTCAGTCCATTACCTTCGTTCACCATTAACCTCGGCCGTTGAAAGCAACTAATTTGCACATTTTTAAAGTAACAGGAATGAATAAGCTGAATACCTCATTGTGAGAAACTGGGGGGCATATTAACAACGAGGCGATAAGCAATTATCGCCGCTTTAGCGTCCGTTTTCGGACGGAAAGCGGCGATAATTCTATCGCCTAATCAGCAAGGTCACGCTATCGCGTGAATCCTTGCACTATCGCCCTTTCCCCCAACGCCCATCCTTGCATCTCTAATGAGATGCAAAGTGGGCGTTACTGGGCGTACCCCGGATGGGCTACGTTGCAAATATCGCCGATGTTCACATCGCGATATTTACAAGGCAGCCCACAGGATTATAGCAGACGTTAGAATCTGGCGAAAACGGCCGTTTTCGCCAAAATCTAACGTCTGCTATAATCCTGACTTACCTATGTTAGGCATAGGAGGTGGATTCTGCTGATACGACCACAGGGTCGTATCAGCAAGGTTATCGCCCTTTTGCAGGGAACATCGCTGGAAAACCAGCGATGTTCCCTGCAAAAGGGCGATAACCTCGCTATCTCTGGAATTTTTATCGCCCTGGAGTAACGCGTTGTTAATAACGCGCTACCAGGGCGATAAATGCCAGAGATAGCCTGCGATAATATAATTATCGCTAAGCACGGTCAGCGATAATTATCGCTGGCCGTTGTTAATATGCCCCTGGGTTGTTTGTTGACTGGGGTGTGAGCCGTGGTCAAGCAAAAGCCACAATCCCTTGCAGGGTGAACCACAAAAAGTCACTAAATTAACCTGTGTTTAACCCTGAGTAGCTTGGCACAAAAAGCAACCAGGCTTCACTTAGAGGCAATGTGTAAAATATTTTTGCAGGATACAGACAATAATAAGTTTAAAACACAACACTAGAAAAATTCCAAACCAATTTAGAAAAATAGAGTGAATTTTAATACATTATTTGACATCAAAACCATAAAAATCCAATCAGTAAAACCGGAGTTATGAATTTTTAAAGAATCAACTGTAACTTAGCAGCTAAAAGATAAAAACATCAACCGCAGACATCTGGTCACGCTAGACCGGGGCAAAATCAAAAGTTAAGGCTGACCCCAATGGAGCGCTGATCAGATACAAGAAGAGGATTGGGAAATGCAGCCCGTTTTCGTTTAAGGAAAACGGGCTGCATTTAAAAAAAGAAAAGTTGCTTTATTTAAAAAGCAAACAGAGACATGGAGGTCTGCTACCCCCAGCAGTCAACCACCCCAGTGTTATTGCCCATTCCCAATAGGTCGCAAATTGAGACCTGCCTCATGAATATTGATTCGGCAGGCCCATTGTGACTCTCATGGGAATCGCTAATGTGTCTGAGACACATTGGTACATTTAATTTTGCGAGTCTCAAATTGCGCAAAAAATCACAATTAGAGACTCGCAAAATGAAATGGTCGTGCATGTGGCCCTAAGGCTGGGGTTTACTAAGGCTTGGTATTGGTGCAAAGAGACACAAAGTGGCACATGCTATTTACTATCCAGCGCAACAGGTGTTTTTCATCACACGCAGCTAAACTAAAGAAACCGATTACCAATGTTTGTCACCATACAAAATCAGAAATAAATAAATTAGTGCAGTTTTCAAACTTTCATCAATTAATTTTAATTGCCTTATGCAAAGCTCTTTCTTAGTTCTCTCAAATTCATTAGAATAGGCTTTAAGCAGTACCAAGACTTTATCTGAACCTTCGTTCATCTCAATTTTACATACCAGTTTCAGAAAAGACAGGATGAGGAAAATGCACCTTTACATTATGCGATTTATAAAGTAGAATTGACACCAGACAAGGAAAAGGTCAGACCACAAGGGTACAGGCTGTGTTCCTCTTGCAACGACAAACAACAAGTGATACCATTTAATATTTAATGGTGACATTTTAAACCAGCCCGCTTCCCCCTGAAAGGATTCTAGAAACAATTAAAACCAGACTTTGACATCTGTTTTGCCCTTCGATTCAGCTCTTATTAAGGTAGCATAAACCTTTATTTCAAGTGTCCAATGATAAACATAGAAACATTTGAATTTATAGATCAAGGCATATAATTCTGTAACCTAAACTAGAGTGTTTTTAAATCACCTGATTCGAGATATCAGTTGGGGTTGATTATAAAGCAGACTGTGGGCTTTATTTAGAATTTGGTGGTCGGAATGCTCCATTTCAAGCATGGCGGAAGCCTGTCTGCTGTATTACCAAGTGCAGGACTCACTGTCTGCTTTCAATCCATTAGTGGTAATAGGGCCCCAGAGAACTGTATTATTCTTAAAAATATCCAGGGGAACCCAAACAGAACCCAGCGCTTTCCCAGAAGGCCTGTCATCCATGGATTTAATAACACCCTAGATGCCAACAGATATTCTACCCCTCTTTTCCACAATTATTGTCTCTTTTGAAAGTAAGCTGGAACCACAGATCTCGATAAAATGGAAAAACCAACTATTGGTGGAGATGAGAGAATCAAGCCTTATGGCACTAGCAGGATTAACCACTTTCCAGAAAGAATTTGATCATTAGACATACTAGCAGTGCATAAATCATTCCTAGATTTTCCCAAATAGCTTTTTTCCTCATTATGATTGCCATTCTATAATACCTTCTACACCATGTGATGTGCTCTGCTTTGCAAGGATTCAGTTTACAAAGCTAAGAAAGCTAAGAAGAGACTCTAGATCATGGACTATGAAACCATGTGTGCATTTACCCAAGGAGTGGAGATCGTTTAGAGTTGCACATATCTTAGAAACATCTTCCATGTAACAGAATTGTTTTCCTCCAAAAGACCCTGGGGCATATTAGCAAGGGCGTTATCGCCGCTTTAGCGGCACTTTTTGCCGATAAAGCGGCGATATTTTTATCGCCCTATTAGCAAGCTGTCGCTAACAGCTGTTAGCGACAGCTTAATGGCGATAGCGGCCGTTTTGTCGCCGCTTTGCATGTCAGCGATAATTATCGCTAATCACATGCAAAGTAGGCGTTCCCAACTAAAAGCAACTGCAAACAGTCGCAAACACAACTTCCCCCTATTAGCAATGCCCGCGAAGCGATAAAAAAAGTCGCGCTAACCGCGATTATCGCTGGAATTTAACTCCTGCTAAAAACTTGACTTAACCATTCTTGTCAATGGGAGGTGGATTGTAAGGTTAAGTCCTCACCTGCCTATTAGCAAGCTTTTCATTAGCGCAGTGAATTTGTCGCTGGATTTCTCGCGCTATTGCTGGGTTTCGCCGCTATCGCTGGATTTTTTTATCGCCTTGGAGATAAGCGTTGATAATAACGCGTTATCTCCGCGATGAAATCCAGCGATAGCCGGCGATAAAAAAAACAGCGCTAAGCGCGCTTTGCGATAATTATCGCAATTCCTTGGTAATATGCCCCCCCTGTTCTATATCATTATGTTGAACGTGCAGGCGTGTGGGGTTTTAGTAAAGCTGACGTGTTACAACGTATTGAAAATGGTTTCACCCGCATGTTGCTAGCTGTGCCAAAAAACTCTGTGAACTTAATTTGCAACAAAGAATTAGGTCTGCAATATCTGGAGAACATGATAGGAGTGGCCCCTCTTCTTCTTTGAATTAAATGTCTGTTGACACCCGAGGCTGGACTGGTAAGGTCATGCATTCAGGTTTGTTTGGAATGTGATAATGTTGGTAAGTTACATTGGTTGGGATATGCTAAAAATATGTTTCAAACATTAGATTTGGGAAAAAAAATTCTGATCCGCTAAACCTTGGTATAGATGCATAGATAATTGTGAAACAACGCTTCCGCAAGGTCCGGATGGCTGGATGACTAGCAAACAAACAGAAAATGCAGACAATAGAGGTTTATTCACAAGTGGTAACTGTTAGCACTATAGAACCTTATTTACTATGGTTTGAGAATTCCACTTGTCTCTCCCTTCTCACCTATAAAGTTTGATCCACTTTAAAGTGGCTTTTCCAGAGCAATGTGCTTGGTCTTGTGAGTTACCTCCCTATCACTGCATTAATGTATGGAACCAGAGCACAGACCATTTCATGCTGTTTTGCACATTGTTTTCTCATCCAAGGTCGGCTTATCTTGTACCTGTGCTCCGTAGGGCAAATGTCAGAAAACACCATCTAGCTTTGGAGTTTTTACAAAAGTTGCTCATGAAGGAGTTCTTTTATGCAGTCCTAAATTTTATAAAGAAAGCTATGGCCATTAGAAAATGCCAAGAATGATTACCCTGAAAATAACGTATTTTCCATTCTATGTATTCATAGTTTTTTGATATTTAAGTTATGTTACAGGCCGAATCTTGAAAGTGGGTTTGATAACTCATGTATGCTACACGTTTGGTGACTTGGACTTGGAAATGTCACTGTTTTTGTTTTTTATTGATTTTTACTGATTTGTTTTCAATTAATTTACTATGGATGTATATGGTAATGTTCTTATGTTTTTTTGGCATATTGCCGAATAAAGATAGTGTGACTATCTAGAAATAGATTTCATATTAGAATGTCTGAATTTACCAAATCCCATTTCAGTCTTTTACCATGTTTGATAACAGCACCCTTATAGGGCATGAAATTGGCCTGTTAAAATACTTACTGGGGTCAAACATACAAGGAATTATGACTGCTAAAGCAATTAACCAATACCGAACAATGCATAATACAATCTCTCATATTGGCAGTGATAAAGAGGTAATCAATCACATTCTGCAGCCTCATAAATTCAAAACTTGGAATATAATCAGTGGTGGAAAAAATGTAACAACTTTTACTCATATAAGAGACAACCAAGTAAGCCCCCACTTGATTTGCTGTAAGATAAAAGGACCAAAGAACCTTCAAGCAAAAGTTGTTCCCCCTTTCCGCCCCAGAAATAAGATTAAAAGTCATGGGTCCCAATCTAATATTAAAATCATTGGCCAAAATATCAAGAGGCTCCTGGCCAGATTGAGGCATCTTAATGGGCTGATTACTTGTGATTATTTTCGAAATCTCTGCAATATTAGAACAGCAAAACCTTTACAATTATCTTTGTAAAAGTTAATAAGAAAATTAGAACTATAATTAGAAAAAGATAACTTGCACACTGCACAATCTTGAAGGCTGTACCATAACCTAACAATGCAAGAATGGCGAGATTCATAAGATCCCGCCTCTGACTCTACCCAAAGAAGACTGCTGAGCAAGGATAACTTATCAAAAATAGATATCAAAATAGAGTTTTACCAGGTTTCATGGAACATCATAATATCAAATGCTTTAACGAAGCTATGCCTTTCTTTGTGTTTCATTTTAGACGCTAAACCTACCAAATTCCAGGAAATTAAATTTGCACTGTTATCAAATGTCCTTAATTTTACGAAACACAACAATTGCCTGGTTATCACCATAATAAATGAACGCTCATATTACTTACAACACATCTACTATAATTAATTTGTGAATTACGGAATGGGGAAGTTTCCAAGCCCATCTGTACATTCCAGAGTGTTAGTTTCCGTATTCACCTTTAACACTACTTAAGTTCCTGTGTATTCTAAACATTATAACCAATAGAAGTTCCAATGAGTGCAGGATAATCGCTTTATCCTTCCTCTCTTTCTTAAAACATTTGTCCTAAATCAGTTTCTTCTGAATCTATAAATATGCTCCTCATTTTCATAAATCGACAAGTTTCAACCTATGGGCCACAGTTTAGAGGTCTTTCTCAGTACTGGATGTGCTTTCAGCAGGATGGGCTTGGTTTGTCTTGAGCACTTTTAAGTCTATGCTGTAGTTAAGTAACTCACATCTTGAGGTTAGACATTTTGCACTCTGTTTTCTTCTTGGTGGTCCATGCTGTTTTGTGTGTGTCCTTCTCTTTGCCTTGTGATAGCCCCAGCTTCACTTTTTGTTACCACAAGATCTGGGTCCCTCACATAGTAAAGATACCAACATAAAATTCTCACTTGCGATTATGGGGTAGGTGTACCAGAATTTTCTCAAGAGTCCCAAAAAGAGATAGTTGTTGCACTGTAAGTAACATGAACATTGATTTATTACAGTGATGACCAGAGACATCTTGTATTTTGGAAAGTAAATAAAATGAATTACAATAATAAAAACAATAACAATCAGCTGGCACGCACCAGAAACAAGTCTGGGTGCATATACCCTTAAATGCAGGTAATCGATGGCAGAATGAGGATGTATTTTTCATTGGTGTCACTATGCTCCCACCCTCAGCTGGCAGTAATGGGCCAAACACCATACCTTAGTAGAGTAGCGGAAGAGACATAGGCAACTTTTGACCACCAATGTCATAACAGTATTAAACTCTTGCCCCATCTTTGATTCACATTCTATTTGCTGATATGGGCTTCGGATAGAACTAGTGTAAATATATAGGCCTCTCCTGTTATTTTCTGTTGTTGTTTTTTCTGCCATGACCCCTAACAGCAGGGGTAGAAAGACAATGCCAGTGGTAACAAACAGAAAGCCAGGGATTACAACAACAACATGATCCAGCAGTTCAATTAGTAAAGTGAATAATACATAATGCTATGTGAGAACAATTAGATTCATTCAGCAGGTCTTGTTGCAAGTTTCTTTATTCAAAATTCTTCTTAAAAACGACTGTAGTCAACGCGTTTCGTCCCAAAGGACTTCTTCAGGGCTACAAATAAGTATACAATATATATATTATATTTACAACATTATTTACATTTAAAAAGTGCTCACAACACACAAGAAAAGCAAAAAATGTGAATTAAATTTAAAATATATACAATTTTTTACACACATTTTTTATATATTCCCTCATCTTCTTGCATATTCAAAATACATCTTCAGAAATTTTGATTTAGACTTTTTCATTGTGGACAAGATTTAAGAAACTAGTACTTGGACTATTTCCAAATAATTGTGTGGAGGGTGTGTTATTCTAACCGGGACTACAACGGGCATCTTACTTGTAAACTGTTATTGTCTTAAAACTCGCAAGGGGGTCACAAACATTTGGACCATTCGATCTGGGCAATTTAGAAGATGGTCCAGCAGGGCCCCCATGCGGGCGTTACATTTTCATTAAGATCTGTCAGTTTTGGAACGGTACCTTTGGCATTTATTTATTAAGAAGTTTTATATAGCGCTGGCCAGACCCGAGGGTATCGATGCGCTTTACAACAGATTTAAAGCAGAAATCACACAAAAAGGCAAAGGTATACAAAGGTATACATAATTGTTCAGAAGATTGAGGTAGGGAAGTCCTGAGATAGCCTCGATGAGTGCACAATGTCTTGGGCTAAACCTCATTCTGGGAGGAGGGAACGAGGAGGGGGTCGGGGAGCGGGGAAGAGGTAGGTTGTGGTGGAACATTGTCAAGGGGCTGTAGAGTGCAGGAAGAGGTAGGTTGTAGTGGAACATTGTCAAGGGGCTGCAGAGTGTAGGAAGAGGTAGGTTGTGGTGGAACATTGTCACGGGCTGCAGAGTGCAGGCTTGTGCGGTTCTCGGTTCGGGAAGGCACGGTTGAGGTAGAGGTCTTTTAGGAGTCTTTTGAATTTTATAAAGGAAGGGATAGTCCTGATATCGGCTGGGATGGAGTTCCAGATTTTGGACGCGTTTCCAGCGAAGGGTCGTGCAGCGGATTTTTGTTTGCGTGCTTTCATAGGGATGAGTAGCAGGGTGTTGGAGCTCCTGAGGTTTCTTGTCTGGCCGGCTTTCTTGAGTTTGGAGGCCAGGTATTCCGGTTTCCCTGTGTGCAAGGTTTTGTGCGTGAGGCAGGCAGTTGTAAAGCTGGCACGCATTTCGACTGGGAGCCATTTTAGTTCTCTGAGTGCGGGTGATAGGTGGTCATATTTCTTAACTCCGGTGACCATTCTGGCAGCTGCATTGAGAGTTGTTTTGAGGGGAGCTAGGTGGGATCGAGCTGTACTGGTGAGGACTGCGTTCCCATAGTCGAGTCTAGATAGCACCAGTGATTGGGTGGCTTGTTTGAGGTCCTTGGGCGGGATGAAGGGCTTAATTTTGTTGAGAAGCTTCAGGTTGAGGAAGGCACTCAGGGACATCTACTTAGGTTGTATTCTCATTATATGGTGATAATGTTGTGCGACTTAAGTTATTTTTCATATTGACCTGAAACATAGTGCCAGGTCATGTTTATGTTTTGATCGTGAATCTTGATGTCCACTGTTTTTATTACTAGCTATGCAAACACTTTTCCACTACCAACAGTCGCAAGTCTTACGGTTGTAAGTTTCATCGTGAATATAGCCACAGTAACTTCTTACCCCTCCATTTTTTTAGCCAATGAAACTGTTGGCTAATGACACTTTTGCCAACGATACCCTGGGCCTATCATGATAGCTAACACTTTGTTTGATTACGTATATGGATATCAACTTAGTCAGAGAGTCCCATAACTTTTGACATTGAATCTACTCATGTACCACATAAAATAACGCTTTCAAGTTTATGTACGAGTGGTACAAAATATGGGACTTTTTTCAGGTCCAACTTTGGATAAGTCCTTTTTTGTGAGCCTGAAGGATCTTTTTTGAATTACAGATCGCAATGGGCTAACACCCAATGCCGCACTTGGACGGATGACTTTCAAATAAAGACTGAGAACCAGTACAGAAATTATATGTTCTCCTTGTTGTGATGTGTTCGATTATACAAGGTATGTTTTGATGGACAACTTACCCAATATAATGAGGCCCCATATTAGGCATCGGCCTATGGTTAATGGTTATCCCTGCATTTTTTTTATTTCTGATCAGGCCTAATTGATATTTTCTCGAGATAAAGGGGCTACATATAGATAACCAGTAGATGAAAGCAGTCTACAAACCATTGATGAACGTTGAAAAAGATTTACCACATTGCCTTTGGTAAGATCTACTTTTATACTTAGAAGGAAGTGGATATCCTTTCAGATATATTAAAACTGATGCTGTTATAGGAGCTCATATTGAGCGTTAATGCCCCATTCCATCAGAAGGTTCTTATGGAAAATAAAAAGAAACAGATACTGGTTTCACTACGTGGCACCCAGAGTCCACATTTCCATGTTTGAAGGTTTTTTGTGTTCAGCAGGTATCAATGAAATAATGTATTTATGCAGATAATGAATTGTTGGTTTCTTAAATTTTGTCCACAATGAAAAAGTCTAAATCAAAATTTCTGAAGATGTATTTTGAATATGCAAGAAGATGAGGGAATATATAAAAAAATGTGTGTAAAAAATTGTATATATTTTAAATATAATCCACATTTTTTGCTTTTCTTGTGTGTTGTGAGCACTTTTTAAATGTAAATAATGTTGTAAATATAATATATATATTGTATACTTATTTGTAGCCCTGAAGAAGTCCTTTGGAACGAAACGCGTTGGCTACGGTCGTTTTTAAGAAGAATTTTGAATAAAGAAACTTGGAACAAGACCTGCTGAATGAATCTAATTTTTTGCACATAGCATTATGTACTATTCACTTTACCAATTGGAGTGCTGGATCATGTTGTTGTTGTAATTTTTGTGGGATATTGTATCCTAGGAGGTTTAGAGGCATTGAGCCTCAGATCCCTTGCACCCTACTAGTCGAAATTACATGTAACCCTATATTATGATCAGTGCAGTCAAAATTCCCCCATACCCCTTTGCATTGTGTTCTTATATTTAGATTGGGTAGATTAGCACTATCTAGGGTCCAATTACCTTAGGATGGACTTCGAAGACAACAGAGAGGAAATGTTGGGGGACTTGTTTAAGAAAAAGAAAGGCCCAACCACTGATAATTCCAAAATGGGTAATCCAAAGAGTGAGGGCCTAAAAGGCAGGTTTTTTCGTTTAGAAAAACTAAAAAACAAGAACTTGGAAAGTGGTGGGATGGGGCCACTCTAAAAAATATATAGAAAACAAAAGGATACCCCGAGGCCTGAGAAATTTGATCTTTCCGAATTACGAAGATTTGGAAAGTGACTTGTGAGAAGAATGGGAGGAGGGCCTCTATCATGCCTCATACAGGATGATGAGGATTCTAATAACTAATTCAGAAATCAAAGGAAAGAAGATTAGAGATGAAATAACAAAACTTGAGAAAGAAATTTCAGAAATGAATTAAAAAAACTATGAAATTCTAAAAAAGAACTTACTGCTTATCAGATTTATATGAAAGATAAAAAACAGAAAAAGATTATAAGAGATGAAATTGATTACGAACGGGGGAGGATTTTTACCTTTTCAAGGAAATACGATGATATAACCCCTAGACCTATGGCTGAAACAGGCATCATAGAAAAAACAGCAAGTGTGTCTTCTAGCAGCACTTCCCTATCTTCCTTAGAGAGTGACCCTGGGGAGGGGCCGAGTAACAGTGAGGCGGCCTCATCTACCTCCCTTTTTTTACGCGAAGTCCAGCGTTACAGGCTGGGAAACAAAAAGAGAAATCCAAACGCAGAACAAGGAGGGGAGGGAAGAAATACAAGAACAGGTGTACAAACAAGGCAGCAAAGCAAACTGACCCAGATAAGGAAATAGGTTGTATCAAATTGAATACACATTGTGACAATGATAATGAACATTTGAGTTCTAATGAATTAAGTGTTGTCAACTTATCATCAAAGACTCTGAATGAAAAAGAAATGTATGTCTTACAGAAAGGTTTGAATTTTTGCATAACAGAGAATTGTAACTTTGTGGATGCACACATTGATGTTTACAAATTTGTAAAGGAAGTTACGATTAAAAAAATACTTTTCTGAACACCCGTCTGTTTCCACTAATGTTTTAAGAAATGAGGAAAATGTTTCCAGTTTAACAATTGCTGAACTTGGTGATATACACTTATTGGCCACTCTTGACGAAGATGATTTGGATGTCAACATTGTTCAGATGGCTGGTTTGTTAAACATAAGTGAGGATACAACGATAGACAGTGGCTTACTGAAACAAATCTAGATTTGTGCCCCCAGAATTCAGGACACACATATAGATGAATTCCTTAATAGGGTCACACAACAACTATTTCAACTAGATGACAAACATGGAAAAAATTCACACTGCAAACATTGTTACAATCTTTCTAAAGAGGAAAAGGCCCTTTTAAAAAAAACATTACAAGAGGATCCCCAGCTGGTCATACGTGAGGCGGACAAAGGGGGAAATATAGTCCTGATGGACCTTAAAGATTATCTTGGAGAGATTGGGAGACAGTTAAAAGACAATTGTTATGTACAACTAAAAGAACAACCCATTCCCGGTATTGAGAGAATTATTCACGCTAGACTACAGGACTGGCATGAATCGGGCTTAATATCTGATCACGAATACCGATATTTACAGACTCACAACTCCAGGCACCCCTGTATATATATACTTCCCAAAATTCATAAGGGGGGGGTGTTTCCTCCTGGGAGGCCCATTCTTTCCGGGAATGGTGGCCCTACGGAACGTTTGTCTGAATACGTTGATGGCTTTTGCAGCCGTTTGTCAAAAATTTGCCCTCATATCTGAAAGACAGCAGAGATGTGTAGTGCAAACTTGAAGACTACGAGTGGGATAGTAAGGAATTGATGTTCGTTACTATGGACGTGGAAAGCTTGTACACTTGCATCCAGACAGAGCGTGGTCTGGAGGCTTTAAAACATTTTTTGTACAAAAAGAATGTCAAACATTTAGAGCACACAATGATGTTGTTGGAAATGGCCCATATGATTTTAACAATGAATGTCTTCCTGCATAACGGGACCTGGTTCTTGCAAAAGCAAGGTACGGCCATGGGATCCAGGTTTGCTCCGTCTTATGCAAACCTTTTCATGGGCATGTATGAGACGGAGCATGCCTGGGGACCTGGCTCACAGAGATGGAGCAATAACATCATCTTCTACAGAAGATATATAGATGACGTGATACTCATCTGGAATGGAGGCGAAGAAGAACTGTTTGCCTATCACAGTTATCTTAATACGAATAGGTTCAATGTTAAATTAACAATGAACTACTCAAGGGAAAGCATTGAATTTTTGGATTTGAAACTGTATATATCTAACAACACAATCCAAAGCGACATTTTGCAAAAACAGACCTCTTGCAATAGCGTGCTTCACGCTGAAAGTGCACATCCACGCACAACCATCAACACCATACCCTATGGCGAGATGGTTCTTGCAAGACGGAATTGTAGCCAAGAGTATTCGTTTGATGTAAACCTTGAGACCATAAAAAACAACTTTCGAAGCAGAGGCTACACTGATAAATGCCTTTTGCAAGCAGAGACCAGAGTAAGGAAAGTGGACAGAAAGAGCACCTTAGTGCCAAAGCAAACACAAATTAACAAGAGAAGGGATCATGATACTGTGGATTTCATAACACAATATAATGCTTTCAGTGATCATATTTATAATATCCTAAGATAGAATTGGCACTTGTTGACATCAGCCCAGCTACCTGTGGGCACAATTCCAAATAAACCCAGAGTGGTCTATAAGAGGGGTAAAACACTCAAAAACATACTATGCCCGAGTTATGTAAAAGATCAAAAAACGAGCAGAACCTCATGGTTGCCCAGCAAGCCACTGGGCTTTCATGTGTGTGGCATGTGCAATATTTGTCAATTTGGACTCAATAAGAAACTTGGGTTCAAATACAATACTGAAAGGGAATTTAAGATCAATATCTTCATTAATTGCAATACTCTATACACGGTATATGTCATCGGCTGCTCCTGTAACACAATTTATGTAGAGAGCAGCATCCGCAGCCTCAAAACAAGAATTCAGGAGCAGGTGAGAGCCGTGAAGAATAAGGATGATAGGTACCCAGTGGCAACACACATACACGAGTCGCACCCAGAAGAACCAATAATTTGGTTTCATGCAATTGAGCATGTGAAGGCCCAGGAGAGGGGTGGTGACAGGGAAAGAGCATTACGACAGGCAGAAGCAGGTTGGATTTGCCGCCTTAGGACAATCTCCATGGGGCTGAACATTAATAATGAATTATATCATTTTCTGTAAAATGTATATAATGAGGAAGTTGTATGTGATAAAGAAATATGAAGATTTGACTTTAACCTTCACTGTTGTATGAGGATGACTGTGAGGGCTTCTAAATTTATTTAGTGGAATTTAACATTGTGTATAGGGTACTTCATTCATTTGTTACAATTGTTAAAAATGTATAATTGAAATGTAACATTGGAGCTTTTTTCTTTAAAAATAGACTTCTTCGTTTTCTTGAAAGATTCTTCAGGCTTAATTGTATAACGCAAGCAGGATTGATATTCTGCAGGAACCCTCTAGTACTTTATTTATTGCTTTGATTTTATACAAATATAGGACTGACTATTCATAGTTCCCCTTCTAGTGAACAGAATGCATACGTATCCTTTCAAACTCATAATAGCAGGAACTCCTTAGTACTTCATTCTGATTGTTCCGATTTTTTATACACATATAGGAACTGATCATCCATCACTCCCCCTCTAGCGAGTAGAACACTCATGTCTCTATTCGTATTCTATAACTGGTGGCCACGTGTCATAACATATGAAGACCACGATCTTTGTTCTTTGTAACTTATGACAAATCGTAAACATCAAGTTCAAGGTTAAGTAACCAGATAATGATTGCTTATAAAAGATCATAATGACTTTTAAGTCCAAATAAATATTATGGATAAATTTATCGCAAATAGTTATGGAGCATACATTTAAGGATACCTTCCTTCATAATAGATTAACCTTAGAAACGGTGTTCTGTTACCACTACAAGATGGTGGCCACAAATATATCGCACGTAGCGTGCGGATGCAACAATTGAATGCAGGAGATATGGATTTTTTTTATTATTTAGGTACTACCAAGCGAAAGTGAATGTATGTTTAGAACATACCGATTTATAGGTATGGTGACCGGGAGTCACTTTTGTCAAACTCTTAATTACTAGTTGTAGATATTATTGACCTTTAAACCCTAATAAATATCATGTATTATTATTTCACAAACAATTTCGCAGTATACATTCAAAGGAAACTCCTTATTGTATTGATTAACTTTGAAGATGATGTTTTGTAACCATTAAAAGATGACGGCCACAAATACGTCGCATTTAGCGTATGTACGCACTAATTGAATACAGGTGATACGGGAAGCGGGTTATTTAAACACCACGACCGGAAAGCTAAAATAAGACGATTTGGCCGCACGGCGTGAGCGGTACGATGTTCCTTTTTCAAGTAAGTTTGGGGAGGGTGTGTTATTCTATTTGGGACCGTGATGGGCCACGTCCCTTTTAAACTGTTAAGGTGCTAAAATTTGTTAGGGGGTCATAGTACTTGGACAATTTTCAAATAATTGTGTGGAGGGTGTGTTCTTCTAACCGGGACTACAACGGGCATCTTACTTGTAAACTGTTATTGTGTTAAAACTCGCAAGGGGGTCACAAACATTTGGACCATTCGATCTGGGCAATTTAGAATATGGTCCAGCATGGCCCCCATGCGGGCGTTACATTTTCATTAACATCTGTCAGTTTTGGAACGGTACCTTTGGCATTGTTAGTAGGCACATCTACTTAGGTTGTATTCTCATTATATGGTGATAATGTTGTGCGACTTCAGTTATTTTTCACATTGACCTAAAACATAGTGCCAGGTAATGTTTATGTTTTCATCGTGAATCTTGAAGTCCACTGTTTTTGTTACTAGCTATGCAAACACTTTTCCACTACCAATAGTCGCAAGTCTTACAGTTGTAAGTTTCATCGTAAATATAGCCACAGTTACTTCTTACCCCTCCATTTTTTAGCCAATGAAACTGTTGGCTAATGACACTTTTGCCAACGATACCCTGGGCCTATCATGATAGCTAACACTTCGTTTGATTACGTATATGGATATCAACTTAGTCAGAGAGTCCCATAACTTTTGACATTGAATCTACTCATGTACCACATAAAATAACGCTTTCCTGTTTATGTATGAGTGGTACAAAATAAGGGACTTTTTTCAGGTCCAACTTTGGATAAGTCCTTTTTTGTGAGCCTGAAGGATCTTTTTTGAATTACAGATCGCAATGGGCTAACACCCAATGCCGCACTTGGACGGATGACTTTCAATTAAAGACTGAGAACCAGTACAGAAATTATATGTTCTCCTTGTTGTGACGTGTTCGATTATACAAGTAATGTTTTGATGGACAACTTACCCAATATAATGAGGCCCCATATTAGGCATTGGCCTATGATTCATGGTTATCCCTGCATCTTTTTTATTTCTGATCAGGCCTAATTGATATTTTCTCGAGATAAAGGGACTACATATAGATAACCAGTAGATGAAAGCGGTCTACAAACCATTGATGAACGTTGAAAAAGATTTACCACATTGCCTTTGGTAAGATTTACTTTTATACTTAGAAGAAAGTGGATATCCTTTCAGATATATTAAAACTGATGCTGTTATAGGAGCTCATATTGAGCGTTAATGCCCCATTCCATCAGAAGGTTCTTATGGAAAATTAAAAGAAACAAATACTGGTTTCACTACTTGGCACCCAGAGTCCACATTTCCATGTTTGAAGGTTTTTTGTGTTCAGCAGGTATCAATGAAACAATGGATTTATGCAGATTGTGAATAGTTGGTTTCTTAAATTTTGTCCACCTCGAA
This sequence comes from Calotriton arnoldi, assembly GCA_963921515.1. Taxonomy (NCBI): domain Eukaryota; kingdom Metazoa; phylum Chordata; class Amphibia; order Caudata; family Salamandridae; genus Calotriton; species Calotriton arnoldi. The sequence goes on from CAWUFW010000116.1 coordinate 1,787,257, forward strand.
AAAGTCTAAATCAAAATTTCTGAAGATGTATTTTGAATATGCAAGAAGATGAGGGAATATATAAAAAATGTGTGTAAAAAATTGTATATATTTTAAATATAATCCACATTTTTTGCTTTTCTTGTGTGTTGTGAGCACTTTTTAAATGTAAATAATGTTGTAAATATAATATATATATTGTATACTTATTTGTAGCCCTGAAGAAGTCCTTTGGAACGAAACGCGTTGGCTACGGTTGTTTTTAAGAAGAATTTTGAATAAAGAAACTTGCTGAATGAATCTAATTTTTTGCAGATAGCATTATGTATTATTCACTTTACCAATTGGAGTGCTGGATCATGTTGTTGTTGTAATTTTTGTGGGATATTGTATCCTAGGAGGTTTAGGGGTATTGAGCCTCAGATCCCTTGCACCCTACTAGTCGAAATCACCTATAACCCTATATTGTGATAAGTGCAGTCAAAATTGCCCCATACCCCTTTGTATTGTGTTTTTATAGAAAGACAGGGATTGCAGCCTCAGTTGCCCCTAACTGAAGTCTATGGGTGTAAATTCCATTTTCCTGAAAAAACACAAGAAAGTATCAACCACTAAGATCTCAGAGCAACCACTATTTATGAGACTGTTATCAGGACGTTCATGCAGTGTTGAAGAAGATTTTTCTATTGTGTTACGCCGAAAGAGTGAAAAAAGCTCCCACTTGAATTCCTAAATTGGAAAACCATCAGCAGTTTCTAAAAGGTCTTACTATATTACTTTTCAATCAGTTACTTAGTCAGTGTTCCTCGTTCTGCCTTTTATAACTAGGGTTATCTATCTAGTAATTTTATTTCTAAATGTTGTCTCAGCTTAGAGACCAGATGACATTAGGTGGACAGTGGGGGGCCTATTTATGAACAGGTTTGCGTCGCTCTTGCACCAGACAACGCGGTGCAAGAGCGACACAAACCTCAAGTCAGATTCATGAAGCCACACAAGGCCCCTTTGCGTGAACCTGAGTGGCTCCATGAATCTGGAATAAGGTACAGTGTTGCCTTAATTTGCCCTGGGAAGACATTCCATGCGTGTTGTGTGGATGCTCCCATGCAACTCCCATGGTTTTTTATCCATTCCCAGCACTGGTAAACCTGGGAATGCGCCAAAACGATACGCCTTCCCAGGAGAGGTGTAACAAGGAGAAATATCTTTATTTCTCCTTGTTACTGCCTCTTAGATAGCGGAACATGCCTCTCAGGATTGTTATTGTGCAGGAAAGGGTCCATTCCTGCACAAACATAATCCTGCATGCAATGCAGGCACCCTTGCCCCATGGGAGCCTGAGTTGGTACTGCCAAAAGGGCGCCAGTGCAGAGGATAAGGCAGGAATGTGCGTGTTGCCTTAAATATGGCGCATTCCTGCCCCTTTCCTTATCATGTGACTTTTTCATAAATACACCCCTGGGTCTCTAAAAGTAGATAACTGCGCCAAGAAAGTCCAGAGTTTGTGCGTCTAATAAATGACCTAATAGAAATACACACTAAGCAAACTAAAGTTTGTTTCCTCCTGCATTGAATTCTTATGTAGAACTATTCTAAAAAAAGTATCAAAAGAAAAAAATAATGCTGACAATTTAAGTGTGAACAAATTACAGCTGAATCTCACATTTTATAATGGAATCCCAAACAATACCACAAAGAACGCCAAACAATGCGTTCCTAATGAGTAACACAAGTGTATTGAAAATGAAACATGATCCACTACGAGGCATCTGTCTCAGGATAGTTTGCGAGAATTTGGTTCTTTGAATGACAATGGCAGCATTTTAAGACAAGGAAACCCCCCAAAATGAATAAAGCCTTGCACTATCGTGGACTGTAATTATCATTAAACATCCTGGGCTATTACAATCTTTAAAATACACACAAAGGAGAAAAGAAACAAAAAGCAATGTAAGGTATGGAGAATTCTGAATAGGAGTGAGGGGCAGGGGACGTGTATTGCAAGAGTTATGCCACATGCATATCTCAAATGCTTTCAAGTCAGCTAGCTCCACTGCAAAATTGCGGTCTTCACTCATTGCTACGGAATATAAGATGCAAACCCTGGATTTTGGATGGAATTTGAGAATTGCTCGTCCATTTTCTTCAACGTCCCAAAGACTAACTGTGTGCGCCACTCCCACTTTAATTTGCTTAAACCAGCGTGGGTCCAGCTACTTTTAGCCTTCACCCAATGATGACTGAGGCATGGAGACTGAGGGGTCGATTCCGATTCGGGCCGGAAAAAGCACCGACCGACTCGGATCCGGAAAAAATACCGACCGACACGTACCAGTGGCGCCCGACACGCCAAGTACGATGCAAGCCGCGATAAATCCGACCGACACGTCAGGAAACCAAGCCGACCGACCGACCCGCTCGGAAAATAGCAATCCGGCCGGAAAAACACGCGAATCCAACCGACCGACACGCACCCGGAACAAATCCGACCGAATCGTACCCGCCAACTCCAACCTGCAAAGTACGATGCAAGGCGCGAAAAACACGACCGAGTCGGACGGAGGACAAGCCGTACGACCGACACGCATACAAAACCGAGCCGAAGCAACACAATACACCGCGACCGACGCGTACGCAGCATACAAAACTGCACAAACACAGCGTGAACGAAACGGAAAACACCGTACGAGACCAATGCAGGGTCCGACTCGGTCACAAGAACGTTTCCAACATACACAAACAGCACAAAGGAAAAATCAACCAAAAAAAGGCCAAACAAGCAATTACCAAGCCAATAAATACTGGGGGGGTGGGGACAGAGAACAAAGACACACCAACAACTCCACCTATATAAAGGACACAAATCACTACCATGAGCCTTTGCAAATGCCATTCCACTGCCAGCACCCAAGAGAAAGCAACCACACACCCACAGCTCATCCCTCACACAAGCCACACACCAGCAGCACACCAACAAATACCTACCTCACATACACCCAGCACAACACACACCCACACACCCTCACCTGCACACCAACACACACAGCACCCACTATCACCACCCATCACCATGCCCCCCAAGAAGAATCCCAAGTTCCTAGATAGTGAATTGGAAGTCATGGTAGACGAGATCCTCAGGGTGGAGCCACAGCTGTTTGGCACTCTGGTCCAACAGACCCCCATGTCGCAGAAAACCAAGATGTGGGAGAGGATCATCAACAGGGTGAACGCCCAATCACCATGTCGGCGCACAAAGACCGACATCCAGAACAGGTGGTATGACGTGCGCAGGAGGGTCCGGGAGCTGCTCAAGAAAGACTACCACCTGAGCCAATACACCGGCAGTGGCCCTCCTGCCAAGCCAGTATACCTCAGGCCCTGGGAGGAGAAGGTGCGGGCCATCCTTCCGCCAGTGAGCGTATATGGACTAGAGGACATCCCAGAGCCTGGTGAGTACACAACAAATGTACACAATAAACTGCCACAAAACACACACATCACTGTCAAGGGGAGAGTCAAACCATGCACTCATAGCAATTACACAGCAACTAGAACAGAATCATCCCAAAATGTGTATGTCAGTCAGATAAACACAACACATGCCATCAAAAAAGTCACATCCAACTGTGCCAACACATGTACAAACACAACCACAACTACAGCTAGGCAGTGGCACAAATAGAACTAACACACACATCCACACATGTAGCCACCACAACAACACCAACACACAGTGAAGACCACTCAAAGGAAGGAATTCTGTGTATGCTGGCCAAGTCAGTGTAGCCAATAGCATCATGGGAGTCGCACTCACACATATTGCCCCCCCCCACAACTGTCCCATCAACACCACCCTGAACCATGCTCACATCACAGGGAGTGGAGAAGGACTCACAAGATGGCTGACACTGGCTACTGCTGTGGGGAGCACAAGGCTCTGCTGCCAACTGTGCACCAACAAACAGCAGGACACCACTGACTGACATCCTGAGAGACAACTTACACTCCCTGCAATGCAAGCACGTTCCATGGTGGGATATCTGGCTGGCTGGCTGGGTGGGAAGGGGGACTTGCAGCACTGACCATAGTCACCAGCACCTCCCCTCACACCCCCCCCAACACAAACTCCACAGTACCCACCTGGTAGAATGCAATGCCCTCCATCCTAACACAAGATCCCACAAAGCACCACCACCCTGGGTTATGTTGTGTGAAGCACAGGGACACTCTTGGGACTCTTAGCCAAACAACTGCCAGGACAACACTCCCAGCCATCCTGTCAGCACAGCCAGCCCACCCCACAGGGAAGCAGAGTCAAAGGAAGGAAGCATGGGCATGCTGGGAAGGGGGTGGAGGCAATAGCATGATGGGAGTCGTAGTCACAGACATTGCTCAGCCTCACAACTGTCCCATCAACACCACCCTGAACCATGCTCACATCACAGGGAGTGGAGAAGGACTCACAAGATGGCTGACACTGGCTACTGCTGTGGGGAGCACAAGGCCCTGCTGCCAACTGTGCACCAACAAACAGCAGGACACCTCTGACTGACATCCTGAGAGACAACTTACACTCCCTGCAATGCAAGCACGTTCCATGGTGGGATAACTGACTGGGTGGGTGGGTGGGTGGGAAGGAGGTCTGGCTGTCAACCAAACACAATCAATGCAGACCATGTTCACACCCCAGAGAATACATAGAAATGCCCAAATAATGCAGGACAATGTGCCACACCAATATCAACCCCTGACTGTGACGACTTAGGACAATACAATGTACAGGCCCGCACCCCGAGGCACAGTCACAACTGTCAGGTGTGTCAACCACTGATGCCTGCAGAAACATGACATACATTGTTTGTGTCTCCCAAAAACAGGTGATGATAGGGACACAGCAGCAGACGCTGAGGAGTCCCAGTCCCAGGCTCAAGAGGATGCCGAGCTCACTGGCGTCGTACAGCCTCTGTCCTCCTCGGACGATGAAGAACAACCTGGCACATCCGGTGCAAGTCAACATGCTGCACCAGCAGGACCACCAGCTGCAGCACCAGCAGGTCCACCAGCTGCACCCCCTGCACCCACCCCTCCAACGACTGTCACCACGAATACCATCCCTGCCGACATGGACAGAATAAGGAACAACACCAGCGCAGTGACCCTGGACCAACCTGGGGCCATGGACACCACCACCACCACCAACCCCCAAGGTGGACCAGGGTTATCTGTGCGTGCAACTGCACACACTGCACATGTCAGCAGGGGTGGTGGGAGGGGTGGGAGACAGAGGTCGCTGCTTGCAGACGTTGCTGGTGTGCATGAAGACCCACAACTGGTACGCATAGCTGATGCGTACCAGTCCAGCACCGGAGAGCTCAGCCAGGTAGTGGGGCTCCTCAGAGACATCAAACAGCAGCAGGCTGCCCATCATGCCCGCTTGGACTCCCACATGTCCCATGTGGAGTCACACATGTCACGTGTGGACTCCCACATGTCACGTGTGGACTCCCACATGACCCGCGTGGAGTCCAAGTGGGATGTACTACATGAGATGACGGCGGTGCACAGGGACATTTTACAATGCCTCCGCCAGATGAACAGCAACCAGTCCACACCTCCCTGTGTGCCAACAACATCTGGTACCGAACAAACTGCAACTGCCACAGGGAGGGAGGAGGACTCTGGCGGAGAGTCCCCTGCACCGCAGCAGCCTGCACTTGAGGGCCCCCCCCAAGAAGAGGGGTCGTCCGAGGAGGGGAAAGTGAGAGGCTGATGGCCAAGCGCAACTCCCAGGAAGCCTGAACCTGTTCTGGATTTTCGCCTTTGTGCACAGACTGTTCACCCTGTTGATGGCAACACTACTCCCACACATTGCATGGGGAGTACAAGTTGGAACAATGTGTCAGACAACTGTGGCCCCGATACTGGGGATCCTGTCTACCTGGACTTTCTATTCATCTAGGAACTTGGGATTGCAAGATTCATGTACAGCACAATCCATCCTATGCACTATTATCACAGATGTATCACAATAAACACAATAATACACCATACTTGCCTCTGTCGTGATTCCAACGTGGGTACTGTTATGGGGATGATGAACAACAAAATTACACTGTGTATGCGAACTGCAACAGCAAGGACAACACAGGCATGTGAGTACAGGCAACGTGACACATATGAGGGAGACACACCACCAGGGCTACACAACACATACACACCTAGGCCATCTGACTCATTGCCTACACTGATGTTGCCAGGGAAGACGGTGCAATGCACAGACACCACACCCATTCCCAGTTGCAGTCAAGTAGCCCACAGGTGCAGTAAGCAAATGGCAGTCAAATGTGTGACCACAGACAACGCACATCACTAAGTGAAGCACAGGTTTATTACACAGTAGCAACATGCCGTAACCACTACAGATGCAAGGTAACCCCACCTGGTAGCGGGCACACAGTCAACAACTGTAGACAGAAGGAAGTCCATGGGTGTGGCGCACATCACCTGTAGGGACACAACAGCTACCAGCCTGGATGTGCAATCACGTCGTCGGTGGACACAGTTGACCAAACGAATCTGAAAGTACCCTGTGAAGGACAGAAATGACACACAGTCAAAAGCAATGGAGTACAGGACAGAACAGCAAAACTCATGCACAATACATGTTACAAGATACCCACCCAGAACCAAGTTAGCATGTCAACACTGTTGGGGAGTACAGCCCACCTGTCACCACACATCGCAACACACATCCAGTCAAGTAGCCCATGGACACACTCCAACAGCACCAGAGCACCACCCACACATCATGCCAACTCACATCATTGACATGACACCTCAGGATACTCACATTCAGCTAAAGAAGTTGGTGATGAGCTGTGTGCGGACATCACCATCACCATCATCATCATCATCGTCACTGGCATCGTGGTCCAGGCCAGGATCCTCCACAGGTGGCGGATGTTGGTCATCGTCATCCTGGATGAGAGGCAACTCCTTCCGCACTGCCAGGTTGTGGAGCATGCAGCAGACGATGATAATCTTGCACACTTTCGCAGGGGCATATGGGAGGGACCCTCCGGTCTTGTCCAGGCAGCGGAAGCGGCTCTTCAGGAGACCAAAGGTCCGCTCAATCACTCTCCTGGTCCGACCATGTGCCTCATTGTAGCGCATCTGGGCAGGTGTCACAGGGTTCCTGAGGGGTGTCAGCAACCACGGCATGTTGGGGTATCCCGAGTCACCTACGGACAGACAAGTGCACATCAGCTGACTTGGAAAAGTGGGCGGAATACTACAGATCAGATCACACACAATGGCACAAAGTCAGTACACACCGACAAGCCAGGCACGCTGGTTCTGCATCTGTGCCATCAACCTGGGGATGCGACTACTCCTCATCACAAAGGCATCGTGTGCTGAACCAGGGAAACGGGCACACACGTGTGTGATGGTCATGTCTGCAAGACACACCACCAGTGCATTGACCGAGTGGTAGTGCTTGCGGTTCCTGTAGGCCTGCTCCTGGGCCTGTGGTGGTACCAAAGCCACATGTGTCCCATCAATGGAGCCAATGACATGCGGCATCCTCCCCAGGGCATAAAAGTCACTCTTCACGTCAGTGAGTCGTCGCAGTCTAGGGAAATAGATGTACCGGTTCAGGAAGAGCAACATTGCCGCCAAGAAATCGCGGAGCACACGGCTGAACATGGTCTGTGACATCCCACCAGCAGACGCCACAGTATGTTGGAAGGTACCGGTGGCAAAGAAGTGTAGGGCTGCCATCACCTTCACCTTGGGGGTCAGCGCTGTAGGATACGGCCGGCCAGGCTGCAAATGTGGGGACAACTGCACTGCAAAATCCTCAATCAGCTGCCTGGTGAAGCGGTACCGTCGGATGCTGTCCCGTTCCACCATCGTTGCCAGGTCTGGGAATGGCCGATGGACAGCAGGAGCCCTGCAGTGCAGAGGAGAAGTAAGCAAGATCGTCAGTCACCCCACATATGCGGCATTGAACACACTCAAGATCCCAACATACATCATCATGAGGCACAACTACATGAAGTGTGCAGTACCGGAACGACATGTATGGTACATACATGGCCAACATCTGTCAACACGGTCCTACAGGTGGCATCAATTTGTCCCAGGTTGGCCCATTGGATATCATGATGCTGTGTCACAGTCACCCCCCAGTGACATGTGAGGACAGATGTGCCCCAGGCACCACAGCTCAACGACAGGCACATTCCCAGGGACCCTGTAATGCCACATGGACACTGGCATCACCTGGAGTATCATGTGTACACCACAACAAAACAAACATGACCCCCACAGGTAGTGGCCACACTTGCCATGGCAGGAGAGCCATGGACGTCTGTGACACACACGCACAACATCAGAGTCCATGCACACACAACGTGGATGTGGAGACTGTCTCCCATTGTGCACATGAAATCAGAGACATTGTAAACACTACATGCACAAAGACTGTGGAGGGCCATCACTATTGTGCCACTGGGACACCCTGGCTCAAACATACCGTCCCACATGGGACTCACGGGGTATGTGACATGACATACACAAACACCACTGTGAAATGTGACCATGGCACATGCACAGATATGAACAGTTGCACATCACAGTGGTCACGTACACGTAACACCCAGGATCCTGTCCCCATTAACACGTGCACAGCCTGGGGGTGGCTGCCCACAGGTGACACCCACAGGACAACATGTACACCAACATACACACAATAGGAAATGCAGCCTTACATGCCTTATGATAAGGTTTGGACAGGCTGTCGTGATGTAGGTGTGCCCCTCACTCCCTGGGAGCTATCTGTGGCTGGCATATGTCCATCTGAGACAGGCATGCTGACATATGCCAGTCACATGTACAGTGATGCGTTGTACTGCAATGGACCGATCGGTGCCTCCGGCCGGCCCATTGCTTTCAATGTGTGCGGGTACGCGTTGTACCCCTGTGCGCGTTGTACCTCAATGGACCGATCGGTGCGCACCCATTGACAATGGGCTTGCCTGGCAACGGACGCGTTTTCGAATATTCGAACGAGTCGGTTGCTGGAAAATCAGTTGGTCACCCACAACAATGTTGCAAAATCATGTATGTCATGAAGTTGAAATTTTGAAGGATGCTGTGGGCGTGTTTTGGTGCTGCTATTCCATGGATTGGCCATATTCAGAAGATGCAAACGACTTGGACCTATCACTTTGGACACAAGGGACAGTATCTGCCTCTCCAGCACATATATATTGCTGCATGTTCCCCTGAGAGCCCACTTGCCTGCACTACATGCTCCAGGACGACATCTGCCACTGCACTGCTGCTGTCTCTGCCCCTCTGGACCCTGCAATGGCACGTACTGTGGAGAGAGCCCCAGCCTTCAGCCTTGAAGAGAACCAGGCCCTGCTGGACAGCCTACTTCCACAGTACAGCAAGCTGTATGGGACACCAGGGGAGCAGGTGAGTGTTCTGTGCACTGCCTTTCTGAATGTGCATTTTGTCTGACTAGCAAGGCTGAGAGTCAGCACACCACTGGCTAGCAGGCTCACTGAGTAGTTGTCACCCCCCATAGTGTGTAGTGACTTGCACTGGACAGGTATGGTGCAGTGACAGTGCTTCTGAACAGGGTTTTACTCCCCATGCTATGATACCATGTAGTGACTTCTGGAAAACTGTCCATGGGCAGCCGTGCACTGCCTGGGTACACCATGTGCCCCTGTGATTGCGACATGTATATGCAACTGTGTCATGCACGGATATGTTGCATGTGTAGTAATGGCCTTATCACTTTGTCATCCTGACAGGCTTCTGCCCATCGGAAGCATGAGATATGGAAGGACATCGTCCGGGCTGTCCGGTCCGTGGGGGTCTACAAGCGCCGGATCCGCAACTGCCAAAAGAGGTGGCAGGACCTTCGGGGCTGGACCCGGAGGATTGCACGGGTCCAGCTGAAGCTGTCGCCTCCTCGCAGGAGGGGCGGAACACGGACCCTGACCCCCCACATGCTCAGGATCCTGGCGGTGGTCTTTCCAGACCTGGATGGGCAGCTGAAGGCCAGAGAGCAGCAAGGAGGGGGTGAGTCAAAGACTGCACTGTGTACTCTGTCTAACATGTTATGTGCCCTCCTCGGGCCAGGTTGAACTGCCACAGTACAGCAGTCATGTTGTCCAGGAGCCATGTCCCTCTATTGTGCACTGCCCACTCCTCATCTGATACCCAGGTGTGGCCCTTACATGCAG